>JARQOC010000004.1:212765444-213365444 GCA_033576535.1 Allobates femoralis
TATTTTTGGTCAGATGGCTGCTTCTTCCTGGCAGCGGAGAATCCTCAGTGCGCAATATGTGCAATGTGAGGATTCACAAGTCTAAAGTCACATATGGTGACACATAGAGAGACTGCAGCTTTTTGCGTTTAGACTGGACAATCCCTTTACATAGTGAAATTCTAATGGGCTTGATGGGTTCCTGAGTTTTGGGATTTGTTGACATCTGCTTTAACTTTTTGTATGAAAAGATTGAGGAGTCTTAAACACTGAAAGAAGAATTTGGTGTTATGGCCTTCTGTTAGAAAATTATCTGGTGTAAGCTATTGTATGAGGTATTCATATTTTTTGAGCTAAATGGAATAGAAGACAGACTGATATTCTGTGATCAAGAAAAAAAACATGTATTTGGAGTTCACAAAAATTGCAATATTTGGTGCTATTGTTGATATCAACATCTTCAAATTATTATATTTCCAGTTTCTAATAATTGTGATTCTTTCTTTTATTCTTAGGTCTGATTCTTCTCTGCAGAATATCATCACTCTGAGTCTCCTTTACAAAGACCTCTCCCAAGATGTCTGTGGTACAGGTAAGTCTTGAGTTGTGTGGTGGTGTTTTTTTTTCCAAAGCTATCTACCTTTCTTCTGACTGATTTGGATTCTACAGCCTGGCTATGTCAAATGAGAGAAGTCCATCACTTTAAAGGGACACTGTCAGATCATTTTTCAGTATGTTACTAATATTAACCTTGAATAGGGCCTGGGCAGACCTTTTAAAAACATGTAAAATCATTATTGTACCATTTGTAGTTTCCATGTTATCAGCATTGTCAGACCCTGCAGAGAGCTGCTGCATTAGTCCTGTCCCATTATAAGTTGATATCACCATGGAGGGAGAGAGTTACTGCAGGTCTGCCTGATCTAGACTCCATTTTGTTTCTTTACAGCAGATACCCTGCTGTGCTGTGACAGTTTGTGTTGTATTTGACCTCTTATAATGCTGCACACAGTGAGCACAGAGTAGAATACAGTTCCCCTTTGATCTCCTGTGCTGTGATATGACATGCATATTCATGTATGGGGAGTGGATAGCAGAGAACTAAGTGGATCATTCAATGTGAGTGACAGATGATAGCAGGGAAATAAAAATAAAATAAATACATCAATAGAGAGAGCTTAGAGCGAGGAATTAGAAAATGATAGCAGTTACATGTGGATTTTTGACCTGACAGTTTTCCTTTAAAGCAAAACGGTCAGTAGGATCAACCCTCCTAAGCAGTCTTTATGGGCTTGCAGGACAAAGAAAGTTGAATAAAATCATACCTTGATATCAGCGTAAGACATGTAATAATTCATAATCTGTTCTTGTAATCTACATGTCTCACGCTGGTAACCCTTTGGGCCACGTCACACCTGGCGACGCCGCCGGATCTGGCGACGGGTGGGAGGGCGCGTGTTTTTGGCGCCCCTCCAGCATCGCCGTCCCCCATTTACATGGGGTGACACCTCTGGCGACGCATCGGCGATCTGACAGGCGGCATCGCTGCCGGGGTGTCTCAAAACCCCAGCGGCTATGCAGTACAATGGGAGCCTATGGCTCCCATCGCCTGTCAGGTCGCCATCAGCCGTTTATATGGGGCGATGTGTACACCTTGCCCCACATCGGCCGCCTGGTTTCACAGCGCTGCTGTGAAACCAGGCGACCTGTCAAATGCGTCGCCCTCGGCCAGTCACAGTGGGCGACGCAGCGGCCATAGGCCACTCCCCAGCGTCGCCATAAAAATCGCTACTGACATCGCCAGGTGTGACGGTACCCTTTCACTTAAAGGGGATATCCGGGATATGGAAAATAATTGTGCTTAAGCACTAACAGGTAAGTAGCTGCCACCTACCTGCCTATTGTGCTTTACTGCTGACATAGAGCGATCTTAAGGTACCTTTACACGCGGCAGTTTTTCTAGAAATTTCACTGGCAATTTGCTGGTTGCAGTGAAATCATTGACACATTGTTCTATCTTGTTGCCGTGTACAAATGGAACAATGTCTCCATGATTTCACTGCAACCAGCAAATTGCCAGTGAAATTTCTAGAAAAATTGCCGCGTGTAAGGGCTGCTTTACACACACCAACTTCTGTGTCCAACTTCTGAACAGATCTCTGGTTGCAGTGAAATCATGGACACATTGTTCCATTTTGTGGCTGTGTACAAATGGAGCAATGTGTCCATGATTTCACTGCAACCAGAGATCTGTTCAGAAGTTGGACACAGAAGTTGGTGTGTGTAAAGCGGCCCAAAAGGTACCTTTAGACCACTCCTGTCTGCGATTTTGCAGCTTCCGTTGATGTCACATCATCAGAGAGGCAGCTTCTTTGCTCTGCTGACGGGCGTCATAGATAACGTCCTGCTTACTGTCAGCCGACTCCCCCAGTTAGGTAGCAGGGATCCAGCTGTCAATCAGAATGAGGTTGACTGTCCTACCCCTTCCACAGAGCAGAGCGGAAAAGAGGCCGCCACTCTGTTTACATAGACATATTATCCCCAGCACGAGCAGTCTGTTACCGCTCATTGCCGGCGGTGAATGGCGCCGAGCACAATAGACAGGTAGGTGTCAACTGTCAGTGCTTGAACACATTTTTTCTTAAATAAAAATCCAGGATATGCCCTTAAAATCTGGAGACAGATTCTCAGGGAGATCTATGTCCAACCCATAGCTCTTAATTCATTAATGTGTTAAAAAATTTTGGATTTCTCTGGAATAAGACATTGCATCCCAGATACCAAAGTATCATTTTCTATAACTTTCTATGATCTATGTGCCAATATAGACTGCTTTTAAGGTTTGATCTTACTGAGAGATTTCTTTTAAAGGAAAACTTTCAGGCCAAAAATCCATATGTAACTGCTATCATTTTCTAATTCCTCTCTCTAAGCTCTCTCTATTCATGTATTTCTATTATTTATATTTCCCTCCTATCTTCTGTAAACTTCAAAATAAAAGATTAATTCCCTCTGTCGCTTAGTGATTTCTCTGCTGCCCACTCCCACTCAATGATTAAATATTCATGCTTCATGACACTGTCCTGCCTCCTCTCTGATCTGTATGATAGGTGACTCTCTCACTGCAGACAGACTAGGGAGGAGGTGGGAGTTTAGCTGAAGCTCTTCATGTAATTGTGTGTATGAGACATATGTGTAGTGTGTGCAGTCTGTGATGTTTGTATGTGATTATAAGAACATTTGATCATTTGCTCGGCAGATAAACACATTACATGTCTGCAGGAAAACCAAAGTTTATATAGAAAAATATATTGCAATCTGAGAGTCCTCAGTGGTTGATACCTTTTAATGGCTAACTGAAAAGATGGTAAACATAGCAAGCTTTCGGGACACTGAGTTCCCTTCTTCAGGCTTGTAATGACACAAATTCTGAAGACACATACATTTATACATAAGCAATAGAAAGAAGAAAAAAAAAAAAAAAAAAAAAGGCAAAACAGTGTTATATGCTCTGGTGGATATGACAGGTGACGCAAAGCAGAGTGGGATTAGGGAGGGGTGTAGGAGCAGGGACAGAGACCAGATTTCGAAGATAATCAGAACCAATTGTATTAGGTAGATGGTTAGTAACCCATGGAGACCTGAAAATACTTAGTTAAGTTGTGGAGAGCAGAGTTCTAAGTGAGACAGTTCACAGAAGTGTCAAGAGTTCCTAGTCCTATAATTTCAGTGTGTTGCAAGCTGTCTTCAAATGCACTTTCATTTTATATAAAAAATGCATGAATCTGCTATCCCCAAATGTCCGTTCATTTTACATAAAATCCCATAAATCCATGTGAAATATTTAATCCTGTTTTGAATGTGTCAAATGTTATCAATTTGTATTCCCAAATTCTTCACTCTCTCTGAGATTTGAAGTTACTTTTTAAAATGAGCAGCCTCATATCTGATTCAGTGTTGCGCTCAGGGCTGCAAAAATGGTTCGCTACAGGTAGGTCCATACGCTTTTCTTTTATTGAGTGGCGATGAGAATTCATTCTTGTTCTGAATTGAAGTCCGGTCTCCCCTATGTACATGCTGCCTGTTGGGCATTTGGTACATATAATTAAATACACCACATTGCTTGTGGTGCAGCTGAAGTTACCTGGGATCTTGTAGTCCTGATCTGTCCCAGGAATCCTTACCTTGTCCATTGTCATTATAGATGGACAGGTTTTGCACCTGTTCTGGTTGCAGGGAAAGGTTCCTGTTGTTGCTGGAGAGGACAGGGCGCTTCCTACAATGATGTTTTTTTTTAGATTCGGAGGTTGTCTAAAACACAAAAGTGGGGGATCCGGAAATATTGATTTTAGTCTGGCATCTTTTTGTAGGAGAGGTTGCAGTTTCTGTGCAGCTCCTCTTAGCACCTCCAGACTTGGATTGTAGGCGACTACAAGAGGAACTCTGTTGTTCTCTTCTCTAGTTTTGTAATGTATGAGATGATTCCTTGATATTCTGGTGGCTCTTGTAATCTGGTTCTCGATTGTTCTTGGATGGTAGCCCTGGTTCAAAAAGGTCTTTCTGAGGCCCTCAAGGTGATTGTCTCCATCTGTAGGGTTGGAACATATCCAGTTGTATCTGATGATTCCTTTTTTTCTGGACACCATCATTAAGCTACAGAACAATGAAATGGAGACATCCTTGTACCGGAAACCAATTGACTGTCCAACATATCTCCGATGGGACAGCTTTCATCCAAAGCACATAAAAAAACTCTATTGTGTACAGCCAGGCCATCAGATACAACTGGCCGTGTCATGAAAGGGGCGTGGCTAAATTGCGTCATGCCGGAGCCCCGCCCCTTTCATGACGCGGCCAGGCTCTTAGAAGCAGAGAGGGGCGTGCATAATTACCAGGCAGCAGCACACAGGCGGGGCATTTGCGGCTTGCTCAGAAACAGAACTTACACAGGACAAAGTATTATAACCTTTTCTCTTACTTTACAAAAGTGATTTTTTTCTGCAAAAGGGATGGCTAGAAATGATAAGAGGAGGTGCAGGGACAGGTCTAAAGATAAGGGGGGGTCAGTTTCTGGGTTTAGGATCACTTGAAAGGCTGAAACCTGAGAGGCTGAAAGGGCAGGGCTTTACTGAAGGGAGGGGGGGGGAGAGGAGGCTGACAGGCACATGAACACTGCAGGAGGACAAGCTAGGTAACACCCAGTCAGCCACATTTTTTAAACTTTATAAAGCTATATCTTAGCTTCTACTAAACAGTTTTTTTTTAGCAAAAACGATTGCCCCAAATGTGTGTGCTGGGTGTAGGGACACATATTAACAGTCTGGGGGGGTCATTTGGGGTGGTTGGTTCCCTTTAAATAACATTTACACAGCAACTGGACTATTTGGTTGGAAATATTATGGAGAGGAGTAATGCACCAGCTCCCTGCAGATTATGAAGATGCTAACATGGAAACTGGAAAGTGCACAATAATGGTTTTACATATTTTTAAAAGGTGTGCCCGGGCACTATTCAAGAGTATTATTAGTATCTTACTGAAAAATGACTTAAAGAGGTTGCCCACTACTTGGACAGGCCCTTCTTATTTCCATGTACACCCCCTAAAAGTAAAAAAGACTATACTCTACTCTGTTGCCAAGGTGGTTTCAGCGATGTCAGAATTCATGTTGCCAGGGCCCACGTGACATTAAGACACGCAAGCCCCTCGACCAATTATCGACAGCTTCCTTTTCCTTATTTTCAGACAGTTGAGTAAGGCCCCTTTCACATCAGCGTTTTTTTCGCGGCAAGTGCGGTTTTGGCAGGTGCGACCGCAAAAAAACCGCAGTCAGCAGCGGTTTTTTTCGCGGCTGCACCCGCCGCAAGTGCCGAAACCGCACTTGCCGCACCCTTACCACAAGCCCCATAGACATTGCATGGGGCTTGCCGCAACTGTGCCGCATGTGTCGGTTATGCGTTAATCGCGGCAGATGCGTTTTTTTCACCGCATCTGCCGCGATTTGAAAAAAACGCTGATGTGAAAGGGGCCTAACAGGAAGTGAGCGCTGTGGCTGCCACTCACTGCCTATTTATTGGTTCTGCGTCCGGAGGCGAGGAGAAGGAAGCTAGTGGTAATTGGTCACGGGGCTTGCGTGTCATAACTGTCATGTGGGCCCTGGCAACATTAATTCTGACATCGGTGGAACCACCTCGGCAACGGAGGCGAGTATAGGCTTTTTTATTATTATTGGAGAGCAGGGGGCACATGGGGAATGAGAAGGGGTTTTCGAAATAGTGTACAACCCCTTTAAGTTAAGGCAGAATTTCTCATGCTTTTATGTCATTGCATAGTTTGGTTTGAAACAACAATGCTATCCATTACCTTTTAAATGGGTTGTCCCTTTTAAAACTTTAATGTGCCATAAGATTGGAGAAGTCTAAAATTAGAAATAGAGCAGTTACTCAACTTATCTGGTGTGAGGCCTGCTTCTTATTGTAGTCAGTTGCAGTGTCTTTATTCTTGTCTGTAAAATTCCATTTACTCTTTTGTTCAGTTAAATTCAGTGTTTAAAAAAAAAAAAAATTCTATAGGGCACAATCATGTGTTACAGCATTGTAGGGTGCAGGCACATTGGCGTCAAACTAGCGCGAGTGCAATGTGAGGTAAACTCACATTGCATTCGGACCAATGTCAAATAATCAGTTCAGATTGTTACTTTTTTTTCCTCCGCTGAACTTGCATTGCGTGTCAAATCACAGCATGCTGCGATTGCACGCATATCTTGCATGCGTGAGCCCAATGCAAGTTAATGAGTGTGATAAAAAAATCACATATAGACAGCACACTGAGAGTTTGCACCTTGGCCTTTCCCATGCTGGTAAAAGTTAGGATAGAAAGATAGATGGTAGAATAGCTAGACTGAGCTTACCAGTCTCCCTCTGCTACTTTCGGGGCCACCCATTAAGCTACTTGCATATTAACTGCACTGTCAGGCAAACAGCCAATCACAGACTCGCACTCTGTGAGAGCCTCTGTGATTGGCTCTTGTAGTCAGACTGCATTTCCTCAATATGGACGATGATTTTGCTTGGTTGCCATACATATTAGTGTATGGCAACCAACCTACCGTCATAGGGTGTTAAATAAATAATGAAAAAAAAACACGCGGGGCTTCGCAGTATTTTAAAGTCTAGCCCAACGAAAGCGGACAGCTCATAGCTGCCACTCTCAGCTGCCTAAATTTACCTTGGCTGGCCAAAAAAATGTGTGGGCTCTGACCTATTTTTAATCACCAGCCACGGTAAAACTAGGTAGCTGAGTACTGGTATTCTCAGCGGGGTGAGGGCCCATTATTTTAGGGCCCCCACGCTAAAGATTAGCAGCCTGCAGTCGCCCCTGAAAATTGCGCATTCATAAGAAGCTCCATTTCCAGGTGATTTACCAGGCTCTTTCAGCAGCCCTAGTAGCGGGTGGCATGATGGGTAATAAGGGGTTACTTCCAGCTTTGTTTTACCAGCTCGTATTAAGCCCTGAGATTCTTAATGTGAGTCCAAGTTAGACCAGGCAATTAAGAATCTCCATTAAAGGGTTAAAAAAGGCACAACACTGAGAAAAAATTATTTATTAGAAATAAAAACAGACACATTTAGAGATGCCATCTTTATTACTCCCACCCACCCTTATACCATCCACAATCCTAGTCTTCTCTCTTCTTCAACAGATGCAGCTCTGCTATATCACTTCTGCTCCCCGTGATCACTGAATGAGTGAGCAGAGATTGCAGCGTGGCAAGTGGTGATGTCACCGATAACACTGTTGCCATAGTAACTGAACGAGCGGTTACTATAGCAATGGCGATTTTAGATCACTGCAGTAAACTTCCTGCTTACCGATGCCTCTATCCCCGCTGCTTATGAATGCACCATTTTCAGGGGTGGCTGCAGACTGCTATTCTTTAGCATGGGGGGGCTTAAAACAATGGGCCCTCACCCTGCTGAGAATACCAGCCCTCAGCTGCCTTGTTTTACCTTGGCTGGTAATTAAAAATAGGGCAGAGCCCACGCTTTTTCTTTCTTTGTTTTTTTTTTATTTGCCAGCCACGGTACAATTAGGCAGCTGAGGGTGGCAGCTTGCAGTTGTCAGCTTTCATCGAGCTAGACTTAAAAACACTGCGAAGCCCCACGCGTTTTTTTAAATATTTATTTAACACCCTATGACGGCAGATTGGTTATAATACACTAATGTGTATGGCACCCATGCAGAATCACCGTCCAGATTGAGGAAATGCAGTCTGACTACAACAGCCAATCACAGAGGCTCTCACAGAGTGACTGTTTGCCTGACAGTGCAGTGACTATGCAATTAGCTTAATGGGCGGCCCCTGAAGTAGGAGCGAGAGTCTGGTAAGCCCGATTTACCTAGTCTACCATCTATCTATCTGTCTATTCTATTCAATCTATCTATCCTATCTGAATGTCAACTCTTTTCTGACTTTACACAGCATGGGAAAGACCATGTTAGGCTGGGTTCACATTTGCAGATGCCTCCGCATATTTCTGCGGAGGACGTCTGCAAGCCTCTGCATGCAGACCGCAGCCCTATCCTTTATAATGGTCCGCACGGTGTCTGCAGATGCTTGCAGACCGCCGTGCGCTCCCATTGACCGCCATGAGTGATCTGTGCGCATGCGGAGGCATGCGCACACATCACACACTCTCGTCCGCACCGGGAACGCGACAGGCATCTGCAGACACCATGCGGACCATTATAAAGGATAGGGCTGCGGTCTGCATGCAGAGGCTTGCAGACGTCCTCCGCAGAACGCTGCGGAGGCATCTGCAAGTGTGAAGGCAGCCTTAAAAACACATTTAACAGGGACACCATACGGATGTTAGCTGAGAAACAAAGTGCACTATTGCATCACACTCTCACCACCCTCGCACGACCATACGGAAAGCACGACTATTTTGCATCAAAACTGCTCTGATTTATGCGTATGCCAGTGTGCTTGCAGCCGTAGAAACAGATTGAAAAACATTTTTTGCAAGAGTTTTATTGAGCTCTATTTTTTTTTTTGTTAGATGCTATTTTTTTAATACGCTTCCAGCCCCTCCTTCCCTCTTACTGTTAAACTAGGTCATGCAGGAAAGTCTGCAGGAACTACTGCGTAACCTTGGGTTACGAGTGTTTTACAATAAATCTTCTCTGTTATTGTCAACATTAATTAAGAAAATGTTATTAAAATTATTCCTTGAATCCATAGACGCCCTGGCAAGCGGGTACAGAATGTGTTGCTAACTATGACTTCCAGAGAAGAACAGACCAGGATCTTGCATTTACAAAAGGAGAAGTCTTGACAATTGTGGCTGTGACCAGGGTAAAGTGAATTTTCTTCTTGTCCTGATTTACTAAATAAATCCTATTCACACTGCCAGATCATAGACCTCCATGTATTGGTACTACTTTGTATGTTATTGCACTGTTTTTATTGTTTCCCCTGAAATGACTTGGTGAAAAATTATAGAAAGAGAAAATGTCAAGTAAAAATAGTTTTTAGATCTATTTTTGGTGTTTAATAAAAACTGTTAATGGAAACTAGTAATATGAATGTAATATAAATAAAAATGACAAAAGCAGAACACAGATGACATTCGAGCAGACAAATTTTATTAACAAAAGATATATACAGAGATAGAAAATTAACATCTGAAGGGCAAACCCAGAAAGGCATACCAAAGCGTCAGAGATACGACACAAGTTTCATCCAAGAGTGGGAATCTTGAAAGATGCCAACGGGAACAAACTGAGCCAGAACCGATCGAGGAAGATGGAAATAATACACAGAGTACCTTTACAAGAATTAAAGAGTGATACAGGAAGAAACTGAGACTGGAAATGATAGCTAATTGAACATCTTCAAAGACAAAGCTATTGCTGTGATTTAAAGCCTCTATCAAAAAACAAATCTCCTGAATGTGACAGTATTCCAATGAGATTAAATCAACAGCAGCTTCAGAAGACTTTTTATCACACACCTGTGTCAGCAAATATGGACAACTGGTAAATTGCCCAAGGACTAGACAATATCAGTGTTTATTCTTATTCCAAAGAAGGAAGATTCCACCGACTGTTGAAATGATTGGACTGTTGTGCTCATGCCAGCACAAGACTATTGAAAATCCTACAAATACAACTACAGACTTAACTTTGGAAAAGAGCTACCAGAGGAACAAGCAGGATTCAGAAAAGGCAGAGGAACGAGATATGTAATTGCTAGCATTGGATAGAGAATGGAAAAGGCCAAGTAATTTAACAGGGAGCTCTATTTTTGCTTCATCAACTACAGCAAAGCCTTTGACTTTGTTGATCATGAGAAAACTTTAGAATACCATGAAATATGAGTGTGTCAAACCAACTAATCAGCCTCATTAGGAACTTTTACACCAACTAAGAAGAAACCGTCTGGATCAAGGTGACAGACATGGCGGCATCCTGTCATCATTTGTCTTCAATTTATATATAGAAGCTATTTTTTGGAAGGCTGGACTTTCTAAAAAAGAAAGAATCAACATAGCTAGATGTATCATCAACAATCTTAAATAAGCAGACAACACAACATTGATAGCAACAAGCGTAGATGGAATGAAGGACTTATTACGAGTGTCAATATGGAAAGCTTGAATATGGGACTCCTACTCAATATAAAGAAAAGAATATTGATGTCTGCAAGGTATGACATAGGCGGCTGTCACACCCTTCAATATCGATAGCGATATTGTTAGCGATCACGTGCACGCACAATCGCTAACAATATCGTTCACATCGCTGGAGAGCTGTCACACAGACAGACTCACCAGCGATGTGGACCAGCGAGATCGCTGGTAACTATGGTACACATCGGGTTACTAGGCGCCATGCGGCGCTTAGTAACCCGACGTTTACCATAGATACCATCTCCCAGCATAGGCTCTGCCGCTGGGAGATCGTTCATCGTGGTGTCATACACCACGATGAGGCAGATTGATCAAGCGTTTATCGCTTGATATGAGCTCCGGCTCACCAATCTGCGATGTAACGATCAAGCGATTTTACATTGTAAAATCGCTTGATTACACGCAGCGACGCACAAACGATATCGCTTAAGCGATATCGTGCTTAAAATTGATGCGTGTGACGGCTGCCATAGACTTATTTGAGATGGATGGCCACGAACTCCAGTTCTACTACTGTGAGCAGTGTGCATGTCCTAAGAACATTATCATGGCCTGCAGCGTCTCCGGATTTCTCTACCATTGTTGTAAAGAACTTCAACCTGCTCAGATCAATGATCACTCAAGATGCAGTGACACCACCAGAAGGCAATAGAATAGCTATGGGCAAATCAACAATAAAGTCACTGGACAAGGTCATCAAATCAAGGAATATTTCCCTGGTGATGAAAAACGGCCCGTAACATAATCTGGTCTTTTCTGTAGGAACACGGATGTAACACCTGGACAATAAAGTAACAATATAGAAAAATCAACTGCTTCAAAATATTGTGCTTGAGAAGGATGTTATGAATACCATAGTTGGGAAGAAGAACAAATCAAGCCAGACATGTCAGTCAAGAATCACCAAGCTTTGATTTGCCTACTTTGGGCATATCATATTAAGAGCGCAATCACTGGAGACCGAAGAATAGAAGGAACAAGGCGAAGAGGAAGACTGGCAACTCAAAGGCTTGATACCATCAAGAAAACAGGGAGAAGACCATGGTGGATCTATCTAGGCCTGCACAAGGTAGATCTTCCTAAAGAGTGTTCATCCGTTAAGCGTCATGGCTCAAAATCGATAGTATATAATAGACGTCACAAGGCAAGTACTACATTTCCTTAGACTGTATTTGTCTGTAATATTTTTACAATTATGTGTTCTTTGAATGGTTTGCATATGCCATACTTTTTTTTGGAAAATATTGACAAAATGACAGAGAAAGCTGGCAATGGAGGTTTGTCCTTTTTAGCTCTTTTGTTTTCGATGTAATAGCTGGAGATTGGTCTGAAGACCACATGGGCAGCACCGTAAAGGGGTCTTCACAAAGGAGCATTAAAACGTCTCAGGAGACCTTTTTCAACACTACTACGTTTGGCCACTACTGTGAGCAGTGTGCATGTCCTAAGAACATTATCATGGCCTGCTGCGTCTCCGGATTTCTCTACCATTGAGCACATCCTGGACATTATTGGTTGGCAATTGTAAAAGGAGCTTCTATCAGCAGATCTTGATGGTTTAGGGGCCCATGTGCATTTAGCTTGACAGAACATTCTTCAGACAACCATTGATAACATGCCAAGGTGTGTAAATGTGAGGGTTTTTGCATGTGGTGCTCATACTTGATACTGAATAAATTGAGATGTTTTAAAAATTGTTACTGTTTTTTCATCATTTTGCTTTTGAATAGCATGACTTGGCCTTTGATTTTTATAATTCCACAACATTTTCTTCTTAGGGTTGCCACTTCAGTATTGATTTATTTATATTAAAATCAAATCCTCAGCACATTTGTTAATTTAAAGATTAAATAAACGACCCCATTAAAGCTCTGGTAAGATGTTACTGGAGCCATAGGTTGGCAAGAACCTTGTTTATCAGAGATTCAAATTATGGTGCCTGTTAAGGTGCTTTTACACTATAACATATGCAGTTGTAAATGACTGTTAACTGGCAACGTGTTTACTGGCAACGCTCTGTTAGTGGTCTGTTCATACAGGCAAGTTACAATTTAGATGCACACTGAACAATTCGTAATAAATCACACAGTGCACATAGAAATTCTTAACAGCTCAGGTCCTGTTGTGCTTCTAAGAATGACGATCTTTCTATCTAGCCTAGAAATAATTTCACCTGACAAACGTAAAAAATGCTCACTCAAGGGGGGTTCAGCAGCCAATTTTCACTTCATGATTATTGTGAAACAAGCATGGTTAGGAACGCTCGTTCACCGCAATTGTGTTGTGTAAATGAACCCTTAGCATAGATATATTGGACTTAATCATGGCTACCTACATGCTCTCATTGTATGTCCACTTAGACTTGATAATTGCATGCATGTTTTTAGTGTAATAGACGCATGCTATATTTTAACACTTTTTGACACCAAGTTCCCAAAAAGCCCTTTAAATAGCTTTAAAAAATAACACATTAATGAAATTAACCGCATCATCCCTACTGATCATCTGTTATGTGCTCTAGTAGCGGTCAGATGTGAATAGAACCGCTTGAAAGCAGCTGTGTAGAAGTGTTAGTGGCCTCACCCTGGTACTGCAGATCACCTCCTATTCAAGATGCAGAACTCAGGAGCAGCCTCCATGCCAGTGTTTCTCATCTCCAGTCCTCAAGGCCCACCAATAGTGCATATTTTAGGATTTCTTTAATATTGCACAGATGTTGGAATAACCAACTGTGCAGGTAATTAATGTATTACTTGTGCAATACAAAGGAAATCCTGAAAACATGCACTGTTGTTGGGCCTTGAGGACTGGAGTTGAGAAACACTGCTCTAAGCAAAGTACAGAGCCACAGTGTTTCGGCTGTATACGTTTTGTATCTGACCACTGCTGGACCAGCTGATCACTGGAGGTGCCTTGTGTATGACCCTATGGACAGGTCTACAAGATATCAGACTACCTCTTTAACTCCTTGCCGACACAGGACGTTGTACAACGTCCTGGGCCGGTAAGGGGTTTTGATGTGAGCTCCGGCGCGGAGCTCACATCAAAGCACCAACATCTCAGCTGATCTCATCACCTGAGATGTCGGGGTAACAGCACCGATCGGATCTGGGATCCGATCGGCGCTGTTAACCCCTTGGATCCCACCGTCAATCTCTGACAGCGGGATCCAAGGCGGCCGTGGCGGGGAACGCGCTGTTCCCCGCCTGCTCCGGAGATCCCGCGATACTATCACGGGATTTCCAGCGCTCATGTGACAGCCCTGAGTCCTGGCTAGACCCCGGATGCAGTCAGAGTGCAGTTTCATGCTGTGGTTGGCAGGCGCTGCCAACTACAGCAGGTCCGCGATTCTGGGAGATACAGATGAGCTGCAGCTAATCTGTATCTCCCAGAAGCGATCGGACTGTGCAGCAAGGTGCCTCTTAAAGGGCAGTGTAAAAATAAGAATTAATAAAAAAATCAAGTTTTTAAAAGCCTGTAAAAAAATAATAAAAAAAAAATAATAAAAAAAAATTAAAAAAAATGTATATATATATTTACAGTGCCTACAAGTAGTCTTCAACCCCCTGCAGATTTAGCTGGTTGACACATGTGAAATTAACTTGGCATTGTGACATTTGGACTGTAGATCAGCCTGGAAGTGGGAAATGCACTGCAGCCAAAAATATTTTTTTTTTTTTTTTAAAGCGTTAAAAGTTAATTCAGAGGGTCATTTATTATTCAACCCCTCAAACCACCAGCATTCTGTTTGGTCCCCCTAAAGTATTAAGATGTAGTTTAGGCACAAAGAACAATGAGCTTCACATGTGTGGATTAATTATCTCTTTTGCCAGCCTTTTCTGACTATTTAAGACCCTCCCCAAACTTGTGAACAGCACACATACATGGTCAACATGGGAAAGACAAAGGAGCATTCCAAGGCCATCAGAGACAAGATCGTGGAGGGTCACAAGGCTGGCAAGGGGTACAAAACCCTTTCCAAGGAGTTGGGCCTACCTGTCTCCACTGTTGGGAGCATCATCCGGAAGTGGAAGGCTTCTGGAACTACTGTTAGCCTTCCACGGCCTGGACAGCCTTTGAAAGTTTCCTCCCGTGCCGAGGCCAGGCTTGTCTGAAGAGTCAAGGCTAACCCAAGGACAACAAGGAAGGAGCTCCGGGAAGATCTCATGGCAGTGGGGACATTGGTTTCAGTCAATACCATAAGTAACGTACTCCACCGCAATGGTCTCCGTTCCAGACGAGCCCAAAAGGTACCTTTACTTTCAAAGCGTCATGTCAAGGCTCGTCCACAGTTTGCTCATGATCACTTGGAGGACTCTGAGACAGACTGGTTCAAGGTTCTATGGTCTGATGAGACCAAGATCGAGATCTTTGGTGCCAACCACACACGTGACGTTTGGAGACTGAATGGCACTGCATACGACCCCAAGAATACCATCCCTACAGTCAAGCATGGTGGTGGCAGCATCATGCTGTGGGGCTGTTTCTCAGCCAAGGGGCCTGGCCATCTGGTCCGCATCCATGGGAAGATGGATAGCACGGCCTACCTGGAGATTTTGGCCAAGAACCTCCGCTCCTCCATCAAGGATCTTAAGATGGGTCGTAATATCTTTCAACAAGACAGCGACCCAAAGCACACAGCCAAGAAAACCAAGGCCTGGTTCAAGAGGGAAAAAATCAAGGTGTTGGAGTGGCCTAGTCAGTCTCCTGACCTTAACACAATTGAAAACTTGTGGAAGGAGCTCAAGATTAAAGTCCACATGAGACACCCAAAGAACCTAGATAACTTGGAGAAGATCTGCATGGAGGAGTGGGCCAAGATAACTCCAGAGACCTGTGCCGGCCTGATCAGGTCTTATAAAAGACGATTATTAGCTGTAATTGCAAACAAGGGTTATTCCACAAAATATTAAACCTAGAGGTTGAATAATAATTGACCCACACTTTTATGTTTAAAATTTATTAAAATTCAACTGAGCAACATAACTTTTTGGTTTGTAAGATTTGTGCTTCTGTTAATAAATCCTACTCTCGTTTGCAGTTTGAAGGCTCTAACTTATTTGCATCTTATCAAACCACCTAAATCTGCAGGGGGTTGAATACTACTTGTAGGCACTGTGTGTTTGTTTCAAATCACCCTCCTTTTCCCCCAATCACAATAAAAGTATTAAAAAAAAATACACGTTTGGTATCGCCGCGTTCAGAATCGCCCGATCTATCATCATATTAAATCCGTAATGAGAGCCGTAAACTCTGTAACGGAAAAATGGTCCAAACGACAAAATTTCGTTTTTTTTTTTGGTCACCACAACATTGCTATAAAATGCAATAACGGGCGATCAAAACTGCGGATCGCCCTAAAAATGGTATCATTAGAAACGATAGCTCAAGACGCAAAAAATAAGGCGTCGCACAGCCCCAGATCCCGAAAAATGAGAACGCCACGGGTCGCAGAACATGATGCAAAAAGTCCGTTTTTGTTTTTTTTTGCAAACGTCTGAATTTTTTTTCACCACCTAGATACCAGTAAAGGTATACATGTTGAGTGTCTACAAACTCGTACCGACCCGAGGCATCACCCCGTCACGTCGGATTTACCATATAGTGAACATGGCGACTAAAATACCCAAAAAACAAACGTGTTATTGCACTTTTTTTTTGCAATTTCACTGCATTTAGAATTTTTTTTGCAATTTCCCTGTACACTATATGGTAAAATAAATATTGCATATGAAAGTACATCTCGTCCCGCAAAAAACAAGCCATCATATATGTCTATATTGACAGAAAAATAAAAAAGTTATGGCTCTTGGAAGCAGGGAAACGAAAATGAAAAATAAAAAATTCCCCGGTCATGGAGGGGTTAATTTCTAGGACACGTCCTGTCATTTTATTTTTTTTTATTTTAGTAGGAAAAATGTGAGACTGAAATGTATAATAAAATAATTACCTACACTTTCACTAGTAGTACCTCCTTATTTTTCATAAAGAATTTCCTGAAATTGAAAGTGTCAAAAAGTTCCATCTCTTTGAAAAACCAAAGTATGGACCTTAGCAAATACCCACACTGCATAGGACAGATTTGTCACCATTCTCCTGCACAAACAAGGTCCTGGCACACATTGTAATTACATCACATATGTGGGTCTCTGAGAACTGAACACAAGGCACTGTACTGTATACGAGTGTCAGATTGTTTGTGACAAGTCTCTAGGTTGGGATTTTCCCATGTCACTTCCTTGTTATTATGATGAATGATGTCATTTTAATCTAAAGTACAGTGCAACCTGAGAAATTGTGTACACTGCCCCTGGAAACATTGTGCTGGCTTTACCTGAAAAATCATCTGCCCTCTACATGGGGAACGCGTGCAGAGGAAGAGGACTTCAGTTCTTTACGTTTTGTGCACTGGCTTACTGGGACCTAGTGTCAGGCTGTATACAGAGACACATATACTTCAGAAAATCAACACATTTCTTATTACAGGTCTCCCTTACAGCATTTATTGTGTGACAAAAAAAGAAAACTCTAGTTTTCTTCTAGGGGGACTGTTAATTTTGAGTACAGATCTTAAAGGGACAACCCAATCTTAAATGCTGCAACTTAAACAACTTGTGCTTACCTCGCGGAATGCATCGGTCCAGTGATGTTGGCACGGAGTCTCCCAGCGCTGATGAATGGGTCCCTACTGGGGAATATGGAAATCAAGTAATCTTGTCATGTTTCTCAAAAAGGTCCTGAGCAATTTGTGCGGTGTGCATTATTCTGCTAAGACCATTGCCATTCACCACTCCCATGAAGGGTTGTACTTAATCTGCTATAGTTAGGTAGGTGATGCTGTAAAACATGGTCCTGGGATCAAATCTTCCTGCACAATTAGCAATTTATTGATACCTCAAAATAGCTGTAAAGGCACTGATGATTTTTTTTTTGTGTTTGTTTTAATAGGAAGATCTAGCCTTAATATAATTGCCAATGGACAGTAAAAGGCTTTAGTTAAAAATCACAAGACATACACTTATGTGGTACAATAATCACGTGTTTTGTACTGCTATCTGTTTTCTCTCCTCTTTTCATGATTCTTAACAATAGAAACAACTTTTGGGTGAATGTTTCATTTGGTGGATGTTATGCAGCAAACTCATTGCACCATGTATATGGATATAAAATTGACATTGACAGATTAGCAAATTTATTAGCAGTTTATCTTGTATTTGAAATGGATCCTGTAAGCAAAAACATAGACCCTTTACAAATGAAAGAAAACTGATTGGCTAAATAGCCATCAGTTAATTAATCCATTCTCCATAGACTCCAACGTTGGGGCCCTTTCACATCAGCGGTTTACACCAGCAGGTGGCATTGCATCTGCCAGAGCTGCCGCATAACGGCCGACTTGTGGCCCGGATACGGCAAGCCCCATGCATTATCTATGCGGCTTGTGGTTCCGGTGCAGCAAGTGCGGTTCTGCCGAATGCGACACATCCGGCACTTGCGACCGCGAAAAAAAAACCACCACTTGCAGAGGTTTTTTTTTTGCGGTGGCAAGTGCCGGATCTGCCGCATACGTTGCAGGATCCGTTCTAACTTATGATTACTGGACATGTCAACTCAGCCTAAGCTGCTTGCATGAGACCCTGTGGTCAGAGAAGGCAGAGTCAATTTATTACCTTTTTTGCCTGCAGCAAATTGTACTGATGTCTTTTGGGAGACCAGTCCAAACAGGCTCTCCACAAGCATTAATAAGACCAGTCCAAACAGACCCTCCACAAGACCTTGTTGCCTGTTAACTACTGTAGTTGCTTTGACCAGTTTGGTGCTACTTACCTCTACCTACAAGGAAAATCCCCATAAGACCTGCCATTTTGTTCTGACCTAGACAATTGGCCACTATGATTAGTCCCATTTCAGTTGCTCAGATCCTTATGCTTTCTCCGGTTTCTTGCTTCCAGCACATTACTATGGTCCTGTCCTTGATAAGTACCGTTAGTCAAATAATTTACTACAGCAGTAAGCTTTTTTTATGCCTTTTTTTTTTTTTTTTTTTGGAGGCAAGTACTTTTTATGCCTTCACTGGTTATTGATTCCATATTTATGCTATAAACTAGATTTACTGTTGTTTTCTAATTTGTGCATATTTTCATATAGGATCCTAACTGGTACAAAGCAAAGAATAAAGGTGGCCAAGTTGGTTTTATACCTGCCAACTATGTACAGCAGAGACAAGGAGTAAAAGCTGGGACAAAGCTTAGTCTGATGCCGTAAGTATTTATCGCATAATTGGAGCACTAGCTGTACAATTCTAGTAGTAATATGCTTACATTAAATTTGGTGCTATAATACTTAATACACTTTCTGACTTTCCAGCCGTACAGATTACTATCATATGTTCCTTTCCACCACATATTAGACCAGTAAATATGTCAACGAGATAAAACATAATTTTCATTCGTCAGGGCAGAAAGAAGCCATTATGATTACATTTATGATACAGTATACAGTAAGCTCAAACTTGTTTCCAAATGTTATTTACGTCTAGGTTGTACTGTGGGATTTGCAGCTCTGTACCACAAAAAACAAGCTCCAACCACTTTATATGTTTTTAAAATCTCTTAGCAAAGAGGTTTTGATCTAAAAATTATATATATATTGGCCAATGTATGTACTAAGAACTCCAGATTAAAAGAAAGATTATTGAGTTTTTTGAAAAACGTAAGTTTTGAATTTTTTCCTCAAACACATATGGCTTGTTAGCACTGTGCATCATTGGTGGTAGCTGTGTGCTGCATGGACTTTTACTTAGTTGTTTAATCTCTGCGTCCTATGCTTGCACCAGTTCACACTGGTCTGCTGAGTGCTGTGCAGTTTTTTTGAATTATATATATATCTATTATATAATTGCGAATGCTGCGAGTGCCCCTTTGTCGTCATGTGGATACGAACGAAGCATTGGCCGCGCAGCGGCCATTGCGAGCCGGCGAGTCGCTATGCCCGCGCAGCGGGCATGGCGAGTCGAAGCATTGGCCGCGAAGCGGCCATTGCGAGTCGCTCTAAGGCGACTCGCTATGCCCGCGCAGCGGGCATGGCGAGTCGCCTTAGCAGCGCGAAGCATTGGCCGCGAAGCGGCCATTGCGAGTCAGAGACTCGCTCTGCTAGAATCCCGATGCATTGTGCATCGGGCACCCATCTAGTATATATATATATATATATATATATATATATATATATATATATATATATATATATATATATATATATATATATATATAGATATAGATATATAAAGAGAACCGGGAATGTCTTCAAAAACTATTATCAGCAGTTATTGGGTTAATCTGCTAGTAAATGGCATTGCGTTGCTGTTCAGCCACCTTACTAAGCTTGTGGCTATGGGGAGATAATGAACTTTATACCTCCCAGAAGCAACTGGCTTTCAGTGTTAGCGGTGTGCCTAGAGTGGGTACAGTCAGCACCTATCACGGTGATCGGCGGTTGTCCGCCTGCCACAGTACTTTGATTGCTTCTGTGCAGGTTCCATATTAAAGTTAACCCTACAACTATGCCTCTCTTTAGGGAACGTAGACATGGACATTCCCAGAAAAGAAGTGCATGCCTACAACTCACTGATTTAGTCTTGCCAGTTATACTACACCTGCTTATGTGCCAAGAGTAAGATAATCTTTTGAAGTTGTTTAATTGATACTACATGTGTCTCATAAGGTTATACTGCTTCCAATTAGCGTGATACTCTAAAAAATCTTCATTTATAGTTATCTAGGTGTAAAAACTTTTTTCCAAAATCTATATTTCAAGTGATTGGCTATTTTTCTTTTCTTAATGCATGAATTTAACTGCCCCTGAAGTTGTGTCCTGTTAATTAGTGAAGCACTGCACCCTGGATTACCTAGATTTTGGGTTATGCCTGAAGGATGCATGCTTACTCGAAATGGTTGTCCATTAATGGATAACCCCTTCTTGAATGCCACAGCACCCCAAATAAAAACACAGGAGACATGGGCAAAAAAAACAAAACAAAGACGTGCACATAGGGTGAGTAAGTACTGGTATCAAATGAGATGAACATAAATTAGGATTGCTCACGTTGAGAAGACTTGTCAAGTCACTGATAGGATTCAGTGTTTAATCTCAAATCAGTGCCGACACCATGGCACCAACGATGCTGGTGTCAGGGGTGTGTGTTCCATTTATTGGAGTATACAAGAAGGTGTTATCAAGTCAGTTTAAAAAGGTTTTCATCAGCTTATCACTTGACCACCTTCACTGCACATACAAATGCTCCTCCATGTACAGTCACTTTGTAAAAAGGATTGCCTTCCGTTTAGGATGCAAAGGTTTGCTAACCAAGGGTAGGCCACTAAGTCAATTACAAATATGGGATGCATGTTGAGTATATGATATATTAGGAAGTCAAAAATAAGCTTCTTTACAACACTTTTGTAACCTTGTTAAGAGCCAAAATAGCAGAAGACCCTTTGGAATAGGAAGTGTTGTTTATACACGTGCTGAAACTTCTGCTCCCAGGAAAATTTATATCCCATTAATGTGAATTGTCACCCAGCACTATACATTCTCTTCCAAGCTGTTAAACGATGTGCCGATCAGCCACATACAAGTCAATCAGCCAATCTCTCTACCGAGAGCTATGAAACGATAGGTATAGGTATAGATTGATCACTCACATTTTTTCTGATCCATACAGTAGCATGTTATCAGAAGCAAATCTGTGATATTTTTTATACATATGTAAAACTAAGTGCACCCAATGAACGAATATATAGCTTGATATTTCAGTGTTTGTCTCCATATTTGCATGGACCCATAATTAGGGAGGAACTTAACACTGCCGCCACCCTCTACAACTCCACACTAACTGCGGCTCTCGACCAGGCTGCCCCCCTCACACACACCAAAACGCACAAACAGACAACCCTGGCTCACCCCTCTCACAAAAGAGCTTCGCCGAACGTCCAGGGTCGCTGAACGGAGATGGAAGAAATCCCACTCCATGGCCCACCTCACAATCTACAAGCAATCCCTCTCCAACTTCAAGGACGCACTCACTGCCGCAAAACAAACCTACTTCTCTTCTTTAATCAACACACTGTCCCGAAACCCCAAACAACTATTCAGAACCTTCAACTCCCTTCTCCGTCCCCCAGCACCTCCTCCTTCCCCCCTCATCTCCGCTGACGACTTCGCCACCTTCTTCAAACACAAGATTGATAAAATTAGAGAAAGCTTTGGCCCAACGTCTCCCCAACCCACCACCATTACCGCCCAACCCTCCTCGACCAAAGGAAGCTTCTCCAACGTGACTGAAGCCCAGCTCTCCACCCTCCTGTCACGATCTCACCTCACCACCTGTGCCCTCGACCCTCTCCCTACCCAGCTCATCCTAAACCTCACACCACCGCCCTCATCCCTGCCCTAACCCAACTCTTCAACCTGTCACTCACTACTGGCGTCTTTCCCTCTTCCTTCACCCATCCTCAAAAAACCCTCCCTCGACCCATCATCCGTCGCCAATATCCCTTCTCCCTTTCGCTTCCAAACTACTCGAACGACACGTCCACTCTGAACTATCGTCCTACCTATCCTCCCGCTCCCTCTTCGACCACCTGCAATCTGGTTTCCGACCTCATCACTCCACCGAAACTGCCCTTACTAAAGTCACCAATGACCTCCTGACCGCAAAGAGGAAAAAACACTACTCCGTCCTCCTCCTCCTCGACCTATCCGCCGCCTTCGACACAGTCGACCACTCCCTCCTACTTCAAATCCTAGAATCCCTTGGCATCACCGACCTCGCCCTCTCCTGGATCTCCTCATACCTTACGGACCGCACTTTCAGAGTCACCCACGCCGACACCTCTTCCTCATCCTACCCCCTTACTGTCGGCGTCCCCTAGGGATCGGTACTTGGACCGCTACTTTTCTCCATCTACACCCTCGGCCTAGGTCAACTCATTGAGTCCCATGGCCTCCAGTACCATCTCTACGCCGACGACACCCAGATCTACCTCTCCGGGCCCGACATCACCTCCCTTCTGTCTAAAATCCCCCAATGCCTGTCCGCCATCTCATCCTTCTTTTCTGCTCGCTTCCTCAAGTTGAACATGGACAAAACAGAGTTCATCGTCTTCCCCCCCAGCCGCCCTCCCCCTCTGCCAGACCTGTCAATCCGAGTCAACGACTGCTCTCTCTCCCCAGTCCCCCACGCAAAGTGCCTCGGGGTCACCCTCGACTCCTCCCTCTCCTTCAAGCCCCACATCAAAGCCCTTGCCACCTCCTGCCGACTCTAACTCAAGAACATCTCATGCGACCGCCCGTTTCTTAACCATGACACCGCCAAAACTCTCGTCCACGCCCTCATCATCTCCCGCCTTGACTACTGCAACCTACTGCTCACCATTCTCCCTGCCTCCTCCCTTGCACCTCTCCACTTTATCCTGAACTCAGCTGCCCGTCTAATCCACCTGTCTCCTCGCTACTCCCCTAGCTCCCCTCTCCGCATGGCACTTCACTGGCTCCCCACCCCCCAAAGATCTAAATTTAAAATCCTAACCCTGACTTACAAAGCCATCCACAACCTGTCCCCCCTTACATCTCCGACATGGTCTCCCAATACCAACCTGCACGCAACTACGCTCCTCACAAGAACTCCTCCTCTCCTCCCCCCTCATCTCATCCTCCCACAACCGCATACAAGACTTCTCCCGCGCCTCCCCTAGACTCTGGAACTCCCTCCCCCAGCACGTCAGACACTCGCCTACCCTCAAGAGCTTCAAAAAGAACCTGAAAACTCATCTATTCCAACAAGCCTACAACCCATGATGAGACCAGCGCCGCTCCACCAACAGCTTGGCGCTTCCCCCCCCCCCCCCCTATCGTGTCCTCCCCCACCCCCGTAGACTGTGAGCCCTCGTGGACAGGAACCTCTCCCGTCGTGTATCAGCAAGCATTGACTGCTCATATGTACTGTACCTGTCCTTGTTACCCCCACTCCTTATGTAAAGCGCCATGGAACCAATGGCGCTATATAAATAAATAATAATAAATAATAACTCCAGGGAGAGAGAACTTTTTTCTACAGTTCCTGCCCTCCTACATGATGAAGCAGAGCTGTACACTGCAGTTCTAGGATCTATGGATCTCTTATAAATCAACTAGATGGTGGCCCGATTCTAACGCATCGGGTATTCTAGAATATGTATGTAGTTGACATACTGTGACTGACAGATCTTGTTCAGGCAACGTGAGTGATATATATATATATATATATATATATATATATATATATATATATATATATATATAATATATATATTATGGCGATACTCCAGCCCCCCGCGGCCCCCCGCTCCTTCACAGTAAAAGTAAAAAAAAATCCTCAGTGAGGATACTCACCTGTCCGCCGGCTCGCTCCACCTCCGTCTTCTAGGTCCTACAGGCCTTTAGGACCTGGCGTTGTCTGTGAAACCGATCAGCTGATCGGTCACATGACCGCTAACTGCTGGGGGGCAGGATGGTGACGGGGGGGCAGGATGGAGGCGGAGGGGGGGCAGGATGGAGGCGGAGGAGCAGGATGGAGCAAGCTGGGTAGGATGGAGCCAGAGGAACAGGATGGTGGCTGGGGGGGCAGGATGGAGCCGGGGGGGGGGGGGGCAGGATGCAGGTAGTGGGGCAGGATGGAGCCAGCGGGGCAGGACGGAGGCTCGGTGTCAGCGCAGTGCAGTGCTGGGTGGTCAGTGCAGTGGCTGGGTGGTCAGCGCAGTGCGCCGGCTGGGGGCAGCGCAGTGCGCGGCTGGGTGGTCAGCGCAGTGCGCGGCTGGTGGTCAGCGCAGTGCGCCGCTGGGTGTAAGTGGTGACTGGTGGACACACACACCGCACTGTCTGCTATACTTACCACTTGCGTCTTCCCCGGCACCTGGATCCTCAGTCCTCCTTGACGGCGACAGGACTGGATCCAATATGGCATCCGGGAAGTCTCGCGAGAGTTCCCGGACGCCGTATTGGATCCAGTCCTGTCGCCGTCAAGGAGGACTGAGGATCCAGGCGGCGGGGAAGACGCAGGTGGTAAGTATAGCGGACAGTGCAGTGTGTGTGTGTGTGTGTGTGTATGTATGAGTGTATATGCGGCCGCCATATTAGAACACCCACAGTGGGTGTAGAGGCTACTTTAGCCAGGATGTGACGTACCATACCAGGATCTGACGTACCATACCGTTACATCCTGACGGAAGTAGCCTTAGGGTTTTATTATGATAGATAAAATCATACCTGACCTCTGTTCTGGCTCCCACCTCAAGGAACCTAAATCTCTGCATGTCCCTGCCACGCCCCCTCACTAAAAAGAATTGTGAGGGGGTGTGACTATAGGCAGATCCGGCAGCTTCCAGCATCCACGTCCCCGACACACCACCTGCTTTCTGCTCTTATATGAAGCTGCCAGACTGAAGATTTTGGGTTCCCTGAAGTGGGGGCCAGAGCAGAGGAGCATGTATGATTTTATTGAATTATAAGAGATCTATAGATCCTAGAACTGCAGTGTACCCCTCTTCATCATGTAGCAGGGCAGGAACAATACTGAAAAGTTTTCTCACTGGAGTTCCCCTTTAAATGCAATATTCCATTCCAGACCTTACTTATAGCTTCCCATCCTGTTACATGGCTCCCATCCTAGTATATAAAGTCAAATATCATGGTATATATGGGCCCCCATCATTCTACACACTTAACAAAATAATATATTTATTCATTTTTAGAGCTCTATCAATTCCATAGCGCTTTACATACATTGCAACACTGTCCCCATTGGGGCTCACAATCTAAACACTAGTATATTCGCCCGCCCTCTGATCCCCCACAGTGCAGCATCCTTATCTCATGCAGACAGCCGACTGGTGCCCACTGATGAACCGGGGCACTCACACACATTCAGCTACCTGCATAAGATGAGGCTGCTGCGCTGCAAAGGATGGGAGGAGATCGGTGGGTAAGTTTTTTTTTTTTTTTTTTTTAATTTAGTGTGCAGTGTAATGCATACAGATGATGGTATGTTTGATCACCACGCTTTCACATGCTGTCAGCTCACCGGATACAGTAATCTCTGCTCTTCACACTGGATGATAGACGGGGTAGCAGGAAATATACAGTTGCTTAATGAGCGAGCACATGTGATCACACAGAAGCTGCTTGTAATTCACATTTGTGCTCGCATCATAAAGCAAAAAAAAAAATGCACAGCGACTGCTCGTATCTTAAAGATTTATCATCGTTCGGTTGGTAATCAAGGTACTACCGTACTGTACAAATAAAGATCCAGAGAACATGCATCCTTGTGTTCACCCTGTCAGCGCTGGCAATCACCGCTCTTTTTCTTGTTTGGTTTGAATATGTTTCTTCTCCACCAGTGCATGTGTCAGTGGTTGGCGCAGCAGGCCTTCATTCTTATTAGTATGGAGTCGTGCCGGGGCACATCCCAGGGAGGTGGGCATATACAATACTTTGCTTGATGTGTCTCAGGCTGTGTTCACGCATACTGTATTTTTTCTGCTTTTTACACTGCTGCGCTTTTTTTAGGCACGTTTTTGTGAAATGCAGCCTTTGACATTGTTGACCACCAACTCCTACTCTCCATGCTCCACTCCATCGGCATCAAGGACACGGCTCTCTCCTGGTTCTCTTCCTATCTTTTTGACCCTTCTTTCAGTGTATCATTCGCTAGCTCCACTTCCCCCTCTTCCTTTCACTATTGGGGTCCCTCAGGGTTCAGTCCTTGGACCTCTTCTCTTCTCTCTCTACACGGCCCTGATCGGGCAGACTATCAGCTGATTTGGCTTTCTGTACCATTTTTATGCTGATGACACACAATTGTACACGTCTTCCTTACTCCCGCTCTAATAAAGAATGCCAATGACTAACCCCAGTTACCAATATCATGTCGACTCTCTATCTGAAACTCAACCTTTCCAAAACTGAACTACTTCTGCTCCCGCCCTCCACTAACCTCTCTAAATATGACCTCTCTGTGTGTGGCACCACAATAACGCCTAGTCAGCAGGCTCGCTGTCTGGGTGTTGTGTCTGACTCTGATCTTTCCTTCACCCCACATATAAAATCTCTCGCCCACTCTTGCCGCTTGCACCTGAAGAACATCTCTAGAATTCGCCTCTTTCTCAACTTGTAAACCACAAAATCCCTCACTGTGGCCCTGATTCACTCCTGCCTTGACTATCCTAATTCTCTTTTAATTGGCCTTCCCCGCACTAGACTTTCCCCTCTCCAGTCCATCCTTAATGCAGCAGCCAGGATCACCTATCTAGCTAACCGTTACTCGGACGCTTCTGCTCGATACCAGTCATTGCACTGGCTGCCCATACTATATAGGATCCAATTCAAACTACTTGTTCTCACCCACAAAGCTCTTCACAATGCAGCACCTCCCTATATCTCCCTCATCTATGTCTATCACCCCACTAGTTCTCTTCACGTGACTTTAGACTAACTTCTGCATTAATCCGAACCTCCCACTCCTGGCTCCAAGACTTCTCCCGAGCTGCGCCAATTCTCTGGAATGCACTACCCCAAGAAATTAGGTGTATCCACAACTTACAGAGTTTCAGGTGATCCCTAAAAACACATCTTTTTAGGGCAGCCTAACATGATTTTAATCAGTCATTAAGACATGGCCTCTTCACTCCACCAGTCTCACATGCATCACAAATAATGGTTGGTGGCCACTTATACTGCTCCTATCTGTTCCCCATCTCCTCAAGTTGACTATACCATCATTGTAAATAAGCACATGTACTTTGTCACCCCCACCTCATTGTTAGATTGTAAGCTCTTATGAGCAGGGCTGTCATTATTTTGCTCTAATTATTGTATTGTATTATGCGTTGTACTATATTGTATTGTTTTTTGCATTGTATTGTATTTTCTAATAAATGTTTCTTATGTTTAAACATGAACTTTGAATTGTGAAGCGCTGCGAAATATGTTGTCGCTATATAAATAAAAATTATTATTGTTATTATTATTAAATACGCAGCTACTTTCACACACTGCGTTTTTTACTGTGTTCTCCTGTGTGCTTTTCCAGAGCTCATTTTATTATGGGAGCAATGGGAAAGCGCAGGGAGAATACGCAGAAAGAATTGACATGTCTATTCTTTTTACTCTGGCGTTTTTGCAGTGAAAACGCAGTATGTGAATGGATTTTGCCAAAACCCATAGGTTTGACTGGGTTGCGTATCCACAATTGCGTTTCACTGCAAAAGACCCGGAAAAAGGCAGAATACGCAGGGAAAAGCAAAAACCGCTGTGTGAACGCTGCCTAACACTGGAAGTAACACACTTGGAGCACCTTTTTGCTTTTGCTTTTTACTGCTAAGTTGTTATGGCCACATAAAGATGTTCCCTAGATTAAGGTCTTTGTGAACATGTCACAATATTGAGCCTGGTATAATTTGAAAATATACCATCAGGATTCACTGCTCTAGTCCCTGTGTAGTGTGTCATGACAACTCAATATGTGCCTGTAACAGTGTGAGGGTTAAAGAGGACCTGTCACCAAAAAAGGCATGGTGATCTAATTACAGCACTGGATGCAGCATGTCTGCAGCATGCAGACAAGGGGTCCCCCAGCACTTGAGCAGCCCTGTACCCCGAGATAAAACACTTAGAAAACTTACATGCTACAGCCATAAAGGAGGTGGCTAGGGGCTGCAGCAAGGGCAGATTCACACCCCCTGCCTGTTTAATCTGCCCACCGCTGCCAATCATTCTCCCCCTCTTCTCCAGCATTTAAACAGAGTTTTTTTTAATCTCTCTTCCGTATAGCCCCGCCCTTCAGGGGGCGGGGCCAAACGGATATTCTGGGAGAGAGAAAAAAACTCTGTTTAAATGCTGCTGAAGAGGGAGAGAATGATTGGCAGCTGTGGGCAGATTACACAGGCAGGGGGTGTGAATCTGCCCTTGGCTGCAGCCCCTAGCCACCTCCTTAATGGCTGGAGCATGTAAGTTTTCTAAGTGTATTATCTCGGGGTACAGGGTTGCTCAAGTGCTGGGGGACCCCTTGTCTGCATGCTGCAGACATGCTGCATCCAGTGCTGTAATTAGATCACCATGCCTGGTTTGGTGACAGATCCTTTTTAAAGGGATGTTCTGGTTTCAATAATAATGTGATGGTCATCCCAATGCACAACTTGTCACAAAGGGAAGGTCTGAGAAAAGTGCCAACATCGCAGTAAAGAATCCAAGAATTAAACAATACGGCTAAATTTACGCACAACAGCCACTTGTAGGAAGTAGTATGTAGTAAAAGGTCATTGTAGAAATACAAGCACATGCAGATTTTCTTCTCCTGTGCTTATCCTTCTGCTTCAGATTATTTATATAGGGCTAAATCAGTGTGCAAATCTGTATGTAAGGGCCCTTTCACATCAGCGTTTTTTTCAAATTGCGGCAGATGCGGTGAAAAAAAACCATCTGCCGCGATTACCGCATACCGGCTGCACTTGCGGCACGGTTGCGGTAAACGTCATACAAGGTATAGGCGGACTTGCGGCAGGTGCGGCAAGTGCGGTTTTGGCACTTGCGGCCGCGAAAAAAAACCGCGGCTGACAGCGCTGATGTGAAAGGGCCCTAATATGAAGTGCTCCAGATTCACTGTGAAATCTGTGGCTAAAATGCCTGCTGCATTTGGCAGAAAGGTTTCCTTTGAATGGTTGCCAGCAGGAATCTTAAACCCTGAAAATCATATTTGATAATTGGAATACTTAATGAATTCACCTTCTAGCACTATTTAATTGTCAATCCTTGCTCTGTTTGTTTGCTTTCGCTCGTCATTGTTTCCTACAGCCAATCCTACCCATTATTGCCCTTTAAACTTTATTTGCATACACCTTTTTCTTTAAACTTCCTGGTGCAGTATTGAATGTTCACTTTTGTGCTGTATTCGTGTGTACAGGAGCCACTGCAATGTCTAAAATGTCACTATCACTCGCTGCACTTTTAGAACCCAGGTACGGTAAACCCTTTTTAACATCTGCACTTTTATAAAGGCTTTTTTATTTTACGTTTTATACATACTGTAATTTCTTCACAACAACTTGAGCTTTTGTACGTGTAGTCTATTACAGTGTACATTACTATGTGGATACATGACTATTGTGCATTAGAGGGACAGAAGTATTACCGTACTTCATTTTTCATATTCTCTTCAGTTATTTTGCATAAATGGTTTGACGGTCACAATGTATTGATGGTTTGTGCAATAGAGAAGTCACCAATATTATTTGATCAATTGAGGTCCAAGACTTGGAGGCCCCTACCAATCAGTTATGTGCCCCAGCGGTGCTGGAAGTAAACCCTTTGAATGAAGCTGTAAAACGAATTTCTGTATAATGCGCTGCTGCTGCTGACATAGAACTTCAGAACGACGTCCATTTTTTTCACTGTATTTCTATATTATTTACTATGATGCTTCTGAATAGGCACTAGGTTTTAGTGCAACTTTAAGCTGCGCTAAAATTTTGCAACTTTTGGGGCTCTCATTTCTTTGTCACCCTGCTCAAAATGGGCAGAGCTGATCCAGGACAGGGGGGTGGCAACTACCACCACTCATCAATTTCTGACAATAGTGGCATTTACTACACTACAAATCTTACTCCAGCAGGAACTGGGGTAAGATTTGTGGAACCCCTATGCCACTTTTCTAACTATCCAAATTCATAAAGTCATGCACCTCTTCATGAATTAGGAATGTCTGGCTTCAGTACAGCCCCACATCAAGACTGGCATAAATGGAGCTTGTCTTGGTAAATTCAGCCCCATAATGTCCCAGAGAGCTGGATAAAATAATATTTTTATATATAAACCCCTTTTTATTGCCACTGTTCTGTAAATATTCACAGCTGGTGCAGGCATAGCATTGTAACAATCTGTGCAGGGGGACCATAAGGGTAGGGGCCTATTTTAACCTCTTAAAGCAGTTTCAGTTATAGATGCTTAAAGGGTGCGTTATTGGACTGCAAAGTGTTCACATTCTGTTAGTGCTCAGTGGCCCTCTTCTGCGCTCCCCTTCCCCCCCCACTTCTTAGAATATACCTCCTTGTTCCAAAAACTTGCTGTAGTCTTAGTGCAGTTACAGAATTGCAATGATGCTGCCACCATCATGTTTGATGGTGTGGATGGTGTTATCAGGGAGATGCATAGCGCTTTAACTTTAGCCCAAAAAGTTCTACTTTGTCTCATCTAGCCAGTACGCCTTCTTCCACATTTTAGCTGTATCCCCTACTTGGTATGTGAAAGAAAGGATTCAGGTCAGATGAGACCAAAGTAGGACTTTTTAGTTGAAAGGCAATGTGTGCTGGAAAACTAACACAGCATGTCACCCTAAAAACACCATCCCCACCGTCACACATGGTAGTGGAATCATACTGCTGTGGGGATGCTTTTCTTCAGCATGGACAGGGAAACTGATCAGAGTTGAAAGGAATATGGATGGAGCTAAATACAGGGCAATCTTGGAGGAAAACCTGTTAAATTCTGCAAGAGACGTGAAACTGGGGCATGGGTTCACCTTTTACCAGGACTACGACCCTAGACATACTGCCATTGCTACAATGGATGGTGTAAGTTAAAGCATAGTCATGTGTGTGAATGTCCCAGTTATAATCCAGACCGGAATCCGATTGAGGATCTGTGGCAAGACTTGGAAATTGTTGTTCACAGATTGCTTTTCATCCAATCTCACTGAAAGACTTGTAGCCGTAATTGAAGCGAATAGTGGTACTACATAGTATTGACTCAGTGGGGCTGAATACAAATGCATGTCACAATTTTCAGATATTTTAAAGATTTTTAGAAAACCAGACTTGCTATTTAGTGTTGGTGTATGATATAAAATCCCCAATAAAATACATTTAGGCTTGTGGGAGTAATGTGAAAAAATGTAGGAATGTTTGAGGAATAAATACTTTTTCAAATCATTGTATAGCCCCAAACCACACAATACACTGTTGGGTGTACAGTGCAATAACTAAGATCCTTTAAGAGTGATGGATCTTATGTATATTTTTTCTGATTACATTAATTATGGAAAGAAGAAAAGTAGGCTTCTACTACCGTCTTTCCCTGATAGTAAGACCCCCTGAAAGTAAGACAGGGTAGGGGGAACGGGGGGGGGGGGTCTGGTAATATAAGGCCCCCACCGAAAGTAAGGCCACCTCGGGAGGGGGCGCTGGGGAATATAAGGCCGGTACCTGTCCCCCGGTGCGTCCAGGCTCCTCCAGTGTCCTGTAGGTGCAGCCGCGCTGGAGCAGATGGGGTTAATCACAGCCTAACTTGCTGTGTGCCCCTGCTCAAATCTGCCCAGCCTGATGTCACAGCAGCCTGGCTGGAGTTCTGATTGGCTCCCAGGAAGCAGCGGGCGCGGCCAGATGACGTCATGAGCTCTGATTGGCTCGTCATCTGGCCGCGCCCACTGGTTCCTGGGAGCCAATCAGAGCTGGAGACGGGCTGTTGTGACGTCAGGCTGGGCAGAATTCAGCAGGGGCACACAGCAAGTTAGGCTGTGATTAACCCCATCTGCTCCAGCGTGGCTGCACCTGCAGGACACTGGAGGAGCCTGGACACACCGGGGGACAGCAGGGAGCCACAGCGAAGGCCGGGGAAGCCGGTAAGAAGCAGTGTGTATGTATATGTGTGTGTGTGTATGTGTATATGTGTGTATGTGTATATGTGAGTATGTATGTGTGTGTGTGTTTGTAACTGTATGGGTGGGTGTGTGTGGATGGGAGGCTGCAGTGGCTGGGGCTGCCAATATAAGACCCTCCCCCCCCCCCCCCCCCCCACCTTGAAAATAAGACAGGTGGCCACTTTTGGCGTCCAAAAAAATATAAGACACGGTCTTATTTTCGGGGAAACACGGTATCATTGTCACCTTTTGCAACGGATAAGTGCATATTTGGCCTGAAAATAGTTAGACATTTGATTGAAGTCTTAGGCTACGTTCACACATTGCGTATTTTGCCGCATTTTTTTACGCGCGCTTTTCAAAATACGCAATGTGCCTTTTGTCTGCCTGCAAAGTGAATGGGAAATTCACTTTGCAGTGCAGACATTGCGTAAAAATACGCAGTGCGTTTTCCGGGAGAAAACGCAGCTCCGTAAACAATTGATATGTCAATTGTTTACGCAGCTACTTCTGCGTATTCTCCCAGAGGGGAGGAAGAATCCTGCTTCCTCCTCCCCTCTGTGACAGCTGTGGCCGCCCATTAGACTTCACAGTGTATTAATACACACTGTGAAGTCTAAATTAAACAAAAGCAAGTGAATGAAAAATAAAAAAGAATGAATACTTCACCTCTCCGACGCCTTCTGCCGCTGTGCGATCCCCGGTTCTAGTCAGATCTCTTCTGACAAGACCTGTGGTGACGTCAGAGGCGGGGCGTTCCCGGGCACTCGCGGTCATGTGATACCACATGACCGCGAGCAGCCAATCAGCGATGGGACCGCCCCGGGAACGCCCCCTCTGACATCACCACAGGTCCTGTGAGAAGACATCTCACTTAGAACCGGAGAGCGGCAGACGGCACCAGACACCGGGAGAAGGCGTCGGAGAGGTGAAGTATTGATTCTTTTTTATTTTTCACACACTTGCTTTTGTTTAATTTAGATTTCACAGTGTTTATTAACACTGTGAAGTCTAATGGGGCGGTCACACATGTCACAGAGGGGAGGAGGAAGCTGGATTCTTCCTCCCCTCTGTGACATCACTGCGCTTTCTGGGGGAAAGAAAGCGCAGTGTGTAAAAGCCCCTGCGTATTTTGCTGCGCTTTTTTACGCGGCAAAAAGCGGCGCGCAAAAAAGCGCAGCAAAATACGCAAATGTGTGAACGTAGCCTAACTTACAGATCTGGCTCTGACCTCTATTACAAGATAAAACATACAATAACATTTAACAAGACATCTTCTAAGCTATAGTGAAACATTCTTGCTTATTTAAGAAACTGATATAAACTGATAAAATCGTGATAACAAAAGTCATCTATGGAAGGAACTCTACTTGCTTTGTCAACCATGGGGGTTGAAGAGTTGCAAATCACATATAGATATGTGGGTTGTATAACATGTCTGACCCAAGTAAAGTGATTTTAAATTTCTGGCAACTCTACAAATTATATCATACTTATTTTTCCCCAGTAAGTTAGGTCATCTATTTATCACATAAAAATAATTTCCTTATTGCAAGTTCCTCTAACCTTTTGCCCTCTGTAGCTGCAGAATTGACATATTTCCACTTATGGTTTAAATGTCATTAGTTGACTTGACATGAAATCTGCCAGTTTGTTCATTGCAGAGTTTTTGATAAAAAAAATCATGGGTACTAAAGATCAAAGTATATATTGATTGTAAGCAGTGCACATTATGACACCTATAAATAATCAATCCTATTGCCATCAGCCACACCGCATTGAAATCTTCTTTTCATCATCTTACAGATGGTTTCATGGCAAGATTACGAGAGAACAGGCTGAGCGGCTACTATACCCCCAGAAACGGGCCTGTTTCTTGTGCGCGAGAGCACAAACTATCCCGGAGACTACACACTGTGTGTGAGCTGTGAGGGGAAAGTGGAGCATTACCGAATCATCTACAAGACTGGCAAGCTGACTATTGATGAAGAGGCATACTTTGATAACCTCATGCAGCTGGTGGAGGTAAGAGGGTTTACCCAGATCACTCATGACTCAGATCCTTATTTTAATGTGATATAATGCATGTGACTTTGACTTCACTCATTTTATGGTATGCGAGAGTGTGTGTGTGTGTGTGTGTGTGTGTGTATGTAATATATATATATATATATATATATATATATAAAATTATTTTTATATATTATGTAATATATATGGAAATAAGTATGTAATCAAAAATAACATCCAGAAGAACACATTGTCTAAATTATATAAATGAAAAGAGAATTAAGTGTTTTATCCCTCTTAATACTTGGTGGCAAAACCCTTGTGGCAAGCACAGCAATCAGACTGTTTTTGTAGTTGATCATGAGGCTTGCGCTCTTGTCAGGAGGAATTTTGCTCCACTCCTCATTGCAGATCATCTCATGATTAAATCATTAAGATTTTGAGCCTGTCGCTTGGCAACTTGGAGCCTCAGCTCCCTCCATAAGATTTCTATGGGATTAAGGTCTGGAGACTGATGCTAGGTCATTCTATAACTTTAATGTGTTTCTTTTTGTGCCACTCCTTTCTTGCCTTAGCTGTATGTTTAGGTCATTGTTGTACAGGAAGACCCAGCCACGACCCATTTTTAATGTCCTGGCGGAGGGAAGGAGGTTGTCACTTAGGATTTTATAGTACATGGCTCCACCCATTGTCATATTGCGCGGTGAAGTAGCCATGTGCCCTTAGCAGAGAAAACCCCCCAAAACATAATGTTTCCACCGCCATACTTGACTGTGGGAACAGTGTTTTTTGGGTCATAGGCATCATTTGTCTTCCTCCAAACACGTCGAGTTCAGTTAATGCCAAAGAGCTCAATTTTTGTCTCCTCTGACCACAGCACCTTCTTCCAATCACTCTCAGAATCACCAAGGTGTTCATTGGCAAACTTCAGATGGGCCTGCACATGTGCCGCCTTGAATAGTGGAACTTTGCGGGCACTGCAGGATTTTAATCCATTACGGCATAATGTGTTAACAAGGGTTTTCTTGGTGAAAGTAGTCCCAGCTACCTTGAGATCATTAACACTTTCCCCCATGTAGTTTTGGGTTGATCTCTAACCTTCCTCATAATCCTGGATACTCTGAGGTGAGATTTTGCATGGAGCCCCAGATCAATGTAGCTTACCCTGGTATTCCTACCTGCTGATTAAAGTTTTATATTCCCTAATAAATTCTGCACCTCAAAATCCTGCTGGATTTCTTTCATTTATATAATTTTGTATTTCTTCCATTTTCTTACTATTGTACCAACAGCAGTTTCCTTCTCACCCAGTGTCTTGCTTATGGTTTTGTAGCCCATTTCAGCCTTGTGCAGGTCTTGGTTCTTTTCCCTGACATCCTTAGAAAGCTCTTTGGTTTAACTTTTGCCCATGTTGTAGAGGTTAGAGTCTGACTGATTGTGTGGATAGGAGTATTTTATACAGGTGACAATACATCTGTCTTTAATGCAGGCAATGAGATGATTAAGAACATCTAAGGCCCCCTTCACACCACATGAAATGGACAGCCGTACCCGATTTATACGTTTGGCCAAGTATTGACACCCCTGCAATTCTGTCAGATAATACTCAGTTTTTTCCTGAAAATGATTGAATCACAAATTCTTTGGTATTATTATCTTTATTTAATTTGTCTTCAATGAAAAACACAAAAGAGAATGAAGCAAAAAGCAAAACATTGATCATTTCCACAAAACTCCAAAAATGGGCCAGACAAAAGTATTGGCACCCTCAGCCTAATACTTGGTTGCACAACCTTTAGCCAAAATAACTGCGATCAACCGCTTCCGGTAACCATCAATGAGTTTCTTACAATGCTCTTCTGGAATTTTAGACCATTCTTCTTTGGCAAACTGCTCCAGGTCCCTGATATTTGAAGGGTGCCTTCTCCAAACTGCCATTTTTAGATCTCTCCACAGGTGTTCTATGGGATTCAGGTCTGGACTCATTGCTGGCCACCTTAGAAGTCTCCAATGCTCTCAAACCATTTTCTAGTGCTTTTTGAAGTGTGTTTTGGGTCATTGTCCTGCTGGAAGACCCATGACCTCTGAGGGAGACCAGCTTTCTCACACTGGGCCCTACATTATGCTGCAAAATTTGTTGGTAGTCTTCAGACTTCATAAAGCCATGCACACGGTCAAGCAGTCCAGTGCCAGAGGCAGCAAAGCAACCCCAAAACATCAGGGAACCTCCGCCTCTTTTTTTCTTCTGTAAACTCTATGTTGATGCCTTTGCCCAAAACACTCTACTTTTGTCTCATCTGACCAGAGAGCATTCTTCCAAAACGTTTTAGACTTTCTCAGGTAAGTTTTGGCAAACTCCAGTCTGGCTTTTTTATGTCTCGGGGTAAGAAGTGGGGTCTTCCTGAGTATCCTACCATACAGTCCCTTTTCATTCAGACGCCGACGGATAGTACGGGTTGACACTGTTGTACCCTCGGACTGCATGGCAGCTTGAACTTGTTTGGATGTTAGTCGAGGTTCTTTATCCACCATCCGCACAATCTTGCATTGAAATCTCTCGTCAATTTTTCTTTTCCGTCCACATCTAGGGAGGTTAGCCACAGTGCCATGGGCTTTAAACATCTTGATGACACTGCGCATGGTAGACACAGGAACATTCAGGTCTTTGGAGATGGACTTGTAGCCTTGAGATTGCTCATGCTTCCTCACAATTTGGTTTCTCAAGTCCTCAGTCAGTTCTTTGGTCTTCTTTCTTTTCTCCATGCTCAATGTGGTACACACAAGGACACAGGACAGAGGTTGAGTCAACTTTAATCCATGTCAACTGGCTGCAAGTGTGATTTAGTTATTGCGAACATCTGTTAGGTACCACAGGTAAGTTACAGGTGCTGTTAATTACACAAATTAGAGACGCATCACATGATTTTTCTAACAGTGCCAATACTTTTGTCCACCCCTTTTTTATGTTTGGTGTGGAATTAGATCCAATTTGGCTTTAGGACAATTCTTTTTGTGTATTTTCATTGAAGACAAATTAAATGAAGATAATAATACCAAAGAATTTGTGATTGCAATCACTTTCAGGAAGAAACTGTATTACCTGACAGAATCGCAGTTGTGTCAATACTTTTGGCCACAACTGTGTGTGTGTAGTGTATGTGTGTGTTTGTGTATATATTATAATATATAATATAAATATTATATATATATTATTATCTCTATCTATATATTTACAAAAACAGAAAAAAAACTGCACAGCACTCACAGACATAATGTGAACTGGTGCCAGCAGAGACACTGGGTCAAACAACTAGAAAAAAATTCTCTGCAGCACACAGCTACTACGAATGTGCAAACATGCTAACATCGGTATATATTTGAGGAAAAAATTTAAAAACTTAAGTTTTTTTTCAACCCACTTGAGAGTGGGATAGAGAGGAAAAGGAGGACAGGCATGTCAGCGTTAGGACTCATCAGACCTGGGGTCGCCTTGTCGCGACTGATGAGCAAACGGACATTGGCCAATGTGCGTACCAAGAACCCCAAGAAAATAAAAAAAATAAGATTTTTGAGTTTTTTGAAAAAAACTTAGTTTTTATATTTTTTCCTCAAATATATACCGCTTATTAGCATGTTTGCACATTGGTAGTAGCTGAGTGCTGCAGAGAATTTTTTTCTAGATATAGAGATATAGATTTATATATTATAATATTTTTATTATTTTCATTAGTTTAGTAGCGCAGTTGAGTGTAATAAATGAAATGCTGTTTGGTGCAATTTCTGAATGTAAAATACTTTTTTTGAAGGGCCATCTTACAACTCCTCTGCCACCACCGTTTTTGGAAAAAAAATGATTAATGAAGTATAATTTAAATTGCTCTATTAGTGACTTTTGCTGATAACCTGCAGCACTTACCACAAAACGTCTGTGCTGCAGGCACTAAACTAAACAGTGTCCATCTTGTCACATTTGGCTACTGCTTTCATTGCAGGAGCAAGCAATGTAAAATTCTATAACACTTGCTCCCGTATGTAAGACAGCAGCCTGGCAGGAGAGGGATACAGTTTTGTTTAATATAACCCCATCTCACACTTTGGGCGGTCCATGCTCTGGGTTATCAACAAAAAATGTGAACGTAGAAAATAATTATGCTATAAGTCCTTCACTACAACACTAGTGTGCAATGATTTTGGTGCCAACATCTGAACAGTTTTATGAGGTTTATGGTTCTGATTAAGTGTATGACTTTTGGTTTTGCCAGATTGGCTCTAGTTTCTGAGATAGTATAACACAGGACGTTTGAAAAGCATTCGGTTCAGTATTGCAAGAATATTTTTTTTGTTACAACTAATTAGTAAACAGTCTAAAATCATACAGAAAATAAATTAAAAAATCTAAGTGACGCGAGAAAAGTTATGCATGATTTAATTAAAACAATCTTAATTATAAATAATGTAAATGCTTAAAAAAAAACGCTGTTTATGCAATTTTCTGTCATGTGTCTCATCACACAATCACATTGGAGACCCATCAGTAGTCGGCTATCATGTGAATGTCCCATCTGCTTTGATATCTCTCCATCACCTTCATATCCTGGCGGAACCTCTCAGCTTGTTCCTCGCTGAAGTCTCCAAGGTTGACTAAAATCTGTTTACGGCTATGGAGATAATTAGGAATCATATATGGCACCAGTACTTCTTCATTCTCTGTGATTACCAAAGTAGGTCTTCACGACAGAAGCAAAACTCTTCCAAGCCAAAGCCTCGTGTCATATGCATGTGAAATCACTCAGAGTTTATGAATTAGGACCATATAAGATTCCTGATTTTGGTTTTTCCATGCTCCTTCTGGGAATGATCTACTAATGCACTTGATGCAATTGCCTAATTTCTATAAAACCCTAACAAATTGCTTCATTAATCCTAGCTTATTACAAAGAGATGGGAAAATCTTTTTGTTCTTGTCCACCAGCGGCTTGTTGATGGTATTCGGAACCCAACAATCATTTCTTCCCTTGTAGGCCATGACATTTTTGTCCAATGATCTTGATTTGCCCTAGTTTCCCAAAGGCCCATGAAGCATGGGGATTTTGTGTATCCAGATTGCTGTCCAAGCAAGAAGTCCACCATCAACACAAATCGACCACTGATGTTCAAACATTTTCTGTAATAGGATTTTTACATTTTCACATTCTTTTCATGTTTTGCTGAATGAGCAATAAGAAGAGATGCTTAGTGGATCCCATTGTGAAAGAGAACAAATTTCAAGCTTCTAATAGAGAGCGGTCTATAAAAAGCTGCTAGTCTTCTGGTCAATAATCGATTAGTCCCATTTGAAGTCCAATTCCTGGGATATTATTGCAGCATACAAGTTCTTCCTCTTGGTTGAAATGTGGGAGCAGCCTATCTTGTCGGATACACTGTAATTTTAACTTCAGCCTTTATCAGATTTTGTTTATTAAGTCTGTACACAAAAAGTCCAGATGCTTATTTGGCCATATTTAAGTTTGAAATAAAACAAATTGATAAACAAAATTATTATGAGATTTCATTACCTATGACAATCTTCTAGTCAAAAGACAGACCAAAAACTATTGTGTTTATCATCGCACACAAGTCATCTTGGGGGAATGCATTATTGTCATGGATATCCATTATTTCAAAAACTATAAGCAATCCAGGAAAATAAGATTTCTCCTTCGCATCATTGGAGGACACAGGAGCATGGGTGTATTTCCTGCCACTGGGAGGTGATACTAAGTAGAGATAAAACTTAAGTCCTCCTTCCTGCAGTATACACCCACCAGTAGGAGTAGGTAGCTAGTTTTAGCTTAGTGTCGTAAGGAGGCATTTGTGATCTGACTCTCAGACCACATTTACCCTTTTTATTTTACTTTTTATTTATTTTTATTTTAACTTTTTTACCTTTTTGCATCAGGGCGCTGCTCTCCTTGAACATGAGGATCGTGCAAGGCAGCACGTATCTCCTTTTTAGGGGCGACAGATCCCTTAAGGGCTCTGTTCTCCCCATTCGACAACAGGACTAGCCCTGTGGTCTACTGCCTCCCCTGCTGGACGGCAGTCTGTAGCATCCTCGGGGACTCAACCCCAGGGGATCTACAGACATGCAGCTGCCAGCTGTACACATCCCACTGCATCCCCCTGCATAACATCGGGGATGCATGGAGTGCATTCTGACCCTCACCTCCTTCACTCAAGGAACAGGTGATTGAGAGCACTGCAAATAGCACCACACCAAGTGCAGCAGGAACAGCCTGTTGCAGGCAGCACCATCGACCCAGATCCTGTGTCCCATCCAGCCACAGTGGCTCCGTGCCGGGACGCGCACCGCTTGTAAGTTCAGGGTGCGTGTCTGCGGCATGGGGCTTAAAGTGAGGATGGCCTGCAAATATTGCGGGTTCCACCGCACCCCGGGGCCTGCACATCAGCCAGTCGTGTCTTTGCCCCACACTGCTCGTCCACACTGGCAGCCAAAGCTACCTATCGCGGCGAGCCCCTAGCGGCCACATCACCGCGCCCACCCCCCCCATGAAGCAGGGCAAACATGACCCCCAATGACGTGTACCGAATCACGGCTGTTTCACTGGAAGCAAGCTTCACCAGCTAATCATGATGCAGGACAAGTGGCGGATTACGCCAAGCCCCCATGAAGACACGACGTGTGCCGGTCAATCAGCACATAGCCCCAAACACCCACACCACGCCCCCACATCGGTGCAAATTTCAACAAGACAATGGTTTAATGTGGGGCACGGCAGCAGCCCCAGGTACAAAGCCCAGGTCAATATGCATCACCTGGCCCTCCCATGCCCCCCTCCTGCCACCATGGGGGGCCGCACGGGGCCCACACACTAATACAGTGGGCTGGCACTACAAAGCCCTTTCTTCCTGTGCTTTTGAAGCGAAAGCTCCTCTGCCCAGCACCTCTGTATGCTGCATAAAGAACAAGGGGACACAGGTTCCGGGTAAGCTCCAGTAGGAGACTCTTCCCCTGCAGCATTTCACCCCCCGTGACCAGTGTTTGTTTTTTGCCTTTCAAAGCTAATCGCTTATTACACTGCAGTACCACTTTCAATCGTAATTTGGTACACTATGGCAGATCCCAAATAATCCAAAAGAAATAAAACCCACACAATGGGTCAATGCATCATGTACCAACTGCCAGACTGCACTCCCACGGGGACACGCTTCGCACCTTTGCCTAAATTGCGAACGCCCATGCCCAATGGAGCCTACCACTGATGCAACACCCAGTACATCTGACACCCCTGCGTGGGCCCTGGCACTGATGCAATTGGTAGACTCATTAGCCAGAATAATGCAGTCATTCCCTGTTCCCCTTACAGCTAGTGCCACCAACCGAGACCACTCTCACTCTCCCCCATCAGACCCCTCACAAGAGGATCGGCCAACAGGCAGGGAACGACCCCAGTTTAGGGTCTCCCGTGCAACCATGAGACGGACCCATAAAAGTCCGTCCCCAGGAACACTCTTCTACCATGTAACCTATAGGTGCCACATCTCACTCTCTGTAACCCGAAGACCAGCCCGAGTTACTCTCCGAAGGGGAACTCTGAGTCAGAATCGTCCCAGGACCTGGAGACTGCAGACACCCAGGCAATGGTTGCTAACCTCATTGAGGCCGTTAACAAAATGCTAAAGGTCCGTGACGACTCTACCATCGCCCTGGAGCACATATTGTCCTTTAAAAAGGCAAAACACTCCCGTCGAGTGTTCTCAAATCGATCCCGAATTCAGGGACATAATCCGACGACATAGGGAGCACCCACCAGGTCACAGACCTATTGAAGCTAAATACTTCTTTGCTTTAGACCTACATGAAGAATCAGCTGAATCACCAGCTGTTGATCCCCTAGTATCACGTCTAGCTAGCAGAACCCTCCTAACACTCTCAGATGGCTCATCTATCACAGACCCCAACGACCGCCAAATAGATAAACTAGCGTGCTCGGTCTTTGAAGCCTCAGGAGCAGTCCTTTCCCCCTCCTTCGCAACGGTGTGTGTCCCAAAAGCCATGGTATCTTGGACAGATACCCGACACACAATTTTACAAGACCTCGACCTCCTCCAAGACACAACAGAACTATTCGGCCACCTCTCAGTGGCTGGGCAGTACCTAAAACAGGCGCAGGGCGGCCTCCCTGCTGGGACAGAAATACCCCGTTCTCATTCAAGACCAATTCTGCTTGGAAAAGACGCCTGAAACAAGCCCGTTCTAAAGGCACTTGGACCCCAAAGATTCGCCGCATAACTCCCCTCCCCATCCGGTCGACACCAGCACAATAGGCTGACGTCTCCAACAGTTCCGCCACTCATGGCTCGCTGTCGTCCACGTCAATTGAGTTAGAGAGCTGGTGTCGTCTGGATTTAAGATAGTTCTCATCCCGACCCGAAGCTTTTTTTTTTTCCCCCACTCGTGTCCCCCCAAAACCAAATGCTCGCCTGTTCTTCAAAGCTATCAATTTCCTACTCAAAACTGGTGTCATAGTACCAGAGCCATAAACTGAAAAGTTCAAATGATACTACTCAAACCTGTTCGTCGTTCCGAAAAAAGACGTAACAGTACGCCCCATCGTAGACCTCAAGTTCCTCAACAAATTTGTAAAAGTCTGACAATTGAGAATGAAATCCCTATGCTCAGTAATCGTGTCAATATAAAAAGGAGTTCCTAGCAACCATTGACATCGAAGACTCATGTCTCCACATTATAATTTTTGCCCCGCATCAAAAGTATCTGCGGATCGCCGTTCAAAAACGCCACTTCCAAATCTTTGCCTGCCCTTCGGCCTTGCAACCGCACCCAGAATCTTCACGAAAGTCAAGGCGGCCATCATGACTGTCCTCCATTCGCGGGGTGTGGTCGTCCTGCCTTATCTACGTGATCTGCTAATCAAGGGACCATCTTTTCAGGCTTGCCTCGACAGCATCCGAGTAAAATTGGGCACGCTCTCTCGCCTAGGTTGGCTCATAAACCCTGACAAATCATCCCAACACCGGCCAAAAAAATAGCCTTTCTAGGCATGACCTTTGACACAGCACGAGGGCTTAGTTATACTCCCTCAAGACAAGGCCATGGCGATTCGCAAAGGAATTTGCACTGTTTGCAGTCGACCACCTCAATCCATCTGCTTCGTCATGGGGGTCCGAGGCAAAATAATGGCAGCAATGGAAGCAGTTCCCTTCTCTCATCTACACTTCTGACCCTTGCAGCTTGCCCTTTTTTTGGCTTGGGAGAAAAGTCCCTTCAGCCTCGACCGCAGGCACCGACTACCTCCGCAAATCAAAAAGCCGATGAATAAATGTGGTATAATAATAGTAAGCGCTGAGAGCTAAAACAGGATACACAATGCTCTTAAATATATTACCTTTGAGTTTTATTCATTCAACAAATAAAAGCCCTCCTGCCACAACGCGTTTCGACGCTGACTGCGTCTTCCTCAAGTGGATCTTCCACTTGAGGAAGACGCAGTCAGCGTCGAAACGCGTTGTGGCAGGAGGGCTTTTATTTGTTGAATGAATAAAACTCAAAGGTAGTATATTTAAGAGCATTGTGTATCCTGTTTTAGCTCTCAGCGCTTACTATTATTATACCACATTTATTCATCGGCTTATCTACAATCTCCCTTCGGGGAGCGTGGTGTTGTGAGCTGCTCCGGAGCAGGACCTGGCTACATTTATCCATCCTTAAAATCGGCACATGATCCTTCACGCGAGCCAGCTAAGGAGAAGGCAGGAATCTTATATTAAAAACTTTGAAGGGGAACACCAAAGATCAGAAGATCAGTGAATACAAACCTTCACTCACCACATATCCACAATCTAGTTGTGCGGATAAGGCACAACTAGTAAAGGTGAGTGAAAATCCTGAATATCGCTAAATCTAGATTCCCCAATGCAGCGTGGCGCAACCTTTGTTTTTTCTTCCGCAAATCAAAAAGGCACTCAACTGGTGGACACGGCTATCATTACTCACACAGGGAAAATCCTTTCTCCCAATCCAATATGCTAGTTGTCACCACCAACGCCAGTCTACTCGGCTGCGGGGCTGTCTATCGACAACACACGGCCCAAGGCCGCTGGATGCCCCAGGAGTCACACCTTCCAATCAACATTCTGGACCTATGGGCGATTCGCCTAGCGCTCCAACGTTTCCACCACCTTCTAGCCCGTCGCCCCATCCACATTCAATCAGACAACGCCACAGCAGTTGCGTACATCAATCACCAGGGCGGCACACGCAACAAAACTGCAATGTGCGAAGTGGAACATATCCTCTGCTGGACCGAAACAACTCAGCAGTCCACATCCCGGGAATGGACAACTGGGGCAGCAGACTTCCTAAGCCGCCAAGGACTGGCATTAGGATTGTCTCTCCATCCAGAAGTTTTTCTACAAATTTGTCGGTGCTGGGGAACCCCCAACGTGAATCTAATGGCGTCAAGGCTAAACGCGAAAGTCCCTGCCTTTGTAGCCGGGTCCAGAGACCCTCTAGCGTTAGGAGTAGACTTGTTGGTCCTGCCATGGCGCCAATTCCAACTCCCATACATCTTTTCCCCCACTGCTGTTAATTCCACGAGTAATCAGAAAGATCAAAGCAGCAGGAATCCCATTAACTCATTGCCCCAGACTGGCCACGACGAGCATGGTATGCAGAGTTCATGCAGCTTCTCGTCAACATGCCTTGGCAACTCCCAAACCAACCGGACCTCTTCACCCAGGGCCCCATTTGCCCCCACAACTCAGGGGCCCTGTTTTTAAAGGTGTGGCCTGACCCAGACAGGTTTTGCACCAGAGGTCATAGCCACCATGGTTAATGCCCGCAGGCTGACATCCTCGTGCATCTATCACCACACCTGGAAGACCACCTTCCGATGGTGCAATGACCACAACTGTAACCCACTCCTCTTTTCCATCCGTACAATCCTGGAGTACCTTCAAACCGGCCTTAACTCAGGCCTAGCACTCAGCTCCATCAAGGGCCAAATCTCTGCCCTAACCGTATTATTCCAATGCAGGATTGCAACCAAACAGGTCAAAACATTCATCCAAGGGGTCTCGCACACATGACCCCCTCTACAAGACACCCGTGGCCATCTGAGATCTAAACTTAGTTCTGGACGCCTTAAAAGGGCCCCGGTTCACACCACTACAAGAGGTATCCCTAACCCAACTTTCGTGGAAAGTTGTCTTCCTAGTCTCGATCATATCAATCAGGCGCATATCCGAACTGGCCGCCCTATCCTGTCGTTCTCCTGCTTCTATCTTTCCACAAGAATAAGGTAGTTCTCCGGGAAACTACCTTGGGCAAGGAGGACGGCGACGGACGTCCTTCTTGCCCAAGGTAGTTTCCCACTTCCACCTCAATGAGGACATCACATCGTTCTACCCTCGTTTTGCCCAGCACCAGTACACCGTTTTGAAAAAGAGCTTCACACTCTGGACCTAGTAAGGGCTCTCAGAGGCTACATCTCCCGAACAGCTCCCTTCCGTAAAACTGAAACGCTGTTCGTCATCCCCTAAGGACGTAGGAAAGGAATGGTGGCTTCTAATCCACATTAGCAAGGTGGATCCACTCGGCAATCCAAGAGTCCTACCGTGTCAAAAACAAGCCAATCCCAGCAGGGATCAAGGCTCACTCAACTCAATCAGTGGGTGACTTATTGGCCATTCGACACCAGACCTCGGCAGCTCAAATTTGCAAAGCCGCAACTTGGTCCAGCCTGCACACCTTCACCAAACACTAAAACATTCACACCTAGACTTCTGCAGACGTAAGCCTAGTGAGAAAAATTTCACAAGTGACAGTCGCACATCTGTAAGCGGCTGGCGCATGATGCTTGACCACTACTCAGCTAACTCCCACCCAGGGGCTGCTTTTGGACGCCATGGTCCTTGGTCCCAATCATGCGAAGGAGAAACAGGGATTTTTGTGTACTCACCGTAAAATCCTTTTCTCTGAGTTCATCATTGGGGGACACAGCACCCTCCTTAACAGCCTCCAGTGGCCTACATATAACCTTGGCTTAAGCCTCTTGTGCATTATTACTTTAACGTGTTCTCCTACTGCTTTAGTACTAAACTAGCTACCTACTCCTACTGGTGGGTGTATACTGCAGGGAGGAGGACTTACATTTTATCTCTACTTAGTGTCGCCTCCTGGAGGCAGGACAGTATACACCGATGGTCCTGTGTCCCCCAATTATGGACTCTGAGAAAAGGATTTTACGGTGAGTACACAAAAATTCCTGTTTTTTTAATTCATCACGCTCAGTATATTTTAAATCCATTTAAAAAACCATCGCACCTGAATTTTTTATTTTTTTTAGACCTGTGTAATAATTTTCTTGTGAATCTGGAGTTACACTAATTTTTACTACTTTTTGTCATGTCACTGGCCAGGTGAGTCTGTAAGCTGAGACCTCTAGAAGGGGATTGTAGGGCTTTTCCAGGGTCTGTTCAGAACTTTGATTATGATGGCTGTTACTGTTTTACATCATGGTTAAAACCAGTTTCATTTTAATTCCCAAGACACAGAGCAGATTGCATCAATCAAAGGGCTCCAAAGCTAAACTTGGAGTACCTCCTCTCTATGAGCTCTTCCAAGTATATTGCACCATTATTTCAGTTAATGTCCACCATTCCAGTATTTTATGCCAATTCATTTTATATTTTTGATGTCCTGACTTTATTATTTGATACATTTTTATCATTTTGACTGCGTGCAGCTTCCACTAGGGGGAGCTAACTGAATATAATAATTATTCACTTATGTCGCGGCATTAATTCTACATCAACAATATGGAGTTATCCAGCAGATATTGAATGAAGCCAATTTTTTACCCTGTAATCTCCCCTTGGTGGAATCTGCAAGTAAATTCTAGGAGTGCCACAGCAAGCTTGGAACTGATCAAGTGCTGCCATGTGCCCTACCTGAATAATTGGGTGCATAGGCCCTTGGACGATAAATTTGTCTTGTATAAAAACTAATTCTGCTGACACATTTACTCTCCAGGCAATACTAATTCTGAGCAGCCATAAATGCTATTGCTATTTATGCATTTCCCTAATATATATTGCTTGATTTATGAGGATTTTTTATTGAAATATAAAGCTATGAATCTGATTTGCAAGAATTCCCTTGAACAGTGGGTGATTCTTGACCCAGCATTTTTAGGCTGCAGTAGGTACACATGTGATCACATAATAAACTGCATAAAAATAGTTTTATTTGCTATTTCCTTGATGCATTAAACACCAAAAGCTGCACAGATAGTATAAAAAGTGGGGAAGATTTATCAAACTAGAATTCTGACTCCCATATGCTCCAAAAATTGTCTTGAGTATGTGAACTTACACACTGTGCCTTGTCTGATAAGGAAGAGAAAAGAAAGAGAAAGGGGCGCAATAGTGCGGTTACCAGGGGGCTTTTTTTAGCGTGGCGTACTAATAGGTGGCCACTCACTTTATCGGGTTGTGCTGTCCCCGCACAACCCGGTAATACATTTGATAAGGCGCCCTTCACAGGCTCTAGCTCATCCGCACACCGCGTGCTCCGGGGGCTCCGAGCATCCGGTCACGTCACCGCAGGTCCTTAAGTTACCTTGTCTGATAAGGAGGCATAGCTCTGCCGAAAAAGGGTCTGGCTACTGTCCCCTTGTTGGTTAAGGGGGGCATATCTCTGCTGAAAATGATCTGGTTACCATGCCTTGTCTAACAACGGCGATTGTTTTGCTGAAAAGGAGTCTGGTTACAATGACTTGACTTGGGCAACAAGGGCCATAGCTCTGCTAAAAAGAAATCTGGGGTGCAGAGCGCTGCCGGAAAGGGGTCTGTCTACTGTGCCTTATCCGACAAGGAGGAGGAAAAAGACCGGGTTTTTATCCAACAAGGGACATAGCTCTGCTTAAAAGGGGTCTGGCTTAATGGATGTGGTTTAACTTGTGACACCACACACCAAAATATGTTGCAAACTTTTCGTGGCCAATTTGTGCTACTAAGTAAGCTGCACCACATTTATCAGCTTGCATGAAGCACTTAGATATATTTGTCCCATTTTTAGACTGTCCTGCCTATTTGCACTAATTAAACCGAACAAATATGTCCTACATAACTGAAGATACCAAACAAATTGCTCTCCTAATTGTTAGTCTATTTTCTCCCTTCAGACAGACACCGCATATTGAGTTCTGCAGACTTTTTCTGCAAAAACTACTAGTATCATTAAATATAGCCATGTGGTGCGAACATCTTCCTGAACATGACTAACCTCACCCCGGTTTCCTGTGCCAGGAACTGAGATAGGCCGAAACAGCACAGCCAGTTCCTCTATATGCTAAGCTCTGCTGCGTTCACATTCTGGTACATAAGGCCCTGGAATAATCAGCCATGCTGTCAATGGAGAGAAAATCTACATTATCATATAGGAATGAAATATAGCAGAGACGCCTTTTCAGACGTCACAAATATCCATTGCCATATATGATGTATTGGGCTTCAGCTGTGCTATATCACAGCATACATTTGAATGAAATTAAATGCCATAAAGTCTGTGCTCCATACTTTATAAACATTGGCCACCTTTTAGGCTATTTTTCTCTTCATAAATGCATGTTAAACCCTTTTTAGTAATTGGGGTTTATTAAAAACTATTGTACCATTTATCTCCTGTTGCCTTTGTGTTGCACTGTTTATGCAGTGGGCACAGAAAGTATTCAGTCCCCTTCAAATTTTTCACTCTTTGTTTCATTGCACTCATTTGATAAATTCAAAAAAGTTCCTTTTTTTCTCATTACTGTACACTCTGCATCCCATCTTGACTGGAAAAAAAAAGTTGACATTTTTGCAAATTTATTAAAGAAAAACTGAAATATTACATGGTCATAAGTATTCAGACCCTTTGCTCAGTATTGAGTAGAAGCACACTTTTGAGCAAGTATTGCCATGAGTCTTCTTGGGAATGATGCAACACGTTTTTCATACCTGGATTTGGAGATCCTCTGCCATTCTTCCTTGCAGATCCTCTCCAGTTCCATCAGGTTGGATGGTGAACGTTGGTGGACAGCCATTTTCAGGTCTCATCAGAGATGCTTAATTGGGTGTAGGTCAGGCCTCTAGCTGGCCCAGTCAAGAATGGCCACACAGTTGTTGTGAAGCCACTCCTTTGTTATTTTAGCTGTGTGCTTAGGGTTATTGCCTTGTTGGAAGATGAACCTTCAGCCAAGTCTGAGGTCCAGAGCATTCTGGAAGAGGTTTTTATCCAGGATATCTCTGTACTTGCCTGCATTCATGTTTCTTTCAATTGCAACCAGTCGTCCTGTCCCTGCAGTTGAAAAACACCCCCATAGCATGATGCTGCCACCACCAAGTTTCACTGTTGAGATTGTATTGGGCAGGTGATGAGCCGTGCCTGGTTTTCTCCACACATACCGCCTACACTTATCACCAAAAAGTTCTATCTTCGTTTTACCAGACCAGAGAATCTTAATTCTCATAGTCTTGGAGTCCTTCATGCGTTTTTGTTATGCAAACTCTATGTGGGCTTTCACATGTCTTGCACTGAGGAGAGGCTTCTGCCGGGCCACTCTGCTATAAGGGCCCAACTGGTGGAGGGCTGCAGTGATAATAGTTGACTTTGTGGAACTTTCTCCCATCTCCCTACTGCATCTCTGGGGCTCAGCCACTGTGATCTTGGGGTTCTTCTTTAACTCTCTCACCAAGGCGCTTCTCCCACAATTGATCTGTTTGGCAGGACGGCCAGGTCTAGGAATACTTCCAATGGTCCCAAACTTCTGCCATTTAAGGATTGTGGAGGCCACTTTGCTCTTAGGAACCTTGAGTACTGCAGAAATTCTTTAGTGAACTTGGCCAGATTTGTTTTGCCAAAATTCTGTCTCTGAGCTCCGTGGGCAGTTCCTTTGACCTCATGATTCTCATTTAGTCTGACATGCACTGTGAACTGTGAAGTCTTATATAGACAGGCTTGTGCCTTTCCAAATCAAGTCTTATCAGTTTAATTAAACACAGCTGGACTCTAATGAAGTAGTAGAACCATCATCTCAAGGAGCATCACAAGGACAACATGTGACTTAAATATGAGTTTCTGAGCAAAGGGTCTGAATACTTATGACCAGATGCTATTTTAGTTTTTCTTCTTGTATACATTTTCGCAAATTTATTAATTTGTTTTTTTTTTAGTCAAGATAGGGTGCAGAGTGTACATTAATGAGAAAAAAAATTAACTTTTTTGAATTTGCCAAGTGACTGCAATGAAAGAGTGAAAAATTAAAAGGGGTCTGAATACTTTCAGAACCCACTGTAGCTGGCTGCAGAATGGGTTAATTGAGAATCCGTCTGATCAGACCCCATCAGACTATCATATTGGGCTGACTGTCTTTTCCATGCTCCCTCTCAGCTGACTGATGACCACAGACCACATCAAAGTAGAATGTGCAAGAAAGCAAAGAGGCTGTAAAAGCAAAATGGTGCAACATTTCATGGAACCTGACTATAAAAATTATTTTAGCCCTAAATATATGCATTTAATATAAAAATTGTCCTAAAAGGTGGACAACCCCCTTTATCCTATGTCCACTTGTGTCTTCAACACTGTGGATTTTTCCAGACATTCAAATTTTATTGAGAAAAGCAGCGTTTCAGAGTAGAATAACAGACTCTGCCACTCTTACCCTACCCATGGTTAGAGCCAAATAACTACATTTAAAGGGGTTTTCCCCTGCTGGCAATCTTTTTGTTAGATGGGATTCCAGAAGATAAGTTTGGATACCTCAGCAGTTAGCTGCAATCTGAGGGCAGAAACAAGCAGCAATGGGGAGATGAAACACTACCTCATTTCTGTTGAAATCAAAATCTTTTTCTTTACAGTTTCCAGACTTGCATTACTTATATCGAGTTAGGACAGGAATCCCCTTCGCTGTCTCATAACTGTCCAGTAGGTTTTATTTTTATTTCAAAGGTTCCGTCACTTTTACCTTTATTTTAACAAAAGTGTTGGGGACAGGACCTGGTTTTGTGGCACTAAATACATTACAGGTTGTCCTCCTACTTGTTAGTACAATTTTCTTTACAGACTGCACAGCTGTTCTATCCACAAAACAGGAGCAAGTGACCAGAGCTGTCCACCCGCCGCCTCTCATTGAGTATCACTGTGCACGGGAAAGCGGTTTTACAATTGGACAGGTCTGATCACATGCTCCTTCGGCAGCAGCCATGTTATAGTCAGGAGAGCTGTAGAGCAGAGGTCCCCAAATCCAGGCCTCAAGGGCCGCCAAGAGTGCAGGTTTTCAGGATCTCCTCAGTATTGCACAGGGCTTGGAATCATTAACTGTGCAGATGATCACATTAGCACCTGTGCAATATTAAGGAAATCCTGAAAACCTGCACTGTTGGCGGCCCTTGAGGCCTGGAGTTGGGGACCTCTGCTGTAGAGTCTGTAAGTTAGGCTGTACCAACCAACAGAAGGCAAACCTGGAACATATTTAGTGCCACAAAACCATGTACTCAACACCATGTAAGCACATATAGGTGAACTTAAAGTAATTGGCCACTTTATAACAACCAAAGCTTAAATAGAAAGGAAAATTTACACTTTAGATTGTCAAACACATCCACTATATTTTGACAGAGTTCCTTCTGTTTAATGTTGGTGAGGGGCATGCTGATTGTACCCTGATGTCAGTCATTTGTAGGAATTAGCATTATGCTGAATTTGGGCATAACACAATGTGTCTGCTAGTCCTAAATCTCTCCATTATAATATGCTTGTACAACATGATCCGAGTATATATATCTGAGAGGTTCGAGGTAAATATCTGACTGAGCATTCGTTTTTTTCTACATTTGGACCAGTTGAGATTCTCAGAATCAGGAATGTTTCTATTGTAGCACTGTAAACTGAATGCAGAAAGGCAGCAGAGTAAGGAAGCATAGATGTATTCTCAGTTTATGCTCTTGAGCCCCTGAGCTATGATGAAAAGCAAAATTACAACAAAAGTTAAACCTTTTTTTTAAACTTTGCACCTGAAATTCTAAGCAATTGCCTGGACCACTTTTTGACCATCTTACACTTTCATGTGTGTTCCAGGTTGCCTAGAACTGTGTACAACCATAGTTTGCTCTATTATAATGTGACTGTGTGATGCATCCTGCTTAGGCAAATGCGTTTCACTTCCGCTTTTTCTGTGTAAAGCTAATGGCACAACTTTCAAGTGAAACTGTGTAGGCTTCCTCATCTTCCTACTAAGTGTTTGCAGTGACTTCATAGTTAAGTGTGTGTATGTATATATGTGTGTGTGTGTGTGTATGTGTATATATATATATATATATATTATATATATTTATATATATATATATATATATATATATATATATATATATATATATATATATATATATATATATATATTATGAAGTCACTGCAAACACTTTATAGGAAAAATAGGGAAGCTTAAAATGTTCATTTTCTCTTTATAGATATATTTTTGAGTAAAATGTACATTCTTCTTTTATTCTTTCTATAAACTACTGACAACATGTCTCCTAAATTCAAAGCTAAACATTTTGTATTTATTTGCAGCAAATGAAAAATAATTAAAATTATAAAAAAGAAACCGTGCTTTCACACCTCAAATAATGCAAAGAAAACAAGTTCCTATTCATTTTGAAACAACAATATTTAGGTTTTAAAGGAAAACTGTCAGGTCAAAAATCCACATGTAACTGCTATCATTTTCTAATTCCTCACTCTAAGCTCTCTCTATTTACCGTATTTTTCGCTTTATAAGACGCACCTGATTATAAGACGCACCCCCAATTTTGGTGAAGGAAAAGAGAAAAAAATTATTTTTAATGTTAAATGGGGTCCGTCTTATAATGCCAGTGTCCGTCTAACAAATCATATAGCGTATATGTCCCACATAGCCCCCTCATCCTGGTACATGGTCCCTCATCCTAGAATTAGCCCCCTTAATCTGGATATGGCACCCTTATATTGGATATAGTCCCCCATAGCTGGCACACGTCCCCCATAGCTGGCACACGTCCCCCATAGCTGGCACACGTCCCCCATAGCTGGCACAGTCCCCATAGCTGCACACGTCCCCCATAGCTGGCACACGTCCCCCATAGCTGGCACACGTCCCCCATAGCTGGCTCACGTCCCCCATAGCTGGCTCACGTCCCCCATTGATGGCACACGTCCTCCATTGATGGCACACGTCCCCCATTGCAGGCACACTTCCCCCACTGCAGGCACACTTCCCCCACTGCAGGCACACGTCCCCCCTTGTTGGGACATGTCCCTTACTGCAGGCACACGTCCCCCTTGATGGCACATGTCCCCTACTGCAGGCACACGTCCCCCTTGATGGCACATGTCCCCTACTGCAGGCACACATCCCCCTTGATGGCACATGTCCCCTACTGCAGGCACACGTCCCCTTGATGGCACATGTCCCCTACTGCAGGCACACGTCCCCCTTGATGGCACACGTCCCCTATTGATGGGCCCCCCCACTTAATACACCCACCCCCTCAATATGCTGCCCCCACGTAATATGCTGTTTCCCACTCCTCCTCCATTAGAAAGATAGTCCCTTGCCCTGCACTCCCCCCCCCCCCCCCCCCCCCCATCATTAAAGCGCCCCCACGCTGGCCGGCAGCAGATAGAATAAAAAAACCCTCCTTCCTCACCCTTCGGCGCTAAGCTCAAAGCGTCACCGCCGGCTCCTGGTCTCCATGGTGCTCGGATTCTTCCGCTCACGTGATCGGGCATAAGCGATGACATCATCACCCGATCACATGGGCGGAAGAAGCAGAGCACCATGGAGACCAGGAGCCGGCGGTGACGCTTTGAGCTTAGCGCCGGAGGGTGAGGAAGGAGGGTTTTTTTTATTCTATCTGCTGCCGGCCAGCGTGGGGGCGCATTAATGATGGGGGGAGTGCAGGACAAGGGACCATCTTTCTAATGGAGGGGGGGTGGGAAACAGCATATTACGTGGGGGCAGCATATTGAGGGGGTGGGTGTATTATGTGGGGGAGCCATATACAGGACATAGGGGGGCATATGGAGGGGCTGCAGAGAGAGCGGGGGGTGAGTGCAGGCTCATTTAATATGCACTGCTCCCCGCCATCCATCCAGAGGTGGACAGCGTCAGTGCATATTAAATGAGCGGGAGCAGGAGATCTCCCCGCTCTCTCTGCAGCCCTGCAGCCAGCCCACTCCAGCCCCGGACACGCTCCAGAGCTGCCCCCCCAGCCTCCGCTGCCTCCACATATTCGGATTATAAGACACACACTCCCACTTTCTCCCAAAATTTGGGGAACAAAAGTGCATCTTATAATCCGAAAAATACGGTATGTATTTCTATTATTTATATTCCCCTCCTATCTTCTGTAAACTTCAAATAAAGAGAATCATTTCATCTGTCACTCAGTGAATGATCCACTTAGTTCTCTGCTGTCCACTCCCAATGCATGTCACATCACAGCACAGGAGATCACTGGGGGGGAAAACTGTATTCTCCTCTCTGTTCTCTGTGTGCAGTATCACAAGAAGTGAGATACAACACAGAAACTGTCACAGCACAGCAGGGTATCTTCTTTACTGAAACAAATGGAGTCTAGATCAGGCAGACCTGCAGTAGCTCTCTCCCTCACTGGTGATATCAACTGAACAGACCTGTAAGTGAAACCTGACACTGCACTGTTAGCAAAGGGAGGAGTGAGGAGACAGCTACTTAGAAGGCGTGCATAATTACATGACAGTTTATACAGCACATGACTAATCGTCTCTTCTTATAATGGGACAGGACTAATGCAGCAGCTCTCTGCAGGGTCTGACCATGCTGATAACATAGAAACTTCAAACGGTACAATAATGATTTCAAATGTTATTAAGAGATCTGCCCAGGCACTATTTAAGGGTAATATTAGTATCATACTGAAAAATGACCTGACAGTGTCCCTTTAAGTCAGGAAGAGTTCAGAAATCAATATTTGGTGTAATAACTATGATTTTTAATCACAGCTTTCATGCGTCTTGGCATGCTTTCCACCAGTCTTTCACACTGCTTGAGTGACGTTATACCACTCCTGGCACAAATATTTAAGCAGTAGTTCTTTGATGGCTTGTGACTATCCATCTTCCTCTTGATAACATTCCAGAGGTTTTCAATGTGATCCAGGTCTGGAGATTGGGCTGGCCATGACAGGGTTTTGATGTAGTGCTCCTTCATCCACACATTGATTGACCTAGCTGTGTGGCATGGGGCATTGTCCTTCTGGAAAAAACTAGTCCTTGGAGTTGGGGAACACTGCCTGAGCAGAAGGAAGTAAGTGTTTTTCAAGGATAACCTTGTATGAGGCTTGATTCATACGTTCTTTCCAAATATTAACCTGCCCAAATCCAGCCTTGCCGAAGCATCTCCGGATCATCACCGATACAAGACACTGTGGCTTGTACGCCCCTCCAGATCTCCGTCTAACCTTTAGATGATCAGGTGTTGGGCAAAGCAGAAAATTAGACTCATCAGAGAAGATTACCTTACTCCAGTCCTTTATTGTCCAATCCTTATGGTCTTTGGCAAACTCAGCATGGCTCTCCTTTGCTTCTCATTGATGAAAGGCTTTATTCTCGCTCTACATGACTTGAGCCCTGCCTCTGGGAACCTGTTACGAACTGTTCTTGCTGTGCACTGCACCCCAACTGCCATTTGCCATTCCTTTGGTTGGTCACTTGATGTCATCCTGCGGTTGCTGAGTGACATTCGAATAGGATGACAGTCATCACGGTCAGTGGAGAATTACTTTTGCCCTCTGCTGGTCTCTTTCTTTGTTGTCCCCAATATCTGCTACTTGACCATGTTGTAATGGACTGCCGTCTTCGAAATTTTAAGGATGGAGGCAACATGACACTCACTGTATCTGCTGCTAGTAAAGCCAAAATTGAGCCCTTCTTTTCCTCACTCAAGACTTTTCTTTTCAACTCCTTTGGCATGGTTAAAAGATATTTTTTTTCTTTCAAATTACTTTTGGGCTATTCCTAGCACTTGTTTTGCCATCCAGGTTGTCCTATTGCTAGAGGATTGTGAAGACCACACCAGTGTTTTTTTTTTATGCTCTCCCTCGTTGAAATTTAAGCTTTGGTTCAGGTGATCACCTAATCAGAAACACATTGTCACGGGTGTGTTGGGAGGCATGGATGAGACTGTAGAGGCCACTCACAGAAGGTCCCAGCGTTTGGCCAAATAATCAAAATCCGAAAAGAAATGTCTGTATCGCTTTAAGAGGCATTTCCCTTTTAGGGAAAGCTGGAGGTCACTAGGACCCAGCTGATCCCTTTTCTTGAGCTGTGTATATATTCCCCTTGATTCCCAGGATGCACTGCTGGAGATAGCTTGTCAGGTGTTTGGAGGAAGCTTCTCAACTCTTGCAGTGTATCCTGGAGGTCTGTTGAATTGCTGTGTGGATCCTCTCAGGCTAAGTGTTTCTTACCTTCCCTCTTTGTTTGTTTCCCTTGTGTGTATCTTTAGTTGATAACCGGGACTGACCAGTGTTCACCCGCTCTGATCCTTATCTAGTAGTAGTTCAGGGTCAGTCAAGGAATAGGTATCTTGCTGGCTACAGTTGTGGCGGAAACTGTATAAAGACGTTAGGGGAGCTAGGTGCAGGCGCTAGTTTATCTAGAGGTCACCCATCTCCCCTTTTGCCCTTAGCATCAGGGATTTCTCCTACCCCCTTCCCCCCCCTGTCGTCATCTAGCACTGGGTGTCTCCCTACACCCAGCATGACGCACATTAAGTAGAATGAGGTGTACTTTGGTTGGAATTCAACGGACACTGGAGTGGAATGGTTGTCAGACATGCAGAGATGGTGATTTTTACAAAACTGTGTAGTGGTCTCCCAATTTTTGCCAGAGCGCGCGCGCTCTCTGTCTATCATATATATATATATAATATATATATACACAGTTAGGGCCAGAAATATTTGGACAGTGACACCATTTTCGCGAGTTGGGCTCTGCATGCCACCACATTGGATTTGAAATGAAACCTCTACAACAGAATTCAAGTGCAGATTGTAACGTTAATTTGAAGGGTTGAACAAAAATATCTGATAGAAAATGTAGGAATTGTACACATTTCTTTACAAACACTCCACATTTTAGGAGGTCAAAAGTAATTGGACAAATAAACATAACCCAAACAAAATATTTTTATTTTCAATATTTTGTTGCGAATCCTTTGGAGGCAATCACTGCCTTAAGTCTGGAACCCATGGACATCACCAAACGCTGGGTTTCCTCATTCTTAATGCTTTGCCAGGCCTTTACAGCCGCAGCCTTCAGGTCTTGCTTGTTTGTGGGTCTTTCCGTCTTTAGTCTGGATTTGAGCAAGTGAAATGCATGCTCAATTGGGTTAAGATCTGGTGATTGACTTGGCCATTGCAGAATGTTCCACTTTTTTGCACTCATGAACTCCTGGGTAGCTTTGGCTGTATGCTTGGGGTCATTGTCCATCTGTACTATGAAGCGCCGTCCAATCAACTTTGCTGCTTTTGACTGAATCTGGGCTGAAAGTATATCCCGGTACACTTCAGAATTCATCCGGCTACTCTTGTATGCTGTTATGTCATCAATAAACACAAGTGACCCAGTGCCATTGAAAGCCATGCATGCCCATGCCATCGCGTTGCCTCCACCATGTTTTACAGAGGATGTGGTGTGCCTTGGATCATGTGCCGTTCCCTTTCTTCTCCAAACTTTTTTCTTCCCATCATTCTGGTACAGGTTGATCTTTGTCTCATCTGTCCATAGAATACTGTTCCAGAACTGAGCTGGCTTCTTGAGGTGTTTTTCAGCAAATTTAACTCTGGCCTGTCTATTTTTGGAATTGATGAATGGTTTGCATCTAGATGTGAACCCTTTGTATTTACTGTCATGGAGTCTTCTCAGATACACCTACTTCACTGAGAGTGTTCTGGACTTCAGTTGATGTTGTGAACGGGTTCTTCTTCACCAAATAAAGTATGCGGCGATCATCCACCACTGTTGTCATCCGTGGACGCCCAGGCCTTTTAGAGTTCCCAAGCTCACCAGTCAATTCCTTTTTTCTCAGAATGTACCCAACTGTTGATTTTGCTACTCCAAGCATGTCTGCTATCTCTCTGATGGATTTTTTCTTTTTTTTCAGCCTCAGGATGTTCTGCTTCACCTCAATTGAGAGTTCCTTTGACCGCATGTTGTCTGGTCACAGCAACAGCTTCCAAATGCAAAACCACACACCTGGAATCCACCCCATACCATTTAACTACTTCATTGATTACAGGTTAACAAGGGAGACGCCCTCAGAGTTAATTGCAGCCCTTAGAGTCCATTGTCCAATTACTTTTGGTCCCTTGAAAAAGAGGAGGCTATTCATTACAGAGCTATGATTCCTAAACCCTTTCTCCGATTTGGATGTGGAAACTCTCATATTGCAGCTGGGAGTGTGCACTTTCAGCCCATATATATATTATTGTATTTCTGAACATGTTTTTGTAAACAGCTAAAATAACAAAACTTGTGTCACTGTCCAAATATTTCTGGCCCTAACTGTGTATGTGTATATATATATGTGTGTGTGTGTGTGTGTATATATATATATATAATATATATATATATATATATATATATATATATATATATATATATATATATATATATATATATATATATATATATATATATATACGGTGTGCATACATGCAGTCATGGCTGAGAGTAATGGAGCAACACAGAGAAGAGAAAGGTAATGTGGACATAATTTCAAACAAATCCCCAAAAATAGGCCAGACAGGATTGTTGCTACATCTACAAAAATGTGGGTAAACAAGTTTGTTTCAAGCATGTGATGCTCTCCTGTGTGAAGTAACCGGTGTGGACAATATGAAAATCACACCTGAAGCCAGATAAAAGAAGGGAGAAGTTAACTCAATCTTTCCATTGTATGACTGCAGGCCAAACTAAGCATAGAGTACAGATAGAGGGCTGTCTGAGAGTAGTCAAAATTTCCAGTTGAGAGGTGTGAGAAGCTGTTGATGGTTATAGGAAGCGATTGAAAGCGATTGATTGCAGTTGTTTATTCGAAATGGTGTGCAACCAAATATTAAGTTGAGGGCGCCAAATAATAAATTGTCTCCAAGTTGCCTTTTTTCCGTGTGCTTTTTTTTGTGTTGTTCCAATACACACAAAAAAAATAAACATATATATGACAAAACATGTAATTGCAATAATTTTCTAGGAGAAATACACCATCTGCTATGACTGTGTGTGGATATATATTTACTTATACAATATAATATACTGGTTACTTATACAATATAATATTTGGGTGTGTATAGAAATATATACAGTATATATGTATTGATATAGATATACTGTATGTATATACATATTTATGTGTATATAATTGCAAAGTTTTACATTAAAACGTGTCACATATAAATATATAGTAGGCTCCCTTATTCTATTAAGTGCTCTCAGCAACTTCACATGGAAGATCTATATACATCCATATCAGATAGATACTGTATCTATCTATCTATCTTATCTATACTAACTATCGCTATATATATATAATTATAATAATATATACACACACACAGATATATCTGATATGGATTTATATAGATCCTCCAGATGAGATCGCTGGGAGCACTTAATAGAATAAGGGAGCCTACTATATATTTATATGTGACTTGTTTTAAAGTAAACCTTTGCAATATAAAGTGAGAAATGGTGTTTTGTTTTTGGTTGGATTTGTGAACATGGCTACAGGAAAAAATATAACCTCACAATACAAGAACAAAACTGTCAGAAGAATGGTGCCGCATTCAGACATTCATTTTTTCCCCATATACATCCCTTTTGGGATCAAAATCTGACATTGTGCTGAGGTTTCCTGCAGTTCGTATGGCCGAAAAATCAAGGACGTGAATGGACAATCACAGATACCAGTGCTATCCATTAAAACCTCAAGTAGCATTCGTACACGAGTTCATTAATCTGTATGCAATGAATTAATGATCAGGCTAAATTAGGACCTAGTGTCTTTTTATTTCTAATCATGTTTACAGGAGCACACTGCTCCCTAGCCTTTTGGTTTCCTGCTCCTCGACAGTATGCCCCAGCGGTCAGGTTGCGCTGCAGGCCTGGATTGTGCACTTTCCAGTGCTGCAAGCAGAGACCGCAGTCTATCTGCAGCATTAGAGAAGCACAGAGGAACTGAAGCTGACTGCAACCAGCCATTCTACCAACTCCAAAACAGTGATTACAAGCGGGGAAAAAATAGCTCGTAAAAACTGCGCTAGCTAGTATAGGAGACAGGCCACTACTGATATACTACAGCAGTGACCGGTAACCTAGGCAACTAGTAGTAAAAATGTAAATATCTCACTGTTTTCAAGAACTGAGAAGATATATTTGCAATTTACTGATTACTAAAATATTTATTTTTACAAGCACTTCGCAAATTGAACAATTTAAGATGATGAGGAAAAACCCTTTAAACAAAGCCGATCAGGTCTCGTGAGACATCTCTTGTAGTAAATTTGTGTATTCCCTATAGCTGTCATGCTGCTGTTCTTGAAATTTTATGAAACAATTGACCTCTTGGTGTTGCCAATTAAAGACTTGTCCTTGCGCACTGACAATGTCATTCAGCGCTAATGTTAACACTCGTTAGGAAGAATAAAAGAGGAACAATACACTGCAGAGAGAGAAAAAGATGCTCCAGACTTGTCATATTACATGGAATACAAGTATTGAATTTTGTTTTTTATTATTCTAAAGACACGCTGCATTCAGGTGTGCTTTCACTTTGGAAAGCACCAAGGGGGGGGGGGGGGGTGGACAGGGTCCTCTTTAAATATGATTTTTTTTTTTTTGTTTTACATTATAATGGCAAAATGCATGTCTACCATTGTTTCATTCTATTTAATTTCATAAATATTTTTCTGCCCTGTTCTAGCAGAGCTCAGTTGTTGAGCTGTGTATAACTCACCAACACCACAGCTTTTTGTATATTCATGGTGACAAAGAGATGCTAATCAGTGCTGGGAGATTCATTGAACTACCCTTGATGTGCCAGGTTGACCTGTATTTATAATCTCCTGCTGATAAAACAGTGATTGTATTGAAACTACAAAACACAGTCTAGTAAGTGAAACATCTCTGTAATCCGGGTCTCTACTCTTAAATTATGGTGATCTCGGATAAGATGGCAAAAACTTGGTGGCAGATTCTGTCACGCTTCTGGGGGAAGGCGCCCTAGAGTGGACCCAAAGGGCCGTGGTACCGAACTCCCCTGGGTGAGCTGGTCCTAGTTTAACCAACCCCTATACAGGGATTGTCAGGGGAAAGCCCAGGGGGTCTAAATACCACGGCTGCTAGTACAAGGGGGGCAGCTCGTAAGGTTAGCCTATGCTACGGCACAGCTAAGGATTCCGGGATAACAGGGTACAAAGCTAGGAGAACAGGAATGGTGCTACCGGGGAAAAACACAGCAAGGGTTCCAGGAAACAGAGTACAAGGTTGGAAGAACAGGAATGGCTCTAACGGAGGAGAGTACAAGGAAGGCCTGACCAACAATCAGCAAGGCAGAAGCAAACTGACTTAATAATCAGGCACCTCCCATCAGTGGAGGTGACCTGATATACCAGAGGAAGAGCAGCTATTGGTCAAGGGGAGCGTCAGGTTGGACTGTGCTGGCCCCTAGAGTCACAGGGGAGGAGTGCACCTAGTGCGCCGCTGATTGGTCACATGAATACGACCATTGTAATGTGCTCATGTGTGAGCCCGGTGGTCAGCTGACAGGAAGGGAACCCGGCGACTGCTCCGAGACACAGTATGCCTGGACGTTGGATGCCCGGTCAGCAGAGGGGCAGAGGATGCTGACTCGGGTGAGGTGAGCTGGGGAGCGGTGCCAGGGAACCTAACAGATTCCCTCTAATAAGAAAGAAAAAAATCTTATTTTTTTTCTGCATTATTTATTTACATAAACATTATTTTTAACATTTTTTTTTTTATTTCTATATATATAATATTTTGTAACTATACTGAATTTTCATTATTTTGTTTGCCACTAAAAGCTTCTTGTGCATTTTTTATGGACATGCACCAAAATACTTTAGATACGCTGCAACCTAATGCCCTGTAATATTTCTGTACCGCCCTGGATTCCTTAGTTGAAACCCAAATAAAAGAAAGGGAAGGGGAACAAGAGGCGCAATAGTGCCCTATCACACAGACACTTCAAATGCAGGTGGTATAGAGGGAACCACTCACCTATTTCAGTTGTGACACCCACAACTGGTATGAAGGCATATAGTGTTGTATCCTGCTGGCTGCTGCTGGACTCCCACTGACCACTAGCACGTGGAATCACACAGTAATACGGGAAAAAACGGTGTCCTATGGTCCGCGCTGCCAAATCCACTTGTTCCAAGGAAAATACACGAGTAGATGAAGTATATCCAAAAGCCTTTATTACATCCATGTAATAAAGGCTTTTGGATATACTTCATCTACTCGTGTATTTTCCTTGGAACAAGTGGATTTGGCAGCGCGGACCATAGGACACCGTTTTTTCCCGTATTAGTTGGAACCCAGGCATTCTATATGAAGTCATCAGACCTGATTGTGACTACACCAAGTTTGGGGCTTGCAATCTTTTTTGCACAACCTTGGTTACCATTGAGTAAGTTAAAGGGGAATCTGTCACCAGGTTTTTGGCACCTAATCTAAGAGCAGCATAATGTAGATACTAACACTCTTATTCCCGCGATAAATTCCTTACTGGGCTGCTTGCTGTAGTTTTGAAGAATTCACTGTGTTATCAGCAAGAGATTAGCACTAGTAAACCTCTTGACATGTAGTTGGCCATTTTTATATAATGAAGCACTTTATAACCCCTACCACTAACCTGTTTCTGTGTTCACTGCATAGGGAAAGCGTTTCCAATCAGTGGTGTGGGTGGAGTTATACAGAGCTCAGCATTTAGAGAACTGGAAGATCTGCAGCAGATAAAGCAGGGATGTTACCAAAACTGCGTCAAGGAGCCCAGTAAAACATACATCACTGGAATCAGGGACTCTGCCCTACATCATACTATTCTTGGATGGGTTAGCAAAAACCTAGTGTCTCATTCCCTTTATTGTATTGAACACGGGTTGGTAACAGTCTTTTGGTTTTGATATTATTGGACAAGTGCTAAGTATAACATAGGCAGTAAAAACACAAAGGATGAATGGAAGAAGACAGTGATTGTTGTGTATATAATAATAAATACATGCTCTATATACCACAAAACCTATTACAGAGGGATTAACTTGAATATTGTGGAGGGACTAACTTGAACATTGTGGGGGGACTGACATGAGCATTGCGGAGGGACTGACATGAGCATTACGGAGGGACTGACATGAGCATTGCGGAGGGACTGACATGAGCATTGCGGGGGGACAGACATGAGCATTGCGGGGGGACCGACATGAGCATTGCGGGGGGACCGACATGAGCATTGCTGAGGGACCGACATGAGCATTGCGGAAGGACCGACATGAGCATTGCGGAGAGGCTGACATGAGCATTGCGGGGGGACTGACATGACCATTGCGGGGGGGCTGACATGAGCATTGCGGAGGGGCTGACATGACCATTGCGGAGGGGCTGACATGACCATTGCGGAGGGGCTGACATGACCATTGCGGAGGGGCTGACATGACCATTGCGGAGGGGCTGACATGACCATTGCGGAGGGGCTGACATGACCATTGCGGAGGGGCTGACATGACCATTGCGGAGGGGCTGACATGACCATTGCGGAGGGGCTGACATGACCATTGCGGAGGGGCTGACATGAGCATTGCGGAGGGGCTGACATGAGCATTGCGGAGGGGCTGACATGAGCATTGCGGAGGGGCTGACATGAGCATTGCGGAGGGGCTGACATGAGCATTGCGGAGGGGCTGACATGAGCATTGCGGAGGGGCTGACATGAGCATTGCGGTGGGACTGACATGAACATTGTGAGAGAGTGTTTCTTTTGCCCATTACAATATCACTATGGTTTGTGGTTTTGTCAGCCTCTCGTGGTTGTAAGAAGTTTCTTGTGCCATAGTAACTTTTTACTTACTATTTTCAGCACTACACTAATGATGCTGATGGCCTCTGCACCAATTTAATAAAACCCAAATTGATGGAGGGAACGGTGGCTGCTCAGGAAGAGTTTTTTCGGAGTAAGTGTCAAAGATGTATTCTCACAAATTCTGTAAAGTAACTTGGTGTTATACAACTGTTGTGATTAATTGTAGCACATTAACTATGTAGCTAGAACTGTGTAATGGAAAATACAGTGAAACCTATTAGAGGTGGCCACCCACCATAACTCTTAAGAATGGTGGCTCTCTCTAAGAAGGTGGCCAATAAGAATAATATGAGATGAACCTGCATATCTTAACACAGGAAATCTGATCTGGACATGGGCCCAATTTTACCGGCATGTTCTTTTTTTATGTACCGTATATACTCACGTATAAGCCGAGTTTTTCAGCCCAAAAATTGGGCTGAAAAGTCCCCCCTCGGCTTATACGCGAGTCACTGTATACAATGTATACAGTATACAGTGCCCCCCCCCAATCAGTATACAGGGCCCCCCCCCTTGTTTAGCAATCCTGTAAAGGAAGAGATTAGTATACTTATCCCTCCGCTGTCCCGCTGCCGCTGTCCGCCGCCACCATCGCGCTCCTCCGGCTTCATCCAGAGTCTTCCGTCTTCTTCCAGTTTCCTCCGGTGGGCGCAGGCAATGACGTCATTGTCTGCGCGCCAGAGGAGGAAGCCGGAAGAAGACGGAAGACGCTGGATGAAGACTGAGGAGCGCGATGGTGGCGGCGGGACAACGGAGGGATACGTATACTAATCTCTTCCTTTACAGGATTGCTAAACAAGGATGGGGGGGGCCCTGTATACTGATATGGGGGGGCTGCTGTATATACCTCTGGGGCTGTATATACCTCTGGGGCTGTATATACCTCTGGGGCTGTATATACCACTGGGGCTGCTGTATACTACCTCTGGGGCTGCTGTATACTACCTCTGGGGCTGCTGTATACTACCTCTGGGGCTGCTGTATACTACCTCTGGGGCTGCTGTATACTACCACTGGGGCTGCTGCTGTATACTACCACTGGGGCTGCTGCTGTATACTACCACTGGGGCTGCTGCTGTATACCACACTGCTGGGGGCTGTATACCTGTGCTGGGGTCCACCCTCGGCTTATACACGAGTCACTAGGTTTTCCCAGATTTTGGGGGCAAAAGTAGGGGGGTTGGCTTATACACGGGTCGGCTTATACACGAGTATATACGGTATTTCTTTTCATCCTCTGACATTTTTCTTTCTCGCTTATACTCCACCTTCCCACTCATCACCAACTGTATTTTTTTTTTTTATTAGGTGGTTGGGCACTGAAGATGAAAGAACTGACCCTTTTGCAGACTATTGGGAGAGGAGAATTTGGAGGTGCTTCTTTTTCTTTTCATTGTCTTAAAGAGTGTTAAGTTTGTGTTTGTGTGCCATGAGTATACTTGTTACAGGTTGTATATCTTGTATTCGATTAATACATCCACATCCTAAACTCATGTGGGCAGAGAGAGGGCGTTGCCATCATGTGTTTGCTTTAGGTTTATAATTGGAAGGTTTATTTTCCTAAAGTTTTTATAATGTTACTTAAAAGAACACCAGCTCTTAGTCATACGATAATGTAATGATCAAGATAATGTGTGATATACCTTACGACTAATGTACTATACATAACAACAACCAACTCAAAAAGTAGCAAAGAACTTTATGTATATAGCTATATTTATGAATATGCAGATGAAGTCCATGGAGCCTCGGTTAAGAGTCTACAACATGGACACCAGCCAGTTATCCCACCAGGGAAGGACCTAGCCCAGGGTATTAGTAGCCCTTAAGTCACTATCCAGCCCTTGCGAGCTTGAAGATATGGCCAGGGGTTTACCATGGACTAGGTATCTAACCACAGACAGCTGTTTCGGGGTTGTTGCCCCTCATCAGTGTGGCGCAGGATTCTGGCTGGGTGGGAGCAATGCTTGATAGACAGACATCACAAAGCACCCACTGACCTTGTGGAGACCAGTGGAGGATAAAACTGCGGGCACCAGTTAAAGCACTCAAACACAGTGAAACCCAATATATTTATGAGTAGCGTGCTCCACTTGCCACCTCCTTTATCAGTGACTTCTGCTATCTGCATAGACAGTAAACCAATGTACAAAATAGACGCCTTCAAAAATTGACATAAAAAACAATTAAAGAATGCAATCAATACCCAAGCTAAAAAGAGATATCTTAAATATTTTACTAATTCATAGATAAATAGACAATTTAAAAACACACAATGAAATGAAAATCCCATTGGATATGTGACCCAAGCAGAAGAATATGTCCCATCTTGCATGTTAAACTGACTATACCATGAATAGTCAATAATCGTGTACATCCAATGTTGTTTAAAATTAAAAGACCAAGTTGGATACCATAAAATAAAGCTGCACACCTGGGAGGCAAAAATAAATTATGTAACACTAAGGAATGGCAAATTAAAAAAGTGCCAAGTATGCATGAAATATCTGTCACATCATACAATGGTAAACAACGATTAATTGCCAGGGTATCCGCTATGGCACGGAAACCAGCCCAACTAATGTTTTGCATTAGCTTCTCTAGGGGGGCTGCAGCTATATAGACAGATCAATGATTTTTTGCTGTGTAATCTGACAGAAGCATGATGTAGGGACTAAGAACCTGATTAGTTTTACTGGCTGCACTGGATATCTGAAATTGCTACGTGATTCAGATATCCAGTTGCATTGAGGTTTCAATTGATGAAGAATGGCCCCACTATCTTAGTACCCCATACACCACACCATCAATTTTTGTGTTCCAACAGCCTTTGAGGGATCTATCCACTGTGGGTTAGTGTCAGACCAATAGTGGTAGTTTTGTTTTTGACTTCACCATTGACAAAAATGTTTGCCTCATCGCTTATCTGAAGGCAATTCTCTATGCTGTGAAGATACGGGATGTGCAGCATCTGAAATAACTGATACTGGAAGCCTGTGCTAGCATTTCTTCTGCGCTGTTGCTATCAGTGTGTCAAGAGTGGGAGAAGAAGGTTGCATTGACAAACCAACACAATGGGCAGCACTTTACACACATTTTATAAGTGGTCATAAACTTGTAAATAACTCATGAAAGAATAAAGTTGTGTTAAAATAAAGCACACCATTGTTTTTCTTATGAAATTCTCAATAGGTTTGATGTCACATGACTCTCTTCCCATTGAAAAAAATAGTTGGAGCCAAAATGGCTGACTTCAAAATGGCTGCCATGGTCTTCACCCATCTGGAAAAGATTTCCCCCTCCCATATGCTAATGTGCCACAAACAGGAAGTTGATATCACCAACCATTCCCATTTTATTTAGGTGCACCCATATAAATGGCCCACCCTGTAGAATCACAGTTTTCTCTGTTGTTGGTGGTCTAGAAGAGCTTGAAATGCTGAGCTGTGTGTAACTCCCACCCCCAAAACTGATCGGGAGTTTATGTACAATGTACCGTATTTTTCGCTTTTTAAGACGCACTTTTGTTCCCCCAAATTTTGGGGGAAAGTGGGGGGTGCGTCTTAAAAAGCGAACATACGGTGCAGGGGAGAGTGGGGGCAGCTCTAGAGTGTGTCCGGGGGCTGGGGCGGGCAGGCTGCGGGCTGTAGGAGGCAGCGGGAGGTCACGTGACCCCCGCTCATTAACTCATTTAATATTCACTGCACTGCCGCTGTCCATCACCTCGGTGCTGAAGCTAGCACCGAGGTATGGACAGGGGTGCAGGGCATATTAAATGTTCCTGCAGTCCCCCCCATCCTGGTACATGGCCCCCCTTGCTGCTGTGCAAAAAATAACAAACATTTTATACTTACCTCTCCGGCGCTTGCCTCAGTCTTCAGTGCCTCTCTCCCTGACTGCCGCAATCTCCCTCCGAGGTCCCGGAGAAGCCGGTCATGTGATCGGGTGCACACTGATGACATCACCGCACTGCAGTCATCAGTGTGCACCCGATCACATGACCGGCTTCTCCGGGACCTCGGAGGGAGATTGCGGCAGTCAGGGAGAGAGGCACTGAAGACTGAGGCAAGCGCCGGAGAGGTAAGTATAAAATGTTTGTTATTTTCTGCCCAGCAGCAAGGGGGACAAGTGTGCCAGCCCTGGGGGACAAGTGTGCCAGCCCTGGGGGACAAGTGTGCCAGCCCTGGGGGACAAGTGTGCCAGCCCTGGGGGACAAGTGTGCCAGCCCTGGGGGACAAGTGTGCCAGCCCTGGGGGACAAGTGTGCCAGCCCTGGGGGACAAGTGTGCCAGCCCTGGGGGACAAGTGTGCCAGCCCTGGGGGACAAGTGTGCCAGCCCAGGGGGACAAGTGTGCCAGCCCAGGGGGACAAGTGTGCCAGCCCAGGGGGACAAGTGTGCCAGCCCAGGGGGACAAGTGTGCCTGCCCAGGGGGACGTGTGCCTGCCCTGGGGGACGTGTGCCAGCTCTGGGGCGGAGGTGCCAGCCCTGGGGGGCATGTGCCAGCTCTGGGGCGGAGGTGCCAGCCCTGGGGGGCATGTGCCAACTCTGGGGTGGAGGTGCCAGCCCTTGGGGCATGTGCCAGCCCTGAGGTGGCATGTGCCAGCCCTGGGGTGGCATGTGCCAGCCCTGGGGTGGCATGTGCCAGCCCAGGGGGAAGCGTGCCAGCCCAGGGGGAAGCGTGCCTGCCCAGGGGGACATGTGCCTGCCCAGGGGGACATGTGCCAGCTCTGGGGCGGAGGTGCCAGCCCTGGGGGACATGTGCCAGCTCTGGGGGGCATGTGCCAGCTCTGGGGTGGAGGTGCCAGCCCTGGGGGAAGCGTGCCAGCCCTGGGGGATGTTTGAGAGCCCTGGGGGGAATGTGCCAGCCCTTGGGGGCATGTGCCATCCCTAGTGGATGTGTGAGAGCCCGGGGGACGTATGTGAGCCCTGGGGGATGTGTGCCAGCCATAACCAGAATAAGGGGGCCATATCTAGTATGGGGGAGCTATATCCCAGGATGAGGACCATGTACCAGGAAGAGGGGGCTATAAGAGACATATACCCCATATGATTTGTAAGACGGACACTGACATTATAAGACGGACCCCATTTAACATTAAAAATAATTTTTTTCTCTTTTGCTTCACCAAATTTGGGGGTGCGTCTTATAATCAGGTGCGTCTTATAAAGCGAAAAATACGGTATATTGACATGAAGATTAACCAATAGTTAGGGTGTGGTTGGATCTAAAGGCATGACACACCTAGTCCTCTATTGATGTTCTTCTATTCTTAAATACTGAAACAGGAAAACACAGCTTAGTAAATGGTTAGAGATAAGTGGATCCATGGATATTCGGGTTCACCGGGATCGCCCAGACTTTAAAAAATAGTCCAGGTCAGGACCCAGGCTTGAACTTAAACCCCACATAAATCTAGGAGGACCCGAATTTAAAGAGGAACTCAAGAGAGATGAAAAAATATTGTACCGTCTCTGCCCTCCTACACGATGAAGCTGAGTTGTCCACTACAATTCTAGGATGTATAGATAGCTTATAAATCAATAAAATCATATCTGCTCCTCTGCTCTCACCCCTCCCTTTAGGGACAGAGAAATTCAGTCCTGCATAGCGCTAATGTTTCAGGGGACAGGAAGCTACCAAGTTGATATGGGGAGGGGAGATCATGACAGTGCTAAATAAATCAATGTAGTGCTTTGTCTCTGGTCCTTGCCTGATACTCGTCAGCACACTTTATGAACTGTCATATCATTGTACAGCAATAGATCACAGAGTTCTTACATTACATACTAAGGTATATCGGGCAGGATTGTAGTGTGACCATGGGACCGGCAGCCAAGAATGTAAGATGATCCTGGAGCCCCCAGGGCCCATGCCCCCGACACACCACCTGCAGCATGAGTCTGAATTTCTCAGTCCCCGAAGGGAGGGGTGAGAGCTGAGGAGTAGATATGATTTTATTGATTTGTAAGCCATGTATAGATCCTAGAACTGTAGTCCCAGCTCTGCATCATCATATAGGAGGGCATGAACAGTATGAACATTTTTTATTTCTTTAAGTGCTGTAAAATGGTGGTAATAAGGGCTAGGGTGCTGCAGAAGTGAGCAAAAAGGGGATCAAAGCAGGACAATGCCACATAACTCATTCCCATGGCAAATACTACAACTGTCAGACTGTTTCCTGGCCCTCTCATTAAACCTTGTGAATATTCACTGCTTCCCTCGCCCACCCTCTGTGACAGTCAGGCTTCTATACATGCCCCCCACCCTCTGTGCTGGCGTCTGTGATTAGCTGCCATCTACTTTTTTCTGCTCATCACACTGACTGTGAAGTGAAAAAATGAATATTAAAAAAAAACAAACAAACACTTGGGGTCCCTCCTATTTTGTTAGCCAAAGTAAAGTCGTCAGCTGGAGGCTGATAACAGACTGGAAAAGTGCCAATATCCATGGCTCTTCCCATCCTGATAATATCAGCTCGCTGCTGTCAGCTTTATCTGTGCTGGATATCAAAATGGATTTGACCCCCACGTGTTAAATAATAGGAAAAACTGATGTGAGGGTCACCCTATTTTTGGTAACCAGTGCAGATAAAGCAGACAGCAGTGAGCTGGTATTATCAGGCTGGGACAATCCATGGTTATTGGCTCATCTCAGAAAAAAATGTCTGCTGCCACCCCAGAATTGGCGCATCATATTCGATGCACCAAATCTGGCGCTTTACTCTGCTCTTCCTGATTGCACTGGTGCAGTGGCAATTGGGATAATATATAAGGATGGAGACAGCTGTGATTTGTTAAAAATTACAGCTGCCATTAAGCCCTAGATTAGTAATGTAAAGGCGTCTACGAGACACACCTATTACTTATCCAGTAATTCAAAAGAATAAACACACATAGAGAAATCCTTTTTTTTTTTTAAATAAAACTTACACACACTCACTCACCAATTTATTAACCCCAAGCACCCATTCAGCTCCGATGTAATTCAAACAATGCTTCAGAACGATCCTCAGCTCTGCTTCATCCGGAGGCTGTGGTGAGCAATGACATTAGAAAACATGACCGTGCACTGCGGCCTCTGAAACACACTGATGGCACTGGAGGAGCGCAGCCGTGTGAGTGGTGAAGTCACCGGAGTTTACAGCTAAGTGGTTCCAATGGTTCCTTCTGTGACTGCCGGTGAACTGACTGCTCTGCTGCAGTGTCACACAGTTTGGCATTGAGCTCACTGTCTCAGTTGGTACCATGGGATCTGCTTAGCTGTGAACTCCTGTGAACTGCGCAGGCTGGGGTGAAGTGGTGATGGCTTCTGATGTCACCGCTCACTGGGTTCTTCGGATGTAGCAGAGCCAGGGATCGTCGTGGGACATCGTATGCATTAAGTTTGGTATTTTTTGGGTTAATTGGTGAGAGAGTGTGTGTGTTATTTCAAATAAAGAATTTTTTTGTGTTATGTTTATTCTTTTGATTTACAGGATTAGTAATAGGGGTGTCTCACAGACATCTTTATTACTAATCCAGGGCTTGATAACAGCTGTGATTTCTTGTAAAACACATACATTATACCCAATAACTATGTGCCTCTCCAGGGTGAGAAAGCAATCCCCTGCAGGGTGCTTTATCTTGGCGGAGTATTAAATTGGGGGGGAACCTTACAAAGTGTGTTTTGTTTTTTTTGTTTTTTCCTGCAATGGGCCAGTAACCATGAACTTTTCCACCCTGATAATACCAGCCCACTGCTGTCTGGTTTATCTGTGCTGGATATAAAAAATTCGGGGGAGTCCATTTTTTTTTTTCCCCCAACTATTTATTTTGATAACAGTTAAAGGGAACCAACCACCCCAAATGACCCCCCCGGACTGTAAATATGTGTCCCTACACCCAGCACACACATTTGGGGCAATCGTTTTTGCTAAAAAAACTGTTTAGTAGAAGCTAAGATATATGTTTATAAAGTTTAATAAATCGAGACGGATGGGTGTTACCTAGCTTTGTCCCGTGCAGTGTTCGTGCTTGCCATCTTCCTCTCCCCCCTCCCCTCTCACTTTCTAAGAGCCTGGCCGCGTCATGAAAGGGGTGGGGCTAAATCGCGACGAGCCCCGCCCCCTTTCATGACGCGATTTAGCCCGGCCCCTTTCATGACGCGGCCAGGCTCTTAGAAAGTGAGAGGGGAGGGGGGAGAGGAGGCTCACAGGCACGAACACTGCACGTGGACAAAGCTAGGTAACACCCATCCGTCTCGATTTATTAAACTTTATAAACATATATCTTAGCTTCTACTAAACAGTTTTTTTTAGCAAAAAGCGATTGCCCCAAATGTGTGTGCTGGGTGTAGGGACACATATTTACAGTCCGGGGAGGTCATTTGGGGTGGTTGGTTCCCTTTAAGGCTGGTTTCACACTACGATTTTAGCAGTTCCGACGCTGCCCGATCGGAACGATTTTTGCCTCTATGCAGCCCAATGGGCATCAGACCGAATCGGATGTGCACTAAATGGCATCCGATTTGGTCTGATCCGATTCTGTCCGATTTTTTTTATCGGTGCAAAAATCGGAGCATGCTCTGATTTTTTGCACCGAAAATAAAATCGGACAAAATCGGATCGAACCAAATCGGATGCCATTTAGTGCACATCCGATTTGATCCGATCGAATTAACATGGGGCCCTATGGAGCAGGGTCCCAGGAAACATCGGATGTGTCTTTGGACCCGATTTTACTGTACTGAGCATGCTCAGTACAGTAAAACTGCTCCAAACTGGGAGAGCAGGGGTTAAAAAAAAAAAAAAAAAAAAAAAAAGGATATGCTCGCCTATCCCTGAGGCCCCCACAGGCTCCCGGTGTCCTTGCGGTGTCTTCAGAGGTCGTCTTCTTCTGTACAGGACCTGCAGTGATGTCACAGTCACATGACCACAGGTTACCATGGTGTAACCTGCGGTCACGTGACTGTGACATCACGGCAGGTTCTGTACAGAAGAAGACCTCTGCAGACACCGGGAGCCAGCGGGAGACGGCGGGGGCCTCCGGGATAGGTGAGCATATACTTTTTTTTTTTTTTTTTTTTGAGCCCGAAGGCAACGATTTAATGCCGGAATCGGATGCCTATTTGGCATCATATTCCAGGCATCAGAAGGAAGCCGATGCTGTCCGATCTTATCGGACAGCATCGGCTCCCTTTAAAATCGTAATGTGAAGGTAGCCTAAGCCAAACGGCAGCGAGCTGATATTATCAGGGTAGGAAGAGCCATGGATATTGGCCCCCCTGCCAGCCTTATATCAACCCCTAGTCGGCAGCTTTGACAAAATCGGGTGGACTCCACGTCATTTTTTATTATTTATTTATTTTTACACTACACACAGCCAGTTTGATAATTAGAAAACATCAGACTGGCTGCAGCCAATCACAGATGATATCACAGAGGGTGGACAAGGTAAGCAGTGAATTTTAATAAGGATTAATGAGCAGGCCCGGATTCGGTCTGACAGCAGTTTTATCTGCCGGGATTCGCGGTATGTGCAATTGTCTTAAGCGGCCGTCACACGCACAGATATCTCTTGCGATATTGTAAGCGATCACGTGCACGCGCGATCGCTTACAATATCGCTCACATCGCTGGTGAGCTGTCACACAGACAGACTCACCAGCGATGTGGAGCCGCGATCCCGCTGGTTACTATGGTACACATCGGGTTACTAGGCGCCGCGCGTCACTTAGTAACCCGACGTGTACCATAGTTACCATCTCCCAGCATAGGCTCTGCCGCTGGGAGATGGTTCATCGTGGTGTCATACACCACGATGAAGCAGATCGTGACATCGTTCATCGCTAGATCTGAGCTCCGGAGCTCAGATCTGCGATGTCACGATCAAGCGATTTTACATAGTAAAATCGCTTGATTACATGCAACGATGCCAAAACGATATCGCTTAAGCGATCAAAAAGGAGATCGCTTAAACGATATCGGGCTTAAAATCGTTGCGTGTGACGGCCGCTTTACTGTAATCCCATTTTAACTCCTTTTACTGCCCCCTAGCCTTGCTGTGTTACCTTCTGGTAGGTTAGGTCGAGAGAGCACATTTCATCAGGCTTTATTTGACTGCCGAACCCAAACAGTAATACCGACATACAGTTAGAAATCCATGTTCAGGGTCCGGCACCAGACACTAGGCATCCGGTACAAATCTTGAACTTTACAGTTCGGGTTCGCTCATCCCTTTAAATGATACATCACTGGAATCAGGGTCACGGCACCAACATGTTGCTGTTTTCAGATTACATAGCAAATAATAACATTCTCTTTAAAGGGAGCCTGTCGCCCTTCTTGGGCATTTTAAGCTATGCCCACCAGAATATATCTGATGTAAATGGGGTTCTAGTATCCCCTGTATTGTGCCCAGACTGGCCCCTCATACCTGTGAAAACAACCTATTGTGTCCAGCGGTGGCCTCCTTTTGAGTCACGGAGGCTGCTGTTGAGACCTGGTGGATGGTGTTCTCGCACCCCTCCAGGCCCTGCACTTTTTAAATTTCCCGCCACTCTTCTGGCAGCCGCGGTGAGTGACAGCCGCACACACGCCGACGCAGTGGAGCGGGTGTCAGCGCTCCATTGAACAGGCCGATTTGTCACGAGACTTCACAAATCTCACGAGACGTTGGCACAGGCGCACCTGCGTAGTCTGTGCATATTCCCGACGTCTAGAACCCCATTTACATCATGTAAATGCTGGTGGGCATAGTTTAAAATGCCCAAAGGGGGTGACAGGTTCCCTTTAATGAAGGTGTGAAAGTCTAAGGAGTTGTTTCACTCAGTGATAGGTCTGTTGTACTTTTGTACTAAATGGCGTACACGATACACCCCCTTAAATAGAGCATCACTTAACGTGACAGATCTGCTTTAATGTCAGTGACTGGGTTTCCCTTTGGAACTTACATTTAGAAGATTCAGTGCTGGTATATTTGTGTCTGCTGCAGTCATTTCTTTTTGTTTCTAGCGACAAAATGGGAACATGCTGTACTCCTCTACCTTAAAAAGCCTGTCTGTGACCAGGTGTGATGAATAAATAGCACTTTGACTGCGCTCAACACTTCTATTGCTATGCTTTTTTTGGCCGGAGTAAGGGAGTTTTTGTAGTCTGTTTATTTTTGTGTGCGTTTTCTTCTAGGGCTGGTGAGCTACAGTTTTTAAAGCCATTTGACTTAACCTTTTTGCCACAGTTTTCTCTGCAAACACACAAAATTTGTGCATGAATGTTCAGGAGGATGGCAGGCCTGATAAATGTAAACTGTATCGGGCACAAGCAAGCATACCACGCTCTGGGAGGCTGGAATCACTCTTCTGCATACTGAATAGCTTACCATCGGCTGTTTTCTTGAACCTACTATAAAATTTCTATCACATAGTCACCTGTTGGATAAAAGTGAGAAGAGAAGAATGGAGCAGCTCATAGACATTATAGATTACGTATCATGCTCCATTGCCCACAGAGACTTAAAGGGAATTTGTCACCATATTTATGCTTTCCAGCAAGCATCAAATAGAGATTAAATGTCACAAACAGAGTTTTTTGCTGTATTTTTTTGTTTGCTGAAATCACAATCCTATCTGCTGCTGCTCTGCATGTCTCCTCAATAATGCTTTCTATGTAACCCTGCTGAAGTCTTGGACTGACAGCTTTCTGTCTACACTGTGCACAGACATAAAGCTCCCAAATAATGGCAGGGGTTGTGGATAGCCACGGCTTATGAATGTCATGAACTACATAGTATGAGATCATCATTGAGATGACTAGCAGATCTGCAGCAAATAGGTGTTTTCTTAAACTTAGGCTGGGTTCACATTTGCGGACCCCTCCGCAGCGTTCTGCGGAGGGGATCCGCAATGTGACCGCAGCGGCCGCGAGCTCCTATCTTTATAATGGGAGCGCACGGTGCTGCGCTTTGACCGTGCATGACCGTGCGCACCCATTCACTCCCATATGTGATCTGTGCGCAGGCGGATGCCTGCGCACAAATCACACAGTCTCGTCCGCACCAGGAATGCAACATGTCGCGTCCCTGGTGCGGACGAGACTGTGTGATTTGTGCGTAGGCGTCCGCCTGCGCATAGATCACATCTGGGTGTGAATGGGTGCGCATGGTCACATTGCGGATTTCCCTCCGCAGAACGCTGTGGAGGGGTCCGCAAATGTGAACTCAGCCTTACAGCATGAAGCCCAGTATGAGACCCAACATTAGATTCAGAATTTCTTCCTATACTTTATACTGCTATCAGATGGTTCAGCAACAACCTTGTGACAGATTCTCTTTTTTAAAGAGGTCCTTTAATTGGATTTTTTTTAAATCTAATTGGGTACCACTTCTAATTAGTACTGCTCTAGTTTCTGGAACAGTTTTTATTTCCTGTTCCTCTGTTCCAAAACTTTCACCCTCTCCCTCCTCTACACTTACCTCCTCCCTGGTAATAATGGTATAAATTTTCCCTTCAACTACTCTGGCATATGCCATAGATGTTTTCTGTGGGTGTAGCCATGTTTTTTTTGGCCAGTGTCAGAGGAGAAAAAGCAAACGCCTACAGAGAAGTCTGTGATATACATGCCCATTTTGTTGAAGGGAAAATTTTTTCGGAGGCACAACTTAGGAACATAGGGGCACAGAAGGAGAACTGTTCCAGAATCGGTAGAGCAGGGCCAACTGGAGGAGGTACTCCGTTTTAATTAACCAAAATAAATAAATTAATCCAGTGAAATGTCCTCTTTAAAGTTCTCTGCAAGACATCTTTTTTTTAGGGTGATTATCACATGGACAATGCATGTATGCGCTTGCAGTACTTGTATCCTTACATATACCGTGACAAGTAGCATTTTATTATTGCAAATAATATACAGTATTATGATTTTCAGGCTGTAATCTTAATCTTGTGTTTAATTTCACCTGCAGATGTCATGTTGGGTGAATACAGGGGTTCAAAAGTAGCTGTCAAATGTATCAAGAATGATGCGACAGCACAAGCATTTGTTGCAGAGGCGCTGGTGATGACGTAAGTGCAGAACGTCTTATAAGAATGCATAGTTTTCATTTATCTCTGAAGAAGCATCATAACCCAATCACTTCCAGTCTTTTTTTTTTTTTCTTACCATCTTGTGCCTCTTTGGTAGCCGGGACAATTTTCACACCTGACCTAAATTTCACATATCCTTTTAATCTCTCATAATTCTATGTTTCTGAGGAGAATCTGAGGAGAAACATTTGGTATTTTGTGAAATGTTCCTTAAGCCCTGTGGGTATTATCACATGAGTACTGTCATACTACACATTAAAAAGAATGGTTTGAAATGTGCAGCGTCCATTAATGCTGCCTGATCCTTCGTCTTCATGCGTCTTCATAACCAGACCAGTACTGAAATCTATAAATCACTTTTCCTGAAAGCAGATAACATGATAATTGATGGTCTAGGCATACTGTTGAGTCTTGTCCTGCTTCTCATAGCTTTGTGACATATAGAATGATTTTTTGTTCATTGATGACATAATCTTTATGTAAAATACACATTAAAGAGGACCTGTCACCTCCCTGGTGCGATGCTAACTGAATGCAGCGTGTCTGCTGTATTCAGCGAAGGTGTTCCCCATGTTTCTATCCCCCCCTGTAAGCTGTTAAAAAGACTTTATCTAGTGTACAGATAACGAGTCCGGAGGGACTTACTAATGAGCCATCGCTGTTACTGGTGTCCTCCCCGCCTCCAGCCCTCTCTGTGCCACATACAGGAGGCTGAACAAGAGAGAGGGATGGAGGTGGCAGAGAGGGCTACAATTTGGTGGCAATTTATAATAGGATCCAGACAAAATAGTGTTGTGCACTTTTTTTTTTTTTTGTTCTTTTTGCTATCAAAATCGATGAATGCCAAAGGGGGCTTTCAGAACTTTTTTGAGCAAAGTGCAACTCTCCAAAAGGAATTGATCAGTTGTGTGCACATCCTATTTGTGCTTTAGTATGATTACAAAAATATCCCTGTAACTCTTAGTTCTATTGTTCTAGTTTATTATGGCAGTTCTACTTTTCTCCTGGTGATAGACCAATACGGTTATTCCAATTTCCAAATCGCAACAACCCAACACCTCAGTTTACAGTGATCATTACTGTAACACTTAACTTGGAAAACTCACAAAGATAAAAACATCCATGCACTAGTTACCTATTGCATTGTGCCCCCCCCCTCCCCCTTTAAATTCTCCTTTTCACTATCTTAACAAGCACTGGGCAGGATTTTCATTTATTTGTAGTTTTGTGGGTCTTTAACCCCTTAGTTACTACCAGTACAATTAAAAACTGGCTTGAGATGTAAGAGAATGTAATTTCTAGAGGGGTGAATATGTAGCGGCTGTCAACTGACGATTTGCTGCATCAGTCATGATCAGTGATGGCACCAACCATAACCATTTAACCCCTTAAATGTTGCTGTCAGTAGTGATTATGGCATCTAGGAAGTTAAGAGTGATGGCCTCCCTCTTTAACCCCACCAACATCCTGAGATAATGATTTTATGGTCCTGATTGTTGCTATGGTTATTCATACCCAAATAACGGCCTTAGTTTGCCAGCTATAGGGGCCTGTTCAGAACTTGGCAACATTTATGTGATAAAAATAAAATTTCCCTTTCCCAACATGCCACTTTTCATTAATTTGTAAAAAGCAGCTGAAGGGTTAATAAATTACCTGACAGCAGTTTTGCATTTGTTGAGGGGCGCTGTGTTTAAAATGTCACTTGAGGTTTTTTTTAATATATAGGTCCTAAAAAGTAACTTCAAAACTGAATAAAAACTTGTAAATTTCCTTGAGATGATTAAAAATTACTACAATTTTAAAGCTTCTAACATCCAAGCAAAATAAAAAAACATTTTGCAGATGGTGCTGATATAAAGCAGACACAAGGTAAATATTATTTGCTAACTATTTTGTGTGTTTTGACAATGTGCATTAGAAGGATCATTCAGAGTCTGAAAATTGCTGATTTTGAGAAATGTGTCCCAAATTTCTGATACGTTTTGCATTTATTTATAAACATATCAGCCTAAATGTTCCCTTACCATAAAATACAATGTGTCACAAAAATAATCTCAAAATGACTTGGATATGTTGAAACATTGCAGAGTTATTGCCATAAAGTTCCACTGGTCACACTTGGCATTCCCTAGCCGTGGATTCTCTGTCTGCACTCCATAATGTGACTATTCTTTCACTGAACGAATGATTTGTATTTTCAGGCAACTACGACACAAGAATCTGGTTAAGTTACTGGGAGTGATTGTAGAAGACAGGGCCAGCCTGTTTATCGTTACAGAGTTCATGGCAAAGGTAAATTTGAAACCGGTCAGCTCTGATAAAACTCCATAATATTGATCTAGTCACCTTGTGAGCCCCATTGTTCTGACTTGTGTCTTTATGTCTGTTTCCTAGGGCAGCTTAGTAGACTATCTAAGATCTCGAGGAAGATCGGTGCTGGGAGGGGAATGTTTATTGAAATTTTCCTTGTAAGTATTTCTAAAAAATCTCCTATTGCTGTTAAAGTGAAGACAAATATTTGCGGTCTTACAAAACTCCAATAAAACAAAGTGCTTTCCAAACGGGTGTGGGGGGAAATGGAAAGCTGGCTTTACAGTAAAGGCCCCCCATACACATTACACTAATGTTGGCTGTAACTGACAACTTCAACACATTCAACCCACAATCCTTTGTATGAGGACCTAGGACAGCTGATCGTCAGGCAAGATTCCAATTAGCATGTTCAATTTGGGACTGCTTTGCTTTCCATCACTGTACATGTATGAAAACACAAGCACTCATGTCTCCCACTTCAGCATAATCTATTCAGAACACAAATTAAAGTAAAAGTAGTGTAATCTTCCCTCCTGCAGCAGCGTTGTCTGGTGGTGACTTTACATTGTAGTCATTAGCGGCCGCTCTCTAGCTGCAACCTTTACTATTTCCTCGGCAGTGAACGTCTTCCCTATTGAAATACTGATCATCTGCAGCCTTAGTGCATCTGATCATTGGTTGGAGCAGTCAGATGACACAGCAATGTATCATCACCGCCAAGAACCGCACAGGAACAGCACTACTGTTGGATGAAAGTGTACACTTTTTTATTTTAATTAAGGTCCTGCTCTAATTAAAATGGAACTCTAATTTGATATTCTTACACTGCCTCCCGAACTCTGTGAAAAAGCAGCTTAAGGTTGTCTTGCTTTGCCTCTAGGGAGAGGGGAGATGAGTGAGCAGCAGGGAAAGGATCAAGTAGAGGTAGAGCACGTTAACAAGTGTTTTACCTCACATCAGAGGTTGATTCAAATCAACACTGCTGAGCTCTGCTGTAAAATGTTCTCCACAGTGCTACAGCTTGACTCTTTAAGATAAAAGAATGAGGAGCAGGCATTCCCCTCTCTGTGCTTTGATATATATATAGGAGAGGTGACTGTAGCTGTCTCCTCTCCCCCAGCAAACAGTGGATTGCTTATTGCAGATGGAGCATGAAGAGGGCAAACTGTTGAAAATACAGGTTAACCCTTCAGCACCCGGTGATTTTTCGTTTTTCATTTTCACTTTTTGCTCCCCTGCTTCCAAGAGCCATAAGTTTTTTTTATTTTTCTGTCAATATAGACATATGACGGCTTGGTTTTTTGTGGGACAAGTTGTACTTTCAGATGCAATCATGTATTTTACCATATAGTGTACAGGGAAATGAGAAAAAATTCCAAGTGCAGTGAAATTGCAAAAAAAAGTGCAATTACATGTTTGTATTTTGGGTTTTTTAGTCGCCATGTTCACTATATGGAAAAACTGAAGAGACAGTGTGATGCCTCAGGTCGGTATGATTTTGTAGATACCAAATATGTATACCTTTTACTGGTATCTAAGTGGTGAAAAAAAGTTTCAGACGTTTGAAGAAAAAAAAACGCAATTTTGCGCCATGTTCTGTGACCCATAGCGTACAAATTTTTTGGGATCTGGGTCTGTGCGACGGCCTATTTTTTTGCACCTTGAACTGACGTTTCTAATTATACAATTTTTGGGTGGATGCGCTGTTTTGATCGCCCGTTATTGCATTTTAATGTAATTGCATGTTCAATGTTGAGGCAATCAAAAAAATTTTAATTTTGCCATTTACCTTATTTCCGTTAAGCAGTTTACAGCTCTCTATAACTGGGTGCATTCGGATAATGAGTGTGGTGGATAATCAGACATGTTTGGGCACAGAATTCCAGAGGATGGGGTATTTGGAGAAATCGTGGAGGCGATTGGGTGAGGAATGAATAAATGTGAAGGAGAGGAGGTGGTCTTGGGAAGACCGAACATTAGATGAGGGAAGATATTGGGAGATTAGATCAGATACATAGAGAGGGGACTGCTTTGTAGGTAAGTGTTTGCAGTTTCAACTGGATTCGTTGGGGAATTGTGAGCCAATGGAGGGATTTGCAGTGCGGAGAAGCAGAGTAGTGGTGAGGGGAGAGGTGTATTAGTATAGGAGCAGAGTTAGACAGATTGTAGAGGTGTGAGTGTATGGCATATCTTCTGACAGGTTGTAATAGCCATAGTTAAATGGTCAGCCATTGTTAGGCCCTGGAGTTTTAAAGTAACCAATAATCATTGGAACACTCCACTTCCAATGATAAGATTTGTACATTGGGTCATGTTAGAGTTAAATAAGAACCCACTGATAAATCTGTAAAAATCTGCCCTTTTCTGGGAGTCCATTGATGGAGATGCCAATGTTTAACCACAAAAGATTACACTGGGGAACACAATTTTTTAGGAGTTAGGTCAAACAACTGTTCTTAATTAATTTTTGGATGCTGAATCCAGAAATGATCTGTTTTTCTCTATCACGTCAAGTTTTTGAACTATAGGATTATTGTCTTCTCAAAAATATGGAAACTACTGTACCTAAAAATGTTTTTTTTTTTTAAATAGTACAAATATGAACAAAAAATGAAATATATAAGAAATAGGCATGACCAATATGTTTTTTAACACTATCATATGCCACGTAGCTCTATATGAGTCGAATTGTAATCAGATAACAAGTCTTATTACAGATATCAGTGCAATTGTGCTTCTCTGGCAGGTAAGTTGTGGAGGAAAAACTTGACGTGCTAGAAAAAAACTGACTACATTTTTGGAATCAGCATGCCAATTTTAGTATAAATCAGCTCAAAAACCTAATTCAACAGAACATTTTTTTCAAATTGTTCCCCAGTGTTATCAATTACAGCACTAAGCAAGTACCAAAAAAATCCACCAAGGCAGATCAACTTTTTGACACAGAATTTGATGTTGGATGGCATCAAATCACAGTAAGATGCTAGTGGTTATCATAAAATGGTCTACATTTGGCTATTTTTCTTTTCCAAAATCTATATTGTAGACCAGCCATAGGTGTCAGCAGAGGTCATCTGGTGGCTTTAGGTTTTTACTTTGACTGACTTGACTTTCTTGCCAGTTATACAGATTACAGATTATAAAATGTATATTATGCAGTCTGTAACACTCATATAAACTAGCCTACATAGTATCGTAACCACAGGTAGAATAAGTCTTTGCACTCCCCTGGTCACTATAAATGCCTTTCTTTTTCTTAGAGACGTCTCGGAGGGTATGGAGTATTTAGAAGCCAATAACTTTGTGCACAGAGATTTAGCAGCACGTAACGTGTTAGTCTCCGAGGACAATATTGCCAAAGTCAGTGATTTCGGACTCACAAAAGAAGCATCTGCAACACAAGACACCAGCAAATTGCCTGTGAAGTGGACATCACCCGAGGCTCTACGAGAGAAGGTAAGACTTGGCTGAATATGTGGAAGAAATCAATGTGCTCCAAATTGAAATCTTTCCCTTTTAACTTTTTCATATAATTTTATACTACTTTCACAAATATGAAGTGGTTTAGTGATAAGTGTTATTGAGACACTGGTGATTCTGGGGTCCCATAAGCTTTAAGAACTCACTTGAATTTTAAGTGTTACTTGGTGGGTGTAGAGTAAAAAAATCCCTGGTCTGTGGAGCGCTAGGACTCGAGATAAAATGGCACTAGGGTTATTTTTAGAAACTTATTTCTTTATTAACCTCTTGCAGGCCTGTAAGAGGTTAATAAAGAAATAATTTTCTAAAAATAACCCTAGTGCCATTTTATCTCGAGTCCTAGCGCTCCACAGACCAGGGATTTTTTTACTCTCAGCTTCTTGCACTTGTGCACACCTGGCAAGAGCAGCTCTGGACAAGAGATACCATTAATCCTAGATCCTGAGCTCCATGACCTAGCAATACAACACGGTCACCGTTGAAGGACCTGTGGTGACATCAATCCGGTCACGTGACCGCGGCAGGAGCTGGAGCTCCCGGAGCAAATTTCGGTGCCTCCACTATACCTCCAAGCGGAGGTGGATTCACAGGCGTAAGACCGCAGTTGTGCAGGGTTGCACAACCACTTCTGGTGAGTGGCCACACAGCCCTGGGCCTAAATCCACTTCAAAAACTTTCTTCACATGCGCTCCCACCCCCTCCCCCTTTTTGTCTTGCACTTGGTGGGTGTAGACACTTATTATTTATTTGTATAGCACCATGAATTCCATGGTTCTGTACATGAAGGGGTTACATACAAAATTATAGATAGTTTACAGTAAAGAAATTACCAATGAAAGACTAGTACAGAGGGGAGAGGGTCCTGACCTTTCGGGCTTACGTTCTACAGGATAATGGGGAGGAGACAGTAGGCCAGGGATGCAGAAGATCCGGTGATGGTGAGGCTGCAGCTCGGTTATTGCAGGCTGTGATCTTTCTTGAAGAGACCAGTTTTAAAATTCCATCTGAATGATCCGAGTGTGGTGGATAATCGTATGTGTTCGGGCGCAGAATTCCAGAGGATGGGGGATATTCAGGAGAAATCTTGGAGGCAATTGGGTGAGAAATGAATAAGTGTGAATGAGAGGATGAGGTCTTGGGAACATCGAAGATTATGTGGGGGAAGATATTGGGATATTAGTTCTGAGATATAGGGAGGGGACAGGTTATGGACGGCCTTGTAGATCAGTGTTAGTAGCTTGAACTGAATTCGTTAGGGAATTGGGAGCCAGTGGAGGGATTTGCAGGGGAGAAACCGGGGAGTAGCGATAAGAGAGGTGGATTACTTCGGCAGCAGAGTTGTGGACAGACTGGAGAGGTGCAAGAGTGTCAACAGGAAGGCCACATAGGAGAATGTTGTAGTAATGAAGGCGGGAGATGCGTTTTTGAACAAACATTTTAGTAGATTGAGGGCTGAGGAAAGGATGGACTCTGGAAATATTTTTGAGCTGGAGATAACATGAGGTGGCGAGAGTTTGGATGTATAGTTTGAAGGACAGGGCAGAGTCAATAATTATAAATATAGCCAAATGTTCTACTTCCAGGCTTAATTTATATGCCTTATGGGTCCAGGCAGCTAATTAGCCATAGTCTTCGTTATTCCAATAGTGCAGCCTGCACAATTCCATCAATTAGCAGAGGCTGAATGCATCCAGCGGTCACATCATCGCATGGGACTGCCATGTGATTGTCCAGTAATTTAACAACTCCTCTACTTTTGTTCGGTTTAAAACTAAAAATTGTACCATATAAAATGTTTAGAAACAGACATTCAAAAACAAAAATTAATAATCTTTTTCAATATTTTAATAAGTTGTGCTACCATTACAGCTTGGCCCAAATCCACAGGAAAGGTGATATTTTACTGATAATGGGGGTCTTATTGCTGTGGCGCCATAATAACCAGAATTAGATTGAGACTCTCCACAGAAATACAACAATAGTGAAGCATTAGCACTGCCCTAAATTCAAAGTCAATCAGACTTAAATGGAACCAACCACCTCAGATGACGACTATAAGCATTAATACATGTCCCTGCACCCTACCTAGACCGTTCCACCTATACTTTTGTTAAGAATATTGATTTTTGCAAACCGAAATATACACTTTGTAAAAATACTGGCCTGGCGACTTCTGGGCGTCTCCCTCGGGCTGAGCTACTAGTGGGCTGTGTCTTCTAAAGCATTACTGGCTTTTCTACCCTCCCTCTTACTTTGCAGGACGTCACTGAAGGGCGTGATATTATTTTCAGTGGGCGGCCACGCAAGGCTGATCCCGTCCCCGCACGTCATCGGAGGCAGACAGAGTCACGTGCACTCGCATCGTCACTTCCTGTCGGCTCCGTGCAGTGACGCGCAGCTGAGGGATACCTATGAGCAAAACACATTGCGGCGAGCGACGTGGTATCTTTCATAAGCTGATACCACATCCGCTCGCCGCAATGTGTTTTGCTCATACGGTATCCCTCAGCTGCGTGTCACTGCACGGAGCCGACAGGAAGTGACGATGCGAGTGCAGTGACTCTGTCTGCCTCCGATGAGTGCAGCGACGGGATCAGCCTTGCGTGGCCGCCCACTGAAAGATAATATCACGCCCTTCAGTGACGTCCTGCAAAGTAAGAGGGAGGGGTAGAAAAGCCAGTAATGCTTTAGAAGACACAGCCCACTAGTAGCTCAGCCCGAGGGAGACGCCCAGAAGTCGCCAGGCCAGTATTTTTACAAAGTGTATATTTCGGTTTGCAAAAATCAATATTCTTAACAAAAGTATAGGTGGAACGGTCTAGGTAGGGTGCAGGGACATGTATTAAGTGCTTATAGTCGTCATCTGAGGTGGTTGGTTCCCTTTAAGGAGATAGCAGGTTATATATACTGTTCAAAAATATAAAGAACAGTAAAATACTACATCCTAGATCTCGATGAAAGGAAATATTCTAGTTACAGATCTTTATTCATTACATAGTGGAGTGCGTTGTGAAAAAAAAAATTATCAATGTGAATCAAACTCAATATCCCATGGAGGTCTGGGTTTGGAATGATACTCAAAATCAAAGTGGAAAATCAATTGACAGGCTGATCCAGCTTCAGTAGAAATGCCTCAAGACAATGAAATGAGGCTTAGTAGTGTGTGTGTGGCCTCCATGTGCCTGTACAACCTTTCATCACCTTTCTGGGTGACGTCAGTACACCCGCGCCGCTCTGGAGGCTTCAAGCCCTGCACTGCGCATGCGGCATGGGTGTACTGACGTCACCCAATACCGGAAATGCGCGATTCGCATCATTACAGCCCCATTGACAGCCTTTACAGTGCAGAGGAGAGCAGAGAGGCGCTGATTACAATATGCATACAAGATCACGCCTATTAAGGCGTGATATTAGGACGAAGATGGCCAGCCTTGGTGACTAAAGAATATAGCCACTGCTCATTATCATCACTAATGAGTAAGTTATAAAACATTTTTCCACACTTTCACAGGATGCGTTTCTGCGCCAAAAGGAGTGTGGGATTAGTGATACTATGCTGCAGGGACATGTTTACATAGCTTAGGAGGCAATTTGGGGGTGACAGGATCCCTTTAAAGCTATAAGTCATGCAGTAGAGCATGGAAATAGAGCAGCTGCGAGAGAATTCAACATTAATTAATCTATGGTGCGTAAGTGGAGGAAACAAGAAGATGCCTTACGCCAGGTAAAGAAGACCAAACTGAGTTTCCGAGGAAACAAAGCAAGATGGCCACATTTGGAGGACAAAATAGAACAGTGGGTTATCGAACAGAGAAATGCAGCTAGAAGCATCTCTACTGTCTCAATTCGACTCAAAGCCACAGCGTTAGCACGCGATATGGAGATTGAGGACATTCGAGGAGGTCCTTCATGGTGCTTTCGTTTTATGAAAAGACGTAATCTCTCCATACGCGCCAGAACTACTGTCTACCAGCAACTGCCAAAGGATTAGGAAGAGAAGCTGGCCATTTTCTGCACCTACTGTATAACCGAAATAAATGAAAAGAATATCCAACCAGAACACATCACTAACATGGATGAGGTCCCCCTCACTTTCGACATCCCCTAGAACAGGGACCAGTACAGTATCTATACGTACTACAGGAAACGAGAAGTCATCTTTCATTGTAGTTCTTGCCTGTCAGGCTAATGGCCATAAACTACCACCCATGGTCATTTTCAAGAGGAAGACTTTACCAAAAGAAAGTTTTCCTGCTGGTGTCATCATCAAGGCTAACCCAAAGGGCTGGATGGACGAGGAGAAGATGAGTGAGTGGCTGAGGGAGGTCTACGTCAAGAGACTGGATAGCTTTTTTCACAGATCCCCATCCCTATTGGTCTATCAACTCTATGCGCACCCATTTGACTGATACTTTCAAAGCCCAAGTGAAGAAAACTAATTCGGAGCTTGCAGTCATTCCAGGTGGATTAACCAAAGAGCTCCAGCCGCTAGATATAGGCGTCAACAAGTCATTTAAAGTTAAATTGTGAGCTGCATGGGAGCAGTGGATGACAGAAGGTGACCACAACACATTCACCAACTCCGGGAGGCAACGCCGGGCGAGTTATGCCACTTTGTGCAAGTGGATCGTGGATGCCTGGGACAAGGTATCAGTCTCCAGTATCATCCAAGCTTTCAGGAAGGCTGGAATCATCACTGAAGAGATAAGCATCGGCAACGAGACCGACTCAGATAATGATGAGGGGGACCCGAGCATGCTTGATGCCGAAATCGCCCAACTGTTACACTCCGATACTGAAGATGAAGGATTTGATTTTGCTCGACAAATTAACTGAAAAGTAAATGTCACTGGTATTGATATGCAGTTACAACTGAACAAGTTGAGAGTTATCGTTAAAAAGTTAAATAAAGTTTGACTTGCGGTCTGAGCTTTGTTTTTTGTTTTTTTTTTTTTGTTATAAGGTGCGCCTTATAATCCGGTGCACCTTATATGTGGACCAAGACGGCTTAGCAGCCTTTTTTTTGATGGTGCGCCTTATAATCCGGTGCACCTTATAGTGCGAAAAATACTGTAGTAATAATGTAGCGCAAATGATAATAAACTTTCAAATATACTTCATAAGTGAAATATGAAAGAAAACCTTTCAAAAGCCTTCCAGATGTCGTCCCCACTAGGCTGTTTCTAAAGCTGACATATACTGGTTGTCAGGGAAATCCATATTAAGTCCTCACACCGAATACGGCCATATAAGGGTATTGGGCAGGGCCTACACAGTGTGCCTATGTAGCATGGCTACAGCTGATCTGTGTATTGTCAGTTTACCTCAGGCAAAGGGAGCTCTTCAGGCTGTAAGCATACAGCTCCTGTTATCTTATCTGACTCCTCTCCATTCATATCAGTTCTGCTCCGCGTTATCAGTTGATGGCCTCCACACAGCTCCACAGCTGATTGAACAGAGCAGAACGATGTGAATGGAGAGGAGTCAGATAAGATTGCAGGAGCTGTGTGCTGACAGCCTGATGAGGTAAACGGCAGATACACTGATCAGCTGTGGCACGCTGTGTAGTCCCCCCTTATACGGCCGTATTCAGTGTGTGGAGCTATAGACAGTTCTACCTGACAACAAGCATATGACAGGTTTAGAAACGGCCTAGTGGGGATATCTTCTGGAAGGTGTTTGAAAGGTTTTCTACCAGATTTCACTTATGAAGTATATTTGAAAGTTTATAATCACTTGGTGACACGTTAAGTGTTCCCTTTATATTTTTGAGCAGTGCATTTGAGTATGCCCGACTGTCCTATTGACTTTGAATGATGCAACATGCTCGATCCTTGCTTCCTTCAAGTGTGAAAACACAGGGCACCTTTTCATGCATTTGGTGGGGTTCCAAGTGGTAGAACCAGTGATCAGCAACTTACCTTGTATATGTGCTAATATAAAGGTTTTGTGCTACAATTAGCTTGTAGTTCTTGTCTGTGACATTTTCTGCAAGGAAACTGAATCTCAAAATAAAATATCTTGCAATTCTTAGAGATTAGTAGTAGAAATGTTAATTTATGTGCATCATTTACAATAATGTAATATACATTTTTTACAGAATTTTTCAACAAAGTCTGATGTGTGGAGTTTTGGAATACTGTTGTGGGAAATCTACTCATTTGGGCGAGTGCCTTATCCACGCATTGTGAGTATTTTGGCTGTCATTTATCATCTGAAAAGGCTATTGTCAGTATGTAAGATTGAGATTATGTGAAATAAAATTAGTAATGTTGTGTATCCATATCTTTTTAATAATACAATTATTTTCATGCATACATACAGCTAAAAGTAAATACTTATTCTATGGTTTAGAACTTTTCCATTAGTACAGTAGAATTCCTTATGCAGTATATTGTGCTAAAGTTATATGCAATTAAGGAAATGTCAGGGTCATATGTCCACTAAATGTCTCCAGTCACTGCAGAGGTTTTGGACACCTACAGCAGGGGGTGGATTTATTAATTGGTAAAGGGGTTATTCTAATGTTGGAAAGTTATCCTCTAACCATGGCATAGGGTGTAACTTTCCAATCATTGAGGGTCTGTGGCCCTGAAGAGCCCTGGCTGAAGGTAGCAGTGGTTGAACATGCACCCTACTGCTCCAATCACTATTAACAGGAGCGCGGGAGATTGCCTAGCCCTAAGCTTGGCTTTTCTTTTGCACTTTTATTAGAATGAATGGAGCAGCAGTGTGTATGATTGACCTGTGGCGGGTTTAATCAGGGGTTTTTAGAGTCCCAATTCTCAAATTCAGTGGGGGCCACACATTGGGCGTAGAGTAACCAGAAAGTTATCCCACGGTTAGTGGATAACCTTAAGACTTGAGAATACCTATTTAGGCTGCCCTATCTGAGCATGGCATACCCTGCTCACTACTGACATTAATATAAAACTATGCCCTTTAGTCCTGTTTGCAGTGGCAACACATATATGAGTTGATAAGTCATTCAAATCCTAGAAAACTACTTATCCCCAGATTAAACATTTAACCAGCTATGCTTAATTGTATTTGGTTAGGATGGTGTAGAAGAGCTGCCAAAACTACTGGTATTGTAGTAATCTAATAATATACCTTATTAAGCAGTAGAGATTAGCAGCCAATTTACCAAAATAAAATTATTCTAGGAAACTCAAGCCTCTTGTAGTTGTGTATGCCTTGACCTATTATTCATTTGCTACTAGGCCCTAAAAGATGTTGTTCCTCGGGTGGAAAAAGGATACAAGATGGATTCACCAGATGGTTGCCCCGCTATTGTGTACGAGTTGATGAAACAGTGTTGGCACCTAGATCCCAACCAGCGCCCATCTTTCAGGAAACTACGGGAACAGCTAGAGCATATCAAAGACAATGAGCTGTACCAGTGAAGGCAAGGAGGTCATATATAATCACAGAGCCAGAGACAGTGACTCATCTGTATCCCAATTGTGGATATGGGCACAGAACAAGGACTTTTGTGAGTACAGTCAATATATGTAGGGCTCTCCAAACTCCCCTGCCTTGCACTACCCACCACTCTTGTGCCCAGATACCGTCTGAAGAGCCTTGCTGGTCTGTAGAAGGATTTGGATGTTCTAAAGAAAATGGTTTTATTGTCACATTTTTCATCTCCTCATGCCCTGGTTTTTCTGATTCATGGGCACCCCTCAATGGCTATGCTCTGGAAGAGAAGATTACATGGCTAAGCTACAGCAGATATAGAGACCAACACTGAAAACTATTTTGAATTCTAATTCTGTTTAGTTTTTCTGGGTTTTTTTAGGTCACAATGCTACACTTGTTGTTAAATCATCACTGAGACCAAGGGAATCATTGCTATATACAATCAGCAATGGGTACTTTTGAAGTCGTTGTATAATATATGCAATAATGCATGCTTTAGACCAGGAACTTTTCTTTTCAGATGCTTCTCTGCCTTACCTAATGGGTTATAAACTGACAATGAGCTGGAAAGTAAAATCATGGGGGTAATAGAATTCATAATGACTTTTGTTTCCTTTACTTGCCAACCTTCCCTCAGAACATGTCCTAAACCTTATGCGATCCCACCAAAATTTGGGAAGTACCACTCTTTAAACATTCTGCATTAAAACCCTTAATGATCCCATTACTTTCTATATAGATGATTAAACCTAAGCACCAAATAGAATCAAAGACATTTCATTAAGAAGTGCATTTATATGATCATTTCAAGGGAGGGAGGTGCTAGCATTATTTGAGCAATTATCACTCACATACCAGTTTTATGATTTAGATAATCTGAGCACTGTCACAGCAGGTGGTAACACATTTTTATTTTTGCACCTTCAGCGTTTCTTTTCAATGTTTATTCTTCATTCAATTTGTTATTTCCCAAATTTTGCAGCAAAAAATTATTGGCAGGCTCCAATAATGATGTCCTTTCCATATTTAGCTTTATAGCAGATCACGTTGCCATGAAACAATGTCACCCTCTTTCAGAATACTGATTATGTTTGGTGTAAATACCAGAAGCTTTTTAATGATCTATAGTAATGAGATGGATCTACAATGGTAGTGTCATTCATCTTGATACAGTCAGAATACAGCAACCCATCTTCTGCTCTGTCTACTATTGGGGAGAGATTCTACAGAAGTGCTCATGAATCTTGACCTTCAAGGATGGCTGCTCAGTTGTCTTCATGTTAGCCAGAAGATAATGGCTTGCAGTTTTGTGGTCCATACAGTGATTTAGAACTTTCATGCTTGCTCAGGGAAAGGGTAAATCAAATCTAAAATCTGTAGATGATTTCTGAGACGATGGTAACATAGTAGACACAACTTTAAACCATGTTCCCCTCCCCCTGTCTTTTACTTTCACAAAAATTTAACTATTGTGCTATGAGCCTTAAAGATATATTATCTAAATTATTGGCCTACAAGATTTCCTGCCTTCTTAAATAAAATTAGATGTCAGATTTATTGAAACTAGGAGATATTACATGATCTCAGCCAATTCTCTGCAGGCCTTTTGTTTAAAAACACCTCATACTTTGAAATGGCCAGGTACCCCTATCTGTCAATATGACAGTGGAGAAAATGCTTGTACCCTGCAGTACATGTCCCTTTAGGCTTTTGCTTTCGGGATACACCTTGGAAAGGGGAACGTCTCACACTAGATTCTTCCTGCGTGATTGACAGGTATGCCTTTTTCTGAAATGCTGCAGCCTTTCAGAGGAGATTGTAGTTTGAATAATCGGCTAGGGACTATGTAAGGGAATAGATCTGACCAGTCCGGCACGGCCTTCGGTCAGCTCCTGCATAGCCTCTTCTAGTTGTTTGTCAGGTCTATTCCGTGTATGTACAGAATGGTAGATCTTTTAATTTACTGAAACTGGATTGGGAGAAACCGCTGTCCGCGGTAGAGCAGTCGGGTCTCTCCTTAGGGTCCCTTCCGGTTTTTCAAACTTTTTTTTGTTCTCTGAAATCATACACTATTGCAATCACCTGTGCATTAATCTGGCGACCGGTTCCCTTTAATGTTGTGTTCAAACTGCGTTTTGGCCTTCTTTCATACAAAGCTATGAAAATTGTGGTGGATTCACTTTTAAACAGATTGCAACTAATTATGACCAATCCAAAAAGTAAACGTGTGTCTGCTCACCTCCACAAATTATGACCGACCACATTTATTTGCAGTCTGTTATGTTTCAATCGTGATTCGGGTATTTTTGATGACAAAATTAGTACTGCAGACTGTGCTCTCCTTTTAAAAATACTAGAACCCTTAAGGAGAAAAAAAAATTATTGTGTGAATGAAAATAACATTTAAAATGTTTGAGAATCACTGTTTTTTAAATGGATGAAAACTGGGTCTCAAAGTTAAGGATGTGTTTATACTGTATTCACTTTGAATTTTGGCAGGGGAGGGGAGGAATACTCCCAAATGAAAAGTCCTGAATTTCCGTCTGTGTGCTTGTATTTTGTGTATAATTTGCCATATTTTTTTTAAAGGTGTGCAGGAGGGTCCATTTTGTCATTTTTTGTTTTAAATATTTTTTTTTTTACTCATGTTTTGTTAAAATCACAAAAAAATACTGCCTTTTTGGTTAAGGAGGTGTTTTACTGAAGTACGAATTTTATTTTTATTGTATACAAGACAAAAATGGTTTGGGGAGAATGGTGGGGAAAAAAAGATACAATCACTCTGGAAAGGTGAACTTTCTTGGATTTAATCTTGTGGAAATTGTGTGCATGCTGTCTTGTGTCTTCATTTCCAAAGGCCTTTCCTTTCTTCATTCCTGTCCAGTGCTTTAAACACATGTATATGCTGCATTTGGTGGGATAAAAATGTAATAAACCATTCCATATGGAAATAGTTCTGGTTGCCTGTTTTATTACTCAGTACACACACTCATTGTAATTGACGATTATTGCTTTTAAAGGCTACATATATACAGTATATGGGGAGAAATAGAAGTTCTAACTTAAAATGTCCATTTAATTGCTCCCTCCATTGTGGTACCTTACTTGACTGCCTTCATTTTTGAACTCTGGTTCCCTTCCCTGGGAAATGTGTAAAGGATGAACTTAAAGGGAACCAACCAGCAGGTTTTAGGGCTATAAAGTGAAGCCAGTACCTTACAGGCACTGTGATATTGAGTGCAATAAGACCTTTATTCCAATGATTACATGTATGATTGCAGAGATAATTGTTGTAGAAGTCCTTAGAAAGTGTGCAGCAGGGGGGACAGTGGGTGCAGCACATTAGCATAAGAGGGGCTGGGTTTCTTTTTATTACTCCCCTGTGGGCTCTAAGCCAAACCTTCCCTCCCCTCTCACTCCATTCCTGTCACTCTACCAGGCAGGTCCTGTGTGCCCCAACTCATCACTTCACCCCTCCCTCTGTCTCCTCCATCTCCTGCTTCTGCTGGGAGTTGTACTGTCTCTGTATCTGCAGACTGTGATGGAGCATGCTGGAGACTGTGTGATGGATCATACATGGAGTTGCAGTGCCTCTGACTGAAGACTTTGTGAATGGAGCATGTTGGGAGAGTTGGGTTGTAGTGTCTCTGGATCTGCAGATTCTGAACCAGTGACACTACAGCTCCCAGCATGCTCCATCACACAGTCTGCACATACAGAGACCCTGCAACTCCCAGCATGCTCCATGGACAGATCCCCATCTGTGATCTGTGATGAGGAGACAAATCAGGACGTGTAGAGAATGGAGGGGGCGAGGGCTTCTACTGTTTGTGAGATCACAGCCAAGCAGGGAGATGGAGGTGGGAAGAGAGGGAGGGAGGAGGGTTTGGCTTAGAGAAAAAGGGGAGTAATCCAAAGAAACCAAGCCCCACTTATGCTAATTGCTGCACACTCCGTCCCCCTGCTGCACACTTTCTAAGGACTTCTATAATATTTATCTCTGCAATCATACATGTAATAATCGACGTAAAGGTCTGATTGCACTCAGTATCCCAGTGCCTGGAAGGTAGTGGCTTCACTTTATAGACCTAAAACCTGCTGGTTGGTTCTCTTTAACTATTCTTCTTTTGTATTCCCAAACTGCATTTGTTCAGTAGGACCCTAATGTTAGAAAGGTTTTGGATGACAAACAAAAGAAATACCAGCTTCACACAGACTTGAATTTCCGAAGCACAGACCTTACCAGGGGTCAGGAAGACAAGTCTTTTCCAGCTCTGAGAATTAAATGTTTCCAAATATACGGTATATATAGAGAAAAAAAATCCATTGAAAAAGTGTGAGTTGCTTGTGAAGAACTAATGACTGACTTTTACAGCACGGAGCGATGGTTACATCAATATTATTTTTATTTAGAGGTTTGCTTGCTGGTCAGTTGTAAGGTCACTTGTCTGTACATAATTGGAAGAGGGGAAGGGATTGTAACAGTGGGTCAGCCTCCATGGCCATCCAGCATGGAAGACTAAATAATGACTGAACTTTAATTCTGTGTGTCGCGATCATCTTAATGGATACATGGATGGTTATTAATGGGTTTATATAAAGATTTACGTGCTACCCTGCACATTTTTGAACTTTAGGTGAGTTACCTCGGCAAGTTCAGACATGTCACACGTGGCTCTCCAGAGGGGAGTTATTTTTCTATCGTTTTACATGACTGTAATGTGAGCCGAACTGTTACTATACTAGTGAACAAAGCTACCCTGACTGTACAACAATTATTGCACTAAAATACATATCCCTTTGGGCTTGATCAGGATCGTGTTATTTTACTTCCATGAGCAATCTGAATGCAAAATGGATAGAAAACTGCACGTGGACTAATGCAAATGAATGGGTTGTTCATATGGACTTTATGTAGTGAAAAGTTGCAGGATGCACTAGTCTTATTGTTTTGGATCAGAAAAAGTGGTCCTTTATTTCCTTTTATGATGCACAGCAGGTATTGGCTTTCCATTTTCATCAACAAACCTAACTGTTTCGCCTGACCCTAAGGCGTCATTCAAATGGCCATACACTGAAAATCACAGCATGCTCTAGTCTGGTCTAATAAATGGACCAGACCAGTGCAAGTCAATAACAAGCAACTCCTGAGCTCATCCAATATGTTGATATGACTGGACTAAATTTTAGTACACGAGTATAAAAAATTGTTTTTAAATCTATAAAAAGGAAAGTTTTAAACTGTACACCTGTGTACCAATTGTATGTCTGTTTTTGATATCTGTATGATATATGATTTTTGTACATAGCGTTTAAACAATTTTTAAGGCCAAATACTGTTTCATATGTTAATAACAATTGGGCAACTTGTGTTTGTAAAAGCGCGTTGCAAATGGAAGTTGTGTGCAACCTTGTATTAAAGTGTATGACAACTGAGAAAATCCAACGTATTTGGAAACATTTGAGACTCTAATGTGTCGCAGTGAATCAGAGGTTGCAACACAACACAATAGGAAACGATTGCATCCATTGTAGTGATGTGCCACTGAGATTTGTGTTGCACCGTGCATGTGTGTGTATATAGAGAGAGATGATTGTATAGACTCATATATGCACATAGTGCCAACATATTCCAGAGCTCTTTACAATTTAGAGGGTACTTGTACAAAGGCATTACCAAGTAAAGCCATTCAACAGATACCAAGAGTAAGGGCTCTGTTCACAAGCTTACAATCTGAGAAAATAGGGGAAGCACAAAAGGTAAATGATGAAGTGCTTGTGTTTGGTCTAGCCATCAATATAATAAATTGTGTATTCATTTAACTTTTCCTGAACAGGTCACCAGCCAGTAGTCTATGTGTAAAAGTACAGATACAGAGTGCTGTTAAGTGCATGGAGGATGTGTAAATAGACAATAAAATGAAGAACCTCACAAAGTATTCACTGATCACAGGGAGACCAGTCCAAGAAAACACCCAGGGCAGCTGGCTAAAGTGCTCAACACAGTGAATTCCTATGCGCATTGCCTCTTGGGAATTATGAATATGCAAATAGAGTCTGTGGAGCCTCGGTTAGGAGTCTCAAACACATGACCAGCCAAGGGGTGGCTCCTTGCAGAGAACACCATAACAACCATGTTAAGTGGCCCTTTTAGTCAATATCCAGCTCTATTACAAGCTTAGAGATATGACAAGGGAATACCAAGGCCAGGTATCCATACACAGACAGCTGTTTCGGGGTGTTGCCCCTCATCAGTGTGGAGTAGGATTCTGGCTAGGTGGAGCAAGGCCTAGTAGACCAATATCACAAAGCATTTATCATAGAGAAAGAATTGACAAATGCAAGTAGCAGCACACCACCACAATAGAATATAGAAATCAATAAGGCTTTTTATTAAGGACGGACAACAACATTTAAAAACAATTAAAACACATATACGGACCACAGTCCACAAGGAGAAGGCCCCTGTATTTATAGGTTACATATCTCAAAACCAGTCTCTCATAATTGCATACAATGCACATAACCAAGTAATGCAAAGAATTTTATATATAATATGGTCGTGTTTATACAATTATTCCCATGTATATTAGGAACAAATCCTAGGTAAATTCAAAGGATCTGCAGAAAGTGCATTACTAAAAATAACTGACAGACTGATGGAGCATCACCTGGCAAATGGAACCCATCAACCCATTAGCTGTGTAACAACACAGGAAGCGCAACAGCTGGGTATATTCTAGTATCTGTGAAAGACCGGCACAAATAACCTGGTATATGAGAGATCTCACAAAAATGAAGCCGAAAATGAGGCTGTATCTCACCAGTGAGCCGTCTTTCCAGCGATCTGTGCGCCCGCAAAGAGTGATAAACCCCCAGCCACGTGTGTAGCTGGAGCGGTATAGGGAATCCACTGTCAGTGAGCGTGGTATATGGGAGGCAGGGAGCCCGGTTCCCACGCGTATCGCCGCTATGGAGCGGCTTCATCAGGGAGGCGTGGCTTATATCCGGCGTCCCGCCCTTAAATATTAGTACCAATCAGGCGGCTGTGTCAGCCGCGTTGTGTGTCACCATGACTCCCCAGGAGGAAGCGGAAATGACGTTACGGGACTTCTCAGGGCCATGTATAGGATTCCAATCAGTGCACAAGCGATAATGTTATGGCGGAATCGTTGCAAAAAACTGTAAGAAATCACAAAGAGTGTTATCCAGATAGAATATGATCGTGATCCTGCTAGAAAGACCTTAATTTTGCAAAGTTGTTCATTATGTTATAGTAATCGATCCTACACATAGTGTGTATTGATGAGAACACTCAACATATTGCATGTAAATATAAGGACCATAGAAGACAAATGAGGGAGAGTCCATAGATATGTTGTTAATCATATGTATACAATTATAACAAGGTCACACACATAGAGACCGTATACTATACCACCTTCTCAAATTGGATATAAATACTCTGTATTATAGGCATGGTTTATCCCAAAGAATGGGTCAATAATGACCCGGCGTACCAAGAGGACAAAAAGTCCCCATGATACGTCAACCGGTATAGCCTAATGTTCCCCTCTAGTGAATATTCTAAGGACGTATATATTAGGTGTTTTGGCAATATCACAAAGCATTCACTGATCTCAGGGAGACCAGTCCAAGAAAACAGGGCAGCTGGCTAAAGCGCTCAACACAGCGAATTCCTAGGCGCATCGCCTCCTGGGAATTATGAATATGCAAATAGAGTCTGTGGAGCCTTGGTTAGTAGTCTCAAACACAGGACCAGCCAGATACCTCTCCAGGGAAGGACCCAGCCAAGGGGTGGCTCCTTGCGGAGAACACCATAACCACCAAAATTTATTGAACAAACGTGAAATTACTTAAAATGACAGACACAACTCATTTCATCAGAAACAACTCCCTTCCTCAGGTATCAGTGGATACTTGAGGAATGTGGTGGTTCTGCCGAAATGCGTTGTATCTGTCATTTTATGTAAGTTCATGTTTATCTGGTTTATCAAGTCACATTCTTACAGTATATTATAAAATTGCTTGAAATGCAATTCCCCCATATAATATAAAAATAGACTTTAATCTTGATTTTTTTTTTTCCCTGAATTTGACAAATGACTCCTATCTGACTTCATATGCAAAAAAAAAAAACTTGCCATATATATATATATTTTGTATATACTATGATAAAGACTTATAGGTTACAAATGAACTTTCCAAGTGTGGGAATATCCATATGCTCCAATTCTGCTAACTGATTAATGTGTCCTTTACCCAATCAGCTCATGCCGTGTTTTCTTCAATCCTAGCCCCCCTCCCTTGTCCTCTCTGCCTTGTGTGGCTAGTGTGGATTTCTTCTAGTCATTGACTACTGCTGGTCCTTATTGATCTACAGATGTGTTTCCCCGGTTGGTTCTTGTTTCTGTCCTTCTTCGCACCTTGTTTCCTTGCACAGGACGTGCCGGCTCACCGCAGGTTTGAGTACAAGTACAGTTTCAAGGGACCTCATGTCACCCTCCCTGATGGAACTATACCCTTCTGGGAAACATATGGAGGTAATTTTATTTTAGGGCACTACAAAAAGGTGTAAAGTCTAAATATTTTAGAGTATGCAAATAGACCTCTGCTAGTGTAATCTCTTAGATGGCAGAAATAGTATTATATATATTTTAGAACAAATTTTCAAGATAGTCAATTGAGACCAAATCCACATGATTACATGAGACATAATGGCAGTAATTTACCTTCACTTTGTCCTTTAAGGTAAAAGACCTAAATGTAGCAAGCTTCCAAAAACAACTTATTAGTGTGTTTTTTTGGTCTAAATACTGGCAAATTCTCTTTTATATGCAATTTATTAGATATTTGTGCAAAGAATATCTGTACATGTGCCATAATTTCTCTGATATAAAATGTGACAAATGGCATGTGATACATTTCCCACCAAATCAACAAAAAAAAAACACGGAAAAAAAGAAAAATGACACAGAAGTCTGTTTTGTTGTTTTAGAGAAATCCATAGTTGAAATAGTATACTAATGAGCTGCAAGTAAAGTCAGTAGGCTCCGACATTACAGGTGTCCTGCTTCACCCTCCCCACTTCACTCACGCCATACTCCGCCTGTCTCAGACTGAAAGGTTACTGAAACATGAGTGACTACTAGTGGGCAGGAAATAGGGAGAGGCAGGAGTGGTGCAAGTGCAACTCAGCCCACTGCACTTGCAACTCATTAGCATATTATTTTAACTATAGATTTATATAAAACAGCAAAATAGATTACTACAAAAATGAGAAGGATATAATCAGGATTAAAGCACCCTTAGATATATGCCTTTAAGAAGGGGTATGTAATCCTCATGACAGAATCTCATTACATCCTTAATGACCTATGATGCACTATGTCCGTCATGGGTCATTTCCCTGCCTTTGATGTGGACTCCCCACCTGAGAGTGCATATTTTCCTGTACATGTCGGCTGTTCTGATTAGCCAACATGTGCCTCCAACAGGCATGGGTGAATCGGAGAGAGCCCGTGGCTCTTAACCAGTTAAATCCCACTGTCAGTCTCTAACAGCGGGATTTAGCGGTGGAGAGCACATTGTTCCCTGTTCCCGTTGGCGGCCCCATAACCTGATTGCGGGATGGCAAAGGGTTTTCACGACAGCCAGGAGTCACCTGATGACCCTGTATCTGTCATGACAATCTTTCTGTGAACACTGGCTATGAGCCAGCATTCATAGGAGATGATGATTTCTGTTGTACAAATCAGTGCTGACGCACTGCTCTGAATAGCACAAGTGATCTGAGAATCGCAGCTTCAAGTTCCTTAACCTCCTCAGACCTTGCGTACACTATGGTGTACAATGTTTTTAAATTATATAATTTCATTGTGGATAACTTGAAGTGGTTTAGAACAGGTGGACTGTAGTGCACATAGAACATAAGTTTTCTAAAATTTCAAGACTTAAGATAATGTTACTTGGCCTTGTTCCATTATATTTTTACATTGAATATAAAATAACTCAATTATAAGACTTATGGGTCTGAGGAAGTTAAGGGAACTATTAAAAAAAAAAAAAAAAAAGTTTAACGTTATTTAAAAAAAACCTCCCCCTTTTGCCCTATTGAAAATAAAATAATAAAAAATATACATTTGTTGCCTCCAGAAATGCTTGATCAAAATATCAAATAAATTCTGATCAGTACACAGCGTAACAAGAGTTAAAAATATCTAACTGCCAGGATTGCAGTTTTTTGGCCACTGCAAAAACAGAAAAAAATGTAATAGGTGATCAAAACATTGTATGTACCCTAAAATAATACCAATAAAAACAGCTCAGGGAACAGAAAAGAAGCACTCAGCCCCAGATCTCAAAAATTCTAAGGGTACCGTTACACGTTGCAATATTGCATGCAATTTCACTTGCAATTTGCTTGTTGCAGTGAAATCATGGGCACATTGTTCTATTTTGTTGCCGTGTACAAATGAAACAATGTGCCCATGATTTCACTGCAACCAGCAAATTGTAAGTGAAATTGCATGCAGTGTTGCGACGTGTAACTGTACCCTAAATGTCACAGCTCTCGGAAAGTTGTAGCTAAAATAAAACAAAAACTATACATGTTGGGTATGGACTTAATTGTACTGACCTTGATAATCCTACTACCTGATCAGTTGTATGGTAAAATGAACGCTGTGAATAAAAAATAAAAAAAACTTTTGTAGAATTTTACTTTTTTTCTATTTCGTCACATTTGTAATATTTCTTCCCTGCTTGTCATTACGTTGTATGATAAAATGGATAGCCTCATTTAAAAGTACAACTAATCCCAACAAAATACAAGCCCTAACATGGTACATCACCACACAAATAAAAAAAAGTTATGGCTCTTGGCATAAGGTGGTCGTGAGGGGGAGGGGGACGAAAGCATAAAAAAAAAATTGCCCCATCCTTAAGGGGTTAACTAGCTCTTTTGCAGAAATGCATGAATTAGGACTGTAATTTTCAATATTTCCGTTAAGTTGTCTCATTGTTTGCATTTTTGTAGATGCGGTTTCTGGTCCTGATGAAGTTCGCCTTGTTTCATCACTGAAAAATCTCAAAGGCTCAATGTGGACTAAGAATAATTGTTCTTTTCCTCACTGGGAAGTAGAGATGACTATAACGATCTCCGGTCATGGACGTGAAGGGGCGGAGGGACTGGTAAACAGATTTCTAAAACTGTATAAGAGAGAAAGAAGTTTTAGAATAACTCTCTAGGTTCACAGGTTTGCCATTCAGAAGTGTAATATCAATTCACTTTCCTCTTTTTTTTTTTTTTTATTTACATTTATGTTCAATCATTTTTATTATAAAAAGAGTTATGGCAGGTACATCTTATGCATGTTATCAAGTACACGATGTCAATATAGAGAGTGATCTGGTATACATTTGGTGGACATTTGTAACAATGGGAAAAATCTATAACTATATGAGGAATAAGCTGGCATACATTTGTGGCAATGGAAAAATGTATAACTCTTTCAGGGATACAACGTTGAGGGGAGGGAGAGTGGAACAGGGAGTGTGACATGTGGGGAAAGAGAAAAGGGAGGTAGAGAAGGAATGTAAGAAGAAGGGAAATAATAAAAGGAGGGTAGGGGGCATAAAGGGAAGGATGGCAGGGAGGGGATCCCGGAACATCTTTTGTTTTGTGTCCCGAGATTTGGGGGCTGTCAGTGGTACCCTGTGGCCATTGTACCTTAAGGGTATTCTGTTGGGTCGGCTGATCCCAGAGAGAGAGTTCTGTGGGGGATCCTATTTAGTTCTGGGGTGTCTCAGGTCACAGGTGGCCAGGGGGTTGCAGGTGTGTCTAGAGTATTGGTGCTCAGCCTTGTATCCTCAGGTGGGGCGAAAAAGAGGGGATGGCGGCGGTTGGAGAGTGAGGAGAGGGGGGTTATGAAGTTCGGTGAGTAAAAGGGAGGGGGAAAAGAAAGGGAGGCAAGAGATAACAGAAGAATGGACACAAGCAATGAGAGAAAAAAAGGGAAATAAAGAATAGGGGGGTATAGGGGGTTGAGATATGGGTGTATCGCTGGGGGGAAGGGGGAGTTTGGTGTGGGACATCCGGGCCCCTTGTGTCTCCTTCCTGCTCTGTGTGGCTTTGGCTTAGTGCTGCTGTAGGAAAGGTTTACTAAAGTTGGGGGAATCTCTAAGCAAGATCCATTCCATCCAGGTAGTGTTGTATCTGTCCATCGAGCCAGTTGTTTCGGCCGCCAGCTCCTCCATCCAGCAAATGTCTAGCATTTTCGTGCACCAATCGGCTATGGGAGGTTTTTCTGGTGATTTCCAGTAGCGTGGGTCAACTGAGCGAGCGGCCGAAAATGCAGAAGCGTGGGATGTCCCTTTTAGTGTTCTTCACTGACCCAGGGTATACCGATAGCAAGGCTACCTCGGGGTTGCCGATCAATCATTTGCCCATGATTGAAGTTATAGTTTCGGAGCACCCCTTCCCAGAAGCCCCTGATTGCTGAGCAGTTCCACCATATGTGGAGCATGGTTCCCTCTTCTGTTCCGCATCGCCAACACGTATTTGGTACCGAGGGGAAGATTACATGGGCAGCGATACCACCCATATAGTATTTTGTAATTTTTTTTCCTGGGCTGGGCATATGTTCGCCATCTTACGTGTGAATAGGAAGCTATTCTTCCATTTGGGCCAGGAAATCTCTCTCCCCAGTTCCTTCTCCCAGGCCAGTTGGAAGGAGCATTTGCTGGCCTCCCTCTCTCCTGAGATAATACGGTGTATCTCAGAGACTGCGTGGGATGGGGGGGGATCGCGTGTGAACAGTTCCTCCATAGGGGAGGGAAGTTGTCTGATCCCGCCTGTCTGCACCGCCGAGGAGAAGTAGGAATTGGAAGAATTCGAACCGCTGTAGGGGCTTGAGGGTCGGGTGTCGTCGTTGGGATTCAAAGGGGAACAGTTCTCCAAGATGTAGGATATGTCCTATGCGGACGTCCTCCGCTCTTGTCCAGCACAGAAACGTGTGTCTGTGCATCCCTGGTTGGAAGACGGGGTTTGAGAAGAGAGGGGTGAGTGGGCTTAACGACCCCCTCTCTGATGCCCCGTTGGTGGAAGACTGACATATTCGTAGGGTATCTTTGGTGAGGCTGTAAGTGACATTGATCTGTTGCGGTTCTAAGGGGTGTAGCCATGGGAGGTACCGTAAGGGGACCATCACGCCTTCCTGTTCCAGGGCCACCCAATGCTTGGAGTGGGATCTAAATTGCCAATCAATTAGGCGGACTAGGGATGCCGCTATAAAGTATCTGTGGGGGTCTGGTAGCCCAAGTCTTCCTGCTTCACTGGGGTCAGATGGAATTTTTCTGTGTACCCTTGGCCTCTCTCCTTTCCATATAAATTTCCCTATCAGAGAACGTAATTTGGAGAAGAAGTCTCTGCGGGGTAGTATAGGGACGGTCTGGTAGGTGTATAGGAGTCGGGGGAGGATATCCATCCATATTACATTAATCCTCCCAGCTGGGATATTTGCAATGTCAGGTATGCGGCCAGTTGTGTTTCTAGTTGAGAGAGCAGGGGCTGGTAGTTGAGCAGGTATAATTTCGACAGGTCAGAGGGAATATGAACCCCTAGGTATTTAATGGTTTCATCTTTCCATTTAAAGGAGAAGTTCGTTTTTAGGGAAGATAAGTCTTTTGCGGCTAGGGATATGTTCAGTGCCTCTGACTTGGAAAAATGTATTTTGAAGTTGCTCAAGGAGCCAAAGGTCTTGAATTCTTGTAGGATAGATGGTATCAAGATCCGTGGTTGGGAGACGTAGAGGAGGAGGTCGTCGGCGTATAGGGCTGCTTTGTGGTGGTATGAGTCAGTATGGAGTCCGTGGATGTCGTTATTTCCTTTAATTGCGTTGGCTAGGTGTTCTATGACTACCACGAAGAGGAGGGGGGATAGGGGGCACCCCTGTCAGGTCCCGTTGCTGATCGTGAACGGGGCCGACGTGGAGCCGTTAACTCGGACCTTGGCTGATGGAGCAGAGTAAAGGGAAAACACTTTGTGTAGGAATTTGGAGCCCAGACCAATCTGAGTCAGCGCCTCCTTCATGAAGCCCCAGTGGACTCTGTCAAAGGCCTTCTCAGCATCAATTGATAGTAGGCTGAGGGGGACCTTTTGTTGTTTCGCCTAATCTATGAGGAGTAAGGTCTTAATTGTGTTGTCCCTAGCTTCGCGTCCTTTGACAAAGCCCACCTGGTCCATGTTGATAATAGAGGGGAGTAGAGGCGCTAGCCTGTCTGCCAGGATCTTTGAATACAGCTTTATATCGATCTTTAGTAGGGAAATGGGTCTGTAATTGGTAGCTAAGTTCGGGTCCCTCCCTGGTTTGGGTAGGATACTTATATGGGCCTCTAGGGATTGTGGGGCAAAGTTTGCTTCAGCCGTGATTGAGTTAAAGGTGGCCTGCTTCTGGGGCAATAATTGTGTCTGCAGTGTTTTGTAGAATATCGGGGTGAACCCGTCGGGCCCCGGGCATTTAGATGTTGGGGAGGAGTTAATGGCCGTCAAGATCTCTTGTTCTGTGATCTCAGCTTCACTTTTCTCTTTTAAGAGATTTTTGACTCATTTATGTGGTTTGGTTCTCTTTATTTACTTTAAAGGGAACCTGACAACTTGTTCTACCCCCCTCTGCTGCCACTACCTGTCCCTGCACCTTCCTAGCTGATCCCTAACCATCCCCGTCTCCCCTAAAACTGCACTATAAAGTTTAAGAAAATTACATATGCTTACTGCATACGTAGACTGCAATTGGTGGGCTCTGGGGCTCCATTCTCCCCTCCTCATTTGCTTTCAGCGCGCTGGGCGGCATCATTCATTCTTCGTTCCTCCTCTATTTGAAATTTCCTTCTTCCTGTTCTACTGTGAAGTGCCGGCTGGAATATAGTTTCAGCCCGCTGCATTGTGGGGCTGATCACGTGGTACTGCTCAGCTCCAGCGCATATGCAGTGCACATATTGAAACAGAGACTGTGACATCATAAACCCCCACAATGCATCGGGCTGGATATGACGTTCCAGATGGCGCTTTACAGTAGAAGAGTAGACGGGAAATTTCAAAAAGAGGAGGAACGGAGAATAAATGATGCCCAACAGGGCGTGCTGACAGTAAGCAAGGAGGAGAGAATGGAGCCTTGGAGCCCGCCCATCATAGTCTACCCATGCAGACTGCATGTAAGTATGTAAGACATTCTTAAACTTTATAGTGCAGTTTTAGGTGAGACACAGGGATGGTTAGGGACAGGTAGTGTAAGCAGAGTGGGGTAGAACGAGCTGTCAGGTTCCCTTTAACCCCTTCCCAAACCTTGGCCCACCGTTTGGGCCATGAAAGTCGGTGCGTTCCCGACCTATCGCCCAGGGGGTGGGTCATGAAATGATCGGGCTCCTGCGGCCCGTGTGAGGGGGGTGACTCAGGTGTCACTGTAGCTAATGCACAGTGACAACCCGTAGTTCACCCCACGGGGGGTGGATTAACCCTCCCCGTAGCTAAACTCGCTCTGATTGGCAGTTGAAATACAGACTGCCAATCAGAGCGAGTAATCCCCTCCAGATCTTATTGGAGCTCTCCAATCAGATCTGGAGGGGCGGGATGGCAGGTGCCCGCTCCCTCCTAGCCCCCTCTCCCTCCAGGGCCCCCCGATTGCTTTCCTACCCCCCCCCCCCGACGTCGGTAACAGTAATCAGTCGGCGGTATGCCCGCTGGCGGTAAATGACTATCACCGCAGCCGCTTGTCAGGTTCCTCAGCCCCCTCCGTGCGATCACGGAGGGGGCTGATGAAGCTAACACCCCTGTGCCCCATGCCCCGTATCCCCCCCATCCCCCCCACCCCTCTCTCACCTACCGACGGGTCCGCCGATGCAGCCGCCGTCCAGCTCTGGTGTGGGCCACTCCTCCTCTTCTGTGAGTAAGGATGTGAAACATGTCAGGTGTTTCATGGACCCCCTGTCCCTTCCTTCTTTCCCCATTTTAACATGTTTGTCATGTGCCATCTGGGATTTAAAAAAATGAAGAATAACATTAAGTTTTAAATGCTTAAGGACAATTGAGGACACTGGTGCTGGATTTTTTTCATTTATCTTGCTGATTCAACACAGGGCTAGCCACCTGCAACCTCCATGCACCCAGGTGTAATAAGGCTCTCGGTAGGATGAATATTTACCATTATTCTATTCATATACATGCACATACAGAACTGTAAAATTATTACAGTAATACAAAATATTGTACAGTAAAACATAAAAACATAATCATGCCCTTGCAGACCCCATCATCCCCATGCAGCCCCAAATATGCCCATCATCCCCATGCAGCCCCCATTATCCCCTTATAGCCCCCAATACACACAAAAATGCTCTCTCACACACACACCGATCCACGGCTGCACTGCATTTCTGACCTTTCTGAGAATCATCCTTACCCACAAGCTGAGATCTTGCATGGAATGTCAAGGTACCGTTACACACAGAAATATATTGCTTGCAACTCACTGGTTGCAGTGAAATCATGGACACATTATTCCATTTGTACATGACAACAAAATGGAACAATGTGTCCATGATTTCACGGCAACCAGTGAGTTGCAAGCAATATTTCTTGGTGTGTAACGGTACCTTTAGACTGAGAAAGATTTACAGCATAAATATCTTAGAATTGACAGCGCCTCACAAGGTGGCGATATTTTCTTCCATATACCTTCTTATTTCGTCCTCATGCGACATTTCGGGCAAACATGTTCTTCATCAAGCACACAGGTGTGCTTGATAAAGAACATGTTTGTTCGAAACGTCGCATGAGGACGAAATAAGAAGGTATATGGAAGAAAATATCGCCACCTTGTGAGGCGCTGTCAATTCTAAGATATTTATGCTGTATATTTTCCGGGACGGACTCCCTGGATGGACGGGCGCCTCAATTGAGGGTAATATCCCTGTATGCACCTAGGTGCTGCACACCATTGTTATTATATATGAGAAAGATTTACAATCATCTTGTGTTTCTTCCATTCTCTAATAATATCGCCAACCATTGATGCCTTCTCACCAAGCTGCTTGCATGTTGTCCTGAAGCCCATGCCAGTTGTGCAGGTCTACAATTTTGTCCTTGGTTTCCTTTGGCATCTCTTTGGTCTTGGCCATGGTGGAGAAGCTGGAGTGTGATTGATTGTGTGGGCAGGTGTGTTTTGTACAGGTATGAAGTTCAAACAGGTGCAATTATTACAGGTAATGAGTGCAGAGTAGAAGGGCTTCTTAGGCCGTGTGCACACGGTCCGGAGGAGCTGCGTGTTGGACGCAGCTCCTCCGGACCTGAGGGAAGCCGCGGGTGGCCGCAGGGAGACTGCAGCCGCCTTGTACTCACCGTGTGCGGCGGGTACAGGGCGGCTTCTCCCTGCAGTCAACCGATTGGAGCCGCTTCCGACTCCACAGCCTGAAATAAACATGCTGCGGAGGAGCTCCAAAGATGCTGCGGGCGGGTTAAGATTCGTGCTGGTTGGTAGATGATCAAATACTTTTTTCATGCAATAAAATGCAATTTAATTATTTAAAAATCATATAATGTGATTTTCTGGATTTCTCTTACCATTCTGTCTCTCACAGTTGAAGTGACCTACGAAAATTACAGATCTCTCCATTCTTTGCAAAATGGGCAGTTTATCAAATACTTATTTTCCCCACTGTACGTACTGACTTACATATTGGTTTTGACTTTTCATTAAGGCTATTTCTTGTAGCTAAAGAAACTTTCCCTCTCTTGATTAATTAAATTACTGAATGTGTATTTCTAAACTCTAGTAAATTACAGACGGGGGTGCCCTTCAGTTGTTGGTGAGACACAGCAGGTGGGCACCTTTGACAGAATTAATTGTATACTACTATGATCTTTCTCTGGCTATTTTTGCTTATATAGCTCCATCATATTCCACGTTGCATTACAGACATTATCATCACTGTCCCCATCGGGACTCACATTCTAAATTCCCTATCAGTATGTCTTTGGTGTGTGGGAGGAAACCCACGCAAACACGGTCTCTGGTTTAGTAGCATGTGTAATTACAGCTGTGCTTATTATAATGTTTTACAGGGTTTAGGGAGCAGGTAAAGGATAATGTGAACAATATTTATGTTTTGCCATTGACTTCAATCCAATCATATCTGATAAGGCTCAGAGATCACCATAATCTGGCTGATGGTGCAATAAATAAAAAATATCCTGCTCTAGATAATAAAGACTAAATCAAGATAGAACTACTACTATTCTCTCTCTTGGAGGAAATGCATTTGGGAACATTTAGTGCCAGTTTTTCAAATTACCGTATATACTCGTGTATAAGCCGACCCCCCTACTTTTGTCCCCAAAACCTGGGAAAACGTATTGACTCGCGTAAAGCCGAGGGTGGACTCCAGCACAGGTATATAGCCCCAGCAGTGATGGTATACAGCAGGTCCCCAGCATCGTATACAGCCCCAGCAGTGTGGTATATAGCAGGTCCCCAGCATCATATACAGCCCCAGCAGTGTGGTATATAGCAGGTCCCCAGCATCGTATACAGCCCCACCAGTGTGGTATATAGCAGGTCCCCAGCATCATATACAGCCCCAGCAGTGTGGTATATAGCCGGTCCCCAGCATCATATACAGCCCCAGCAGTGTGTTATATAGCAGGTCCCCAGCATTGTATACAGCCCCAGCAGTGCCAGCCCATTATACAGGCCCCCCTCACAGTATGGCGGCGCCCCCCCCCCCTTACAGGATGGCCCCCCTCACACAGCGCTGCGCACATACATTACCTGTCTATCAGCTGTCACCCTCCGGCGGCGATTCGCTGCTCCTGGGCTCTGGGCTTCCATCTTCCTCTGTGTCTTCCTGCTTTGTGGCCGGGGATCATCGCGATGACGTCATCGCGACTCCAGCCAGTCACGTGACAAGCAGGAAGACAGAGATGAAGATGGAAGCCCGGAGCCCAGGAGCAGCGAATCGCCGCCGGAGGGTGACAGCTGATAGACAGGTAATGTATGTGCGCAGCGCTACGTGAGGGGGCGCCGCCATACTGTGAGGGAGGCACTGACTCGCATATAAGCCGAGGCAGGACTTTTCAGCCCAATTTTTGGGCTGAAAAACTCGGCTTATACGCGAGTATATACGGTAATGCAGATTTTCAATCAAGATGATGATGTGAAGTTTCTGATATTGTAGAAAGCTGTGAATAAAAAAGCACAATAGGGGCTTACCAAACAAAGCTGAGGGTGAAAACAGAGCTAGTTGCTCACCTTATAAGGTTGTGTCACACTCGCACAACCAATATAAAAGAATATGAGAGCTGCCTGTAGGAACCGTCTGCCCAAGCCAGGAATGTAGGATAAGGTATTGGATAAAATCTGCCCCGCTGTCAATAGAAGAGATCCAGAACTAATAAGGTAAAGAAATGATGTTTTTTCTACAGCAGGGGTTGGGAGCTCCAGGCCTCCAGAGCCGCACACAGTGCAGGTTTTCAGGCTTACCTTAGTATTGCACAGGGGTTGGAATCATCACCAGTGCAGGTGATTATATTATCACCTGTGCAATACAAAGGAGATCCTGAAAACATGACCTGTGTGCGGCTCTTGAGGCCTGGAGTTCCCTACCCTGTTCTACAGGTTTCAAAGCATGTCCCTGCTTTTTCATCTCCAGTTTTTTCTGATGCCACAGATTGTACTCATGAAGTATACATTGTTGCTGGTTACACTAGTTCTAGAGGTTAATATTAGATAGTTAAAGGGGTAATTTGGGACGTTTTGCACTTGAGCTAAGGACTAACAAACAGGTAGTTAGTAATTACATGACTGGTCTGTCCAGCACTGATCTCTGCTGGCTCAGAGCGGTGATGGACCTCTAGCGCAATTCTATGGCTTCTGCTGACATTATGTTAACAGAACAGCATTTTTCCACTCTGTTCTGTTTACAGGGCATTTCTGCTAATATCATGCTGATTCTCAGCTGGCTCCCCTCTGCCTAATTGCGGGGATCTGACTGTCAATTAGCAGGACATTGTCAGTGATTTCCCATAGACAGAGCAGACTAGAAGAGCTGATCTGTTGGCAAGAGGTGAAACTATGCAGGTAAATCGCTGAGTGAACCAGCCAACTTGCACCCATGTAGAACAGGCTTGTAGTAATTAACTATGGTACATGGCTGTTAGGTTCTTAGGCCAATACACAAAAAATAAGGCTGACTTCACACTGCGGGTCAGATACGATCCGAGGCTGTCAGGGTGAACCTGACAGCCCCGCATGGGATCAGCACACAGAACCGGAGGGCTAATATGCCCTCCGGTCCGGTGTGCACCCACACGCAGCTGCCGCCACTGATGAATCCTAGCTCCCTGCCAGCCGCGGTCCTGGAACAACTGCGGCGTGCAGCCGCAGGGGTCCAGTTCCCAGATCCTCCTGGACCGATGCAATCCGGCCCCATAGGCTCCCATGATACTGAGGGCCGGATTGCCCCGACCCCGGGAGGATCCGGGCGAATCCGAGGCAATCCAGGACAATCCAGGAATTGCCAATTAGAGGACATATTCTCCTCTCGGACACAAAAACGCTGCAAGCAGCGTTTTTGTGTCCGTGGGAGAATACTGAATTCTCCCGGATTGTCCCGGACAGATAGAAACCGGATGACAGAGAGTTGTCATCCGGCTTCTATCCGGCCCCATAGGCTGCTATGGGGCCAAAATTCAGTCCGGGGCTGTCCGGTTTACACGGACAGCCTCGGATCGGATGTGACCCGCAGTGTGAAGCCGGCCTAAGTCTTGGATAACTCTATTAATATTGGATTTTATAATACCCAGAGCTATGAATGGATAGGGATAAAATTAGTAGGAGTAGTTCATAATTTATACTAATAAGACTTAATTGTAACATTGCTTTCTCTTAGGCCGGCTTCAAACTGCGTGTCTGATCCGATCCGTAGCTGTCCGCTTGAGGCAGACAGCCGCGGACCGGATCAGCACACCGGACTGGGGGCTATTATGCCCTCCGATCCTGTGTGCAGCCGCACGCAGCTGAACCAGCTGACAGGTCAGGACCGCGGCGCCCGTGGTCCTCACCTATTAGCATCGGGAGCTGCGTGCGGCTGCACACAGGATCGGAGGGCATAATAGCCCCCAGTCCTGTGTGCTGATCCGGTCCGCGGCTGTCTGCCTCAAGCGGACAGCTACGGATCGGATCAGACACGCAGTCTGAAGCCGGCCTTAAAAAAAAGTATTTAATGTTATATATTGGTCCACCTTCTTTTAAATTGTACTTGTCATTTAAAAAAAGTAACATCATGTAGTGAGATGTCAAGAGTTTCACTGCAAATATTTCTTTGAAAACAAATCTCAGAGACAATTTACTTTTAGCGTGAAAAGCATGACAAAGTGACATTGTGGCATATTGTCTGATATGGTGATGTTTCTTCTAGGCCTTTTGGTATACCAGGGAAAAAGGAGAATTGGGCACAGTATACGGCTCTGCTGATCTTTGGGATGGAATAGCAATTATTTTTGACACATTTGATCATGATTCTATGGTAAGTTAAAGTATTTTAGGTACAATACACATCCTTTGTCATTATAGCTCAATGTATTTTAATACGTCATTCTTGTAGCTCCATTATAAACAAAATGTAAAGCACATCATGCAGATAAAATTGTTAGGTTTGCTCTTACAGTAGTATGTTATGTTCCTGGAATAATTTCCTCTTCCATGATTTATTGACATTTTGTTCTGGCATTCAGAGGGGATACAAAAAAGTGCACTTATGTATGCTACCTTTGCAAAGACTAATGGGCTGTCACACGCGTCAATGTCGTCAGCGATCTAATCGCTGACGACATTGACGGATGATCGCTGGTGAGCTGTCACACAGGCAGACTCACCAGCGATCATTTTACCAGCGACATCGAGGAAATGATTTCTATATCGTTTCCACGATGTCTGCAGGCTGGTATCCAGGGTAAACTGCGGGTAACTAGGCAGCGCTTGCTGCCTAGATACCCGATGTATACCTTAGTTACCAGCCTTCTCCGCTCACTGGCTGGTATCTAAGTTACACAGCGGGTAACTAGGGACCCTAGTTACCCGCTGTTTAGCGTGGATACCAGCTCCCAGCGCTTCCTGAGAGGTGCTAGGAGCTAGCTGATCGCAACTCGCGGTGTCACACGCAGCAATGCTGCATGTCCACCAGGGTGACCGTCATCAGTTCTAAAACCTGGCGACCATCAACCAGCGATTTATCGCTTTTTGATGCGCCCTGTCACACGTGTCAATATCGCTGCAACGTCACATGAAGCAGTGATCGTGCACACGATATTGACACGTGTGATGGCCCCATAACAGGATACTCTTTTTGGCCTCTGTTGGGTGGACGACGACCAGTAGATACGTTTGACGTTTGCAAGGAGATCTCAAGAAACACATGGCCAATCACAGTGTTTGATGTAGAATATGGCTGACTACTCAACCTATGGACTTTTTTTTTTTACTTTAATCATCTATCATTACATTTTTTAGCCTTGGCTACTCAGGTTCAAACTTAGGACAGTAATGCTTGGCCGTGGGTGCCAACAACTGAGCCATCACACCACTCTGCTAGTTCTCACCAAGAATTGTACATTCACGCTTTAACATTTTGATAGTCATTTATATGCTTAAGCTACTCCAAAACACTTGCTTTATATATTTTATAGACCTGGTATCCAAAGTCATTTTATATTTTCTTATTCCAGGGAAATAATCCAGCCATAGTCATTGTGGGCAACAACGGCAAGCTTCAATATGACCACTTGCGGTAAGTGCAGAAAAACAAAGTGTTTTTCATTAATAGAGATGTTTAGTGAAAGCAAAGAGGTAACTGGTTTCTTTTCACAAGTGTGAATAGCAGAATTGAAGTTTAGTAATTGTTGTCCATCCTCTGATGGTGGGTTTACACACACCAATTTATCTGTTCAATATCTGAACAGATCTCTGGTTGCAGTGAAATCATGGACACATAGTTCCATTTTGTGGCTGTGTACAAATGATACAATGTGTCCATGATTTCACTGCAACCAGAGATCTGTTCAGATATTGAACAGATAAATTGGTGTGTGTAAACCCACCATGACTGTTAAGGCCACTTCACACACACAGATATCTGAAGGCCACTTCACACACAACAGATATCTGAGTCCAATATCTGAACAGATCTCTGGTTGCAGTGAAATCATGGATACATTGCTCCATGTTGTACACAGCCACAAAATGGAGCAATGTATCCATGATTTCACTGCAACCAGAGATCTGTTCAGATATTGGACTCCCATATCTGTGTGTGTGAAGTGGCCTTCATATGCAGCAGCTCAGATACAGATTCCTTCAGACACGTCGTCACACGAGGCTTGTATGTACGGTAGCTCCTCTATATGGCTTTTTTCCATCTGCATAGCAATGTGGTTTCATACACTATTTCATAGCTGTACTTGTGGCCTGTGTTTCCGTTTCTGTATTTTATTTTTTCCAAAACAGGATTGGAATGGTTTCAGAATGGTAACTCCTTCTATTTCCTACCAGCCGACAAATTACATTATCAGCTTTTCGAACACTATAGATTGTGCAACCGTTTATTAGTCATAAATGATAAAAATAGGACAAAACGCATTATCACGTATTGTACAGAAATACCAGCAGGAACGATGGGAATAGAAGTCGCTTTTCAGCAATATTTCCTTCTTGTTTCTGTTTATTTGTACATATTTGCTAGATGCAGCTTCATGCCCCCTCCTCAGAGATAGGAACACATGCCATATGGCTGTTCCCTCCATTCCCTCCAAGTTATAATGTCCCCACGCACATATGTGCAGCACTTGCTTCTGTGTCTTCGTAGCCTGGAATTAAGAACATCTGTTAGCCCTTTGCTATACAGTATCAATGGAGTCATGAAAAAAATCAAAGATACATAGAAATGGTCTATTTGATTTTTCCCATTTTTGCATGAAGGATCAGTACACATTGTGCCTAGGTTATTGTGGCTTTTGTCATTAGTTTAATGCCAGTGTATGATAAGTGAGGCATCTACGTAGTATGACTTTATAGAGTCTGATGAACTGATTTGCCAGCATCTGACAACAATTACAGGGAACACTTTGGTGTTGATACAGAGAGAACATTTTGTGTAGACTTGCACTGCGCCATACCACTTCCTGAGTGCTGGCCATGAACCCAACAATCTGTACTTCACAACGCAAACACATTGCACTTCAGTAGCAACTTTATCTACTCTTAAGTCGTATCTTCATCATAACAATATTTTATCTTAAATTATAATGTAAGAAGTTGGACTTAAAGGCTGCTGATAACAATGAAATAAGTCGATTCTTCCGAGTACAATCTGTAAATGTAATGTCTTTGCACATATTAATAATATTTAATAATAATTATTAGTATGTGCAAATACATGGAACTTGTAGATCATATTCAGAAAAATTAACTTCTTCCTTTCTTACCAGCATCTGCTCAAGTCCAATTTTTCTGTGTGGACACTCATAACTAGAGATGAGCAGACCCTTTGAAGTTCAAATTCGGTTTGGTTTGCTGAACGGTCATATGTTCGCCAAATAGATCAGTGAATAGTTTGCTGAATTTCCGAACCTCATTCAAATCAATGGGATGCAAAATGAAGGGTCTACAAAACACCTTCAATGGGGCAAGGAAAAGTGCCATCTATTTCCCAGAGTTAAAATTTTCAGCATTATTGGATGCATGGGACAAGGTATGGCCCAGTATTTCAAGCTTCAATATATATCAGGAACAGTGAGATGAATGACAGATGTAGGCATGTTGCTCAGATAGCCCTGGTAAATTCAGAAAACACACAGCAAAGACACCCCAATAAGTCTTCACATTTTCAAAAAATAGGGCCAGATACCACCAACGTGGCATCAATTGACCCAGAACAAAAATTGTATAATGGCCAGATGAATGCGACACCATGAAAAGTATTACATGGCATAGTCTGCCCAGTTTGCCACTAAGGTGGAAAAGTCCTTGGGTAAAGTCCTTGGATATACATGACGTGTTCATCTTGATAAAAGTAAGGACCACGTCACACACAGATAATTGTGCAAATATTGTTCGCAGATCTCTGGTTGCAGTGAAATCATGGACACATTGTTCTATTTATACATGGCAACAAAATGGAACAATGTGTCCATAATTTCACTGCAACCAGAGATCTGCGAACAATCTCTGCACAGATATCTGTGTGTGTGACCCTTAGAGGGAGTGTACACTTTCATGTGACAGCCTGATGAGCTTATCTGTCAGGACACCACAGGAACTCTGAAGACACGTTCTGAGAGAAAGCTGGCTGCCTAGGATGACAAAACCTCAAAGGCATGACTGGCGAGCTCAGGCCACTCCTTCATTTTTTTGAAGCCCGAAATGCAAAAGGGTTTAAACCACCCCTAATGGCATGGATATTGAGTTCTAGATACTCCTGCACCATCCTTTCCATGTGTTCACTATGTGTCAGACTTGTACTCGGTACTCCCGGCGGATGGGCTGGTTGAAAAAATTGGTCACAGGACTCCCTGAAGTTGCTTCTGACAGTTAAACTGTTGCTAATATTTCTATGCTGATGACTTGATGTCCCCTGGGTTGGAAGTGAAGATCTGCAATGTGCACTGTGTCCTTCACTGCTGTGTTGGGGAAAACCAGTCCTAAGATTGTCTACCAGCTTTTTTTGATACTCAAGAATGCACATTTTCCTGTCCAAGATGGGAAGCATCTGGTTAAATTTACATTTGTACTCTGGATCCAACAGTGTAGCAACCCCAGTAGTCATCGTTAATTCGATTTCTAATGATACGGGCATCATGTTGCAGTTAGTGTAGCAAGAGGACGCTCATGCGTCTGATGTATCCATGTCCTTGTTGTGTTGGTGACTGCGTAAAAATCGAGCTTCCTCCGTACTCTTCCACTAACCTCTGACAATAGAAAAGGGAATTAGGAATTATTTCTTCCTCATCTTCTGACTGTTCTATGTCCATCACCTCTTCATCTTTGTCCTCCTCTGTTTATTCCTCAGCTCCTACACTTTCACTACCACTTTATTTGGTACCATGAGCCCCGCTGTGTCACTCTACTCCACCCTGCAATACCACCCAGCTGTGAGACAAGAGTCCAGACCATTGAGATATTGATATCCTTCCCGCCTACTCCTTTTTTCCTCCTTGTCTTCCTGTGGGACCTCCACCTCATCCCGCAGACTTTTCAAAGTTTACACCAACACCTAAATGACTGGAATAGTGATGTTGATGGTGGCATTGTCAGTTCTAACCATTTTAGCAGCCATTTCGAAACTGTGAAGAAGGGTGCAGAGGTCCTTGTTCTGTGCTCACTCTGAAAGCGTCATTTGCACCACATTCGGCTCACTTTGAGTCACTGTATGTGGCATTACAAACTGTGCCAGGGCTTGTCGCTGCTGCCACACTAACTGCTACATGTGCAGAGTGGAATTCCAACATGTTGGCACATCCAATATCAAATGTTAACCAGTTGTCCAAAAGACCTCTGTAGTGATGCTAGTCGATGAGCCGCAGGGTGAGAATGGCGGAAGAGAGCACACAGCGACCGTGCTCATCAAGGCCGGGATAGTGGCGTAGGAATTGCTGGACAACCAGGTTCAGGACATGAGCCATGCAAGACATGTGTAAGTTTCCCATCGTAGGGCCGCCACCAGGTTCACACCTATATTGCATAATATGCCTTCCCTAGCTCCGGGTTTAGCAGAGACAGCCATTGCTCAAACTTGGCCTGCATAGCTTTCCACAACTCTTCAGCTGGTTTACTCACATCTCCAAGGCATTTTAATTTAAAAAATGCCTGATGGTGAAGAACCTTGCAGTACAGTACGAAGGTGGGGTGGATTTTGTTGGAATTGTTGCAACATTAAAATAGGACCTGTCACCAGTTTTAGGTGTTCTAAAACCTGCCCACCACCTTTTAACATGATGTAATTGGGGTTCCTGTAACCCCTTTTAATCCCAAAATGTCCCCCTGCATACCTCAGAAAACGAGTTTTAATCTGTCCCGTGCGATATGCTAATTTCCTGTTTGGGTCATATGGGGGTCTGCCGGTTGCAGTCAGCACTGACCCCCTTCATGCCAATACTGCCCCTCCTGACTGCATACAAGTGGATGATGTTGCAATGCCATCTACACAATTCCCAAGTCTCTCGCCTGTGCAGTGGCATGCCTCACTGTGCCCTATTGAACAGCTAGTGATTCCTCTACGAAGGCACAAGACATCGGGATGAGCAGCTGATGCGAGACTGAAGTCTCGCGACTGCACAGTGGAATCACTGGCTGTTCAATAGGGCACAGTGAGGTGTGCCACTGTACAGGCGCGAGACTTGGGAATTGTGTGGATGGTATAGTGACATCATCCACTTGCATAGAGTCAAGAAGGGCGGTGTTGGCACAGACCGGGGCGGCACTAATCGTAATCTGCAGACCCCCATATGACCCAAATAAGAAAGTGGGACAGAAACCCGTTTTCTAAGGTAATTCAGGGGATGTCTGGGGATATAAACCCCAATTACCTCATGTTAAAGGTGGTAGGCAGGGTTTAGAACCCCAAAACTGGTGACAGGTGCACTTTAAGGCAGAGGTCAAGGACACAGCTGGAGGCCCACAGGAGGTGGATGAGGCAGAAGCAGTGGATATAGAGGTACAGATAGAAGTTTGTACCAAAAGTCTTGGGTATTTCAATACTAGCGGAGTAGCTTCTTCTCCACCTAGTCCCTCAGCCACCAGAGTCACCCAGTGGCCTGTGAGGGAGATGTGGTAATATGCACCCTGTCACACACCGTTTCTCAAGAAATGGGTGATGTTGTCTGCGACATGCTGGTGTACCTGACAAGCTGCTGCACTATGAAGGAGGTGGAGGTGCAGATGTTATGGTGGGTTGACAAACAAGTGGCATGCTCAGTGTTTGGGATCAGTCAAAACCAGCGGGCAAGTCCACTTTCGTAACAACTGAGGGGCTGTCACTCACTCCAACTATAGAGGATAAACAAGCGGAGGTCCTGCTGGACAACACTTGCCATGCTGAAGGAGGAGGAAGAAGAAGCACATGTGTTTGATGCACTAGACAGTGTTTGGTGAGGTCCGCTAGACACAATTTTAGAGTAGTAATTTTCCCAGAGTTGCGCATGGTGCTCGGCCATGTGGTGTTTCATGCATGTAGTAGTCAACTGTTGTCTTTTTTTGTCTCTATTCAATTTTTTGGCACGAAGTTTGCAAATAACTTGAGTTGGGTCATCTTTTGTGGTGTCAAAAAAGGACCAGGCTAGGCAACCGTTGCTGTCTTGGATAACTGCAGGCCCACGACCGCTGCTGTCCAGAGCCAGAGCTGTGGTTGAAGATGTAGTGCTTGTTGTGCTTGCAGACCTTGGTCTCTGGGCGGGAACACACAACCTTAACTCCTCGTCGTCCTCTTCCTCTGTTGAGCTATTCAGCTGTGTGACTAGTCTGGGTTGATTCCAAGTGAGATTTCAAACCTCATCATCATTCTCTCTGTTGCTCCACTCCTCGCCATGAGAGTTGCCTTCCTCCACTTCCTACCTGGAGCACATAGTACAGTGCAGGTGTTCATCAGGTATCTGAGTCTCACATCATCATCACCTCACCCCCAAGTGTTAACATCTGGTGACGTGGGTTTGGATTCTTATTGCTCTGCTGCTTGCAAACAAAGAGACTGGAGTAGGCTGTACAGTAAGAGAAGTACTGCTTTCAGTAACATTAGCAGGACCCACCAATCACACTTACCCTTGAATACTTCCCTTTCTAACAACCCTTTTCCCCTTCCCCTTTCTACCCCAACCTCAGGATTTTCCATTCATGTTTTATGAACACAGATTTGGAAAGCACTTGTTTGAGGCCAAACACAGCCTTTTTCTGACTGATTTGGCAATGAGTGGTTTGAAGCCAAAATATGCCTTTTAGTATAAAGTAAAGAATTTGATAATCACAGGTTAAAGGCCAAACACAGCCTTTTTCGGGGAAACTGAATGATTTGGCAATAACTAGTTTGAGGCAAAAAATACCTTTTTAGCACAAACTAAAGGATTTTACAGTCACTAGTTACAGGCTAAACACAGACTTTTTTTTTTATAGGAAACTCACTGATTGGTCAATAACTGGTTTGAGGCAAAACATGCCTTTTAGGTGAAAACTGAAGGATCTGGCAATAACTGGTTAGAGGCAAAAAAAATTCCTTTTTAGTACAAATTGAAGGCTTTGATAATCACTGATTAGAGGCCAAACACAGCTATTTTAGGGAAAACACTAAGATTTGGCAATCACTTCCTGTATGCAAAAAAAGCGGTTTTGGCAACGCACACAGATTTAATAATCACATTTGTTACTGAGCAAAAAATGCCTATGTTTGGATGGACCCTCTCGCTCTTCTATCTAAAAGCAATTGAGTAGCTATCTATTGATTTGAGTGACACACATGGAGCACTGTCCCTAACCAGTAACACTCTGAAAATGGAGACAACGGCAAATGGACGCTTCTTATATCCCTAGGGACATGTGACTTTGGCACTTTTTTCTTCAACTTGTGGATGTTTTATGTGCCCTGATTGACTGCAGACCAGGTACATCCACACAGAAAATGGCAGGAAAAAAAGGAGTCCGACACTACTCTGACCTCTCCCCACCCCCTCCCCTCATCAAACACATACCGCCATCTTACACTGTCATAAGGAAGGAGAAAAGCATCAATTAAATGCAGTAATGCTTTTTTTTATCCGATCAGTTTACGAACAAAGCCATGTGTGCCAATTTACTGTTGGCGCCTGATACATATCGTTGAACACACTGCATATTAACTATCTCAATTGCACTTTGTGGACATACCTAAATGAGTATCTTGCTAGTAGTCATGAGTGAACCCACCGATGTTCAGGTTCAGTGGACCAGCCCAGACTTTTTTTTAAATCCGAGTTTGGGGTCAACCGTGACTCGAACTTGAGTTCGAACCTGAACTTGGACTTTAAAGGTGTGAGATGGGGGCTGAGGAGATGTAAAAAGAAAGCAGAATAGTGATTAAATACCATCTTTATACTTACCAGCATCCGGGCATCCTCCCTCTTGTACTCCCGGGCGGCTCTTTAATTTCCTGAATATTCACTGCAGAGGGGCCCAACAGCCAATCACAGACACTGTCACAGAGAGTGGACATCTGTGATTGTCTGTTTGAGTAACCTGAAACCAGCCTATATATTTTAGCATCTCCCATGCAGGGAAGATGATAGCGTGTATGGGCTGTTTTCATGTTACTCCAACAGCCAATCATAGACACCCATTCTCTGTGACAGCATCTGTGATTGGCTGTTTTGCAACTCACACATTGACTGACGACATAGTACTGTTAAAATAATTAAGTAAAAAAATGACGTAGCGTTTTCGCTGTATTTTTGATTCTTGGTGCAGATAAAGCAGACAGTTACAGGCTGCCACTCCCATCTGCCTAGCTTTACCTTGGCTGGCAATAAAAATACATAAATAAATAATAAAAAAATGTGTGACCTAATTGCAATTAAAAGATTTTTTCTCTGTGTTGTGTTTTTTTAGTATTCATAGTGGGTGGGTCTAACATTGGCCTGACATTATGATCTCGTGCTTAGCGCTAGCTGCCAGTACAAAGCTGGCATTATTCCCTTTATTGCCCAGCGAGAATGCGGGCTGTTATTTTCAGCGTGTGTGGCCCAGAATGCTTTGGGCCTTACCACGCTGACCATCCCAGCCTCCAGCTGCCTGGGTTTTAACTTGGCTGGAAATCAAAAATAGGGTGAAACCCACACATTTTTTTTATTATTTATTTAAATAATAAAAAAAAATAACGGGCTTCCCTGTATTTTGATTGACAACCAAGGTAAAGCCAGGCAGCTGGGGGTGGCAGCCTTTAGCTGTCTGCTTTATCTGTGCTGAGAATCAAAAATACAGCGAAGCGGTAAGTCATTTTTTTTTAATTATCTTTTTATTTTTTGTAGTACTATGATGTCAGTCAATGGGTGAGGGGCACAACAGCCAATCACATGCTGTCATAGACAATAGGCTTCTGTGATTGGCTGTTGGAGTAACCTGAAACTAGCCCATACATTCTAGCCTCTACCCTGCACGAGAGATACTAAAATGTATGGGCTCGTTTCAGGTTACTTCAATAGCCAATCACAGAAGCCCATTCTCTGTGACAGCATCTGCAATTGTCTGTTTTGCCCTTCAGCATTGAATACTTAGGAAGTTAATGAGCGGCCCCAGAAGTAGAAGCGGGCGGACGCCAGTAAGTATAAAGCTGCTGTATAATTTTCTTTTTTTAACAGCTCCCTGCCCCCGAAGTAAACCTGAACGGTAACATGGACTTCCCAGGGAAGTCCGTGTTCGGAATCTGTGCTCAAACCTTAGGTGTTCATACGGACACCGAACTTTACAGTTCAAGTTTGCCCATCCCTACTTTCTAGCGCTCCTTCATTATTATTATTTTTATTGTGCACGCATCTCATGTCTTTACAGCATGCTTTGTACGCATGCCTTTATTTTATTTTAATATATTTTGCAAATTCCTTTCCATACAATGTAACACATGCCAGATCTGAGCAGTGTAGGTATCCTCATTGTTGTTACTGAGCATGTGCTATGGGTGTATCCTTTATTAACTATGCACCTTGCAATCTCCTTTCTGTATGTTCTGCGAATGCGTCTTTGTATACACCTGGACATGAGCGATATGGGAATGTTCATGGATTTCACTGAGCATATGTTTTAGGCGTACCATATGATTCTTTTTACATTCAAAGCGGGACTCCACATCACACAATCTTTCCTCATCTTTATTGATCACATTTATCTGCAGCTGGTAACTTTCTCATTTTATGTATGTATGTGTATGTATCAAGCCCCGCCCACTTCACAACTCTGCACTCTCTGATTAATCACACCCCTTTATTTTGATGTCACAATAGAATGTTAGATTATAGTTCCACCCCCTCTGGTTAGCCCCGCCCCTTTACTGTGATATCACAATGTTACCTTAGAAAATTCCATGTCATGTCACTGCCTAATCATTCTCACCAGAATAAAGGAGACTGATAGCACAAATCATGGGTGAGTGCTCTTTTCTTTTCTGATGAACTGCCTTGTATATTCCACTTTTGCCCCTGATGAAGCTAATGACTTACTGGTGATACACGTGGGATGTGTATCCCCATTGACTCTCTTGATTTCTCTATTTCTCTATAGGTCACTGTGGTTCCCTCCGTCTTGGCTCATAACCTTCTCACTGATTTGGTTGATATTGTGATTCTTTCTTAAAAAGATGTGTCTTTTACCTTATGCATCACCATCTCTTAGGGCCCCTTCACATCAGCGTTTTTCGTAATTCGCGGCAGATGCGGTGAAAAAACCGCATCTGCCGCGTTTGCCGCATAACCGTTCCACTTGCGGCGCGGTTGCGGTTTTTCCCATAGGAAGTATAGGGGGCCTTGCGGCAGATGCGGCAAGTGCGGTTTTGCACTTGCGGCAGGTGCGGCAGCGAAAAAAACCGCGGCTGACCGCGGTTTTTTTCGCTGCCGCACCTGCCGCAAGTGCAAAACCGCACTTGCCGCATCTGCCGCAAGTCCCCCTATACTTCCTATGGGAAAAACCGCAACCGCGCCGCAAGTGGAACGGTTATGCGGCAAACGCGGCAGATGCGTTTTTTTCACCGCATCTGCCGCGAATTACGAAAAACGCTGATGTGAAAGGGCCCTTACATGTATTTGCATTTGTGATTTTGGCATAACCATACATAATTTGGCCATCCTATATAAAAGTATTTTATTTGATGCACTGTTCTACCACATTGGTTGAATGATATTCTTGTTCGCTTAATTGGGGGACACAGAATCTTGGGATTGTCTGCTGCCATCTAGAGGTTGGCACAGATATTACAAATAACGAAAGTTAGCTTCTCCCCGGCAGGCTGTACCTCACCTTCAGGAACTGGCTTCCTCAGTTTTTTTCCATGTCAGTTACAGGTAGAGTTTGTTCCAGACCTCTCTGACATTTGTAACCAGTTTTTCTTTTAGATTCTTCAGGATAACAGGGTGCAATTGAGCACTCTGTTTAAAACACACTGTGGTGGAGAGTACAACCTGTAAAGAGCAACTCTTCCCTATTATCTAGTAGCAGTTTAGTGAAGAACAATAATTGTCTAGCATGATGTAGATACACACCACAAGGCAAAAGTGAAAACTAAGTGGCTCAGTGAACAAAACATTGACATTTTGAGACCATGGCCAGGAATCTTTCCAGATCTCATTCTCATTTAGAACCTAGCCATTTTAGGTTTAGATCATGGGTGGGGAACCTCAGGCCCCAGGGCCGTACGGCCCTCGATTACTTTTTGAGGTATTTTCTCCCAGCCTCTACTGTGATATCTAGGGCTCTAGCAAACCTGGAAAAGCAGTTGAGAAGCAACATGACCAATATCACCCACGCCAAAGAGAAGCAGGTTCAGCCACCACAGTAGGGATGAGTTGATTGTTTAACCAAATATAGTGGGTCATTTTCAAGTTGATAATTTTGTACGGCCCCCGAAGGATTGTAGAAATTTCCAAATTGTCCTCGGCAGAAAAATGGTCCCTGCCCCTGGTTTAGATACACAAGCACATCATCTAAGTGTACCTTTACATGTTGCAACATTGCATGCAATTTCACTTGCAACCTACTGGTTGCAGTGAAATCATGGACACATTGTTACATTTGTACACCGCAACAAAATGAAACAATGTGTCCATGATTTCACTGCAACCAGTAAGTTGCAAGTGAAATTGCATGCAATGTTGCGACGTGTAAAGGTACCCTAATACACATCTAACAGCTGTATTTATTGTAGTGATAGGTTTTCCCACGAGAAATTTTACTATTTATTAAGGTAGTATTTCATTTTTGGAATGTTCCTGATGAGATTATAAAAGTGCCGCATTGTTCACAAAATATCTCTTCTCTCGCATAAGGAAAGTAAATAAAAAAATTGCACTTTCTATTCCAAGTGAAAGAAATCCATTCCAACCTGCTGGTCTTGTGTATCTCCGCAAATACTGGAGTACAACATGTTTGTTACACCTTACATATTAGTAGTAGAATATATTGAGTATTCAGCCATTTGTAGAAGCACACTGATGGTGGGTTTACACACACCAATCATTGTATCCAATATCTGAACAGATCTCTGGTTGCAGTGAAATCATGGACACATAGTTCCATTTTGTGGCTGTGTACAACATGGAGCAATCTGTCCATGATTTCACTGCAACCAGAGATTGGTTCAGAGATTGGATACAATGATTGGTGTGTGTAAACCCACCATAAAGGAAAATCCACCCCAATAACGAGGTCCAAATGTCTTTATTCAGGTGCTCAGCTAAAATGTCCTTTCTAATCCGCAACAAGTACTATATATGGGAAATTTCTTGCAGCAATTTAAGTTCATTTATGGATTACCGTATATACTCGTGTATAAGCCGACCCCCCTACTTTTGCCCCCAAAACCTGGGAAAACCTATTGACTCGTGTATAAGCCGAGGGTGGACCCCAGCACAGGTATACAGCCCCTAGCAGTGTGGTATACAGCAGCCTCCCCAGTGGTAGTATACAGCAGCAGCCCCAGTGGTATATACAGCAGCAGCCCCAGTGGTATATACAGCAGCAGCCCCAGTGGTAGTATACAGCAGCCCCAGAGGTAGTATACAGCAGCAGCCCCAGAGGTAGTATACAGCAGCAGTCCCAGTGGTAGTATACAGCAGCAGCCCCAGAGGTAGTATACAGCAGCCCCAGAGGTAGTATACAGCAGCCCCAGTGGTAGTATACAGCAGCAGCCCCAGTGATATATACAGCAGCAGCCCCAGTGGTAGTATACAGCAGCCCCAGAGGTATATACAGCAGCCATCCCCCCATATCAGTATACAGGGCCCCCCCCCTTGTGTAGCAATCCTGTAAAGGAAGAGATTAGTATACTTATCCCTGCCGTTGTCCCGCTGCCGCTGTCCCGCCGCTGCTATCGCGCTCCTCCGGCTTCATCCAGCGTCTTCCGGCTTCCTCCTCTGGCGCGCAGACAATGATGTCATTGCCTGCACCCACCGGAGGAAGTCGGAAGAAGCCGGATGAAGCCGGAGGAGCGCGATAGCAGCGGCGGGACAGCGGCAGCGGGACAGCGGCAGGGATAAGTATACTAATCTCTTCCTTTACAGGATTGCTACACAATGGGGGGGACCCTGTATACTGATGGGGGGGACGACTGTATACTGTATACAGTGTATACAGTATACAGTGACTCGCGCATAAGCCGAGGGGGGGACTTTTCAGCCCAATTTTTGGGCTGAAAAACTCGGCTTATACGCGAGTATATACGGTAATTTATCAATTAATATGCAAAAACAGTCTTTTTTTTGGCCAAAATATATGTGTTTAAGTTAAAAAACAATATTTAAATCCATATATTTTGGTCTAAAAAGTAATTTTAAAAGGTTCCCACCATTTACCTTCTATAATCCATGTCTTTCTTTTGCTGGCTGCAGAATGAGATTTTCAGCAGCTTTTTACTACATTTTCTAAAATCAGCATAATGTAGCAAAAGAGACCCTGATCCCAGCAATATGTTACTAAGGCTGGCTTCACACCACAATTTTTCCCTGTCGGGTGCTGTCCGGTGTTTTGCAGAATGCACCGGACAGAACCTGACAGCCCCGGTCGCACAGAACCAGAGGGCAAATATGCCCTCCAATCCTGTTTTGCGACGGATTAGTTTCTGCGCGGCTGCCGCTGTCTAGTGCTGAAATTTCAGCATAGCAGTTGGAGGGGAGCTAGCCCTGGTTCTGAAATTTCATCCGTGGAGCTCTCCACATGCTGAACTACAGCGGCGGCTATTTCAGCTGCGCTGTCCAAGTGCTGAAGGAGCGCAGCTTAAATTTTAGAGCCGCCGCTCTTTCAGCACCCGGCATCTGGGAACTGGATCGTTTTTCTGCCGGATCCGGAGACATGATAACATGGGAGTCTATGGGCGCCGGATTGCCCCGGATCCGGGAGGATCCAGTTTTGTTTGTTTCTTGTCACGGACACAAAACATGCTGCATGCTCTGATTTTGTGTCATGGGCAAAAAAACAAACAGATCCGGATGCTCCCAGACAAACACAAAACCGGATGGTAAATAAGTGCCATCTGGCTCAATAGGGATACATGGGGGCCAAAACCGGATCCGGTTCATACCGGACAGAGCCGGATCCAAAAAAATCGTGATGTGAAGCCGGCCTTAGCCTACTGGGTGCAGCTGTTGTGATAAAATCAGTTTTTAGTTGTAGCATGTATCAAAGCTTAGAAAGCTAACCCCACTGATACCCTGATTAACAGCTTTCTGTGAACGTAAACCTAAAGTCATAAACCCATATGCATCATTTTGAAGAATTTGGTTTAAACAACTCACAACGAATGCTAGAAGACAAAAAAGAAATCAAAGCAAATTTTTTTTTCATATATAGGGATGGCTCGAGTCAAGCACTGGGCACTTGTGTGGAACATTTCAGGAACACCATTCGTCCATTCAAAACAAAGATAACGTATTATAAAAAAACTCTACGAGTAAGTGTCCCAAACATTTCTAGATTCATGATGAAAGAAGATGTATGGTTGCTAAAATGTTGAATTTTCATGTGTCTGTATACAGTGGGTGAAATGAGTATTGAACACGTCACCAATTTTCTAAGTACATATATTTCTAAAGGTGCCATTGACATTACTTTCTCATCAGAAGTCTGTAACAATTCACATAGGCAAAGAAATCAAAACCATAGATGTACGGTATATAAATTTAGTTATGTGTAATTGTTGGGGCTCATTAAAGTCCACTTTTTGGCACATTTCTTTTTGGAATGCTGCCTGGTTTTTCCTTTTGTGCTATTCTACAATAGGACACTATTTTCAGGACTGTTTGCACCCGGACTGATAAGTATAAGTTTGTGCTGTTCCTTTTTTCTATTTATGTATATAAATTTAGTTATGTGTAATAATGAGAAATGATACAGAAAAAAGTATTGTACACAGGTACTGAAATATATGTAAAGGTTTTTCCCACAAACAAAGTTAATTTTAAAGTTAGTTAATTTTAATCAATAGATCTTGGAATAATAATAACAATTGCATGTGTTTACATTTTTTCTCCTGTGCTGAGATAATCTTATATATGTGTCCCTGCTATGTACTGTGTAATGGATGTGTCTGACTGTACAGGGACATGGTCTGATCATACCACATCTCCTGTGCTGAAATAATCTTATATATGTGTCCCTGCTATGTACTGTGTAATGGATGTGTCTGACTGTACAGGGACATGGTCTGATCATACCACATCTCCTGTGCTGAGATAATCTTATATATATGTCCTGCTATGTACTGTGTAATGGCAGTGTCAGACCGTACATGGACATGGCCTGATCATACCACATCTCCTGCGCTTAGATAATCATATATATGTCCCTGCTATGTACTGTGTAATGGTGTAATGGGTGTGTCTGACTGTACGGGGACATGGTCTGATCATACCACATCTCCTATGCTGAGATAATCTTATATATGTATCCCTGTTGTGTACTGTGTAATGGATGTGTCCGACCATACAGGGACATGGTCTGATCATACCACATCTCCTATGCTGAGATAATGTTATAGATGTGTCTCTACTATGTACTGTGTAATGGCCGTGTCTGACCATACAGGTACATGGTCTGATCATACCACATCCCCTGTACTGAGATAATCTTATATATGTGTCCCTGCTATGTACTGTATAATGGATGTGTCTGACCATACAGGGACATAGTATGATCATACCACATCTCCTGTGCTGAGATAATCTTATATATGTGTCCCTGCTATGTACTGAGTAATGGTCGTGTCTGACTGTACAGGGACATGATCTTATCATACTACATCACTTGGGTCGGGGAGGAAGTAAAAAGAATGCATTCGTATGCATTTTTTATGCGCATGCGTCCAATATTTCCAGGAGAATTTCCAGGAGAATTTACTTGTCACAAGCCACGCCCAATGGCGTGTCTCATGGGAAAACTATGTATAGCCCCTATATAGACAAAATCCTCTTCTTTTGCTGCTGTATCCAGCTCAAGATGGATCTTGACATGGAGAGCTTCAATCGCAACTTGGAATTGTCATTGCAAATGGCTATTTCTTTTGCTATTGCTTCTGAGAATGAAAGAAGAGCAAGATGAAGAAGATGTATTTGCTACTGGCAGCATCCCATCACTGAAGACAGGGAGAGAGCCGTGGAGCCTACTACTCTTTGTACACCGTGAACGTGAAAACCCGGAGAAGTTTGTCGACTATACGCGGATGTCCAAAGAGAGCTTCGAGGACTTGCTGTGACATGTCCTAGGCTCCATCACCAGGCAGGACATACAACTGTGTCGAGCCATTCCTGCGGAGGAACATCTGTTGATGACCCTGAGAAACGTAACTTTTAAAAAAGAAACACATGTCATTAGTATTATTGTTATAAAAGCCATGTACTGACATATATTTTTTTTTCCTTTTCTGTTCGGCATTCCTGGCTACTGGTGAGATCTTGTCATCTTTACATTTTCAATTCCGGATTGGAGTTGTCCACTCTTTCTGGGATTGTCGAAGACACCTGCCGTGCTTTAGGTGACGTTCTGCATGAAAAATTCCTCCTCCAAACCACAAACAGAACTCTGGCTAGAAAATGCAGCAAAATTGCAGGAGATTTGTAATTTTCCAAACTGTTTGGGGGCCGTGGATGGCAAACACATTCGGATTCTCAAACCTGCTGGAAGTGGATCCAACTATTTCAATTACAAAAATACTTTTTAATTGTTCTCATGGCGATTGCAGATGCTGACTGTCGATTTGTAGCCGTGGATGTTGGGGCATATGGACAAGGAAATGACTCACAGAATTTCAAAAACTCTGACATGGGACGCCGTTAGTGTGAGAACAATTTCAATTTTCCATCGCCAAGGCCTCTTCCAAACACCGAAGGACCGCCAATGCTATTTGTTGTGGTCGGGGATGAGGCCTTTCAAATGTGCGCAAACCTCATCAAACCATACTCGAGTAGGGACTTGAATCACACCAAAAGGATTTCCAACTACTGACTCACAAGGACACAAAGAACTGTGAAGTGTGGCTTTGATTTGCTGGCATCTAAATGGCGAATTTTGGGAACAGCCATCATTGTGAAAACTGAGACAATTGAGGAGGTCGTCAAAGTGTGTGTTGTTCTGCACAATTTCGTCCTGGCGAAAGAGCGACATCACTTCGAATTTGAGGAATCTGTTGCTAGCACATTGCAGGTTTACCAAGATCACCCTCTGAGGACTACAGTTGGAGTAGCACAAATGAGGGATGACTTTGCTGCTTACTTTGTTTCGGATAATGGTTGTGTGGCACGGCATTACGATATGGTTTAATTCGTTTTTTCAGAGATAGAGCATTGAAGACTTGTAAGTGAATTTACCTTTAATGTTCACAGAGTTAAATAATGTAAACCACGCCCCCCCCACTTCGCATTGTGTTTGTGGATTAATAAAGCTTTGGGCTTGTTAAGGTACCTTTTACACGCCACCACTGAAAGGTAGCAACGGCCTGGCATTGGGGATATTTATGCCTGTTGTCATGAAATTGCTACGAAATGGCGGCGTGTAAATTGGGAAATTCCTTCCTGTGTCCTGCAGTTGACTCAGATACCTGTTGCGTAGTCGTGCTCAAAAACCGAAGGCAACGTAAAGGCACAATTGCCATGGTAGTGGCGTCTAAACGGGGCACAGGCATGGATGTTGCGTCGCCTAGTGATTTCACAGGGGCGTGCCACAGCGTCATGGATACCACGCCCCATCAGCGATCATTGGTGGGGGCTACTGTGTTACCATTGGCTGTCCCTGCACAGGGCGCCATATTTAAAGATATTTAAAGAGCTGACCATTCACACTACACAATTGCAATGGCGTCATGTATTAGCCAGCCTTCCTGCGCAGGCTGGCCAATCATGATGCTATTGCATTGTCCAATCAGCGTTCTAGCGTCACGGAATACACAACTCTGTCACGCCTATGTACTTGCGGCGCAAAAGATGTACGCCCATATTCCTTTGTGGTTGCGGCGTGTAAAGCAGGGAAGGTATTCAACAGGAAGCAAGCCACAGGATCTGTCGGAACTTCCGGGGAACACAGATACCTTCAGTGCACAACGCAATGGCGGCGTGTATATGCGGCATTAGCGATCGGTATCCACCGTTAAAAACGTGCACGTGCGGTGGATGCCTGTTGCTAGGCACAGTGGCGGTGTGTAAAGGTACCTTTATTCCACTTCATCCCTCATCCCCAATTTAGTCATATTAATGTTTGTTGACATTATACTAGTTGTTGTAGTTGTATACCCATATTTACTATTGTGTCTGTGAAGTATTCGGGCTTGTGTTTTTATTCATTCCTCTATTCCCAATGTTATGAACGGAAAAAAAACACTATTTTATGGTTGGTCATTTCCATTCACTGTTGTTGTTCTTTAATGTTGAATTACCCTTGTACCCTTTTGTTAACATATATGTAGATCCAGGATATCTATTGAATTGCAAGTGTTCAATCCAGAAACACATTTTTTTAATCCAATGTGGAAGATTGGCTAGTACGTTATTGGATTTTTTTTCTCCTTCCTCTGGATCAATAATATTAAAGAGTGAAGTACATTTACTTCAATGCAATAAAAATGTTAAACCTATGTTGTCATTGCTTATTTCACATACATTTTATTACTTATTGTGTTTATATTTGGTTGCTCTGTCAATTCAGTTGTGGGTGTATGCCAATGGTGCACATTGGTTGCCTATCATTACTGTTGCCCAGGGGTTGTAAGCATCAACCCCTCGGCAGTAGTAACCACAGGTGACCAATGAACACCTTAGTCGCATAGGTACACCTCAAGTGCAACACCCCACATCTTATTAGTGTTGCACTGGGGTTGTAATCATCAACACCTCTTCAATAGTAAGGAGGTCCACACAGCTCAGTTGTGGGTGTACGCCAATGGTGCACATTGGTTGCCTATCATTATGACTCACCGTGGGCCAATTTCTCTGGTCCCAGGCGCTGGCTGTCAGTCACAGTTGCGGTGCCTGAGGCTCCGGCCCAGTGGTCAGTGAAAGGGTTAAAGTAAAATAATAAAAAAAGATAAAGTTATTGATTCGTGATGCCACCTGTAGGGGTCCGGTGATGGCACCGGCGCTGTTTGGACCTCCGGGGTGATGGGCGGCAGCAAGATGGAACCGCTCCCTACAGGACGAGCGGGGTCCCCGGGGCTGTAGAGCTGCAGCAGTGGAATAGGGAAGCTCGGTTATTTCTGCTAAGCAAGGTACTGGAATGGCAGTTCTGAAATAAGGCTCAGACACGTTACTCCTCTGAACGGGTATTTACTTCATTCTTTCACGGCAGACAGGTACAACGGTGTTCACTGCCAAGTAACGGACCGGGTGGTCCCTGCGATGAATAGTGTCCTTTCAAGGCTCCACAGTGTCTTTCTTTATCCTGACTGTCCCTCTCTCATTACTGCTTCTAATATACCAAGCCGGGATACAGAGGAACTTCTGTTGGGACCCGAGCCGTTGGCCTCCGACTCACGTTAGGACCCTGAACCTCAATGGTGGGTACCCCCCCTGGTACAGCTGCGGTGATGGTAGCTAGTGTATTGCGCTCCTGTGAAGCTCTCAATCACTCCGGGTTCTGTGGTGCAAAGATGTAGCATCTGTACCACCTCAGAGCCGGTACTCCGCCGTTTGTGGACTGGGCTCGGGTGTCTATTACCCGTGTTTCTTCTCTCTTGGCCCCTTTCACTTCTGGGTCACCAGTGCTCGGTGCCCTCCCTGTTAGCTGTTCTTTCTTTCACGACTCGACTTCTCCTTGCTCTTGTCTCTCCAACTTTCTAACTCTGTTCTTCTCTTCCCCACTGTTATACACCTAACTCTCCTCCCACCAGGACCGGTTGCCCAGGAAATGGGCGCCTAATTGGTCCTCTGCCTCTAAGTGTTGCATGTGGTACATGGAGTCTTGGGATTAACTTATTCATCACTGGAACGGAGAATACCGCACCTTCAGTCAGGGGTGCAGTACCCTCCTGTGACGCACTCGTTGCGGGGCGCCACAATTACTATTGCCCAGGGTTGTAAGCACCATAAGGTCTGTATGTACTGAACCCAAATAGTTGCCAGAAATGTTGTTATTGCTGCTCTGTATATTTCCTCTGGTTTATGTGTTTGATATACTTTATTAGACCTGAGTCATAGATCTTGACACTTTAGCAGATGTTGTTAGTGTAATGCCATATTCTGTTACATAATGGAGCAATAAAAATGTATTGGTTGTTTTTCAAACACAAACCATACTGCTTGGCTAGAGAGCCCTTATTCCTGATGGAATTATTACTACCATTACTACTGTTGTATTCTGCCACCTAGTGGCGAATGAGGTAATCAGTTATGTTTGACCATTGTGAAAGAGAATGATAATTTCTGGGTTTATCGGAGACTATTTTGTTCTCATGAGGCTGAGAACCGACAGGCAGGTAGTTGCTAGCTGTCTGTTGTGCATGTCATGGTGACTGCTCCTGCCGGTGATTCTGTGGCATCTAGTGATATCTCATCTATGAAGCAGTTATTGCTATTCTTTTCTGCTCTATTGAGGAGGTTTGACTTCCAAAATTATACTTATTGATAGTTGGCTCCCTGCTGCATAACTCTAGAATTCCGGTTGTCAATCAGCATGACGTGGGCAGTTACACCTTGTCAACAGGGCAGTCCGGAAGATGACGAGCTGCTCTGTTAATGTGAAGCAGAAGAATTGCAGGACCAGTCTTTGATCGCACTGAGTCACCCCCATGCTGAACAGGCAGGTAGTTAGCAACTACTTGACTGTCAGTTTTTAGCTCCCCCCCCACAAAAAAAAGGCACAGACAATTCCTTTGCACCTTAGTGTTCGCTCAAATCTGCCTATATAGATGTATAGGGGTGATTGTGCCCCTGCCATCGAAGATGCCGACCACACTGGCATAATAGAATGTTGCATGTAAAGTGTTCCTGTATAGTGTAAGGTATTGTACTATATAAGATATAGCAGTGTTGAAAATACTAATATGTAGAGGCAGGTTTGTAACTTGAAGCTCCTGTGCGACAACTCCAACAAGGCCCCCAATTTTGCAAATCTTTAATAGCATTAGTATTTTTCTATAGGCCAGAGGGACTTTTGGGGCACCTCTGGACTCCAGCGCCAGGGTGCGGTTGCAACCCCTGCACCGCCTCTGTGTAGAGGTGAAACAGTATTGATAATATAATGTATTTGTATTGGTATAAGGTGTAATGTTATGTAGTATTGACACGCCCACTCCAGGGCCGGGGGTACTTGGGAACCAGGCAGCAGTTGTTCTTCACTCTCTATTCTTTTCACGGGGACAGACAGTGGGCCGAGACCTGGTTCCGTGACCCTGGCGGTGTCATTTAATAAAGGGGGTTGATGATGGGGATGACAGGGAAAAGGGGTATTCGTGACACCACCTGCGGTGTGCGGCCGCTGCTGCTTTGGAACCTCTGGGGACGATGACCTCCAGCTTTGATGGTTTTGCTCCCAGCAGGTGGAGCGCAGTCCCCAGGGCAGAGGGATGGAGGAGTCAGTTCGTACCTTGGCAGATGTTTATTAAGTCATCAGCACCCCGGTGTGTCATGCGGCCTTTAAGGCCGGTGGTCACCGCTAAGAAAAGTCTCACACAGCACAGCTGGAGCTCTGTTCCTTTTTTTTTTTTTTTTTTTTTTTTTTTTATAATTCTTTATTTTTCATTTTATAGTAACAATAGAAAAAAGAACCAAAACTTACAGATTCAATCATCTTGCAAGTACAAAGAACTGTTCTTAATAAAATGTATTCTCATTAATTGAATCACGAATCAGTTTCTAATAGTCAATAAGCTTGATAAAAGTATTCAATTTACTATAGCAATATTAAAACTAACTCTGGCATGAAAAACAAGTTGTCTAGTATAACACATCGGAGTTGTTTGCCAGTCAGAATTATAAAACAAGCATTACCTACTCCATAGGTACCCGTCTATTACCAATAATAATGACAATGAAAGATAAAAAAACAAAAAAGAAAGGAAAAGATAGGAAACACATAAAGAAAGAAAAGAGTAGAATAGACCAGAACGGGGGATAGGATGGGTGGGGGGTATGAAGAGGGGTAGAAGGGAGGGTAAGGTAGGGGTCTCGTGAAGTTACCAAACCTCAATGGAGTAAAAGGAACTCTCAATCGCACCCATTTACTAACCAGTTCTTAAGAGCAAGTTCCTCAGGAGCTTCTGTGAGACTTATACAGGTCAGATTGTTGGAAACTCATCCAATTAAACCACGTGTTTCTGAACTTCTCATATGAATCATGTATAGCTGATGTCAGGTCCTCGAGAAGCATGAGGTCGTTCACCTTCTCTATCCACATAGCCACAGAAGGACATGTCTCCTTTTTCCAAAGTATCGGAATGCAGGATCTCGCAACCATGACTAAGAACCTCAACAGTGTATGTTTATATTTGTTTGGTGGAATCCTACAGTGGTGCAACATGAAGAGGCCAGGATCTAACTCATCCGTGTATCCCGTAACTTGCCTTGTAATCTTTTTCACCTCCGACCAGAATGGTTGGAGCTTCGCACACTCCCAGAACACGTGTAGTATTGTACCATCCGCCCCACCACACCTCCAGCACTTCGGGTCTATAGAAGGAAAGAGTCTATGCAAATAAGCTGGGACTCTATACCATCTCGTCAATATTTTATAATTTGCCTCCTGCAGCTTTGAGCTTATCGAGGTAGAGTGAGCTAAAGAATAAATTGCAGATCTCTGTTCTGTAGACAGTTTGAGACCAAGATCTGTCTCCCATCGCAGCATGAAATGGGGAGTCGGGAGGTCCGGTGGAGAAATCAAACACGCGTATGTCTGTGATAAAGCATGCCTACAGTCAACTGTGGTAGAGCATAGAGATTCAAACAGTGTCTTAGGATTTAAAAACGTCCTCTTAGGAGGGAGTCTATGAAGATAATGCACAAGTTGTACACATCTCCAGAAACCCAGAGCTGTCGGGTAGGTAATTGAATTAAGTTGTTCAATGGTTGGCCACGCTTCTCCCTCACTCCATTTTTCAATCCTATCCAGACCTGCTTTTATCCAACGTTGGAACACGGGGTCATCAAGACTTGGTCGAAAGTCCGGGTGACTAAGGATCGGACTCAAGACAGAGGCAGATGGTATCATTAAGGATCTAACTAACGTGTGATCACAAATCTTGAGAGTAGACCCAATTGTCGGATGGTCATATAATAACTCTTCTTTTCGAAGTGACACCCAGGGTAATGTCTGAAGTCTGAAAGGAGTAAAATCCTGTTCGATTTGTACCCACAATTTATTTGTACCATGCCTGCACCAATCTATTACCCGCGTGAGGTGGGTGGCTATGTAATACAGTTTGATATTTGGGAGATTCACACCACCATCTTTTTTGCGTCTATACAGGATTGATCTCGCTAGACGTGGTTTCGAGTTACTCCAGATGAATTTTGTCTGCAGTTGTGCAATTGTCTTAAAGAAGGATAATGGAATGGTGATAGGTAATGTCTGTAGGTAATATAATATCCTCGGAAGGATATTCATTTTGAAAAGCTGGCATCTACCAGCCCATGTGAAAGTAGACAATAGCCATCTCTCACAGTCTACTGTAATTGACCGCAGCAGTGAAGGAAAATTTGCACCATACAGATCTCTAACATCTGGAGTAATCTGTACCCCTAAATAGCGAAGAGATTTAGGAGACCAATGAAATGTAAAGGCGTTCTGTATTCTAGTAATTTGACTCAGGGGAAGCGACACATTTAGGGCCTCAGATTTTGATCTATTTATTTTAAAATTGGAGAGAGTGTAATATGTCTCCAATTCTTTCAATAAAATGGGGAGAGAAACCTCTGGATTTGTTAGAAAGAACAGGAGATCGTCTGCATATGCCGCAATTTTATGTACACCTGATTTTACTTGCATGCCTGAAATATCTCCATTCATTCGGACATGACGCAATAACGGTTCGAGAGTCAAAATAAAAATTAATGGGGACAACGGGCATCCCTGACGCGTGCCATTGTTAATATCAAATGACTCCGAAAGGATCCCGTTGACCCGCACTCTTGCCGACGGGACGGAGTACAGAGAGAGCACCCAACCAAGCATCTTAGCTCCCAATCCGATGTGAGACAATGTCTCTTTAATAAAAGTCCAATGTACGCGATCGAACGCTTTTTCTGCGTCTGTAGATAGTAACATCAGCGGGGTTTTAGATGTCTTGGCTGTATAAATTAAGTCTATAGCTTTGGTGGTGTTGTCTCTGGCCTCCCTACCCGTGACAAATCTCGTCTGATCTGGGTGAATCAAGTCCGGTATGAACGGGGAGAGTCTTGCCGCCAAAATTTTTGCAAAAAGCTTAATATCTACGTTCAGCAGGGATATTGGGCGGTAACTGGAGCATAGCAGAGGATCTTTCCCTGGTTTATGAATCACTGTTATATTAGCTCTTAATGCATCTTTGGGTGGTGTAGATATCGCCAAGGCATTAAAAAAGGCTTTTAGGTGTGGTAATAGAGCTTCTTTTAATTTTTTATAATAACCAACCGTAAACCCATCTGGGCCAGGTGCTTTCCCCGATTTAGATGAGGACAACGCATCTTCAATCTCCTGATCTGAGATAGGCATCTCTAAGGATTGCGAAACTGAATCCGCCAATTTCGGCATAGCCGAAGATGTAATATATTTTTCTTATGCGTGATGTAAGTGCATTCAATGCTACCGGCGCTTTAGTCGTGTCAAGATTATACAAAGCGGTATAGTAATGTTTGAATGCCTCAGCTATGTCGTGGGGAAACTTTGAGCGTTTTGAGGTATCTGGGTGTGATATTTCAGAAACATACGTAGCAGCTCTGCAAATTCTAGAGGCCCTCGCCAAAGCTCTACCGGACTTATTCCCATATTCATAGAAATGTCTACGGCATCTGGTAAGTACCCCTTTTGCCTTATATAGTAAAGTAGTGCGTAGCTTCTCCCTAACATCTAATAGTTCTCTCTTCAGATCAGGGAGGGAGTGACGTTTATGCCTAGTTTCGAGGTCTCTCAGTCTAATCATTAGATCTTGGATTTCTGTATCTCTAATTTTCTTAAGTCGGGCACCATGTTTGATTAAAATGCCTCGAACTACACACTTGTGAGCCTCCCACACTCCCCCAGGTGTCACATCTGTGGAAACATTTAAATCAAAGTAATCCTTCAATGATTTAGAGACGTCCGCTAGGACTACTGTGTCTTCTAATAAAGAAGCGTTTAGCCTCCATTGCCACTGTCTTGGGATCGGGGAGTGGAGCATAAGGGAAATCTTAACCAAGGCATGGTCTGAAAAGGAAATCGGCTCAATAGAAGCATCTATTAGTTGTGTCAGATCAGTGTGTCTCAGGAGAAAGAAGTCAAGTCTAGAATATACGTCATGTATTGGGGAGTAAAAGGTATAGTCTTTAGAGGTAGGGAACAAGAGGCGCCAAGCATCTAGTAATTGGTGATCATGGAGCGCTCTGTTCAACCTTCTAATAGCTGCTTTAGACATACTAGACCTGCCTCGAGACGTGTCAAGGTCGGGGTCAAGTGTAACATTGAAATCTCCCCCTAGAACCAGCGTTCCCTCTGCGAAGACCTCAATTTTATCTAAAAACTGCAGGAGCGTTGTGATCTGACCAGAGTTAGGGAGGTATAGCGAGGCAAATGTATATGTTCTGGAGGCGATCTTACCTTTTACCATAAGGAGTCTTCCGTTGCCACCACTGCAGGAGTCCACAAATTCCCATGGTATCGACCTCGATATCACGATACTGGAACCAGAAGAGTGTGAATTATTAGATAAGCTGTGATATGATGAAGGAAACCAATGACTGGAGAGCTTATAAGGCTTGTTCTCGCACATATGAGTCTCCTGAAGAAAAGCAACATGAATTTTGTTAGTTTTCAAATAGTTAAACAAAATAGATCTTTTCCCTGCATCATGTAGACCTTGCACATTCAGCGTGCCAATTTGTATAGCAGATAGGGTGCTATGTGTCATAGTGTTCCCTTCTGCTAACTAGGAACTTCAAGGAAAAAGGGGACCAAGGTACAGGAAAGAGGGGGAGGTAAGAGGGGAGGGAGGTGTAGAGGAGTGTAAAACAAAGAGATTGAGAAAAAAAGATTAAAGGGAAGATAAGACTATTTTAGTCTAAGCCGGTCAAGCCAGCAAATCAACTCTCTCTAAGAAAACAGAAAAGAGAAAGAGAGAGAGTCGTAGGGACCGTAACTGACCAAAAGGCAACGATCCACAGACCCAGGACTCTTGTATATCATCAAGATCATCTCTTTACACCACATTATCAACTTCTTTAAAAGTCAACAAGAAAAAGTTACAATCGATAAAAGGGAAAAAGCAACACAAAACCCTTAATAAATTTGTTATACGTAACGAATGCACTATCTTTTTATATAACAATTGTTACCAGGCAGACCAGTCTAGAGCAATTCTGGGTGAGGTCTGAGGCATCAACCTCATATAGCTCAATCAGTTCCAACAAAGGTGGATCAGGAATCTCATGTTGGTAAGACCTCTGCAAACGCCTCGTCTCTTCCGCCCCTCGGGCTGCCAGGCTGTGACGAGGGCGTACGTGGAGCATTGCCACTCCGTGTCTTCCTCTTGCGGAGAGCATCTGAAAGGGAACTACGTTGGCGGCCCATTGTTGCGAACCTCTGAAATCCTTCCAAAGAGAGCCAATCCGGGATCGGGATGGATGGGATATCCAAGAACGAAAATAGTCCAGGAAGGTCATCCCTATGCCAAAGATAATATGTCTTGTTGTTTCTTCTCACTATAAGATGGAAGGGATGACCCCAGCGGTACGTGGCTCCCCGCTCTTTAATCTTCACAAGTAAGGGGCGCAGCTGCCGTCGCATATACAAGGTGCGACTAGAAACATCTGGGAAGAGGCGAACATTTACGTTGTCAATCAGAATGTCGCCAAAAGACCAAGCCGCTTGTATCAGAGCATCCTTGTCTGTAAAATTATGAAATCTACACAGAACATCTCTGGGGTTGTCTGGGTCAATTGGGCCTGGGCGAGATACTCTATGTATCCTATCAATTTTATATGATGAGCCTGGTGATCTTTGTGTTACCGTATTAAAGATGTCTAGAGTCCTGTCAAGGAGCATATTAGCTGTAATGGTCTCAGGCAATCCTTTCAGGCGTATGTTGTTGCGCCTTTCCCTATTCTCCTGGTCATCTGCTTGTAGAATCAGGGCAACAATATGTGCATTAGAGCGTGTAGCATGTCTCTCCAAGGCAGTGACTCTCTCTTCAATGGCAGCTATGGTCTCAGACACAGCAGTGTATTGTGACTTTAGAGTCTCTATATCCTCCTTAATGGGGCTCAGGGCTTTGGCTTGGGATGCCTCCATGCGGGCCATTAAACAGTCTAGGTCTTGTCTGGTGGGGAGAGCAGCAATCATGCTCCTAATAGCCCTCAGTTCAGAGTAGGAGCTGCTGGACTGGTCTGAAGCAGGCACCATTACTGCAGCATGTGTAGGGGAGGGGGGAGTATCCCTCCATGTCTCCTCGGTCTCCTCTCCAGTGTCTGCAATCTCCTCTAATGTTTCCACAACTGCAGACTCCCTTGATCTCTCCTTCCCCTTATCTGAGGAGCTGATAACAGCTGTTACCTGGCTTCCAGTGTTTTGTTTGCGGGGGTTTCTCTGTGGCAGCTGTGAAGGTGACTGTGCCTGCAGCTTCTGAGCATGAGGTCCTCCCTGTGCCATTACAGAGGAGTGTGCTGCCTTTCTTCCTGCTGTCCCAAACAGTTTTGCCATGCCTGCCTCTCTCCCTTGCTTCTCAGGAGGTGTCAGGGCTGTCACAGCATCTTCAGGCTTCTTTCTCCGTGACATTGGAGCAGAGATTGTGAAGTTGAATAGCTCTATAAAGTCCCGGGTCTGCAGAGCTTATGGAGGTGCTTCCTCACACTTCCATGGCCAGGTCACGCCCCGCTCTGTTACTTTTACTCAGTTGTTTCAGCATGGCCGCTGGGTGCTTCCCTTGCCATCCTCTGCTCAGCATTGTCTCCAGAACCGGGACAGTGCAGTTGAGCCTCTGTTGGTGTCCTTTCTCTCTCTTACTAAGTGTTTATTTCTCTGGTGGTCCTAAGCTAGTCTCTCCGCTTCTCTCAGCACCTCCGCACACAGAGCTCAAGTACCAACAGCCACGCGTGCTCCATTGTACCCCTTCCGGGTACTGCTCCCTAATTCGGCCGCCTTCTCCAAGTTGTGTTAGGTGTTCGGCCTCAGCTCCCCTTAGGAACTCAGGGCCTCCGGATCAACGGTTCGGGCGTCCAGCATCCGCGCCGTGTTCAGGGCCGGTTCCCTGTGTCGTCCTCCAGCCCCTCTGTACTCTCATCAGAAAGGGGCGTACAGGGATTTACATCTCATTCCGTACCCCAAGGTCTCTGTTCGTCCTCCACACCTGTCAGTCTTTCCCTCTCGGGGCGAGCATGGTCGTGCTTCAGCCCACAGGGGTCAATAATAACTGATATGGTCAGGCTCGACTGCTGGCAGGTGCTCGGAGGAAAATGCTCGATATCAGGGGAAAGATAACCTCGGCACACTTGTATGTAAAATTGAGTCAGAGAATGAAAGTCCTTTATTGGATTTTTATTGTGAGTCAAAAAACGTGCAATGTTCCCAATGTACTCCTCCACCTCTTCCTTCCACTCACTATCTCTCTTTTTTCCTCCTGGCTATGCTTGGGCCCTCCCTCCACTGTCCACCCATTGTCCCGGGGTCCTAAGTGTTGTGTGTGTTTGAAGCTCAACTGCGCCATCCTAGCACCTGGAAAGCAGAGGCACAACTCTCCCTCAAATGGAGGAGTGCAGTACCTCTGGTGGCGGCCTACCCGGGGGGGCGCCTCATTCCCCCTTGGCAAAGGTTAGCTTGTCCCCGAGCAACACGGTAACACAGATAGTCACAAAATATTTTTTTTCCAAACAACAATAACAATACGCATAATTTTTCTTCCCTTTTGGGAGGCACTCATGCTTAAACATTGCAAAACAGAACAGTCCAGTCCTTCAGAGTCATCATAAAGGAAAAAGCCAAAAATATAAAGTGTTCAAAAAGAAAAGTCATAAAAAGTGCTGATAAAACATAAAGTACACAGTCTAGTTGAGCAGTATCTCCTACCAGGGTTCAAAACAGTTCTTGGTCAAAGTCCTCAGCCCGACTATACAGCGATCATGGCGGGCTAACTATGCACACTTTACAATTTTACAGTTTCCTAGTACCTGACTAACCAGTTGCATACATTGTTTACTTAATTCAACATTCTAACTACTATTTACACTGACTTTTCAGGTCTCACTTTATGGGTAAGGGCCTCTTGCCCGCAAACTGTCCTCCCCACTTGAAAGTTCAGCTCTGCATATGGGGTTCGAGGCTGCAGGATCTTGTACACCGCAACACATACTAGCCTCGCTGTCCCATACATCGGGTGTAACCGACCTCTTCTCCGGGGTAGCGATCCTAGGGTGTCCCTTCGGGATGTTCGACTCAACGTCTCTTCTGCTGATGAAAATCTCTTGGTCCAGGCCGTACTTCTTTATGAACCCCCTGCCAGTCCGGAGGAGGAAGTCCACAACTACTCCTCGGTGCCGCTACGCCGGGTTGGTTACCCGAGTCTTTCGTACGTAGGCTTTTTCTTCCAGGTTGACCTCCTCCTGCTGCCGGCAGCGGTCTCGGGACTGTCGTTGCTCTTCCTCCTTGGCGGCTTGTCTTTGTGCCCATTAGTCACCATCGTGTCTGCTCTCAACCCTGCTCACTGCCTGGGCCACAATCAGACACCCCGCAGCTAGACTCTCGTGGGATGCCCAATGCACCCTCCCGCTCTCGACTTCCGAGGTTTCTTCTGAGCTCGCACTTCTTTCTAGCTCAGCGGCATCACCCTCTGTCTTCAGTGCAGGTTCGGGCGGGTCTGATGTGGCAGCCAGTGGCACTTCTGTCGGCTCTGGTATCGTTGACCGATTCTGGTTTGTTGGTTCTACCGCTGGTGCTGCTACTGGTGGCTCCGAATCCTCTGGCACTGGGACTCGGCGTGCTAACTTTTGCAACTGGGCCCTTTTCCAAGCGTTAACAGCCCACACTGCGCACTACTCAGTAGCTGACTTAGTTCTTTCATGGCTTCCTTGAACTCGTCAGACATGTGTAAACTGTACCCAGTCTCTAGCTGACCTGGTTAAATATCAGCCTCTGTTGGTGTTTCTTTCTCTGGTGGTCCCTCAGTGCTATAAGCTAGTCTCTCCGCTCCTCTCAGAACCTCCGCCCACAGAGCTCAGGTACCGACAGCCACGGGTGCTCCATTGTACCCCTTCCAGATACTGCTCCCTACTTCGGCCGCTTTCTCCAAGTTATGTCGGGTGTTCGGCCGCAGCTCTCCTTAGGAACTCGGGGCCTCCGGCTCAACGGTTTGGGCGTACAGCATCCACACTGTGTTCAGGGCCGGTTCCCTATTTCGTCCACCAGCCCCTCTGTACTCTCGCCAGATATGGGTGTATGGGGATCTGCGTCTCGTTCCGTACCCCATGGGCTCCATTCTTCCTCCACACCTGTCGGTCTTTCCCTCCCGGGGCGAGCGTGGTCGTGCTCCAGCCCAAGGTAGTCGACACCACTCCCGACCTCTACTCCTCCACCTTTTCCTCCTTCTTCCTTCTACTCACTAACTCTCTTTTTTCATCCCGGCTACGCTTTGGTCCTTCCTCCAGGTCCACCCACCGTCCTGGGGTCCTAAGTGTTTTGTGTGTGTGAAGGTCAACTACACCATCCCAGCACCTGGAGAGCAGAGGCACAACTTTCCCTCTAAAGGAGGAGTGCAGTACCTCTGGTGGCGGCCTACCCAGTGGGGCGCCACATTATATTATGTAGGATGCCTAACAAGGTAGTATAAGTGCTATAGGTATGCAGTTGAAAGGTTAAATCTGCCCGGAAACAGACAGTTGACAGCTGAGATTAGCCAATAGGGAAGGAGCTAGAGCACAGGGAGAGAGACAGTTTCTTTGGAAACGTCAGTTAGGGCCCAGCCCTGGGTCACAGACAGACCTCAGGTCTGAGGAGCAGCAGAGCCACATGCTATGGGTGACTTGTGACAGGTTAGGTGGGCTTCCTGAGAGCGGGGAGTGGAGGCTGGGTGGTGCTGGGGAGGTCTCTGCATTTTGTGTGACATGAGGTCGTACCCATGTGGAATGGGCAGTGACTTTTCAGTATGTTGATATTTGAGGCACTTGGTGGCACTGCTACTCTTAAAACTAAAGTGTTTGTCACGTTCCCACTTCTCAGCACGTTACTTGGGGTTGCGCATGCAAGAGTTAATCTATCTCCTCTCGCTCAATCCAGCACTCTACCTCTGTCCTATGCTGAAAGGGAGCATCAATCACACCTCGACCGTGCACCCTGCTTCACACATGCTGCCACCACCCACCAGATTTGGGGCCGATGAGTCACCCTAAATTAAGACTATCTGACAATCAACAAAATCACACCCTTTCTAGGGTTAATGGGTTCTTTAGAGAAAACAAGGTCCAGACTTATTAAAGCTTTAATATAAAAAGGTACAGTGCTTACAAGAAAATATATAAAAATAGAATAAAAAAGGAGAGAAAGAATGTCCTGAAGCATATTATACTGCTTGATGTGAAAAAAAAACCGTGAGATAGCTGTTACCTCACTAGTGTCAAGTAAAGAAGTTCTTTTATATATAACAATAAAGTGCAGCTTTATTTGTGTGAGGACAGACGCCCAGGAGAATCCCAAATCATGTAAGAGTGTAGGGGCGCATTGCTAAAGACTATGCCCGACAACACCTTCCGGGCCGCCTGGCTCCTCTTACGTTTTGGCAAAGTCAACAGGATTGAGCCAGGATTCGTTAAGGTTTGTGGGTAAGGCTGTTATGATGAGAAAATGGTGACCATTACATCATCAAAAATATCAGATGATGGCACATTACATAGATGGAACTTTGTACATTATGGTCATTGTTACCTGGAAAAAGCGCAAAGATGTGTCTGGCCTGCACAAAACCCTGTGATGAAGAGAAGCCCTCTGATCAGCGGCCTCCGCTCCCAATGTGTGCAGCGAAGAGAAAGGCCAAGCAAGTCGCCACAAGCTAATGGAAAATGAGTGGCGGCCCTGATGAAAGGCAGAGTAGCTGGAAGAGGCCCAACCCTGGTAGGTGTGGAAAGAATATAGAATGGGCACATGCAGCAATATATGTCCAAGGATTTTATCTTAAGGAGACCTGGGTGTGAAAATGTCCACAATGAGGACAATTGAGTGGTTGTCAAAGAAGTCTACTTTGCTATGACCCTTGTTGTGTTAATTTGAGGACTCTACTGCTGCAAAGGGTTTGCCTTCCCTTTGCTCTGGACTGTGCCCCAATGCCCAGTCCAGCTATGGACTTGCCCCTTTGCCCCATGGACTTGGTCTGGTATTCTCCATCCCTAGGGACCATGAAAACTGCCGTTTGGGCAGCATTGGGCAATATAAAACAGATTGGTGTTCACAAAGGGGGAAGGAGGGACAACAGATGACAAGAAGTGCCTGCTAGCGTTTGCAGCATTTAAAGAACTGTGCTCAGGGAACCGACTTGTATGTACGAACCCCGGTGAACCTTCAGCCTGTGTCGAGCTAAGGGCCCGTGTTGTTAAAATAACCTGAACTTTCTGTTCCAGGGTCCCAGCCGAGTGGGATTGGGGTCATGCGAACCTAAAGAGAGAGGAACAGAGATTGTTAATTCATGTGTAAAATGTGTGCAATGTTTGGTGTCTTACAGTCTTATAGTTGAGGAAAATCCTGAAGTAGTTAAGAGATTCTCACGTAGTCCACCGAATCTGGTGTAATCCACAAAAGCGACCTGCAAGACATAAATGGAGAGAATTAGTAAATAAATAAATACAAGAGACACCCTCAATTACCAATATGTTCCCCATCAAAATCCAAAGCATGTCTGACTCAGTCCTACGGAAGTCCCTCGACGACTCTGTCTCCCAGTGTATGGAGGCACGTTCAAAGAAAGCATCCCCCATAGGTTGGAAGAGCAGCCACTGCCCGGCTCTAACGCTGCGTCCTGTGAAGATTGGGATTGTGACACGTGATAATGTCAGTGAGGTTACCGCAGGTTAAACTCGGCACCTCACACAGGGGTTATAACCCATGCCTGGGAGTGTGACGTGCGATAATGTCAGTAAGGGTACTGCTGATCAAACTCGCTGGCCCACACATTGGGTATCCCCTAAGTCTAAATTTGTAACATGCGATAACGTCAGTGAGGTTATCGCAGGTCAAACTTACCGGATGACATGACGGGTATCCTGTGTGCCTGGGAATGTGACCTGTGGGGACATCAGTAAGGTTGCCGCATATCAAACTTGCCCCCTGTGTGACCTACAGTAACTTTACTGTAAGGTTACTGCATGTCAATCTCACCCCTTGTGACCTGGCGAGTGACCTGCAGTAACTTCACTGACGTCACACTCCCAGGCTTGGGGAATACCGCCTGTGTGATCCTGCAAGCTTGACCTGTGATAACCTCACTGACATTATCACATGTTACACTCCCGGCTCCTGCCAGATGCAGCATGAGTGCCAGGAGTTGGGCAGTTGATCTTTTTTCTGCCTATGCGTTCTCTGAATATGCCCCCATATGCTGGGCGACTAAGTCAATAAGGGACATCCATGGGGCTACATCGGAATCGCTGCACCACTGTAGATTTTTTTTGGTGGAGGGTCAATAAATTGGTGAAACTTCATATGTGCTGGGGAGTGTTCTTTCAAAAAAATATTTTTGGGTGTGTTTATTTTGCTTATTACTGACAGAGTTAGTAATGTCAGGTATCTGATAAATACCTCACTATTTCTAACCCTTGGGCTTGATGCCAGCTGACATTACACAGCCGGCATTAACCCAAAGTATCATCATGATGGAGGCGCCAGCTCTGGGGCAGCTATGGCCTGCTATTTTTAGGATGGGAAGGGACCAAGAACCATGATCCTTCTCACCCTGATAATACCAGCCCCTAGCTGTGAGCTTCACCTTGGCTGTGATACAATTTGGAGAAGGGGACTCAACATTTTTTTTAAATTGTTTATTTATAAATTAATAATTTAAAAATATAGTATGAGTTAGCAACTGTTTTGGATTATCAGCCAAGGTAAAGATGCCAGATGCAGGCTACGTCTCTCTGCTTCACCTTAGCTGGTTTGCAAAACGGGGGAGGCGCACATCATTTTTTTTTAATTATTTATATTGTTGCTAAATACAAGAATAAACATCCTTTTCTCGCCTAATGAAAGACACTAGAGGGTGCAAGCTTAGAATATGTAGGGATGTGGGACATTATATAGCTGTTTTGTCTGTTTGTCTGTGTCTACTGTGGTGCAGCGGTTGACTGCCCCACAGGTGTTGGTGCTGGGACTTGCGGTTCCAGGGCTCTGGTACGGCATTAGATGTGTTGGGGCTGCAAGTTGGAAGCCAGGGGAGTGGCTGTCTAACCTGGATCCTCCTGTGGGTGTGATGGAACACAGATAAGCAGACTTCCTCTCAGTCACATGGGCTGTGAGGTCAGTAAAGGTCCTTGACCACAGGAGAGGAAGGAGCCTGGGGAATAAGGGTGGCATTTTCCCAGCATCCAGAATAGCTGAGGAAGCCTAAGGGAGCCTGGATCCCCCTGGACTCAGGTAGTTTGCACCCGGTCTGAGCCCGGACCGGACCAGACCAGAGTCGGTGAACCTGCAGAGGAGGCATCCCCCAGCTAAGACCGTAGACAGCGATCCCATTGATGGACTAAAGGTCAGTGGTTGCTGTTATGGACTAACCAGGTGTCGTCCTGGTCGGTGGGGATAGCCTTACATAGTGTACCTGTCCTGTCCATGGATGCCCTGTAATACCGTATGCGGTTTATGAGGATTGTTAATAAACCGTTGGACTTTGTTTATTTTGAGACCCGGTTGTTTGCACAGTTTTCTGCGGCCCAGCAGTTCTCTAGGAGGTTTCATGAGCTAATGAGCGGCCAAGCAGTCTCCTAGGCGTGTGTGCGCCACACTACCTATCTCATTAAATAACATTGGTTTAATAAAATGTGACAACTAGCTTTAAATTGACATAGAATTATTGTTTTGCATGTCACACCATGTCCGTTTTTTTTTCTTGCACCCACTGGCTTGCATTGGTGAGTCCTCCGGTGATATATGCAGCCATATGAAGCATATTGCAATTTTTTTCCTTAGACTGTTTCCAGCTGAGAAAAAAATTTGCAGATGGACATTGCCCTATTGTTTAACATTGGTACGAGTGCAACACAAATTTTTATTGGATTGCTCTCGGCATTTTTATAGGCAGGTATTTAACCACATATGAACACACTGTTGCATGCTAATATAGCTGAAGGTTGACAAATATACAACCACAACTTATGGTCTGTCCACTAGTTATAAACATGTGTTACCTACCTTGTTAATTGAATAATAGTTGCCAAATTTATTCTCTCCAATTTATTTGTTCAGATTTTTGTGCAAACCGGCTTTTCTCCCAGGAACACTGCGTATACACAATGTGTAGAGGTGCCCAACATGGTGATCCCATCCACTGGGTATTTCGGCATTTCTGCAGCTACATCAGTACTAGCAGGTAATACCTCAATATTTGTTTGCATACATGTAATGTTTAAACGTTTATTATAATGAAATAATGTTTTTTTAAAAATGTAAGATTCCCACATTTAGAAGACACTATCCTTTCCTTCAGAGATAACCTGCCTCGTTATTTCTAGGTTTAATTTAGTATTTGTGCAACAGCCGCAAGGGCCTTGGGTACTCGACCAGCCGGGCATAGTCACGGTGGCAGTCCCGGCATTTGTGGCCCTGGCCGAGCAGATAAAGGGTGCATTTCCAGGGGATGAAAATGACTTTACGTGACGCCACCTGTGGTATCTGATCAACGATGACCAACGCTGCTAAGATGAGCCCCCATGGGATAGATCTAGTGGCAGCCAGGATATGGTGAATGTAACTTTGGGAGATGATGGTGTGGTAGTTATGGTGCGGGAGGCGGCAAGGAGGGTGCAGGAAATAACAGGAGGACACAAAGAGGTTCAGTTCTTTACCTTTACTGGCAGTTCTTTGTACTTCCAGCCCAGCCGGGGCACTGTGTCCTTCGGGTCAGTGATCCAGTCAACTCCCAGGCAGTTCAGGTTCACTCCACCAAGACACCCTTCTATATGCCTATCCAGGTTGCCCTTTTCTGCACTGGTTTACTTGCCACTCCTGCCTCCCTGCGCCTTTGTTCTACAGTATCCCAAGCAGGTGGCTGCGAGCCCTGTCGAGCAACGATTGATACGTCCTCTGGCCCTAGGTCTAGCCACCGTTTCTGCGGATTGTCCATGGTTGTTGGCCACTGCACATAAAGTTCAGTGGCCCCTGGTTTCCTGGCTCAAACTTGAAGTGTTGTTGCCAGATTGTGGCGGTCCCCTCTTGCAATCAGTTCCTCCACCATGACTGGAAGTCGGGGTGAATTCAGGGTTCACACTAGTCTGGGTTCCATGAGTGACCTACCCTCTGGTCCCCACTCCTGCCCAGCACCAGAGTTCCCATAGAACTTCATCTTTCTCTTGATGGTCTTCCTCATTCTCCAACTGTCTACTCCTCACTGCCTAGCTCCTCCTCTTCCTTCTCTACTTTCTTGTCTCACTTTATCCTCCCACCCCCTTCTTAACCTATTCCCTCCTCCCGCCAGTGGCAGGTTCTGCTCAATTGGAGTCTCTTCTGCCCTCCATCCCCTGGCCGGGAGTTAGGATGGGTGTTGGCTGCAAGTTGTGTGTGTGTCTCGGTATTATGTCCCCAATTTACCTGGGAGTGGGATACCACACCTATGGATTAGGTGCAATACCTCTGCGGTGACCAGACCGCAGGGGTGCCACACTTGTACTGCACAATTTACCAGGGTGTAAAGAGAAGCACCCAGGAGTTGTACATTAAGGAAGAAAATAATTATTTTACATAGTTATATCATAAAAGGTCATCAGTATTAAAGTGGCTGTACATGACTTTTTTCTTTACTGTGGGACTAAAAATTATTAGACAGGTAGTGTTGATTGACAGCCATTTCCCCACACGTAGGCAGCATGGATGAGGCTGACAATAAGCATGATGTCGGTTATCACCTCTGTTGATGTGATGTCAGCGGAAGCCACTGAATGCCAGCAGAGATCGGCATTGGGCACAACAGGTAGGTGGTTAGCAACTACCTGTCTGTTAGTTCTTAGGCACATAGTAAAAGAAAAAAAAATAGTCCCAGACAACCCCTTTAATATAGTTATGTGTACAGAATTTAACCTACATTATTGGTTTACTAGACTTGTTTAGTATTCTATGGGCAGTGTAAAGACATTGTTGAAGTGTTATAGATTCCCAGCAGTATGGACTAAATTGTGGTTATATTTGTACAAAATTACTTAGATAAAATTACTAAAAATATATATTTAATTTTCAACATATCTACTTAATTTCTTCAATTTAAGTAAGAGCTTACAATGACTTTTCAGTATGTTGATATTTGAGGCACTTGGTGGCGCTGTTACTCTTAAAACTAATTGTGTATGAATAGGATGGTGTATAAAAACTGGTAATTATGGATGTATTATTACTAGGGATAGCGAGTATACTCGCTACTTTTTGGAACTCGCCAAATAGTAGTGGTATTCAGGCTACTCCTACCTCCGAGTATCTTATGTGTACTCGGAGTAGTGAGTAGTCCATTCACTTTGCAACACTGCGAAAGTACCTAAAGTGAATAAAAGTTGTTAAAAATAATAAAATTACATACTCACCTGTCCACGCCTGCAACGGGACCGTCCCAGAAGACCTGCGATCACCGGACAAGGACTGTGACTTCCAGCCAATCATCAGAATTGGCCGTACACGTCACAACCACATGATCGCTAGCGGTCACCTGATTGGCCAGATTGCAAGGTCCTGACAGTACACCTAGGACCTTGCAATCTGGCCAATCAGGTGGCCGCTAGCGATCACGTGGTTGTGACATGTCACCATCTGATTGGCCGATCGCTACCGGCCATCTGATTGGCTGGAAGTCACAGTCCTTGTCCGGTGATCACAGGTCTTCTGGGACGTCCTGGTGCAGGCGTCAGACAGGTGAGTATGTATTTTATTATTTTTAACAACTTTTATTCACTTTTAGGGTACTTTCACAGTGTATCTATAGTAACTGCGGTAATCAAACCATATACTCGCAACGAGTACCGATACCTACTCGTTGCGAGTATAGCGATTCCGAATATTACGGTACTCGCTCATCCCTAATTATTACATTATTAACGTCTTATATAATAGTTTGGAGTTTAGATTTTGGGGATAATATTATTTAGTTTTGCCCTTAGCGTTTACATTGATCTCTTGTCGCTTTCAGATGACCATGATGTTCTTTCCTTTATGGTGTACAGTCTAAGCACAACCTGGGAAGAGGTAATATATTTTTCTATTTATCACTAATTTATTATTTAATCCTTGAATTTAAACGATTATTGTTTTTTACTCCATAAATTAACAGTATGTGTGAAAATAAGAAACTTTAATATATATATTTTATCAAAGAACTGTCATTGTGTCATCAACATGGACAGTGTCAAAGTGACAGTCAAATACAGTAATTCTCAAGTGATATATTTTACCATCTAAATAAACTTACCCTAGCATCTGCGGCGGTATTATTTACCAACCATATAGAAAATGTTATATCAAAGTTACTTTTTAGGGAAATGAGCACCAAAGACATCAGAAAATGAAAATGGTAATAGTGCTGGTTTATCAGAATTTCTGATTAAATAGGACCAATTTTATATACTGAAGTACCATCCTCCTGCATGACAGCTGTGGCACACTATGCTATTAATATAATATGGCAACCATCATTTTGGCAGCTGTTACATCTATAAGTAGTCTGTGCAAACCACATGTTTTGTATTAAAGTCACCAGGAGCTCAGATTCCAAAGGACGAGAGGGAAAGGTATGAGAAAGAATATGAGGAATTTCAGAAGGTACTGGAAAAGAACATGGAAGACTTCCAGAAGAAGAATCCTTTAGAAGGTTTGCATTTCAGCATTTTCCATTGCTAGGTCATAATCTCTCAGGATCAGTAGCTTTATTATATTGCGGTCCACACTGTCTGATCATTTGGGAGAGGGTAGAAGCAGCCTTAATTGGTTATTCCCACTATTAAAAGTTATCTATTCCAAAGGTGGGGTCCGAACACTTAGATCCTGTTGTGTCCCATTAATGGGAACAACCTGTTGTATATATTTCTCTGCATTGTGTATTTCCTCCAATCAGGAAATTGTTGTTGCTAGGTAGATTTAGACTGTTTGAAGTTTAATTGTATGTCCCTCCCTTAGTTTGGCTCTGTACTAGGTTGCTCCTCCCTTCTTCACCAGTTTAGTTTAGAGAAGCCGTTACTGAAGACGCATGTGTGCAACCCTGTACAGATTATTCCTTTTTACCTATCGTTCCATTGTAACTAATACAAGATTTGGAAGAAAACTAGATGTTTCTCCTGGTCTTTCTACAGCTGCAGTGACGCTCAAGTTGACACTGTCTATTATCATTTGGTGATGTAAGTACATGTATACAATCATCTAAAAGACTGGTGATTAGAGCTCTTGGGATTTGCAGTCCTCAGAAGGAGACAGAACAGATCCCCACCCAATACCAAAAGGTATAAACTGAATGATGATAGATAGACCATTTCAGAGCCTAGTTTTTGAAATTTCTGGCATCTCAGCAGTCAGATCCCCCCTTTTGGATAGGTGATTATTTTCAATGATGGGAATAATCCTATAAGACAATGTCTACCCTGCCCCCCAATGAACAAACTGTGCAGACTGCAATATGATGAAGCTACCAAATACCATACAACCACCATGGTTTGTAGTCACACCCAGGCCCTGCATACTAGGGGGGCTCAAAAAGTCCTTCCATGCGATATGAGAAGACCAATATTATTAAGAATTCCTGATAGTTAGGTGCCTTGTTGGAATTTTTGCATTGGACCTTTGAGCTTCAAGTTGCACCACTGTATAGAACATTTAGTTTATATTTCCACATTATAAACCAGGAGGTATGTACTCAGGTGCAGCTCTAAATGATACACATAGATCATATTGTAAGATTATGTGCACTATTTAGGCGCCGCTGAGCTAGGTTTACTGTTGCACTGTGCAGTGCTGTTCAACCTGCAGAATTTCTTCCAAACTGACTATATCTCTCCATGAGACACACTACAATTCTTTTTTTATTACTGCTTAATGCTATGCCTCCTTAACCTCACATCTTCTCGTTGTTTATCATGATCAGACGAGGATGAGTTTGAATCAGACAGTCAGCGGGAACTAGAGATGATCATTTTTGGACAGGTTCGGTTGCTGGAGGAGGTGAGAGTACTGAAAAAAAGGCTAAACATGACTCTAGAGGAGCAGATCAAACACCGAGACACATTGAGCAGTTCCAAAGCCAATGAGACCACCACTGTGAACATGGAACATGTGAGTATCAGGCAGTGCTCAGGATACTACCTAAAGGGAACCTGTTATATTGAAAATGGTTTCTGATGTGCAGGCAGGATGTTATAGAGCAGGAGGAGCTATCATTTGATAGGAAAGGTTTCTGTAAAACATGCATTTTATTCATTGAAATTCCTGTTGTTTGTTCCATAAGGCGGTCCTACTCAGTGATTTACAGTCTGCCTTGTATGACTGTACATGTAGAGATAGCTGTCAATCATTGCATTGGAAGGACCGCCCTCTGGACTCGTGTGTATACTTACACCAGTCAATTTCAATGAACAAATAATAAGTGACAATAATCCTTTCTCACAAATGTATACATCATTATGCTCAGCTTCTTTTTAACATGCTATACATAGATCGGACTTTGGGTATGTGACATTATTTTTAATTGCATATGTACAATGTGTATAGGGGTGGTCAGTTAAGCACAGAACAACAGACTGCGTGCAAAGGAAAACTCCTTGCAACTGGCTTATGAACTGCCCCCTCCTATTCACTTATTCATTCATTCATTTACTTAGATGCTGTGGTCTTAAACCGCTTATGATTTCAAGGATTAAGAGCTTAGAGAAAGGGTTTTCTGTTTTTGTTCCTGTTTTTTTTTCAGCAGGATAAATGTTTTTGAGTGTTATGATTTCACTGTATTGTTCTGTGTGATACATGCAACTCATCCAAAGGAATGTATCTATGGAACAATCACTTCTAATTTATTACACCCACGACACCTATAGTACTGTGCAAAAAGTTTTAGATAGGTGTGGAAAAAAAAGGCCACAGAGTAAGAATGTGTTGAATAATAAATGTGTTAATAGTTTATTTTTTTTTTATCAATTAACAAAATGTAAAGTGAATGAACAAAAGAGAAATCTAAAGCAATCAATATTTGGGGCTGAGCACCCATTGCCTGCAAAACAGTATCGATTATTCTAATTCCACTTGCACAGTTTTTGATGCAACATGGTGGAATGATTGTTCCACACATTTTGGAGAACGTTTTGTAGATGTAAACCCTTTTGTTCCTTCATGTAAGTTCAAACAGACTTGATGATTATGGAGATCAGGGCTCTGTGGGGGCCATAACATCATTTTATTAATAATATTATTTATTATTATAGCGCCATTTATTCCATGGTGCTTTACATGTGAAAAGGGGCATACATAGACATGTACAATAAATATGAGCAATACATGACACACAAGTACAAAGGAGAGAGGATTCTGTCCACCAGGGTTCACAGTTTACGAGGGTTGGGTGAGGATAGAGTAAGAGAGGGTAGAGCTGGTGGTGCGGCGGTTCAGTAGACTGAGGATCACTGCAGGTTTTAGACTTGTCGGAAGAGGTGGGTCTTCAGGTTCCTTTTGAAGGGTTCCATGGTAGGTGAGTGTCTGATGTGTTGGGGCAGAGAGTTCCAGAGTATGGGGGAAGCACGGGAGAAATCTTGTATGCAGTTGTTGGAAGAAGGGATAAGAGGGGAGGAGAGAAGGAGATCCTGAGAGGATCGCAGGTTGCATGTAGGTAAGTACCAGGAGACCATGTCACAGAGTACGCAGGCGACAGGTTGTTTATGGCCTTGTATGTCTTAGGGTTTTGAACCGGAGCCTCTAGACAATAGCAAGCCAGTGAAGAGATTGGCAAGAGGAGAGGCTGGGGAATGATGAGGAGACAGGTGGATTAGTCGGGCAGCAGAGTTTAGGATAAATTGGAAGTGGTGGAAGAGTGCTAGAGGGGAGGCCAGAGAGTAGGTGGTGGTAATAGTCAAGGCGGGAGATGATGAGGGCATGCACAAGTGTTTTTGCAATTTCTTGATCAAGGTATGTACAGATCTGGAAAGTATTTTTGAGTTTGAGTCGGCAGGAGGTGGCAAGGGCTTGGATATGTGATTTGAAAGAGAGGGAAGAGTCGAGGATAACCCCGAGGCACCATGCATGTGGAACTGGGGAAAATGAGCAGCCATTGACTTTGATTGATAGGTCTGGTGGAGGGGTAGAGTGAGATGGGGGAAAGATGATGAATTCTGTTTTGTCCATGTTCAGTTTTAGAAAGCGAGCACAAAAGAAAGATGAAATAGCGGAAATAGTGGGATTCTATGAGCTGTCCCCGGCTGAAGATGTAGGTGGAGAAAAGCAGGGGTCTTAGATCTCAACCTTGGGGAACATCGAAACAGGGGGAGAGATGAGGAGGTGGTGTGGGAGAGGGGGACACTGAATGTCCGGACTGTTAGATATGACAAAATCCAGGAGAGGGCCAAGTCTGTGATGCCAAGAGATGAGAGAATCTGTAGCAAAAGCGGAATGGTCTACAGTGTCAAAGGCAGAAGATAGGTCGAGGAGAAGGAGGACAGAGTAGTGTTGGTTGCTCTTGGCGGTCAGTAGGTCATTAGTGACTTTAGTTAGTTGAGTGATGCAGTTGGAAGCCAGATTGTAACTGGTCAAAGAGGGAGCAGGAGGAGAGGTGGGAGGACATTTCAAGATGGACATGCTGGTACAGCAGTTTTGAGGAATAAGGGAGAACCAATATCGAGCAATAGCTAGACAAAGAGGATGGGTCGAGGGACGGCTTTTTGAGGATGGGTGTGATTGAGGCATGTTTGAAGGATGAGGGGTGGACACCATTTGTAAGTGAAAGATTGAAGAGATGTCTTAGGTTTGGGGTGAAGTGGGAAGGGAACAGGTCAAGCGTGCAGGTGGTGAGACATGATCTTGACAGAAGAGAGGAGAGCTGATCTTCTGTCATGGTGGAGAAACTGGCTTGGAAGAACAGAGCTGAGCAGTTATGAGGGGCATTGGAGGCATCCAGCCTGGACACTTCACCCTGGAATCAGACACATATGGAGTCACTTTAGCTCTATGGGAGGCTTATGGACCTGAAGTATCTTCTTCTCTGGTAATTCCAGTATATAAGGGAAATGGTTTTCTTCTACCCTACATTAATATGGTTGATATGAAACCTGAGTGTCCATGACTTTAACAGTAGCTGGATGCCCACCACTGTGTACACTGTCTCCGGGAGTTAGTGAATGCACCCCCGTGACCCCGATTCTGGGACCCCTCTTTTGAAGCGATACAATATCTTGATCTATTCTTTGTCTCGTGAAAAAAGAGTGACAGGCAATTGTTGTGAAACTCCAAAAAGATCTCTGATGAGCCTCATCTTGAATTTCTGAGGCGAAACGCGTAAGATGGAAACAATGGAGATTCATTAACGTTTCTTTTAACGTCACAACTGAAGGAAGAACGTGAATGCACTGTGGACCAGCGTGGAATCAAAGGACTAGGGAGACTATTTGAGTTAAGTTGACCCTGGTCCGATTCTGTGTCCTGTTGTTACCCAGACATATTGTATGCATCCTCTGACAACTTTCTATTGTTGCTATTTTTTGATACCCGTAGTATCTAGGGCTATCATAGGGCGAGCCGCCGTGGAGTGGGGGCACCCGAAACTTTAGGGTGATTTACCTCCACTGACAGGCAGTTTGCAAACATAGGGAGAGGAAGGGGTACATGTATTGTTATGTGCTGTTGTCCTTCAGCGAATTTGTATAATACACCTGTTTGTTCACTCTTTGTATACTATGTTAGACTTGACCAGTCATTTTTAAAAAGAATAAAATAAAAGATTCTTTTAAAACTATTCCCGAAGTGGTAGCTTTCACGTCTTTAGCAGAAGAACAGAGCTGAGCAGTTATGAGGGGCATTGGAGGCCGTGGCTCCAAGGCTCCTGGTTCTCATTTACTTTGGAGATAATTTTGACCGTAATAGGTGGTATGTTTGTGGTTACTTATTGTCCCAGAATGAATTTGGAGCCATGGAGTTGCATGATATATATATATATATATATTTATATATATATATATATACATACATATATACAGTTTTGGCCAAAAGTATTGACACCCCTGCAATTCTATCAGATAATACTCAGTTTCTTCCTGAAAATGATTGCAATCACAAATTCTTTGGTATTATTATATTCATTTAATTTGTCTTCAATGAAAAAACACAAAAGAGAATGAAGCAAAAAGCAAAACATTGATCATTTCACACAAAACTCCAAAAATGGGCCAGACAAAAGTATTGGCACCCTCAGCCTAATACTTGGTTGCACAACCTTTAGCCAAAATAACTGCGATCAACCGCTTCCGGTAACCATCAATGAGTTTCTTACAATGCTCTGCTGGAATTTTAGACCATTCTTCTTTGGCAAACTGCTCCAGGTCCCTGATATTTGAAGGGTGCCTTCTCCAAACTGCCATTTTTAGATCTCTCCACAGGTGTTCTATGGGATTTAGGTCTGGACTCATTGCTGGCCACATTAGAAGTCTCCAGTGCTTTCTCTCAAACCATTTTCTAGTGCTTTTTGAAGTGTGTTTTGGGTCATTGTCCTGCTGGAAGACCCATGACCTCTGAGGGAGACCCAGCTTTCTCACACTGGGCCCTACATTATGCTGCAAAATGTGTTGGTAGTCTTCAGGCTTCATAATGCCATGCACACGGTCACGCAGTCCAGTGCCAGAGGCAGCAAAGCAACCCCAAAACATCAGGGAACCTCCACCATGTTTGACTGTAGGGACCGTGTTCTTTTCTTTGAATGCCTCTTTTTTTTCTCCTGTAAACTCTATGTTGATGCCTTTGCCCAAAAAGAGAGAACATTCTTCCAAAACGTTTTAGGCTTTCTCAGGTAAGTTTTGGCAAACTCCATCCTGGCTTTTTTATGTTTCGGGGTAAGAAGTGGGGTCTCCTACTATACAGTCCCTTTTCATTCAGATGCCGACGGTCAGTACGGTTTGACACTGTTGTATCCTCGGACTGCAGGGCAGCTTGAACTCGTTTGGATGTTAGTCGAGGTTCTTTATCCACCATCCGCACAATCTTGTGTTGAAATCTCTCGTCAATTTTTCTTTTCCGTCCACATCTAGGGAGGTTAGCCATAGTGCCATGGGCTTTAAACTTCTTGATGACACTGCGCACGGTAGACACAGGAACATTTAGGTGTTTGGAGATGGACTTGTAGCCTTGAGATTGCTCATGCTTCCTCACAATTTGGTTTCTCAAGTCCTCAGACAGTTCTTTGGTCTTCTTTCTTTTCTCCATGCTCAATGTGGTACACACAAGGACACAGGACAGAGGTTGAGTCAACTTTAATCCATGTCAACTGGCTGCAAGTGTGATTTAGTTATTGCCAACACCTGTTAGGTGCAACAGGTAAGTTACAGGTGCTGTTAATTACACAAATTAGAGAAGCATCACATGATTTTTCTAACAGTGCCAATACTTTTGTCCACCCCCTTTTTTATGTTTGGTGTGGAATTAGATCCAATTTGGCTTTAGGACAATTCTTTTTGTGTTTTTTTCATTGAAGACAAATTAAATGAAGATAATAATACCAAAGAATTTGTGATTGCAATCATTTTCAGGAAGAAACTGAGTATTATCTAACAGAATTGCAGGGGTGTCAATACTTTTGGCCAACACTGTATATATATATATATATATATATATATATATATATATATATATATATATGCCTTTGATTAACTATTATTTCTATTTTTGAAAGCATTCTTACTTTGCAGCAATTTTTCTACACCTCGCTAAAACGTTTGCACTACCCTGTATATATTGAAATATAGTTAGTTTTAAAATTTTTCTTTATTTTTAATGCTCATCTTGTTATTATTTCTTCTGCTACCGTATTAAGGGGCATTACAAGAGTATTTTGTGAATATTTTGCAATTTGCCCATCTGCAAACACAGGCATGCACATAGATGGAAATATTGCAATTCCATGTTATTACGTACTGTATGTATAGATTTATAGATTATAGATTTTAAAAAGTGATACACAAATAAGGCATGGATATGTCGATCCCAAGGCCCTGAGGTACTCGGGTATCAGGCTCGGTGGGTGTTCTCACAGGGATGTCACGGGTGGCAGCATCTGAGCCCGTGGCCTGGGTGACACTTCAATAAGGGGTGTATGTACAGGGGATTAGAATTTGTCATGTGACACCACCTGTAGTACCTGGTGATGGGTCACCAGCGCCGCCACAGTCCTCCGGAGGTCGATGGTAATGCGGCTGAGATGGCAAAGATCCCTACAGGTGGAGCTGGGCCTCCGGGGCAGCGTAGTGTAAAGGGCAGCTTGGAGTGGAACTGTAGGTCAGAGAAGGGAGTGATGGAGCAGTCTATAAGGGCACCGGGAGTGGGGAGAAATTACCAACACACACTGTAGAAAGTGTCTTTTACCTATTTAATGGTGGTATGAGCAGGTAAAGACATCCAGGGCACTGTCGGGTAACCAGGTGCACAGTGAGCTTCCACAGCAAGTGGGTATAAGGCCTCCTCAGTTTTCCTACGGTTCCTGAAGCCCTGTCTGCTTGCAGCCAGACTGGCCTCCTCCCCTCTTGGGTCCTCTCTCTCCTCCTGCGCGGTCCACAGGTTACCCTCTCTGATCACTGCTGCATTACACTGCGGTGTCTGGCTCCCTCTCCCTGGGTACGCAGGGGGACCGGGTGACTGAAGTCTCCACGGTATGACTGGGTTTTCTGTAGTCTTGAAGTAATCCTACAGGTGCGGATCCTCAAAGTCCGGTAGGTCCCTGGGTGAACTTCCACTAGTTCCTCGCTCCCTTGGCTCTGCTCCTTGCCTTCTGTCCCCACTCCTAGGCTTGCTGGACGGTAGAAGGGCCACTCCGGATCACTGGTTCGGGCCTAACCGTGGCACCGAGCACCAGGACGTCTTCACAGCTCTCCTAGCATCTGCATACTCTAACTAACTCCTCCCCCAGCAGCAGTATTTATAGGGGATCTCACCTAAAGTCAGTGAGTATAGTTCCTCCTCCTGTGACGGGTTGGAAGGTGTTGCATGTAGCAGATACCTGCTGTGGAAACCCAGCTGTGCATTAGGGAAGTCTGTGGCTACCTGCGTGAGTAGGGCGCCACATATGCATGCTCATGTATATAAATTTGTCTATTACACCAATGAGCTGTTTTTGTTTTTGAAAGTGTAATAGTAAGGCCAATATGCATGTAAATTAAATAAACATATGAAGAGGCTAAAGGGATTTGTTTAGCTACCAGACCTAATGTTGAATTACCGTATATACTCGCGTATAAGCCGAGTTTTTCAGCCCAAAAATTGGGCTGAAAAGTCTCCCCTCGGCTTATACGCGAGTATATACGGGACCCCCTCACTGTTTGGCGCCCCCACCTCAGCATGGCCCCCCCCGCACACAGCGCTGCGCTCATACATTACCAGCCTGTCAGCTGTCATCCTCCGGTGGCGGATCGCGGCTCCCGGCTCTGGCTTCCATCTTCATCTGTCTCTTCCTGCATGTCACATGACCGGCCGGCGTCGCGATGACGTCATCGCGATGAGCCCCGGTCACAATGCAGGAAGACACAGATGAAGATGGAAGCCGGAGCCGGGAGCCGCGATCCGCCACCGGAGGATGACAGCTGACAGGCTGGTAATGTATGAGCGCAGCGCTGCGTGCGGGGGGGGGGGGGGGCCATGCTGAGGTGGGGGCGCCAAACAGTGAGGGGGGCCTGGGGCTGCTGTGTACTACCCCTGGGGCTGCTGTATATACCCCTGGGGCTGCTGTGTACTACCCCTGGGGCTGCTGTGTACTACCCCTGGGGCTGCTGTGTACACCCCTGGGGCTGCTGTGTACACCCCTGGGGCTGCTGTATATACCCCTGGGGCTGCTGTGTACTACCCCTGGGGTTGCTGTGTACTACCCCTGGGGCTGCTGTATATACCCCTGGGGCTGCTGTGTACTACCCCTGGGGCTGCTGTGTACTACCCCTGGGGCTACTGTGTACTACCCCTGGGGCTGCTGTGTACTACCCCTGGGGCTGCTGTATATACCCCTGGGGCTGCTGTGTACTACCCCTGGGGCTGCTGTATATACCCCTGGGGCTGCTGTGTACTACCCCTGGGGCTGCTGTGTACTACCCCTGGGGCTGCTGTGTACTACCCCTGGGGCTGCTGTGTACTACCCCTGGGGCTGCTGTTTTTACCCCTGGGGCTGCTGTATATACCCCTGGGGCTGCTGTGTACTTCCCCTGGGGCTGCTGTGTATTACCCCTGGGGCTGCTGTGTATTACCCCTGGGGCTGCTGTGTATTACCCCTGGGGCTACTGTGTACTACCCCTGGGGCTGCTGTGTACTACCCCTGGGGCTGCTGTGTATACCCCTGGGGCTGCTGTATATACCCCTGGGGCTGCTGTGTACACCCCTGGGGCTGCTGTGTACACCCCTGGGGCTGCTGTGTACTACCTAAGGGCTGCTGTATACCACTGGGGCTGCTGTATATACTGCTGGGGCCTGCATACCACTGGGGAGGCTGCTGTATACTACCACTGGGGGGGCCTATATACCACACTGCTGGGGGCTGTATACCTGTGCTGGGGTCCACCCTCGGCTTATACACGAGTCAATAGGTTTTCCCAGGTTTTGGGGGCAAAAGTAGGGGGGTCGGCTTATACACGGGTCGGCTTATACACGAGTATATACGGTAATTATTTTTCTTTAACTAAGGATTTCACTAAATCATGCACAATATTTAATAATATCAATAATTGGGTTGTGACAATATGACAATCCATTTTTATAGTGAAGCAGCTGATCACCAGTTGTTCAGCTTCAAAAACTGCCATCCATATGCTGTTGTCCTCAGGCCAAGTTTCAGCTAGTCATATAGTGATATTTTGTGTGACATGTTGGGTAGCTACATATTTCAAGTGTATTTTTGTCCATGATAGAATATATACACATTATAGCTTTTGAAGCTGATTACATGTCTGTTCTTTAAAAACATATTTGTTGATCAAATGCGTGTCACTTCGGAAACTCGCATACTTCCTCAGATCCACTCCACTCACTGTGCGGCTTCTTGTGTCTGGTCTCCTCTCCATTTGCAGCTCTCCCTTTTGCATTGCTACTTCCATTTGGCCTTAGGGAGCTTGGTGGGTCTCTGCAGGAATTTAATCCTGCTGTTTCCTGCAGAGATTATGCTTCATGACCCATCCTGTGCTAGCAGGATATTTATTAGGCAACTGCTCCCACCACTCTTTGCCCAAACATTGATTTCTAGTCAATTTACCTACTAGCATCCGTTTATTACGCTTCTTTGTATTGATCCTCCTGTTACCAACCTAGTTTGCATACCTATCCTGTCTGACCTCTCCGCCCATCATTTTGGGCTTGTACCTTGAACCTGCGCTGCCTGTTCTGACCTTGGAATGTTTGCACACATCTCAGTCTCGCCCTACTATACCTCGTTCATGCATCCCTGACCCTCAGCTGCTGCAGTCCCAGGATCTTGAAAGCATCCTGGAGTAAGCTTCAGTGTCTCCTCGCGCTAAAGACCTCCTAGACTGGCTCAAGCCACCAGTTCCTTTTGCTTCTGCAAGTCACCCCACAAGGCACTGAGCCTCTGCAGGTGGCGCGGGTTATACTATCTGTGCGAGACTGACAGCAGAGACTCAGAGAGAATGCATGTATGTACTACGGAAACAATGGACATTTTGTTTAGCAGTGCCTGGTAAGACTGAGAAACTCCAGTACCTAGGGTTGGCCAGAGAGATGATCTCAGGTGAGAGTAATTGCTTTCCAAAGCTTTTGACCAAACTAACTCTGGCCTGGGAAAAGAGGATCTCCCAGCTTCTGCCCATCGGGATTCCGGCTCTGCTAGTAACTTCAACATGATCTGGTCCGTCGACTTATAACTTGATCCAAATCTGCAATGGAATGCAAATGGAAGGCAGCCTTTAAAAAGTATGATGGTCACTATGAGTATTTTGTCATGCTACTTGGTCTATACAATGTGCCTGCTGTTTTTCAGGAATTCAATAATAACATGTTCTAGGACCTTCTCTATGTTTCCGAGCTCCTGTACTTGGACAATATGCCAATTTTAGCCCCTGATCTTCCTACTCACAGAAGACATGTCCGTCAAGTTCTGCAACGTCTTTCGGTGAACAATTCTTTTTCCAAGTTGTCTAAATGAGTCTTCAAAAAAACTCCTTGCCTTTTCTTGGCTACATTATCTCTCGCCAAGGTCTCGAGATGAATCCTAAGAAGGTTTCTGCTGGTTTTCCTTGCCTCGACCTCAAGGTCTGCATGTCGTTCAATGCTTCATGGGTTTCTTCTAAAGGCAATTTATCCCGCACTTCTCATCACCTATTGCATGAGTCCCCATGATGTGTGGCTCGCAGCTCTCTTCCAGCTTGATGCATTAGCATCAGGTCTACCAAATAGCTATGACGAGCAGGTCTCAAGATATAGACTTTTGTGAATAGACCCACAAAGAAGGGTAGATCTAAATGGGGTAACATAGGAACCACTGGAGCTTAATATACTTCTCTATGTGATTTTTGTGGAAAATCTTTGGCTGTCATTATACTCTTAATGGATGCTCTGGGTGTCACTACTTTGAGGGGGGCAGGAGCTGAATGTGGCTTGTGACCCTCTTTTAAAGCTGAATGTGGATCTCAAGATCAGAAAGTTTGAGGACCCTATGCCTTATTGCATCTATCTTTGCATTAAACAAGAAGGTGGCCAGTGCCAGACAATGTCCAGAGTCAGTCATGTTGGACTTTCTGCATTTGAAAGAGGCATTCACCAGTGCTCTAGTGTTGCATTACCCTGAATCCAATGACCAATTTATTTTGGAGGCAGATACCTTATCTATTGGTGTTTAGGGCAAAGCTGCTACAAAGAACTTAGGCTGGTTTCACACTGGCGTTCCCCTCTGCAGCGTTTTGCGGAGGGGAACCGCCATGTGAGCGCAGCCAGTGCAAGTCCCTATGTTTATAATGGGGACGCACGGTGTTGTGCTTGACTGCGCATGACCGTGCGCTCCCATTCATTGCAATATGTGATTTGTACGCAGGACTTGTCAGGAGCGGGAGCCAGCAGCTGACATCATGGCCTCGCTGTGCTCCTGCATGTAATCAGACACTTACATACCGGCACAGGTGAGGAGGGGGCTACAGACAGACAGGAGGAAGAACAGAGCAGCAGGAGGTGGCACAGAGTGGCCGGAGGCAGGGAGAAGCCCCGAGGCAGCAATGACTCCATAAGCAGGAATGCCCTCCAGACTCACTATATGTAAGCTTTCTAAAGTCTATTTCTCAGGGTACAGAGGGGCTAAAGACATGGGGGACCCCTTCCCTGAATGCAGCAAGCATGCTGCATTCAGTGGTGCATTTAGTTTGCCATGCACCAGGGGGGTGGCAGGTCCTCATTAAGGTAGACAATTAGTTACACCCCTCAATGGTAAGCCCGACCCATTGCGCAGTGGATCCACACCTACCATTGTTACTTTTATGCTTCACCATGAGCCATCTCGGTGCTTTCTCTTTTTTACTGTTCAATGCCTGAAAGAAGTTTTACTTTTCTTTTAACTGCATACAAGAAAAATATATGATGGCAAGCATGGACAAACAAACCAAAATTGCATCAGAAACACTGTTGAAAACCAGTCCATGTTTTTTCTTCTTTATAGATGTTTCAATGAGGCCTTACTCATGTACATGACTATAAGGCTATGTGCACATGGGGGGCGGGTTAGGGGCGGCGGCTGGGCGGACCCGACAGGAAGCTCCGGAGCCGCCCACCGGCTTCCTGTCGGGTCCGTGCTGCGGAAGACGGTCGGGTGTGCGGCGGTGCACAGCGGGTTAGTGGCGTCGGTTCTGCAGCGGCTGGAAGCAGCACATGATTCTGCTTGCAGCCGCTGCAGAACCGGCCGGATTATAGGACATGCACATTCGTTGCTAACCCGCTGGGAACCCAGCGGGTTAGCAACGGATGAGCATGTGTAAACCGCCGCTGTGTGCACAGCGGGTGTCGGTTTACATAGGTTTCAATGTTAATCCAAACGCCGGTTTGGATTAACATAAATTTACATGAAATTTATGTAAACCGACCGGCGGTTTACACACCTAATCCGGCCCTAACCCGACCAGTGTGCACATACCCTTAGAATGTTATTTAAAGGGATTTTATAGATATTTTTATTAATTTTTCCAGATGGAAAACTAGAAATAATACGTCTACTTTACGTCGTTGGTGATTTCAACATCCCCTTTACCCCAATCTCTGTTTTTTCATGTCAAACTGGTAGAAATGAAAAAACAAACAAAATGGCTCTAAACAATATGCCTCTTATATTACAGTAGCAAAAGTAGAAACAGTTGTAGTACCTAAAACATATTCTTTAAACAGAAAACTATTATATTTGCTATAAAGTGATGTAAGATTCTTCTCACATTTTGCAGGCACACAACAGTCTTGAAACCGTCATGAATGGTATGCCAGATCTTCTCTCGATGATAAAGGATCTCAAGTGAGTAATGTAATGCTCGGGAAGGTTAGACCATTTTGGCAAGGCCAAATGAATAACAAGTAAAATAGTATAACTTTATTGAACCAATATTAAAAAGTATATAGGAATCATACATACAATAGTAGGGGCATAGATAAACAAGGCTGGCAAGTAAAGACATCAAAAGATATACAAAACTATATGACTCATATATCAAATGATTATGTTGCAAACGGATTCTCACAGTGCAAGAAAAAATTATTGACCAACATAGTAGTGATGTGATGTAAACTTTGCAAAATATTGCATAAAGAGTAAATAATAGTAATAATATGGGGTCAAGACATGAGAAGTAGAGGTTGAAGTAATAAAAAGTGAGGAAAAATGAACAATCCATCATGTTGAATGAAAGGTCAAGTGGACATTGGCATGTAGAGTTAATTTACCAGTCAGAAGAAAGGCACCCGACCCACCTTTCACATGTAGCATTTTTAGAACCTATAGCTTGCATTAGAGTGTGATTACAGATGGATCAAGGTGGATTTCGGTTGTCATATGAATAATAGTATCACTCGCCACCTTGTAATAACATTAATGAATCATAAGTGAAAGTCACTTTTACACCAGAAAAGCATTACCCTTTTTTAATTGGAGGTTAAGTTGATCTTTTTTAGACTACATTACAAATGTTTTAAAAGGAATGTGTCGTCAGAAAACAAGCTATGTATGTTTTTTTTTTTACTACTTTGGCACTTTTCTTTTTTTTTAATTAAAAAGCAAAACTTGATAATCTTGCAATTTTAAAGTGGCCACTCGGGTTATTTTAGACCCTACTTCCTGTTCTTTCAGGGAGAGTTTCCAGCAGGCTTCTTATTAGCAGAGGCAGGGTTGCAATGTTATATTTCTACAGCATATAATTCTGAAAAGAAGACATTAGCTGTGCTGTAATGTCATTACATGCAATGCTTTGGACATCCCAGGTATCAGGAAATAATGTCCTGATAACTGAGATGATCCAGCACATTGTTTGTGACAAACAATGCTTTCCTGGCGCTATTATGACATTGCAGTGAAGCTTTTCCCCCTCTCCTGCTGCTGTATGATGTCATTACAGCACTGGAAGAGGAAGTTGCAGCAGGAAGCTGTGATGAAGATGATTGAGCAAGCAGTATTTGTCACATACAATGCTTTGGATGTATCTAAAACATCGGGGCATTATTTGCTGATATCTGGGGTAGATTCTGAGTGTTACATGTCAAGACATTACAGTATGTAATGACATTACTCCCAGCACTGTATTGTAAGAGAAGGGAGTGAGAGCTCAGTGTGAACAGGTTAAGACACATCAGACTCACCAAATCAAACCGAAAAAGACCAGTACTCCTTTTTCCTTTCTTTTTTCCCCTCTGCATCATGCTGCCTTCCTATGACTTGGTAGAATCATACAGGAAAAAAGTAAATGCCCCCAGAGAGAAATCTGTTAAATCACCAACACACGCACGCGCACGCGCACACACACACACACAGCCACACACACACACGCGCGCAGCACACGCACACCATACGCACCACATCACACGCGCACACACAGACTCACAAATGCGCACGCACACGACACACACACACCCTGACTGAAAAGAAAAGGATGACTAGAATTTTGCTTAAAACTGTCAAAAGCCCATTTCAAAATGCTAAAATAACAAATGTTTTCATCAGCCCCTCTGCCATTTTTTATTGACATATATACTGTACATATATAGTCTAAATAAAAAATATTTTGAAAGGTCCTCTTTAACATAAAAACAAAAGTAAACAATATGTAATTTTCTGATTAGTGTTGCAAAACACGTAGAATAAAGATTATGGAAGTATAACCGGTTACTCTAAAACACGCCTCGTCTCTGTATTTTAATGCCTTTTCAAATAAAGTTTGCTGAATTTTCTAATTAGTACTGATGAGTGACACAATTCACCTTTTAATATTTATTTTGCAACTATCTTGTATACTTACTATGTATCATTTCTGAGTACCCCTGATGTGTATGGGTTAGTATCTTCTGTTGAGTGCCAGTATTAATTGTTACGATTCCTCCTGGTTTTGTGCCTGGATGCAGTGAGTGATAGTTCATACAGTATGTCCAATATTGTGGGGTATCTGCTGAGTTGTCAGTATGGTGATGGACGTTCTGCTGTCCAATTCGAGGCTGGGGCATGCTGAGCTGTCAGTAAAGTAATAGTTCATCCAAACCAATCAACGCTGGGGCATGTGAGGTTTACTCTATGTGTCTCCTTTTGGAGTGATTACCTTGCTTTAACTGACTCTCTGCATTCAAATTACTGCCAGTTGTAAGCTTAGCTCGGTGGTGCTGGGAGCCTGTTTTTACTTGTGCCTAATCTGATCTATTGTTTACCTGATCTTGGACTATGGTTCTGACAATCCATTTGCCTAGCTCCTTTGTGGTGATCCACTACATTCCTGGAATTCGGAGCATGATTGAACTATGCTTTCATCTCACCCTTTTTTTTTTATTGCAAACCCTCCTCGTATCTTAATCTTGGACCCTTTGACATCCCAGCTTGACAGATAACTGAGTAGTGACTAACTTCACACAAATCCTCAGGATTTGATTTCCAATGTCACATTCCCTTTAAACTTTTGACTCTAGGGCCATAATTGAAAGGCTCCTGTTGTTAAGTACCGTTCATTATGTAGACACCATTCTGTTTGCTGCGTACCATTATGTGTGTCTACTGCGTGCTGCATAAATTAGTATTCATTGTAGTTACTCATAATACACAATTATCATAGTGTTTTACCTTCTGGCTCACTTGCAGCACAGTATCCTCTGGTTCATTTAGAGAACAGAGCAAGATGTATGAATGTAGACACCCAATTATATATGAAAATATAATCTACATGGGTTTCATAAGCCTGAAGAAAAAAACAATGTTAGTCTTTTAATAATGCTTTGGTGGCAAAATCTGTATAATGTGTTTTGACATAGTAATGCTTGGGTCGCTGACTTTTCCCCTAGCGTTGTCTTGGCATATACGGCATTGCCCTTTCCAAGTATCTGGGCATTATTTGACCCACAGGCCTCAGTGACTCCTTAGATGTGTGTAATCAGATCTATGGTTTGTTTTGTAGAAATAATTCTTACTAATGAATCTACACATCAGGGCTTGGGGGAGAATCGCAAGTGAATTGAAAAATGACTTTAGTGTTGACCTTGTAGTCATACAGGATCTTCTATTATTCCATTACTCTGTGCAATTTCAGTCATTACAGAGCTACAAACAATAATTACTGCCTTAATACCAGGAAAGTACAGGTGGGAATTTCTACGTTTTGACTGAATGAAAAAATTGCAAATCCTATGGCTGGTTTTACACTACTTTTTTTCCCTGTCCGTGGATCCTATATTTTGTAGGACCCCACGGACAGGAACGGATCCGATTTGGCCCCCATGTTATCCTATGGGCCACGAATCACATCCATTTGGCCTTATTGCCATCCGATTTTTGTAGGATCCGATTCGGTCCGATTTTTTTTGCTGTACCCAAAATCAGAGACTGCTCCAATGTTGGGCACAGCAGATCAAATCGGACGGAATTGGATCCGACATGATCCGTGGCCCATAACATGGGGGCCCATGAGCACAGGTCCGAAAAACATCGGATGGTTTCACGGACCCGATTTTAGTTACTGAGCATGCTAGTCATAAATCGCTCCTAACCATCTAATTTCACTTCTGCAATGTATATATACATTGCAGAAGTGAAATTGAAGTGAAAGCAGGGGTTAAAATAAAAAAAAAACGATTCTCACCTGTCCTGCGATCCACCGTCGTCGGCATCTCCGGATGTACAGGACCTGGCATGACGTCACAGTCACATGACCGTTACTGCAGTAACCAGTCATGTGACCGATGATGTTGAGCGGGTAGCCCCGCCCAACCAGGTCCTTTCAACATCCAGAGTTAGATGCCGCACATCAGGGATTGCAGGACAGGTGAGATCGATTTTTTTTTTTTTTAACCCCTGCTTTTACTTAAATTTCACTTCTGCAATGTATATATATACATTGCGGAAGTGAAATTACCCCGCACAGCTCATTCTGTGTCTGGACCCATGAAAATCAGACCGACCAGAATAATCACCCTGTGGTGTCCGTCTGTCGGGATCCTACAGAAATAGGATCCCACGGACAGGAAAAAATATGCAATGTGAAACCAGCCTATCTTGTAGTCTACAATTCACCTATTTACATTTAATGTATACTTGTGTAAATAAATGTATTGTTAGTTTGGCAAGTTGATGATAAAGAGAGCCTATAACATGCATTGTGCTAGACAAATAAACAGTCCTTCAATTATCATTATTATAACTAAAGAACGCTGTCTTGAAACATTCTCTTTGCTTATTTTACATTATCCATGTACTGTATTTGCATGTATTATCCATTTATTATATTTGCAGAAATGACATTAAAAAAATGGGCAAAGACCTATCTTCATCTAAGGGGTCAGTTAACACCCCCAATAGTTCAAAGAATATCAGTGAGGTGAAGGATGATGTCCGCAATATTAGGAAAAGCCTGCAGAACCTTGTGAAGATCCGGTAAGATTTGTGTTACATATACTGCTTCTACTATGCATGTATGAGCAAGGTGAAACCTCCCAGTTTACATGATTTATCCTTTTTCTTTGTCATGAACTATGTAAATTGTACAAAGGATAGATTTGAGTCTATATAAATACATGATTACTTCTGAAAGGCACCTATTATTGGAATAGTAGAAAAGAGCTACCCAAGACCCTGTGTGCATCAGCGGTAGATGGCATAGCAAGCACTGCCCCAGTCACTGTGTTTCGGTGTGGGGTTTGCACTTGCTACCTACCACCACTCCACTAACATAAGGGACTTTGGGCCTCCATTTTTGGATCAGTGGGTGTCATAGCAGCTGAATCCACACGATCATACATTTATCATTCATACTATGAATAAGGGATTATAATTGTTGTTTATGAAACGACCCTTTTTTAATCCATGGTTTCCTGTGTACACCTTTTTCCCACGTTTACACTCATTATTGTACTCCTTATAAAACCCCCTTGGAAGTCATATTGTCATATGTCAAGTAGCCAGTGATGGTGTCTTTAATCAGTGGGCAGTCTTATATGACCGAGTACCCTGTCGTTGAAGCATCTAATTTCAATATCATGTTCTTTGCTATCATCTACAAATTTGGAGGTATCTTACACTAGACAATGTTTTTTATTCATATATAAAACAATCTTGTAGAGTTGTAGGTCCTGAACATAGTTCTGAATCTCTGCTGTAGAGAGTAACTAATGTATGAAAACCTTGTAGTTTTAGTGATAATATTACTTTTTGTAGCCAAATAAATTCTGTCACCCTCAAAATTGAAAATTGAAAGATTTATAGTCCTTGATATAGGAGACTTTGCCCCTAAAAAAACTTCCTGGAACTGTAGATTTTGTTAAATATGTTTTAGAAAAAAAAATACTGTATGTAAATGAAGGTTCTTCAGTGCACCATTGGCATGACAAGGGCTCCACTCCATCAATTACAAAGTCCATCTCACCCCTAATTGTGATTCTCAGGACAGGCTTTGGAGCGCTTGCATATTTTACTTCACAGCCTACACTGGGCCGAGTGCCCACATACACTGCCAGTGTGGGCAGTAGTTGAGTTCTCATTCCACTCCTGGGTAAACCTACCTCTCACTGCACATGTAGAGTAGTGCAGTGCACTTGTCGCAGACAAGTGTTGATTCCTAATGCCCTGGCACACTGCATGAAATACATGCCCCTGCCTGGGTGTGTGTACTTGTGGAGGTGTGAGCAATAACCCATATAGTTCACATGTTGCCATTGGGTTCAGGTGGCTGGTACCAAATGATGACTCATAGCAACAAAGAGACCACCAGCTTTCTTCAAACGACAAAACTTTACTCAATAGTTCCTTTACAGCAACTTTATACACAAGATAGTGGACTCATAACTTCCAGCACATCTTAATTGTACTATAATAAAAAATAATAATAAAATAATAACAAATTTTTATTTATATATTGCCAAGATAATTCACAGAGCTTTACAATACGGAGGTTCGTATACGAAAGTCATAGTTATCAATAAAAATATATAGTACAATACAATAAGTAATTAAAGTAGAGAATCTATGTAAAAAATCCAATACATAAACAGGGAATCAATGTAAAAAGTACAATAATTAAAGCAGAGAAACAGTGTAAACTGCAGTACAGTAATTAGATATAATACAATAAGCATAGAATAAATGTAATAAGTACAATACAATGATTAAAGCTAAAATAAAGGTAACCCTGCTCAAAAGAGCTTTCAATCTACAACGAGATAGGGGTTACACATAGTACAGGGCTTATTACAATGATTGTCCAGGATCTTGAGAAAGTGGGGGATAGAAATAAAGTTACATGAATGTTCACCAATCTATGTAGAAACTTTTGGGCTTGGTAGAGTTAAAGAAGAGTTATGTCCAGAGAGAGTAAATGGGCTATATACAGTACAAAGGATGTCTATTAGGGAGCATGATAAGCCGCCTTAAAAAGATGTGTGTTTAGGGAGCATCTGAAGCTATGCAAGTTGTGGATAGTCCTTATTCTTGGGGTAGAGCATGCCAAAGAATTGGTGCAGTGCTGGAGAAGTCTTGGAGCCGGGCGTGGGAGGATCGAATTAGAGTAGATGTTAGTCGAAGGTAATTTGAAGGTGCTGCACTGTGAAGAGCTTTCTGGGTGAGAACAAGCAATTTGAAGTGAATCCTGTAGTGTACGGGCAGCCAGACTGGCACAGAGCGGAGGCATCTGAGTAACGATTGGCCAGATGCGTGATCCTGGCTGCTGCATTAAGGATGGACTGGAGAGGGGAAAGTTTGGAGAGGGGGAGGCCGATTAATAGAGAATTGCAGTAGTCAAGGCGGGAATGGATTAGGGCCACTGTGAGGGTTTTTGCTGTTTCCATGGTGAGAAAATGGAGGTCTCTAGAGATGTTGTTCAGGTGAAAGCGATAAGAGCGGACAAAACATTGTGTATAGGAAGTGAAGGAGAGATCGGTGTCAAACATAACACTTAGCCAGCGAGTCTGCTGCCTAGGTGTTATCGTAATGCCGCACGCAGAGAGAGATGTCAGATTTAGGGAGGTTAGTGGAGGGCAGGAGCAGAAGAAGTTCAGTTTTGGAAAGGTTGAGTTTCAAATAGAGAGCAAACATGATGTTGGAAACTGCAACAAGACAGTCATTGGTGTTCTTTAAAAGCGCAGGAGTAAGGTCAGGGACTGAAGTGTATAATTGTGTGTCAGCAGCATAGAGATGGTACTGGAAGCCGAATCTGCTGATGGTGTGTCCAATCGGGGCTGTGTAGAGAGAGAAGAGGGCCAAGGACTGAACCCTGAGGGACCCCAATAGTGAGAAAAAGAGAGGAGGAAGTGGAGCCAGCAAATGATACACTGAAAGAACGGTCAGAAAGATAGAAAGAGAACCAGGAGAGAGCGATGACCTTTATGCCGTTGGAGTGAAGCATAGACAGTAGGAGATGGTGGTCAACAGTGTCAAAAGGTGCAGAGAGGTCAATAAGAATAAGCAGAGACTGGTCACCATTACGTTTTCCTGTCAGAAGGTCATTGGTCACTTTGATGATGGCAGTTTCTGTAGAGTGAAGGGGGCTCAAACCAGACTGTAATGGATCTAGAAGAGAGTGAGTGGAGAGGTAACAAGTGAGGCGGGTGTAGACCAGGCGCTCCAAGAGTTTAGAGATGAAGGGGAGATTGGAGACAGGTCTGTAGTTATTTGTGCAGGATGGGTCAAGAGAAGATTTCTTTAATAATGAATGGAGTAATGATAGAGTTTTGAAGGAGGAGGGAAAGATGCCAGAAGAGAGGGAAAGGTTGAAGATTTTGGTTAGGTGAGTGGTGATGACTGGAGAAAGGGACTGGAGTAGGTGTCAGGAATGGGGTCAGTGGTGCATGTAATGGGCCAAGAGGAAGTGAGGAGCCTGGATACTTCTTCTGTCACTGGGTTAAATATGGAGAGTGGACCGGAGGAAATGTGGGGAAGAATAGGAGTAATAGCGCTTCGAGGTTGGGAGTTGATTTCCTGGTGGATGTTGTTTATTTCCTCCATAAAGTAAGAAGCCAGGTCATCAGCACAGAGGTCAGTGATGGGGGCCTGAGTGAAAGTTGTCAAAGAGTTTTTTTGGATTGTTGGATAGTGAGGAGATCAGGGTGGCGAAGTAGGTTTGTTTGGCAAGATGAAGGGCAGAGTTGTAGGTTTTTAACATGAGTTTATAATGGATAAAGTTTTCTGGTGAGCGAGTTTTCATCCATAGGCGTTGAGCACTCCTAGAGCATCGCTGGAGGAATCAAGTTTGCGATGTGAGCCAAGGCTGTTTTATTCTATGTTTGGAGGTTCTGAGAGTGAGGGGCGCTACTTGGTCCAGGGAGCTTCTGAGAGAGTCATTGTAGTAATTTACTGTCAGATCGGGACAGGAGAATGAGGAGATTGGGGACAGTGATGAATGTATGAGGCTTAATGGCCTTTAGATTTCTGGATGTGTGATAGGTAGGGGTATGCTGTGGTGGGTGAGGATTTGTGAGTGTAAAGGAGAGAATGTTGTGGTCAAAGAGAGGAAGAGGTGAGTTATCTAAGGAGGAGGTTGAGCAGAGCCAGACAAAGATCAGGTAAGTGGGTGGGTGTACTGAGTATGTTCAGACACAATCTCAGTTTCATTTGGGTTGTTTCTATTATTACTGGTCCTGTGAGTAACTGTACAAGCCAGCCTAGCACCACAGTCCAATTCATGGCAGTCACTTTTCCATTCCGCGGATTTATATCTAATCTACTTGTAGAGGAGGGGGTAAGGGGATTGCCACTATTGCCAGAGCAGAACCTTGTGCTTTCAGACCCTTAGAAATCGACATCTATTCTCCTCTAAGAAGAGGGGCTAAGGTGGCTGCCAGTAGGGCCAGTATCGAATAGAGCCTTGCATTCTCAGACACTTGTGGAGACTCCACCTGGGAAAGTCCACTAATTCACAAACCAGTCCATCTTGGCTTGTTACCTTTAAAGCTGTAATTAAATTGTGGCTTTGCTGCTAGAGTCCTATCCTCTGGACCCTTCTGTCTGGGGCCACTCTGTTAGAAGATCGGTCTCTAGACGCAAAATAGTCCTGCTCTCTGTGTCTCAGTCCACACTTCAGGATCACGCTATCTCAGCTTCGGTCTCTTCTCATTTTTTTTGCTATAGGCCACCCACTACATGTGGCCTTACTGTGCACTCATACCATAAATCTGCTCTAGCTGCAAGCTAAGCCATGTCCCCATTTCTATAAAGTAACTCTCTCTCCTTGCCACTAGCCCCTCCTAGTTGGCTAGTCCCAACTCTTAACTCTATTTAACCCTACTCACTGTAGCTGCTGGGCAGAACACAGCTTTATCACATAACAGTGCAACATACATGTAAATATTAACTGTTTCTATATTGAGTTTTTCATAAGGCGGGAGAGGTCTTAGGGAAGACAGCAAATTTTTATTTTTTTGTTTTTTGGGCGGGAGTGTCCAACTGGCGGTACAGGCCGGTTTCATTCACCCACTCTCGGACAGAGAGAACGAAACGACTATTTTAGAGGTGGAATAGAGGAGATGGAGGAGTATGGAGGGATTTTGGTGGGGAGTATGGGGGGAGGTGGGAGGGGGAAGGGAGGGGACAGACGGCAAATGGGATATTGTAAGATATGGTCTTTTATGATTATGATGACTCTGATTAATAATGGCCGGTATGGTTAGAGCAGGGGTCCCCAACCTTTTTTGCAGTGGGGACCGGCTTCATGCAAGACCGTCTTTCCGGGGCCCGGCAGGGCGGGGCTTTGAACTTATGAGGCGGGGCTATGGAGAAGGGGTGGAGTTTACTGCCCTGTTTCCTCAAAAGATGCGCTACATCTTATTTTCATATACGGTAGTATAATGCAGCGTCACAGCCCTCCACATTATATAATGCAGCCTCACAGCTCTCCATATAGTACAATGCAGCGTCACATCCCTCCATAAAGTATAATGCAACCTCATATCCTTCCATATAATATAATGCAGCGTTGCATCCCTCCATATAGCATAAATTCTCCCCCCACACACACATTGTCCCCGTATAAACCCCCGCACACACACACATTGCCCCCTGTATAACCCCCGCACACACACACACACACACACACACATTGCCCCCGTATAACCCCTGCACACACACACATTGCCCCCGTATAACCCCCACACACACACTGCCACCGTATAACCCCCGCACACACACACATTGCCCCCGTATAACCCACACACACACACACATTGCCCCTTGTATAACCCCCGCACACACACACAATGCCCCCATATAACCCCCACACATACACTGCCCCTTGTATATCCCCCCCCCCACACACACACACACACATTGCCCCTTGTATATACCCCTCACACCCACATTGCCCCTTGTTTATACCCCTCACACACACATTGCCCCTTGTATATACCCCTCACACACACTGCCCCTTGTATATGCCCCTCACACACACATTTCCCCTTGTATATACCCCTCACATACACTGCCCCTTGTATATACCCCTCACACACACTGCCCCTTGTATATACCCCTCACACACACATTGCCCCTTGTATATACCCCTCACACACACATTGCCCCTTGTATATACCCCTCACACACACATTTCCCCTTGTATATACCCCTCACACACACATTGCCCCTTGTATATACCCCTCACACACACTGCCCCTTGTATATGCCCCTCACACACACATTGCCCCTTGTATATACCCCTCACATACACTGCCCCTTGTATATACCCCTCACACACACTGCCCCTTGTATATACCCCTCACACACACATTGCCCCTTGTATATACCCCTCACACACACATTGCCCCTTGTATATACCCCTCACACACACATTGCCCCTTGTATATATCCCTCACACACACATTGCCCCTTGTATATACCCTTCACACACACTGCCCCTTGTATATACCCCTCACACACACATTGCCCTTTGTATAACCCCGCACACACACACATTGCCCCTTGTATAACGCCCCCCCCCCACACACACACACACACACACACATTGCCCCTTGTATATACCCCTCACACACACATTGCCCCTTGTATATACCCCTCACACACACTGCCCCTTGTATATGCCCCTCACACACACATTGCCCCTTGTATATACCCCTCACATACACTGTCCCTTGTATATGCCCCTCACACACACATTGCCCCTTGTATATACCCCTCACATACACTGTCCCTTGTATATACCCCTCACACACACAGACATGCTGCCCCCAGTACAGTCCACCCCCCACACACAGATGCTCTGCTGCTCACCGCTCTTGCCGGCTTCTCTCATACAGCAGCAGCTGAGGCAGAGATGTGACTGAAGTTTTTTCATATCTCGTGCTATTTCCAAGCGCATCACATGAAGCACACGTCACTGCTGCGCTTGGAAATAGCGCGAGATATGAAAAAACTTCTGTCACATCTCTGCCTCAGCTGCTGCTGTATGAGAGAAGCCGTTGGCCAATAACAGTGCGGCAGGGCATGGCCGCTGCTGATTGGCCGACAGCTCCGCTCATACATATGCACGCAGCTGAGGCAGAAACCTCGGCTGCGGCTCAGAGCGGCTAGAGCGGCACACAGGAGGTGAGGGTGCGGTGGGCGGGGACAAACAGGGGGCGGGGAAGCCGGCAGCTCGCCGCGGACCGGCAGGAAGACCCCTGACGGCCTGGTCCCGGTCCGCGGCCCGGTGGTTGGGAACCCCTGGGTTAGAGTATTGAGCTGGAATATACGTGGACTAGCGGAACGTAAAAGGAAGGGCGGCTGTACTACAAAATATAATAGCTCATAAACCTTCCATCATCTGTCTTATGGAAACGCACCTGACTGCTGACAAAATTGGAATCTTGGCAAGGAAATGGGTTCAAAAAGCATACCATTCCACGTATTCCACATATGCGAGAGGGGTTTCCATTTTGATACATGCTGGAATTCCTTTTGAGGAGGTAGAGATTAAGATAGACAAAGACGGACAGTATGTTTTTCTAGTCTGCAGACTCTATGGTAGATTGTACTGTATAGTAGCGGTATATTTTCCGCCGCTATTTACCAGAACAAAGTTACAGGAGATCATAGAACTTAGGAGGCATTGGACCGGGATACCTACTCTGTTAATAGGAGATGTTAACAACATAATGCATGGACAATGGGACAAAACTAGTAAACATCTGGGAAGGACGGAAGGAGGGGGAGAGACATCATTTGCTAAGTATATATCAGAAATGGGTATGATAGACTTGGAGAGTTCGTCATATGGGCGTGAAAACATATTCGTGCTATTCATCATCGCACGGTACTATGTCTAGAATTGACTTGGCACTGGGAGATGGCTTGATTAATCAGACTGTCACTCATATAGAATATTTGCCTAGGATGCTTTCAGATCATAGCCCTTTATTGGTTGAATTAAAAGTGGGTATTTGGGGGGACGGTGGGCGGAAGGAATGGAAGGTACACCCAGTATGGCTGGAAACTATAGATATGCAGAAGATAGCGGGAGAAATTGAGGAATTCTTTCAGAACAACACGGGAAGTGCAGCTATAGGAACTGTATGGGGCACAATGAAGGCATACACTAGAGGCTTACTGATCAGAGATATTTCTAGATGTAAAAGTCAAAGTAAAGCGGAGGAGAGGGAAGCATTGGATGCACTAAGGAAGGCGGAGGAGGAGTTGGTGCTTAACCCCACCGTAGAGGCGCAGCAGAACATGAAGACAGCTCAGTTGGGAGTGGATAAGATATTTCTGGCAAACGGGGAAAAGAAGAGGGAATTTCAAAAACTTGTCTTTTATGAAGAGGGTGAAAAAGTTGGTCACCTGCTGTCTATTATAGCAGCGGTATAGAGAGAACCGGGACATGTATATGGTCTCCTGGACCAAAATGACACCCTAGTCACTGAAACGTGGGAAAGACTGGATTACTTACCGGTAATCTCGTTTTATGGAGCCACGACAGCACCCACTGGAGAGAGGGATCCGCCCCCAGGGACAGGAAACCTGCAGATAAAAAGGGGGCGGTCCCCTCGCCTCCTCAGTTTGTTTACAGAGCACGAGAGGAACCGCCAAATTAATAAACACGCCAACACAAGCAAAAATGCAGTTAACCACCACCACTAAAGCAACCAGGAAGAGGTGCAACAAGCAAACAGGGGGGAAGTGAGTGGGTGCTGTCGTGGCTCCATAAAACGAGATTACCGGTAAGTAATCCAGTCTTTTCTTCTCGCCACGACAGCACCCACTGGAGAGACTTGCAGAGAAATCAACCCCAGGGAGGGACCACCAGGCCGAGTACAGATCCCCTGAACACCAAGGCAGAAGGTAAGGAGAGGACCAGCCCACGATGGTGGAAAACAGGTGCAAGGCGAAGACCAGGAACCGGCCTAACATACGAACCAAACAGGCACCAGATCCCGTGCCTCCCAGGAGAAAGCCATAGCCTGAGCGGAACGGGTACGAACTCCAGGCAGAGGACGAATGCTTGTAGCAGCCGTCTGCGAAGACCCTGAAATGAGAAAACCACAACACACCGCACTACCTCCCAGTCGGCGGCCCACCCAATAGGGAAGGAGACCATGACGAACCTCTGAAGCAAGGAACAGAACCCCCCCAGGAACCTGGGAACGGGAAAAAAACAAAGGAATGAGAACACACAGCCGACTACCAGGGAAGGCAGAACCACCCACAGAAGGGACGAGGTACCAGGCAACAAAAACAGGCCATCAGGGAAACCAGAAAAGGACAGGCGGGACTAAGGGAAAGGGCCTGAACAGACCACCCCACCAAACAGAAGAAACACCCCCAAGCAGGAACGACCGGAGGGAAGGCACACCTGGAATCAGATTCCAAAGACTCAAAGAGGCAACCGGAAGAGGCAACGAAGGCCAGACCGGAACCCCCCAGGGGGGTATACTAGCACGATGCACCAGGGCACTATGGATGAAGCATACTAACCAACAACCCTGAAGAACTTGCCCCACTCAAGAAACTAAAATGGCCAAAATGTGGAACACAGGAGAACCAGACCGTCGGAAAATCCCAAGAAGGTCCGACACACGTAGCCAGACCGCGAGTAGCGAAGCCCTAACCAGGCAGCCGCCAGGCCGGAAAAAGGTAACCGCCCCTGTCATGCAAGAGCAATGCCAGCGGAGGCTGACCCCTCACTTGAGGATGACAGAAGGGGCCCAGACACAACAGGACCGGACAGATGGCAGCAGACATGGGACCGAACCACCAACCACAGCCGCCAAGGCCAGAAGGAACAAGACTGTCTCGTAACCAAAGAGGCGCAGCCCAATCGGCAGGAGGCCCAGAGGGGAAAAACGTCCCTCCCCGAATGAGGCACTAGGGAACCCACTATGGGAGACCACGAAGCCAGGATGCAGTAGAACCGCCGCAGGCAAACAGGCGGACACGGCTGTACGCCCAAGCGGAAAACAAGGTTACCTCCGGGAGACCCCCAAAAAGCCACGATGCGACGAAAACACAAATCCACAGAGTCCAGTTCCCCTAATGGAAGCGTGTTGACTCAGAAAAAGCCGCTGAGAACACCCACGCCCCCGAAGTGCAGGGCAGACAAGGAAGAGATGGGACGGTCAATGCAAGGAATGCAACAGCCATACACACGCGAGGCCAGGACCGAGGCCTGCCCCAAGGAACCAAAGACAACCAACGACGAGAGGACTCCACCGGAGGCCATGCCATCTGTAGAAGAAAATGGAGGAAGGCATGACACAAGCCGCCAAAACTCCCACCGGGGAGAGGAACCACCGAAACAGCAAAGGACCACCGACCCCGAGCCAACAGAGACACCAAAGGCCCCCCAACCCACGGGGCCAGCACCCACGACCAGAACAGACTTCGGAGAACCCCCCAGGGCACCCCCTGGAAGGCCCAACAGGGCCGACCACCAGGACAGGGACTGCACAACCCGGCCTAGAAGGAACGACCGTGAAGCCACCTCCGAAGAGGAGAGGCAACCCGAAGAACTGCGTATGAGAACCTGGGAATGGGACAGAGTCCACAGTACCCGGGATACCGGACAACAGGGACCCCAACCGGGAGACAACCTCCTGCAGGGACCCACCAGGGCGGCGAAAGCCACCTGAACCCCCCAGAAATTAACAACTTTCTGGCTATCGTGGGAAGGCACAGCAGTCCGACAGAGCCGAGGAGAAGCCTAGGAAGAACCGGCGAACACGAGGAAGGAACCTGGACCAGGCCCCACAGACCATACCATGGCACGACCAAGACTACGAGGCCCAGTAGCAAACAATCCAGCCAAGCATGACCCCCCTGAGCACATCAGTCAGCCAAGCGCCCCTAGAGGGGAACGAAGTACGGAGGCAAGGTCCACCCAGAGCTGCAGAGTGCCCTCCTACGAGGAAACACACAAGTGCAGGATCACAAGGGCGACTGAAAAACACCACCTCCTCCACGGAGGTGAACACCTGAGGGCCCCGAAGACCAACTGAAGTGCGACCACCGGAATGACAAAAACAGACTACGACAATGACCCTGAAAGCCATGGAAAGGCAGGATGAACGGCCAGATGGGAATAGGACGGCATCAAATCCCTAATGGCCCGAAGCAACCAGGAACCAGAAGCAACCGCAGATCTGCACGGAGCGTAGCGTGCCCACCTGAGTAGAGAACAGGGCACACCTCTCCGGGTGGCCCGGGACTGGTGTCCCCTGGCTACCGATTACCCGGCAGAGCCAACCGATTCCAAGTAACCCCGCGACAGCGGAAAAAAGGCAGACACTGTCTTAAAGCAATAACCGGCCAAGAAGAACACTCAGGGCTGGAAGCCAGGAAGAAAGGGGAACAAAAATCCCCACCATCAGGCCCCCGGGATCTCCATAAGGAACCACTACTCCAACCGACCCTAGATTTCAGAGCTAAGGGCCTGAAGTCATGAAGGAAAAAGGAGGGGAAGTCCATACACTGAATCAGGAAGAAAATTAGCCCACTCCAGTGATAGTCCGGAGGAACCCCGTATGGTTCCTACCGCAAAACTACTGGTCGAATGGTCAGCGTCCGAACGCTCACCCGTAAAACGCAAGAGGAGGAGGAAGGAATCCCATATTCCCGGCAGCCGCCCTGGAGCGGACATCAACTAGAGCCCTGCCAACAAGGACTCACCCCCTCAACAATGCGCCGAACCAGGCCCTGGCCTGCGTGGCCCCACTCCAGCGCTACATCCAAGAGCACATCTAGCTGAATTGGATAAGCCTGATGACCTCGCTGCCAGGTGCAGGGAAACAGCCCCCGGAGGCAGCACCCCCATGAAACAATGGGACCGAGGACCATAAGGTGACTCGGGACAACCCCGTATGGATTTGAGTCTCCAGGTGCCAAGCCACACCAGCCAAGAGCTAGCCGCACACGTAGCTGAAACAGGACACCCCCGTATGGAGTTGAGTCTCCAGGTGCCAAGCCACACCAGCCAAGAGCTAGCCGCACACGTGGCTGAAACAGCAGGCATAAAGGCCCCTATGCCGGTCACACTTTTTTTTTTTTTTTTTTTGTGTAGCAGGAGCACCATAGCCCTACAGAGCAGAAAGGACCGGAATCCCCCACTCGAAGGAGGAATGCGTGGAAGGGAAGGCCACTGCCAAAACCCCGTTAGGCACCTTCAACCCGGCACGGGTAGCCTCCCCCTTGTATTCCAACAGAAGTCAAGCAAATAGCCCATATTGACAAAGGGAAACAGAACCTCCCCTGAGGATGACAAGGGGATACAAACGAGCGAGAGCCCAGAATACCATCCGTAGAGGAGACCAGAGCCCACTCCTCGCCAAATGGCTAGTGGCCCACGGTCGCCAGGGCACGAGGTCTGCCAGGGGGAGAGCCTGTGGCCAGCATGTGCCATCCATAGATAATGGCTTGGATGACATGTACAGCATAGGATCTGAACCCACAGCCACAGCTGGGTGTATGGGGCACGGTGCAGATGATGCATGGGTCCTGCCACAGCAGCCTCGCTCTGGTTGTGACGGAATGGGCACCACTCCCGAGGGAGGGTAGACCCCATGAAGCCCCCGTCCAAAATCCGCAGCCACAGCACCCCGGCTAAGTATAGGCGTCCGGCAGTGGCAGGCAACAAAGAGCACATCTCATAAAGGCCACAGAACACGTAACCAACACCCCCCTAGGAGTTGTAACCGAAGAGGGGGCGACAGAGAGAAGGGGGTAGCTTCAATAGGCAGAGCCCATTACACTCACCTAGGAAAGCTCAAGGCCGGCACCGGAATGAAGAGGTAAAGACTCCATCTGGTCAGATGACGGACCAGGCTTAACACCACGCTCCTTGGACCGCCCGTAGAAATGGCCTCCCATCCAGCTGGGTCGGACATCCGTCCGTGAGTGCCCCTCCGATGATCCAGGCGTCCAGGTGAGGCCTCCAGGCTCCAGCACCGCAGGTTGCGAGTCTTCCCGCCCTCCAGGCGGCACACCTCCTCCGGCCTTGCGGAAGCGAGATGACGTCACCTCCGGGGGACATGGCGGCGCATGCGCACCCGCCCCAACCGAAAGAGAACACCGGCGGTCCACCGGCGGGCAGAGAGAGGCCCTGGCCGTGCACACACCCAATGCCCCGCACACCCGGAGCACCCGAACGGAGCGCACCAGTCCTCCACGCCCGCGGCCCGCCCGCGCATCTCCCGGCCAGGAGCCGCCATCCAAGCGGCAAGGCGCCTCAGCCCCATTCCCCAGCGTCAGTCAGGGGGACACCGCCGGCACTGACAGGACGCCCATCCATCCATCAGACGAGGGGAGAGCCTGCAAGCAGGACTTCCCGACGCTGCTTCTAGCGCCCCAGACCCTGCCGTTCTCAAGGACACCGCACAGAGGGCTGATTGGACCTAGGTAAGAAGTACTGCAGGTTCCCCATCAGGGACAGGAAACCAACTGAGGAGGCGAGGGGACCGCCCCCTTTTTATCTGCAGGTTTCCTGTCCCTGGGGGCGGATCCCTCTCTCCAGTGGGTGCTGTCGTGGCGAGAAGAAAATATTAGGAGTATTCAGGGACTTTTATGAAGACTTGTATACTTCCAAAGTAAGGATTGCTAATCGGGATATAGATCAATTTTTACAGGAAGCCCAGTTACCCAAGTTGAGTGAAGAGGAAAGTAATAGTTTGGAGGGTTCCCTGACAATAGAGGAAATGGAAGAGGCCCTGTCGTCAATGGCAAATAACAAAGCCCCGGGGGCGGATGGGTTCCCAACAGAGTTTTATAAACACCTTAGAGAGACACTACTGCCAAAATTGAAAGACGTGTTTTCAGCGGCTCTGGAAAAGGGAGAGTTGCCAGCATCAATGCGAGAAGCTACTGTGGTGGTTCTGCCAAAGCCAGATAAGGACCGGACACGACCAGATTCATATAGACCCATTTCACTACTTCCGGCAGATGTAAAAATACTAGCTAAAGTGTTGTCTACCCGGCTGTGCCGAGTGGTGTCTGGTGTGATCCATCCGAATCAGTCAGGTTTTATGCCGAATAGGTCAACGGCCATTAACCTGAGACGTCTATTTTTTAATATGCAGATGACTGCCGATAATACTGGACACAGGGTGGTGGTCTCTTTGGACACACGGAAGGCCTTTGATAGTGTGGAGTGGAGCTATCTCTGGCGAGTTCTCCAATTGATGGGAATAGGTCCGGTGTTTATGGCATGGCTGAAATTATTATACAAACACCCGGTGGCTAGACTGAGAGTTAATGGGGAACGTTCAGATATATTCAACATGCACAGGGGAACGAGGCAGGGTTGTCCACTTTCTCTGCTGCTGTTCGCCATGGCCATAGAGCCGTTAGCTGCTGTGCTGAGGCGGTCGGGGGCGGTGAAGGGGTTCCAATATGGTGTGGTGGAAGAAAAGGTGGCGTTATACGCTGATGATATTCTCTTGTTTTTACAAGACCCTCAGGATTCATTGCAGGGTGCGATAGATATAATTAATAGATTTGGTTTACTGTCTGGGTTGCAAACTGGGACAAATCTCACATCCTGGGAATAGATGCCCTAGATGGTTCAGATGTTGAGCAGGTAGAACGTACGCAACTCAAACTAGTAAGGGAATTCAAATATCTTGGTATCAACATAGCACTACCAGTGAGGGACTATCTGCAATTGAACATAAACCCGATACTTGGGAAGTTAAAGGATAAAGCGTCTACGTGGAGTAAAATGAGCCTCTCGGTGGTGAGACGTACCAACTTACTTAAAATGGTGCTCATGCCCAAATTGTTATATGCACTACATAATTCCCCGGTGTGGATTCCTCAGCCGATATTCCAACGTGTCAATGCTATCTTTAGAGATTTGGTGTGGGGCGGGGGACAGCCAAGGATCAAACTGGAGACTCTTCAAAGGCCAAAGGAGGAGGGAGGTTTGGCATTACCAAATTCATGGATATATTTTTTGGCGGCACAGTCCCAACATATTAGAGGGTGGGCACAAAGGGCAATAAAGGGAACTATTCAGGAAGTCTTGGAGCGGCATCTTAAAACACGCCCTTTGGTAACAGGTTTAGAGTCAGGGCTGTTTAGACGGACGGGTATAAAATACCCGACATGTGAATTAGCTTATAAAGTATGGATGAGAGTGAAGAAGGTTAGAGGATTGACGAGTCTGACAATGTACACTCCGATATGGGATAACGAACATCTAGGCGAATTCTATAAGATGGGAGACCTAAAAGACTGGAAGACAAAGGGAGTGCAGTTTGTCTATCAACTGATGAATGATCAAGCTCTCAAAACCTTAGCAATGCTGAAGGAGGAATTTCACTTGTCAGACAAACACGGTTACCAGTATATGCAGGTTAAACACGCATTCCTTCAACAGAGGAAAAAGGGGTCCATGGTTATCCAGAAAGATATTATCCTCGACTACATCTGCAAAGAGGGGCGTACTAAAGGGGTTATATCTGAGCTTTATGCCGCTCTGCTTCACACCTTTTTGCTGAAATACCCTGTTGTGCGAAGGAAAGATGAAAGGCAGACGTTGGTAATATAGAGGATGACAAATGGGAGTCCATCTTAGAGTATATTCCCAAATTATCATTAAATGAACCTGCTAGAATGTCCCAACTATTTCTTGTACATAGGGCATACAGATCACCTGAATTTTTGTATTAATTAGGGGTGCGGGAGACCTCGGAATGTACGAGATGCGGAGCTGAAGCCGCCGGTATCCTACACGTCATGTGGGGGTGTCCGCATATTTTGGGTTTCTGGTCTGAGGTGGCTGCCCTCATTGGGAATCGCTATCATTGTGTAATCCCTAGAGATCCGGTGGTCTGCCTGTTGGGATATGTGGAAGAGGTGGTGGGCACTGATATTGCGAAACTAGCAGTTGCCAGACTCTTGTATGCTGCTAGAAAAGTCATAGCTAGATATTGGGTACGAATGGAGCCTCCTACTAAACAGGAATATGTACGTCAAGTAGACTATGTGGTGCAGATGGAGGAAAAAATCCACCATAAACGTAAAAATGCTAAATTATGTGATAACTTGTGGGCAGCGTGGAAGGTGTGAGGGCTGAGACTGGAAAGGATGTTCCGGCAGAGACATGACTAATGGTGTGTAAAGGGTCATCAGATGTTTAGGGTAATTATTGATCATATCTTACATATATTGTTCAGAAATAAAAAATGTTGCTGTCTGTAAAGGGGGGTGGGTGGTGAGGGAAAGGGACTTCTTTATAATATCAAAAATGGACAATTGCGGTTTTACAGTTGTATATTATTAATTTCCTTACATATGAATAATATTTTTCTGATTCAAAAAAGGAGGGGAGGGAGGGGGGGCGGGGGGGAGAGTTTGGGACCGGGACCTGATATATATAGAAAATGTACCGTATATGTTTTGTATGAATAATTTGTTATTTGTGCTTTTTCATTAATAAAATATATCTGATTAAAAAAAAAATATTAACTGTTTCTGACCCTACTGTCAGCATAACAAAATGCTACACTATTTCATACCACAGTTCACATGTCACCATCACAATTCCCATTACATAACGTAAAAACACTTATTCAACCATAATGCAATTGATGTCTTTAAGGAGAGACATGAACAAGTCTATCTTCTTAAAACCCCTGTTAAAATCTACAGTGCCAATATGATTTTTATAAGGGGCTAAGTCTCATATATGGAGGTCTAAATAGTTTCATTTAGGTTTTCGAGTCAACGGACTCCTTTTAAAGTGATCTCATCATTATGGTTGTGCTGTCCTATCTACGAGCTGCATTAAAAACAGTTGTCCCTATCATATCAAGCTATGTTTTACCAGAAAACATTGTGTGAGAACACTGTTTAAACATTTGAGGCCAGTCCTATTGGTTAGAGAAGTGACTACCTGGGTGCTTCCCAGCAGCTTTCCCCATCCTGCTCAGTAAGATTGGAAGGTCTCTCACTAGCAGTAGCTCATAGTTATTATTGTTATTATTATTATTTATTTATTTATAGAGCACCATTGATTCCATGGTGCTGTACTTGAGATAGGGATACATACAAAGAAGTTAAAAATATAATGAACAAACTAACAGTGATAGACTGATAGAGGGGAGAGAGGACCCTGCCTTGTGGGTTTACATTCTACAGGGTAATGGGGAGGGAAACAGTAAGTTGGGACGGGTCCAGTGGTGGTGGAGCGCCGGGTCCAATGGTGGTGGAGCACCAGGTCCAGTGGTGGAGCGCCAGGTCCAGTGGTGGTGGAGCGCCGGGTCCAATGGTGGTGGAGCACCAGGTCCAGTGGTGGAGCGCCAGGTCCAGTGATGGTGAGGCACCGGGTCCAATGGTGGTGGAGCACCAGGTCCATTGCTGGTAGGGCACCAGGTCCAATGGTGGTGGAGCACTAGGTCCAGTGGTGGTAGAGCACTGGGTCCAGTGGTGGTGAGGTGGCATCGTGGTCATTGCAGGCTGTAGGCTGTTCTGAAGAGATGGGGTTTTCAGGTTCCACTTGAAGGTTCGATACTTGTACAGAGTTCTATTGAGACCAACAACATGTTTTTCTTTCTAGGTAAATTCACAATCATCATGTCCCTCAAGCGATACTGACTCTTACTGTTTGTCAAGTGGCATTTTCCTGACTTTTCTCTTCCTTCAGAGTGTGTGCACAGTGGCTTTCATCTTCTACAGGTGAGGTTTTTTGTTTTGTTTTTTAAAGTAAAATATGTAAATACTTTCTTTTTTTTTTATTTTCACCCCCTATTCATAGCTATTTTTTTAATACATCAATAATCTTAATCGAGGAATTAGTACAAGGAATTTCAAAGACGTACCTACAGCCTTAGGCTATGTGCGCATGCTGAGTATTTGGTCCCGACATTTTAAGCACCAAATCTGCATTTTCTTACTGAAAAGACATTAAAAATGCGGTTTGTTTCTGACACATTTTTGTTTAGTTTTTTTGTGCCTGCGCTTTTCATAATGAAGTCAATGGGTGGAAGGGCTGAAAAACGTGAGCACAACTGCACAAAGAATTGACATGCTGCAGATTATTTCTGCAACCAAAGCTGCAAGGAAAAAATAAGCAACGTGTGCACAACACATGTAGATTTGTGGCAATACAGCACCAAAAAAACACATTAAAAAACCCAGAAAAAACTTGCACATGACCCCTGAATCTTTCAGAATATCTGCAGTAACTATTGCATGCCTTAAAGTGGGTGTACACTTTGAATTTAAAACCGATCTGTCACCAAATTATACAATACAAACTGCATACATTAGAAAATATTTCTCCTAGACCTGATGAGGCTTGCGTACTTGCTTAGAAAATATGTTACAATAGCTGCATAAGAGCAGAGAAAGTTGCCCCGCTTAGGCTACTTTCAGACTATGATTTTTGAGGGAGCCGATACTGTCCGATAAAATCGGACAGCATCGGCTCCCTTCTGATGTCTGGAATTGGATGCCAAATAGGCATCCGATTCCGAGACAAAATCGCTCCCTCCGGGCTGATAAAAAAAAAAATAAAGAATGTATGCTCACCTGTCCCCGAGGCCCCCGCCGTCTCCCGCACGATCCCGCAGGCTCCCGGTGTCTTTGCGGTGTCCTCCCGGTGTCTCCCGTGTCTGCAGAGGTCTTCTTCTCAACAGGACCTGCCGTGATGTCACAATCACGGGACTGCCTGTTAACATGGTGTAACCAACGGTCACGTGACTGTGACGTCACGGCAGGTCCTGTTCAGAAGAAGACCTCTGCAGGCACCGGGAGGACACCGCGAGGACACCGGGAGCCTGCGGGACCGTGCGGGAGACGGCAGGGCAAGTGAGCATACATTGTTTTTTTTAACCCCTGTTTTCCCAGTAGGAGCAGTTTTATTGTACTGAGCATGCTCAGTACAGTAAAATCGGGTCCAAGGACACATCAGATGTTTCCTCGGACCCTGCTTCATAGGGCCCCATGTTAAAAACATCGGGTCGGGTCAGATGTGCACTAAATGCCATCCGATTTGGTCCAATCCGATTTTGTCCGATTTTATTTTAGATGCAAAAATCGGAGCATGCTCCGATTTTTGCACCAATAAAAAAATCGGACAAAATCGGACAGAATCGGATCGGACCAAATCGGATGCCATTTAGTGCACATCCGATTCGGTCCGATGCCCATAGGGCTGCATGGAGGCAAAAATCGGTCCGATGCTGTCTGAGATGCCCATAGGGCTGCATGGAGGCAAAAATCGGTCCGATGCTGTCTGATTTTTATCGGACAGCATCGGAAATTGAAAATTCGTAGTGTGAAACCAGCCTAAGAATTATAATGTGCCCGAGTGGAGCTGCTCATTTGAATTGGAGGATTACTTTCTTCTTCTGACATGGATTTTCATAGTGAAACCACCACCTCTGTCAGGTGTAAGAAACGTATTTAAAAAAAAGTATCCTGTCTGTACTGTGAAATCTGGTGACAGATCCACATTAAAAAGAAAAAAAAGTGCAGAATTAAATTTAAAAAAAAACAATAACTTGCCTCACTGACCCCCTACTGCTCTCATTCAGATGCTGCCTGTTTTTGCTAATTTCTACTTCCTGCACTTTGATGATGCTGAATGATGTAGAAACATGTGACAAGCTACAGCCAATCACTAGCTGAGGCTGATCACCACTGCAACCAGTGATTGGCTGATCTGTAGTTTCCTATATATCAGAAAGGACAAGAAAGTAGAGACCAGCAAGGTACCCAGGAAAGCACAGCTGGTGATCAATGAGGCGAGTATAGTAGAAATTTGATTCCAGCTCACCCAGTTGCTCTATGCTCGTCCACTTGGAGCTCAGACACCGGCCTCGTCCTGGCCTCACCTCAAGGATAATAGAAAAAATTGGAGCCTGGCTCAAAAGGACTGGATTTTTCTTTTCTTTTTATTTTTCAAAAGTAAAGTGCATACATAAAAAAATTTACATGGTCGACATGACCCAGTCAATGCATTTCGACTGCACCAAGCAGTGTTACTCATGACTCATGAGTAAGACTGCTTAGTGCAGTCAAACCGCGTCGACTGGGTCATGTCGACCATGTAAATTTTTCTTTGTATGCACTTTACTTTTGAGCCGGGCTCCAATTTTTTTCTATTATCACTTATTTTTATATGCTATTTTGACCATTTTTTGAAATGTAAACAACTTTGTTGTAGTATGCCTCTACTCATAGTTATCAAAATTGCTTTCACCTTAACAAACAGGGTATTAAACTGACAGCAGAGCACTAATTGGGTAAATAGTAGTTTGGGACTGAACTTGACCTGAACTTGAGCCCAAACCTGATTTAAGTCTATGGGGAACCAAGCGTTAGTGCTATAAAATAGTGGTAGTAAGGGCTAGGGGGTTGCAAAAGTAAGTAAAATGGGGGTTACAGCAGATAAATCATATTTACCGAGTTTCCTGCTGCTGCAGCACTCTTTCCGGGTTCGCTCATTAAACCTCATAAATATTCACTGCATCCCCCTGCTCACCCTCTGTGACAACATCTGTAATTGGTTGCAGTAAGACTGTGCCCCCACCCTCTGGGCCAGCGTTTGTGATTGATTGCCCTCACACTAGCTATATGGGTCCCTGAAGTAGAGTGTAAAAATAAAGAAATAATTGAAAAAAACAGCGCGTGGTCCCTTGTATTTTGATACCCAGGCAAGATAAAACCCACTGCTGGGGGCTTGTATTAACAGCTGGTATTCTCAGCCATCTAGTATTGTCTTAAGTCATCTTCAAAAGGCACAAAATTTGTCCAAGTCAAATCTGCTATACATCTTTCAGAATGTCACCAGCTGAAATTGGGATTTTTTTAAAGCTAATTTGTCAGTGGATCTGGACATGTGACGCACCCCAGGGCTGTGGGGTACTCGGAACCGGGCTGTTAAACAGTTCTGGGGAGTCACAGGGCTTGACCTTGGGTTCAGTTGTAAAGGGAGTTCTTGGCTTGATAGGGAAGGGGGGTTGATGATAGGGAAGGTTAGTCATGACGCCACCTGTGGTTTGTGGCTATTAATGGCCACCGCTGCGGCAGAACCTCTGGGATGATGGATGGGCAGCTAAGATGGCGCGGCTCCTCATAGGCAGAGCGGGTGCCCAGGGCAGTGGATGTAGTAAGGGTGTAGGATGCAGGATGGTGGGCGCAAAGAAACAGACAGACTCACGGTTTGTTGGTTCCTCAGTCATTTTACTGGTGTAATTGTAATTCCAACTGGTGATGGCATACTGAGTCCTTGCACCTGAGAGCAACTCAGGGTTTTCCTCATCCGGCAAGTTCTGAGGTCTCCTCACTGCACTTTGTTAGTGGGTCCCTGCGGCTTTAGCTGAGCTTCTGATCTCTCTCTCTCCTACTTGGTGCTGGTATTGCAGGCAACTTGAGTCCTTCTCTAGTCACTTGTCTCAGGCGGCTGTTCCTGGGCTCTTTACGCTGCTTTACCTCCCGGAACAGGGTGGCTGGGGAACTTGAAATTCCCCACCTTCCAGAATTGGCTGCCGGGTCGGACTCTAGTGTCCGTTTCTGAGGCGCTTCTCCTCTGGGGTGAGCTCGACACCGCTCCACTCACCAGGCTCTCTTCCACTTCCTCAGACCCCTGCCTTCGGTCCCGTATGCTAGGCTTAGCTACCCTGGGATGAGCTTAGCACTGCTCCTAGTCCACAGGATGTCTTCCTCAGTCCTCCTAGGAACTGAACTGACTAACTCCGCCCCAGACAAGAATTTATAGGGGAGCTCACCCTTAACCCAGGTCTTGATCTCCCTCTTCAGGCCTGGAGTCAGAAAGATGTTGTGTGCGGTTTCTGTCGGGTGTGAATACCCTCTGTTGCTCTCAAGTGTGACACTACCACCCGGGGGCGATAATGACACTGTGGCACTTGGACTCTGGGGTGCCACACATGGATCAAGCTTTTTATAATTCACAGGACCTTAGCCAAATTTTTTGTTAGTGGAATCTGCAGCTTTATTTGTACAGAATCCTCTGCATTGATTAGCATGTTGTTTACTACACATACATTGCGGTGGTTTGTCAGCAGATTCTGTTAGGATATAGGTGTGCAAAACATGACTTAAAGGGAACCAACCACCCCAAATGACCCCCCCAGACTGTTAATATGTGTCCCTACACCCAGCACACACATTTGGGGCAATCGTTTTTGCTAAAAAAACTGTTTAGTAGAAGCTAAGATATAGCTTTATAAAGTTTAATAAATCAAGCCGAATGGGTGTTACCTAGCTTTGTCCTCGTGCATTTCTTCGTGCCTGTCAGCCTCCTCTCCCCTCCTCCCTTCAGTGAAGCCCTTCTGTGTTGCCGAAAATGGCCTGCCTGTCTGCTGCTGCCTGATAAATTATGCACGCCCATCTCTGCACCTAAGAGCCTGGCCGCGTCATGAATGGGGCGGGGCTAGATCGTGTCATGCCGGAGCCCCGCCCCCTTTCGTGATGCAATCTAGCCACGCCCCCTTCATGACGCGGCCAGGCTCTTAGGTGCAGAGATGGGCGTGCATAATTTATCAGGCAGCAGCAGATAGGCGGGGCATTTTCGGCAACACAGAAGGGCTTCACTGAAGGAAGGAGGGGAGAGGAGGCTGACAGGCACGAAGAAATGCACGAGGACAAAGCTAGGTAACACCCATTCGGCTTGATTTATTAAACTTTATAAAGCTATATCTTAGCTTCTACTAAACAGTTTTTTTTAGCAAAAACGATTGCCCCAAATGTGTGTGCTGGGTGTAGGGACACATATTAACAGTCCGGGGGGGTCATTTGGGGTGGTTGGTTCCCTTTAATTCTTACACATCTTGAAGGTGTGAACATGGCCTCAAAGTTAATTTTAATATATAGCTGTATTGATTGGTTTAGCCGCCAGCGGGCAATTTAAACTGCTCAGCTGATATTGTCAACTGCTTGGTTGCCTGCCAGTGGCTAAACCAATCAGTTGACAATATCAGCTGAGCAGGTTAAATTGCCCCCTGCCAGCTAAACCAATCAGGAGGCAATGCGCCTAGGAATTCACTGTGTTGAGCGCTTTAGCCAGCTGCCCGCAGTGTTTTCTTGGACTGGTCTCCCTGAGATCAGTGAATACTTTGTGACTATCAGTTGATTGGTTTAGCCGCCAGCTGGCGATTTAAACAGCTTTTCTGATGGTGTCCCGCCGATGGCTAAACTAATCAGCTGACAGCATCAGATGAGCAGTTTAAATCACCCGCCAGCTGCTAAACCAATCAGCTGATTGGTTTAGCCGTCCAGCGGGCGATCTAAACCAACTGCTGATGCTGTCACGTGACAAATCAGCTGATCGGTTGCTGACAGTCAGCTGATTCAGGTCCTGGCAGTGATCGGACGTGGACGTCTTCCCGGGACACTATGTGGACAGTTGAGCATTCATTTTATTTTTTTTTTAATACCATTTCTTTCTTTATTTTGCTTTAGCAGTGTTAACACTGGTAAAGCGAAAGTAACACACATGTCACACGGGGGGAGGAACACAGGATTCTTCCTCCCCTATGTGACATCACATCCTGCTTCTTCTCCAGTGCCTGCGATTATATGCGCTGGAATTGTTCATTGTCTGAACGGCGATGTGTAATTCCAGTGGTTATAATGGGCCCTATGGGAGAAAGTGCACGTTAAAAGATTCTTTTTAGGCTTGCGCTTTCTCCCCCAAAAGCTCGGCGCTAAATTACGCAGTGTCTGAACGGCAAAAGTGAAAGTCTAATCCAACACTGACTGACAGCCGACTCTGTAAGGATGCACTGTTGGGCTGGATGTCAGTCAGTGCCAGGATTTGGCTACAGTCGCCACTCACAATGTACCGAGCAGTGACTAATGCCACACTGACTGTGCTTCCATTACTGAAAGCCAGATGCCAAGCTTTCAGAGCGGGTTCATAGATTAACAATGCTATTAACCTTCAGATTAACCCCTTTACGATTTTGCATTTTCCATTTTTTGCACTTTTGTTTTTTATGATCATGTCCCTGTACGGTCAGACACAGACATATATGTGTCCCTGCTATGTACTGTGTAATAAGATTATCTCAGCACAGGAGCATTTTTTACACACATCAAATTGTGGAACATATTATTCCAAGATCTATTGATTAAAATGAATTTTAAAATTACCTTTGCAGGAAAACCCCTTTAAATAGTTAGACATATAATATGAAATTAGTTTAGTTCCAGACAGCCCCTTTAATATTGGGGTGCACAAAGCCAATGTTAATGAATTGGCCCCTAAGTACCACCATTATACAACTCACTAGTACATCATAAACTAGCAATGGTGTTAACTCTAAACAATAACGATTCATCAGGAGGCTAGAGACAACACTTGAAGGTGTTATGTCCTTTATAAACCATAGGGGTAAATATTGTAGTCCCCAAAGGAATGATGGTACATATTAACTAGTGATGGGCCACCACCTAAGTGTTCGAATTCGATTTGAATCTCCGACTTGGGGCATGTTCGTCGAATGTTCGTTGAACACCTTCGAACCCCATTGGAATCAATGGCAGGCTACAGCAAACACATAGAAAACACCTTCAAAAGTGTCCAAAAGCTGCTAAACTACTCAGAATAGACCACAAACACCAGGAAAAGTGACAACAATCTACCCACAGTACAAATAGTCTCATGGTGTAGCATGGGTGCACGAGACACGGTCTGTGCCAGTCTGCACACTCTTCCACAGCACTTCAAAATAGAAGGTGGTTAACATTCACCTAAAATTTCAGAGGTGAGTGAAACTGACTATGAATTAACAAATGGATGAGTTACAGGGGAAAAGTGGCAGTAGTTTTCTACATTAAGTAAAAAGAGGTGGAGGTGACACGCCCACTCCAGGGCCGGGGAAAACTCGGGAATTGGTCAGTTACTAGATGCTCTCTCTTCTTCACTTCTCGGTACTTTTCACAGGGACAGACGGGGGCCAACACCCTGGTGATGTCATTAAAAATATACGGGGGATGGTGACAGGGAAAGTCTGAGGGGATAAGGGATATTTGTAATGCCATCTGCGGTATGCGGCCAGGGCGGCCGCCGCCGCTGTTTCAGACCTTCTGGGGATGATGACCAGCAGCTGGGATGGTGTCGCTCCCCACAGGTGGAGCGTAGTTCCCAGAGTGGTAGAGTGGTTCCCCCAGCTCATACCTTGGCAGAGGTTCATTTAGTCAACAGTACTCTTGGTGTTACAGGTGGCTGATTGTCGCCGCAAATAAAAGTCTCTCACAGCTGCAGTTCTGTTACTTTTACTCAGGTGTTAAACATGGCCGCAGGATACGACTTCTGCCAGTCCACGGTTCGCTCTTTCTCTATAAGGAGTAGTTCTCTTCTGAAGTGAGCGTAGCATTGCTCTGCCCTTCAGACTCTCAATGCTCTCTGCAGCACAAGGCTCAGGTGCCGGTGGCCACGAGTGCTTATTTGTGTCCCGGGCACCATTAGGTCACCATGCCGGGCACTGCTCTCTAGTTCAGCCACCTTCTCCAAGATGTGTCGGGTGTCTGGCCACTGCTCCCGTTAGAAGTCAGGGGCCTCCAGATTTACGGCTCGGGCATAAAGTATCTGCACCGTGTTCAGGGCTGAGTCCCTGTGTTGTCCACCAACCCCTCTTGCTCATCAGATTCGGGCGTATGGGGAATCGATGTCTCTTCCGCACCCCTAGGGCTCTTCTCTCTCTCCATCAGTCAGTCTTTCCCTCCCGTGAGTGAGTGGGATGGCATTGCTCATACCCATGGGAGTTGGCACCACACCGCCTCAACACTCCCGACTACCACTCCTCAACAGTCGATGTTACTCCTCCGGTCTCCTTCTACAGTCTCTCCCTTCTAACCATGCCCTGTCCCCCTTTTCTAGCCTGGGCCCTACCTCAGGGTCCACCCACAGTTCCGGGTGCCTGTTACTGTGTGTGTGTGTTTTACGAGGTCAACGGCACCATCCCGGCACCTGGAGAACAGGGGTACTACACAACCCAACCGCGAGAATGCAGTACCTCTGGTGGCAGCCTACCCGATGGGTTGCAACAGAGGAGTAAAAAGAGGATGAGACACAGGTATAGGCATGTCACACCCTTCTCAAATCATGTACCACAAAGTAAGGTAACCCCAAAAAGAGTCCTCACTTCCCAAAGAGTCATACCACAGCAAAATGGCATCAATTGTCCCAGACTAAAAATTGCTGAATCGCCCAGCCTGCCTGCATGGCACAGGGTGTGGAACAGGACCTGGCCTAGCATTTCAAGGTTAAACATTGCTCAGCAACTATACGTTTTGTGGAGTATTACAGGTAAAACTAGAGAAGTAAGTCAGTGACCTGTTTAAGCCTACTGGGCTGGATAAACTCAGAGCTCATGCAAGCGCTCGCAACAATGTTATGCCCTGCCACACACAGGTGGGACAACTATAAGTTTCGTGGAATGTTACCAAAAAACTAGTCAGGTAGGTCAGTGACTTGTTTAGGCCTAGTGGGCCGAATAAACTGAAAGCTCATGCAAACACTCCCATTAATGTTATGCCCCGCCACACACAGGTGGGACAACTATAAGTTTCGTGGAATGTTACCAAAAAACTAGTCAGGTAGGTCAGTGACTTGTTTAGGCCTAGTGGGCCGAATAAACTGAAAGCTCATGCAAACACTCCCATTAATGTTATGCCCCGCCACACACAGGTGGGACAACTATAAGTTTCGTGGAATGTTACCAAAAAACTAGTCAGGTAGGTCAGTGACTTGTTTAGGCCTAGTGGGCCGAATAAACTGAAAGCTCATGCAAACACTCCCATTAATGTTATGCCCCGCCACACACAGATGGGACAACTATAAGTTTTGTGGAGTATTAAAGCAAATCATAGAGAGGTAGGTCAGTGACCTGTCTAGGCCTACTGGGCCGGATAAAATCAGAGCTCATGCAAGTGCTCCCATCAATGATATGCCCCACCCCACACAGGTGGGGCCACTATCACTTTCATGGAGTATTACCAAAAAATAGTCAGGTAGGTCAGTAACCTGTTAAGGCCTTCTGGGCCGGATAAACTCAAAGCTCATGCAAGCGCTCCCGTCAATGTTATGCCATGCAACACACAGGTGGGACAAGTATAACTTTCATGGAGTATTACAGGAAATAATACAGAGGTAGGTCAGTTGACCTGTTAAGGCCTGCTGGGCTGGATAAACTCAAAGCTCATGCAAGCGCTCCCATCAATGTTATGCTCCGCCACACACAGGTGGGACCACTATCAGTTTTGTGGCGTATTACCAAAAAAACTCGTCAGGTGGGCCAGTGACCGGTTTAGGCCTACTGGGCCGGATAAACTCAAAGCTCATGCAAGCGCTCCCATCAATGTTATTCCCCGCCACACACAGGTGGAAACACGATCAGTTTCATGGAGTATTACCAAAAAAAATAGTCAGGTAGGTCAATGACCTGTTTAGGCCTACTGGGCTGGATAAACTCAAAGATCATGCAAGCGCTCCCATCAATGTTATTCCCCGCCACACACAAGTGGGACAACTATCAGTGTCGTGGAGTATTACAGGAAATAATAGAGAGGTAGGTCAGTGACCTATTTAGGCCTACAGGGCTGGATAAACTCAAAGCTCATGCAAGCGCTCCTATGAATGTTATGCCCTGCCACACACAGGTGGGACAACTATACGTTTTGTGTAGCATTACAGGAAGAACTAGTCAGGTAGGTTAATGACCTGTATAAGCCTAGTGGACAGGGGAGATTGACCAAACAGTGCTTTGAAGGGCCCAAAAACTGTTCATGTATATACATCACATTTGCCAAAACCTGGTTTGATGCCCAAAGCCAGTTTACGCAGACATTAAGGGAGATGTAGTAATCACTGCTTTTAAGCACCCAAAAATGGTGGATGTGAATACAGCAAATTTGTTAATCACTGGTTCGATGGACAAAAAGATTGAATATTCAGAAACAGGGGCAGGAGTGTCAGGGATAGGTATTGAGCTCAGAGGGTCCTACTCAAGCAACAAACAGCAAGGAGACCCCAAAAATAGTCTCCATTTTTCAAAAAATTAGGCACAGCCACCACTTAAGTGGCATCAATTGTCCCAGATTTGAAATATTGAAATGAGGAGTTTAATGCAGCACATTGAAAAGTACACAAGTGTTTAGTCTTCCCAGGCTGACACAGGGGTGGAAAAGTCCTTGCGGATCCATGACTTGTTCATCTTGATAACGTTAGTCTGTCTACACTGTCACTGGACAGTCGTGTGTGCTTATGCGTCAGCACGCTACCAGCAGCGCTGAAGACACGTTCAGAGAGAACGCTGGCTAAGGGGCACTACAAAATCACCAAGGCATGAGTGGCGAGCTCAGGCCATTTTTCCAGTTTTGAAGCCCAGTTCCACAGTCATGGCATCGATATTCAGGTGTAGATACTCCTGTACCATCCTCTCTAGGCGTTCACTATGTGTCAGACTTGTTCTCTCTTCTGGCATTGCAAAGGATGGTCTAAAAGGTGAAACGATTCTACAAAATTGCTGTTACCAGATAGACTGTTACTGTTAACGTTTGAGTGATGGTGACTCGACGTTCCCTGGGTTGGAAAGTTAGAACTGCGATATTCACTATGTGCACCACTGGTGTTTTGGGGAAAAGCAGTACTAAGATTGGGCAGGAATCATTTGGCCAAATTTACTCTTGTACCGGGGATCTAATATTGTGGCAACCCAGTAGTCGGCATTACTTTGAATTCTAACAATCTGAGGATCATGTTGCAGGTAGTGCAGCAAGAAGGCACTCATGTGTCTTGTGCATGCAGGAGGCTCAAGTCCTTGTTGTGTTGGTGGCAGGGAGGTAACATTCACGCTTTCTTCCTCTTCCCCCAACCTCGCACAACAGAAATATGATCAAGATATCCCTCATCTGACGAGTTTTCCATGCCCATCGCCTCTTCGTCCTCTATTTCTTCTTCGGCTCCTGCACCTTCAATAGTTTGGCTGTTACCATGCGCCCTAGTTGTTCCCTCTCCCCCACCCTCCCATGCCAGCCGCCTTGGTGCTACCAACCACCTGGACCTTGTTATTCCTTCCGCATATACCTCCTGTACTTCCTCCCCTTCCTCTTGGCCCACCACCTGACTCCGAATACTTGTTAAAGTGTGATCCAGCATGTAGATGACCGTAATAGTCATGCTGATAATGGCATCGTCAGCACTAAACATCTTAGTAGCCATTTCAAAACTCTGCAGAAGGGTGCAGAGGTCCTTGATCTGAGACCACTCCATCAGCGTGATTTGTCCCACCTCTGGCTCGTGTTGGCCCAGGCTATACATTGTAACATATTGCACCAGAACTTGTCCGCTGCTGCAACACGGGCAGAGTGGAATTCCATAGTGTCGGCACATCGCATTTCAGGCGGTGAACTGGCAGGCTGAACGACTTCTGTAGTGATGCAAGTCGTTGAGCTTCGGGATACGAATGGCAGAAGTGAGCACACAGCGACCGTGCCCTCTGCAGCCAGGATAGCGGGTTAGAAATTGCTGGACGACCAGGTTCAAGATATGAGCCATAGAAGGCGCGTGACGTGTGTCACCCTGCCCCGGTGAAGGGCCACACCAAGGTTTGCAGCATTGTTGCACATGGCCTTCCCTGGCTGCAGGTTCAGTGGAGATGACCATTGATTAAACTCGGTCTCCAGAGCTGACCACAACTCCTCAGCTGTGTTACATTTCCCAGACATTTTAACATAAAAACTGCCTGATGGCATTGAACCCTGCTGCCAGCATAGTAAGAAGGTGTGCTGCATTCCTTCTGCGCAGTTTGAATGCGGGTCACATTACCAGACAGGCTTGGTCACAGGTGGAGGACCTAGAAGAGGTGGAGGAGGCAGAAGCAGTGGAGGAAGTTCTAGATACAGAGGTTTGATGCACAACCTATTGAGATTGCAAGACTTATACAGCAGCCCCTTCTGCTGTCACCATAGTCTCCCAGTGCTCAGTCAGCGACATGTAACGCCCCTGTCCATGCTTACTCGTCCAGGTGACTGTGGTGAAATGCACCCTGCCACACACAGAGTTTCTCAAGGAAGTGGTGATGTTGTGTGCAACATGCTGGTATAGTGCAGTCACAGCTTTCTTCGAAAAGTAGTGGCGACTGGACATCTGGTACTGGGGCACTGCAATGGCAATAAGGTGTCGAAAATCCTCTGTATCCACCAGCCGTTAAGACAGCATTTCCGTAGCCAACAGCTTGCAGATGGTGAAATTCAACCTCTTAGCTTTGGCATGGGTAGGAGGAAATGGTCTTTTACTTGTCCACATCTGAGGGACCGAAGGCTGGCTGTTGTGCTGAGACAGGGTTGAGTAGGGTGTCCCAGACAAACTGCTTGTCTGTGAGGGAGGTGCAGGCGAACATATTATGTCGCATTCATAAAAAGGCGGTGGTCTCGATGTCTAACAGCGCTCAACACCAGCAGGTGTTTCCACTTCCAAAACAGCTGACGACTTGTCAATCACACTGCCTGTTGCGGTAAAGAGGTGGAAGTTCTGCAGCCAAAAGCCTGTGTGACAGCTGTCCTCAAAGTTGCAGAGGTTGAAGAAGCCACAGATGCACTTGATGGGCCAGACTGTGGTTGGCCAGACCCGTTTGGCCGCATTGTAGCACAATGAGCTTCCCAATAGGACTTATGCTTCATGTCCATGTGAAGGTTTATGCATGAAGTACTCAAACTATTGATTTTTTGGCCTCTACTCTGATTTTGTTTACAAATCTTGCAGATAACATGAGTTTAGTCATCCTTTGTGATCTGAAAAAGGCCCAGGCTAGGCAAGGCTTAGCACCCATGTGACCTGCAGAGCTACTACAGCTTCTACACAGAGGCAGAGTTGTGGCTGAGGATGCAGTTTTTGACGTGCTTCCAGGACTCAGTCTCTGTCCAGGAAGCCGCAACCTGACCTCGTCACTACCTCCTCTGCTGAGCTCATCAGCTGCCTGCCTGTGGGTTAATAGTAAGTGGGATCTCCAACCTCATTATCACCATGTGTGTTCTCACACTCGTCATCCTCAGAGCTGACCTCTTCCTGCCCTGAGCGCAAAGTCAAGTTGTCGTTCCAATCAGGTATGAGTCTCATCATCATCTGCCTCATTGTCTCCACCAACAGGGGTTACAGTTTGGGAATGAGGGTCTACATTATGCTCGGACCCTTCTTCATCTGGGCCTGGATACGACTCAAAGAGATTTTTGCATCGGTGCAGATCATTTCCTCGTCTTGACTCAATGAAGTTTTGGAGCAGACCACTGATTCCCAGGCTATAATATAAGTCTCTGCAGACTTACCCATCTGTGTTAACCCATAGTCAGTAGGGAGGCTGGAGACTTGAAAGCTGTGAGGAAGCAAGTGCGATTGGGGTGACACCTCTGGGGACTGGAGTGTTTGTGATGTTGAAGTTGAGGAGGAGGAAAGCCCACTTGATGGAACGCTTGATATCCATTGAAGCACCTGCTCTTTTTGGGCCTCATCTACAAGTTTCAGCAATGCTCTGCTGTGCAAGAAAGGGATGATAGGAGATCGTCCATGAAAAGAAGTAGACATTTTAGTTTAGCTTGAAGACGGTGTTTGTTCAGCAGTTGTTTCTGTTACTTTAGCTCCTACCCATGGACACAAAGATTTTTACCATTTCCAACACGCCTATTCCCCTTTCTACCATCAGCAGACCTTTTACCACTCATATTTGAGGGTAACTAATTGGCAAAACTAATTGGCAACTCTGTAGTTGTTGGCACAAAAAACTATGGATGTAAAGCTAGCAAAGCTGAGTGGCCACACAGAGGTTCTACCCTAAATAGGTTTTGGTAAGTAGGTTTGGGCAGATGCAATACAAAAGTGTTTTCTGTGCTGTGTGGCAGTAGATGTAAACAGAACACTGGACCACAACTACCTAGTCAATTGTGGTACTACCCTAAATTGGTTTTGGTAAGTAGGTTTGGGCAGATGCAATACAAAAGTGTTTTCTGCACTGTGTGGCTGTAGATTTCAACAGAATACTGGACCACAGCTACCTATCCAAACAGAGCTAGTACCCAAAGTAGGTTTAGTAAGTAGTTGCAGATGAATACAAAAGTGTTTTCTTGCACTGGTGCTGTAGATTTCACAGAAATGGACCACAGCTGCTAGTCAAACAGAGCTAGTACCAGTAGGTTTAGTAATTTTCAATCAACAAAAGTGTTCTGCCTTGTGGGGAGTTACGACTGGACCACAACTACCTATCAAATAGTGTACTACCTAAATAGTGTTGGTACGTACATTGGGCAGATAATAAAAAGTGTTTTCTAGCCTGTGTGTGGTATTTTCAACAGAGCACAGGTACCACAGCTACCTGTCCAAACACTGCTACTGGCCAAAAAGGATTTGCTTGCTAGATGCAGTAAAAAAAGGCTAGTAAACACTGGAGGTGTAACTTCTACAACTGCACACAGTACCTGGCACACACTGCTACTAGCCAAAAAGATTTGCTTGGCTAGATGCAGTAAAAAAAGGCTAGAAAACACAGGAGGTGTAGCTTTCTTCAGAACAGTGCTACACCAGTACCTGGCACATCTGCTACTAGGCCAAAAAGATTTGTTAGCTAGATGCAGAAAAAAAGGCTAGTAAACACAGGAGGTGCTCACCAGTGCCCATGACATACACTGCTACTGCCAAAAAAATTTGCTTGGCTAGATGCATAAAAAAGGCTAGTAAACACAGGAGGTGTAGCTTTCTTCACAACAGTGCTACACCAGTGCCTGGCACACACTGCTACTAGCCAAAAATAATTTTCTCTTGGCTAGATGCAGTAAAAAAAGGCTAGTAAACACAGGAGGTGTAGCTTTCTTTACAACAGTGCTACATCTGTGCCTGACACACACTGCTACTGGCCAAAAAGAATTTGCTGGCTAGATGCTGTAAAAAAAAAGGTTAGTAAACACAGAAGGTTTAGATTTCTTCACAACAGTGCTACACCAGTACCTGGCACACACTGCTACTAACCAAAAAGGATTTGCTTGGCTGGATGCATTAAAAAAACGGCTAGTAAACACAGGAGATGTAGCTTTCTTCACACCAGTGCTACACCAGTGCTTGACACGCACTGCTACTAGCCAAAAAGGATTTGCTTGGGTAGATGCAGTAAAAAAAAAGGTTAGTAAACACAGGAGGTGTAGCTTTCTTCACAACAGTGCTACACCAGTGCCTGGCACACACTGCTACTAGCCAAAAAGGATTTGCTTGGCTAGATGCAGTAAAAAATGAGTAGTAAGCACAGGAGGTGTAGCTTTCTGCACAACAGCGCTACACCAGTGCCTGGCACACACTGCTACTAGCCAAAAAGGATTTGCTTGACTAGATGCAGTAAAAAATGGCTAGTAAACATAGGAGGTGTAGCATTCTTCACAAAAGTGCTACATTAATGCCTGGCACACACTGCTACTAGCCAAAAAGGATTTGCTTGGCTAGATTTGGCCAGATGCTGTAAAAAAAAACGCTTGCACAGCACTGGAACAGACCTGCCTGGAACACAGTGCTTTTAAGCCCCAAAAAGGGCTGTTCTTGGAAGTAGTCCTTAAACCTACTATCTCTCTAACTTGAATGGAATCGCTATCTAACTTTCTTTCTATGTAGCGCACACAGCAGCAGCAGCGGCGTCTGATACTCAGCATCAACACTGATAAAATGGTGAGGAGGGAAAATAGCAGGTCTTATATGGCAAGGACATGTGGCATACCCAGCCAATGACACAAACCCTTGTGTGCAAAAAGTGCACTTTGCTCTATGCGTGCTGATAGACTGACAGACTGGACCACCCACAGTAAGTGCGGGAAGGAAAAAAAATGGAGATCTGCATTATTTGACCACAGACCTCTTCCCTGCCCCTTCCCCATCCACTATTCCTAGACACTGAAACTCATAATAACTTTGAACAAAAGCATTACTTTGAAAAGTCAGTAAAGCTTTTGGTCAACGAACCATTATTGAACCTAACCTCGAATTATCGAATTTTTAGCAAATCATTCGCTTTCATCAAATGACTTGAACATAACCCAAAACAGTTTGAATTTGAAATTGGCGAACATGTTTGATCGAACATCGCTCATCTCTAATATTAACCCTGATGTTCTGTTTGGTCAAAAATGACCGAATTTGAAATTTTTGAATTAATTTGTTTATGAACAGCAATGTTCACATACAGTATAATAATGCAACAGGTATTCAAATAAAACACTTAGCATATTTTTTGGATTATAATCCATAAAACACACTTTTGTAACCCCCAAATTTTGGGGGAAGTGGGGGAGATGCGTCTTATAATCCAAATCTACTTTTTATACTGTAGGGGAGGGGGGAGCTTTGGAGAGGTGCCCGGGGGCTGCAGTGGCAGCAGAAGGTCCCGCTCATTAGCCTCATGTAATATGCCCTGTACCTGCTGTCTATCACCTCGGTGCTCCAAGATGTGGACAGGGAAGCGGCGCATATTACATGTGCCTGCACTCCCCCTTCATCCTGGATATAGCCCCCGTCACTCTATATGCCTCAACGCTGGCACATATGCCACCCGCGTCACTCTATATGCCTCCCTGCTGGCATGCACACAGTAAAATAACAAACGCTTTTAACTCATCCCCTGCCGATGGCTCCGTCTCTAAAAGCTCCTTGGTGTCTCTTCCTGTTTGTGCCAATATCCTGTCATGTGATCAGCACAGTGATGTCATCACTGTGTGCCCCCGGTTACATGATTCGATGCCCGAGACCGAAGCAGGAAGAGACATCGAGGAGCTGAGGGCGACGGATCCAGCGGTGGAGGGCGAGTTAAAAACGTTTGCTATTTTGCTCTGTGCGTGCAAGCTGGGGGGCATATAGAGTGACAAGGGGCTATATAAAGAATGGGGGGAGGGGCCAATGTTCCAGCACAAGGGGCAATGTGCCAATGTTCCAGCAGCACAATGGGACAATGTGCCAATGTGGCACCCTGGCACCTGTTGGGCACCACAGAACCCTTGGGACATGAATGGAGCAAGTAACAGCAAAGCAAACTCACAAAACACCTAACAACACTTACAACACCTTAGAACACCTGATTTCACCCCGAGCCTCTAGGGGGAGCTCCACTGGTCACTTTGAGCCAGTTTCCCCTATAAATAGGGTCTTGGAGGGAGAAACACCAGAGTGTGCAGACGCTACAAGAGCTGCAGGACGTGTGCATCACCAGTTCTGGAGCCATACTAGGCCCGAACCAGCACACCTGCCAAGTGAGGAAACCCTTGCAATTGGGGTTAGAGGAAGGATAAGCACCTCTCAGGGACATCAGAGTGATCCAAACACTCTCTCCCTTACTAACCGGTTACTGGAACCGAAGCTGTGGGAACTACATAGCCACCACAGAGAACCAGCATACTTCACTGGGAGTCTAGCCCCTGTTCACCTGCCGCACCTACCAGCGAGAGCCCAGGGAAGAAGATAGAATTATCATCACCCTTTTACAGTGCCTTCAGTGCAGCTACCCAGGTGAAATCCTTTCTATTGAACATACTGCCCGGTCCAACTGGATTCCACATCCACCCGACCTCAGCCTTAGAAGACGGGAGAAAGGAAGCCTACACTAACTGCTTGCTGTGAACCTCCAGGAGTGTTGACTTCACTATCCCGGTCTGGCGTACCTGATTATCACCAGTAAAGGTACCTAAAAGACTTTGGAGTGTCTGTGTCTGATTCCTGAGCCTAACAGCAGTATTACCGCAGCTGCCACACAACATCTTGTGCAGCTCCTGGCTCCGGGGACTCCCGCTCGTCCTGTGGGGAGAGTTCCATCTTGCTGCCTAACATCCCCCGGAGGCCTAGCAGCGCCGGTGAAGTCACCGGAACACCCGCAGGTAGCGTCATGAAGACAATCAATCCCTTACTGTTCAGCCATCCCCCCTATTGATCTGGACCACTGGGCCCCACAGCCGCAGGCGCGGTTCCGTGACAAGGAGAGTCAACGCCTGCGACGTGCAGAACCTGGCTACGGTGAGTCACCAGCAGCACAGGGGGAAGTGTACCAGCAGCACAAGGGGGCAGTGTACCAGCAGCTCAGGGGTGGCATGTGCCAGCAGCACAGGGGGGGCATGTGCCAGGATGGGAGTTGTATAGATACCAGGATGAGGAGCTTATATGTGGTTTGTAAGACTGACCCCATTTAACATAAAAAAATATGTTTTTCTCTTTTCCTTCACCAAATGTGGGGAGCGTCTTATAAAGCAAAAATACAATAAATTAGCTAAAAAATCAAGACTTTAAAATGGCCATGTTTTTCTTCCCAAATAAGCTAAGCCACTGTCCAAAGGTGAAACAGTGGCTTGTCTGCTGCTTCCATTTGATATAAACATGCACGCTCAGCTGAAACGGGTGTACATGTGTATCGTTGGTCAGGAGAACTAGCTCTTCAGTAGACAGCTTTCTATCTTTTAATGCAAAGTGTAATGGTGGGTTTACACGCCGCGATATCGGCGTCCAACTCCGACAAAAAGTCACGTGGGTCGCGAGTTGGAGCCGATATCGTGTGCGCGTTGTATTGTTTTAGCATCCAACGCGATGCTGGAACGATGCCAAAATGATATCGGAGTTGAATAGCAAAGCTATTCAACTCGCCGATATCGCAAGGCCGTTGTACCAGCATCGCTGCGTGTGACAGCCCAACTCCGATGCGTACTCGCACCTCACCCATTAACTCCCATGTTAAATGGTCGTTACTGGGTTGGTGGGCGTACACATCGTAGTGACGTTGTTTCCCGATATCGCAGCGTGTAAACGGCGATGCGATATCGGGAAAAGCGCTCAAAAAATGCGCGCTCCTGCGGGGTTGCCTCCGATATCGCGCCGATATCGGGACGTGTAACCCCACCATAACAGATTGTTTATTGGTAAACATGATAAAAAGAATGAAAAGACTGTTTATCACCTTTCATACTGTCCCTTATTTGTGAATGCACATTTTTTCCTAAAATCAGTAACCAAGTACACAAACGTGCAGCTTATTCTTTCTTACCTCTCTCAATTAATATTTTCTTTTTTATAACTGATGAAAATAATCTCCACCATTAGTTTAGGGAGAACAGACGGCATAACAGAATGGTCTCAACATACAAATGTGTGCTTTGATTATGTAATCTCAGCCAAACAAATGTTCATTGTCCGAATATCTGCTTTAGAAAGACATGGCATACAAGTCCCAGAAAACCGCCTCATGCATAGGGCCTTTTACTCAATTACTATGGAGCAGGGAAGGCCAATTAGTTTTCCCAACGAGCAACATGAGTGACTGTGGCTGTTGTTTAAAGCTGAGCCAATAGGCCGAAATTAATTGTGCTCAATATTAATATTAACATATTCATTATGTTATTTTATATTGATATTCATTGTATCATTTAGAATTAAGCAAAATTACGCATACTGACTTGCTGCTACTGTTAATACATGTTACAATAGGGCTTTAATGTACTGGTGCATCTCAATGAATTATGAAAATATCGTCAAAGTTATTTTTTCAATAATTCAATACAAAAAGTGAAGCACATATATTATATGGATTCATTACAAACAGAGTGATCTATTTCAAGTGTTAATTTCTGTAAATGTTGATGATTATGGCTTACCGACAATGAAAACCCAAATGTCATTATCTCAAAAAGTTAAAGTAGGGAGGATGAAGGGTTAAAAACTGTGCTGCCGTATTCCATAAGACAAAGTGTGAATATAATATTGATTTATTAGTCAACGCGTTTCAGGGCTCCCTGGAGCTCCCTAAAACATAGCAATATGATATTGATTTGTCCTGCAGAAGTGGTCAGAAAGCCCTAAAACGTGTTGACTAATAAATCAATATTATATTCACCCTTTGATGCCTCCTGGAATATGGAAGCGTGATTTTTAACTCTTCATCCTCCCTACTCTATATACACCACGTTGGGGACTGCAGCAGCCATGATATGCTTTTATAGTGATTGTGACTCTCACAACCACACAAGATGAAGCTTCTGATATATATTTAGGTAATATTTTATCTCTCAGACCCTTCATCCTCCCTACTTTAATTTTCTGAGATAATGACCTTTAGGTTTTCTTTGGCTGTAAGCCATAATCATCAACATTAACAGAAATAAACACTTGAAATAGATCACTCTGTTTAGAATGACTCTATATAATATATGTGTTTCACTTTATGTATTGAATTACTGAAATAAATTAACTTTTGATGATATTCTAATTCATTGAAATGCACTAGTAACTTATATTCTTACTACTAGCAGCTAATGAAAACCATATAATTTATTGCTTTTTATAAAGTTCATAGAAACCAGTAAATCATATGCTCCTGTTATTCAGTCCTTGTACCTTAATCAACATCTCCCCCACATAGTATAATGTCTTCACAGCCATCCTGCACAGTATAATGTCTCCACAACCCTCCCCAACATATTATGATGTTCCCACAGCTCACCCGTACACAGTATAATGTCCCCGCAGCCCTCCCCAACATATTATGATGTTCCCCCAACATATTATGATGTTCCCACAGCTCGTCCGTACACAGTATAATGTCCCCACAACCCTCTCCGACACATTTTGATGTCCCCACAGACCTTCTACCCACAGTATGATGTCCACACAGTCCTTCAACGTACAGAATTATGTCCCCACAGCCCTTCTATACACAGTATAGTTGACTCACCATCAGCCGGGATCTCAGGTCTCAGGCGCTGGCTGTGGTCACGGTTCTGTGCCTGAGGCTGTGGAGGTCCGGTGGTCAATGAAGGGTAAAAGTAAAATAATAGGAATAAAGATTATTCGTTCATGACGCCACCTGTAGGGGTCAGGTGATGGCATCGGCGCTGCTTGGACCTCCGGGGGATGGGATGCAGCAAGATGAATCCGCTCCCTACAGGATAAGCGGGAGTCCCCGGGGTCAGGAGCCGCGATGATGGAATACGGCAGCTCAGTTGATTCTGTGGGTGAATCGGTTAGTAACAGTTCTGGAATAAGACTCTGACACGCTGCTCCTCTGCACGGGTCTTTACTTAGTTCACACACGGTACACTGGATAACGGTTTCACTTTCAGGTAACGGACCGGGTGGTCGCTGTGATGAACAGTGTCCCTCCAAGGCTCCACAATGTCTCTCTTAAACTCACTGTCCCTTTTACTCTTCGCTGCCTTCCACGTACCAGATACAGAGGAACTTCTATTGGGCACCCAAGCCGTTGGCTGGATGGCTACCGATGGGTCCCTGGACCTCAATGGTGGGTACCCCTCCCGGTACAGCTGCGGTGATGGAGGTTTTTATGATGTGCTCCTATGAAGCCGTCTATCACTCCGGTTCTGTAGCACAGCGGTAGAGCGTCTGTACTACCTCAGAGCCGGTACTCCGGGTTGGACTGGGCTCGGGTCACTTCTTCGCCCGTTACTAGTTCTCTTGGCCCCCTTCGATTCTGGGTCCCCACTTCCCGGTGCCCTCCCTGTTAGCTGTTCTGTCACGACATCTACTCTTGTCTCTCCCACTTTCTAACTCTTTCTGCTCTTTCCCCACTGCTATGCATCTAACTCTCCTCCCACCAGGACCTAATTGGTCCTCTGCCTCTAGATGTTGCATGTGGTGCACGGAGCCTTGGGATTAACTTGTTCATCACTGAGACGGAGGATACTGCACCTTCAGTCAGGGGTTCAGTACCCTCCTGTGACGCACTCGTTGCGGGGCGCCACATAATGTCCCCACTGCCCTCCCTGACACATTTTGATGTTCCCACAGCCCTTCTACCCACAGTATGATGTCCACACAGTCCTTCAACATACAGAATTAAGTCCCCACAGCCGTTCTATACACAGTATGATGTCCCCTTAGCCCTCCCCGACACATTTTGATGTCCCACAGCCCTTCTACACACAGTATGATGTCCCCACAGCCCTTCCACACACAGAGTTATGTCCCTAGAGCCCTTCTACATACAGTATGATGTCCCCACAGTCCTCCCCAACATATTATGATGTTCCCACAGCTCACCCGTACACAGTATAATGTCCCCACAGCCCTCCCTGACACATTTTGATGTCCCAACAGAGCTTCTACCCACAGTATGATGTCCACACAGTCCTTCAAACATACAGAATTAAGTCCCCATAGCCGTTCTATACACAGTATGATGTCCCCACAGCCCTCCCCGACACATTTTGATGTCCCACATCCCTTCTACACACAGTATGATGTCCCGACAGCCCTTCAACACACAAAATAATGTCCCCACAGCCCTTCCACACACAGAGTTATGTCCCTAGAGCCCTTCTACATACAGTATGATGTCCCCACAGCACTTCACATACAGAATTATGCCCCCACAGCCCCACCAGACATAGTACCATGTTCCAACAGCTCACCCACTCACAGTATAATATCCCCACAAACTTTCCACTCACAGTATGGTGTCCCCACAGCCCTCCCACACACAGTATGATGTCCCCACCTCCTTCCTACATACAGTATGATGCCCCTGCTGTTTCAGAACATAGTATAATAGCCCCACAGCTCCCAAACACAGTGTTATGGCTTCTACACACGGTATGATGACCCCCCATAGTATGATGGTTCTCATGGCCACCCTTACACACTATGATGTGACTCGTAGCCTTCCACTCATGGTATGATGGTCTTTACAGACACCCAATACACAGTATTATCTTCCAAAGCTCCTCACATACAGCCCCCTACACACTATGATGACCAGCACAGGCCCTCACACAGTATAATGGCCCACGCATCAAAAGTGATATATATTAGTGCTATTGTGTTTGCTGTCTCAAATGCATATGCTGAAAGATGGAAGAAGGTGCCGACTTCATTGTCTGCCATTGCGTTCACTGTTACGTACATCATCAGGATGCAGATAGTAGTGAAATCAGGACACCGGCAATGGAGGGTGGCAGCATGGTATTGTCTGTGGAGCATTGTTTTCAGCCCTTAGTCCCTCTTGGTCCAGATGCCAGACTTTAAGAGTCAGAGGGAAGGATGTGGCCGCCGGGCTGCACTTTGCCCAGGTCTACTATGGAGAGTTTTCTTCAGGTGTGCTTATTTTTAATTTTCAAAAGTACAGGCAGTGAAGAATCGTTTTTTGTAACCTAGAGAAATGCAAGCTTACAGGAGCAATATCAGTTGACCTAAGTAAGGAGTTGTAGTTGTTTCCTTTTTAAAAGGAAATTAATACATGAATATTCAAAAGCTTTTCACTTTCAACTTGAACCTGAAGATTTAGAATAAGTTTGTCGAAAAATAAAAATATATATATATTTTGCCCACTATTTCAGCCTTGTTAATTCTTTTAGTTTCAAAATATTTTACTAATACTGAGATAATAAGAAATTTAGTAGGCTTTATACAGACAGATCCCCTCACTAGAAATAATTGTTCTGTCCTCACTACATGTTACTTACCCTGAGGTGTGAGTGTGTGTAGTCTGACAGGCAGCTAAACCTGTAATCCATTAAGAAGACTGTTGCTTGACGTCTGTGTACTTTATTGAATGTAGTAAATACAATTCTGTGAAGCTATGAACAATTGACATACATATAATCAGTGTGTGTATAATACTACAGAAAAATATACATCACAATGTAGCTGTGCTATATGCATACAACATCTACAAAGCTTATAGCTAAATTGACTAGACTAAAGTAATAGACCAGATGTTGGCTGCAAACAACATACATTTCCTACCAGCAATGCTATCACAAGGGGGATAAAATGGAGAAAGTCTTCCTGCATGTGAGTATGAAGAAATGGATTCTCTGTACCATAATGCATCACAAAGGGGGAGGGAACGGAATTATGAAATGCAACAGCTGGTGCTGATAATACGTTCAGCCACTGGAGGGAGCTAAAGTACTCTAAACAAGCTAAATGAGGAATTTCAGATTTGTTGCTGAAGTAGAATAACAGTGGTGTAATAAAGATTCTACAAGAATTTTTTCTTGTACTAAATATTGGGGAGGGTGGCCCTCTCCATGGCTCAACACCCTTATCACCCATCTTTCCTACTCAACGTTTAATTTGCTAACTATGCCTGCTTCACTTTTTACTTCAGTTTAGATGAGGCCTGATTAGGCACGAGGAGAGGAGGGCCAACAGTGTTAAGAGACCATCCATATTTAAGATACACCTTGATGTAGCTGGAAGGCTTTTCTGCCCTTGATCAAAAAATACTAAGTACTGTTTTCAACATACATAGCAATATTGGAATCCATGTATTCAATAACTGTATTGTGCTTCCGTACCGTGTGTGTGTAATATATATGTATATATATATATATATATGCATATATATCTAATATATAAAGCTGAATGTGTGTGTGTATGTATGTGTATATGTATATCCGGGATTGGCATCTACACCGTCACAACTACAGCCACAAAATTTTGCACAGTCCTACGTCTGGACCCCGAGAGCGTCATAGGCTATGTTGTGAGGCGAAATTTTAACCCCGCGCATTCCAATTCACCAAACAATTTTGCCCCTATCTACATAATGGGGAAAAAGTGACAGTCACCAGTTGACAGTTGTGAATGAGAGGGGCTTAATGATAGCGCCAAAGACTAACAGCACATACCAGCATATAGTCACTAAGGTGGGGCCCCAACATGAGATATTCACGACGCACGGGGACATGTATACACACCACACGCACACAAAGAGTAACAGCAAGTGTAAGGTGCAGCCTCAACATTGGATACTCACCACGCAACCGAACAAACACACACACCACAAAGAGACACACACAACACAAAGACACACCCCCACGGGGACACACACACACACTATAGCGACACATGCACTCACTCCACAGGGACACACACACTCACACCACAAAGAGACACAGACACACACCACACAGACCCTCCCCCACAGGGACACACACACATAGCCACCCTATGGGGACACATGCACTCACCCCACAGGGACACACACACACACCACAAAGAGACACACACAACACAGAGACACACACACCCCACACAGGCACCCCCCCCCCACAGGGACACACACACATACACACCCTGTAGGGACACATGCACTCACCCCACAGGGACACACACACACACACCACAAAGAGACACACACAACAGAGACACACACCACACAGACCCCCCCACAGGGACACACACACATACACACCCTATAGGGACACATGCACTCACCCCACAGGGACACACACATACACACACCCCAGGGACACACACACCACACAGACAGACACAGATGTGCACAAATCTCCTCACACAACTCGCCTCATACGTGTGCTATCTTTAATTTCCAAACATACCGTATATACTCGCGTATAAGCCGAGTTTTTCAGCCCAAAAATTGGGCTGAAAAGTCTCCCCTCGGCTTATACGCGAGTCATACGGGCCCCCCTCACTGTTTGGCGCCCCCACCTCAGGATGGCCCCCCCGCATGCAGCGCTGCGCATATACATTACCAGCCTATCAGCTGTCACCCTCCGGTGGCGGATCGCGGCTCCCGGCTCCGGCTTCCATCTTCATCTGTGTCTTCCTGCATGCCACATGACCGGCCGGCGTCGCGATGATGTCATCGCGATGAGCCCCGGCCACAAAGCAGGAAGACACAGAGGAAGATGGAAGCCGGAGACGGGAGCCGCGATCCGCCACTGGAGGGTGACAGCTGATAGGCTGGTAATGTATATGCGCAGCGCTACATGCGGGGGGGGCCATCCTGAGGTGGGGGCGCCAAGCAGTGAGGGGGGCCAGTGTACTACCCTGGGGCTGCTGTGTACTACCCCTGGGGCTGCTGTGTACTACCCTGGGGCTGCTGTGTACACCCCTGGGGCTGCTGTGTACTACCCCTGGGGCTGCTGTGTACTACCCCTGGGGCTGCTGTGTACTACCCCTGGGCTGCTGCTGTGTACTACCCCTGGGGCTGCTGTGTACACCCCTGGGGCTGCTGTTAATATACCCCTGGGGCTGCTGTGTACTACCCCTGGGGCTGCTGTGTACTACCCCTGGGGCTGCTGTATATACCACTGGGGCTGCTGTGTACTACCCCTGGGGCTGCTGTGTACTACCCCTGGGGCTGCTGTGTATACCCCTGGGGCTGCTGTGTATACCCTGGGGCTGCTGTGTATACCTCTGGGGCGGCTGCTGTAATAATGCTGGGGTCTGTATATACCACTGGGAAGGCTGCTGTATACCACTGGGGCTGTATATACCTCTGGGGCTGCTGTGTACTACCTAAGGGCTGCTGTATGCTACCCTGGGGCTGCTGTGTATACCCCTGAGGCTGCTGTGTATACCCCTGAGTCTGCTGTGTATACCCCTGAGGCTGCTGTGTATACCCCTGGGGCTGCTGTGTATACCCCTGGGGCTGCTGTATATACCTCTGGGGCTGCTGTGTACTACCTAAGGGCTGCTGTATACCACTGGGGCTGCTGTATATACTGCTGGGGCCTGCATACCACTGGGGAGGCTGCTGTATACTACCACTGGGGGGGCCTATATACCACACTGCTGGGGGCTGTATACCTGTGCTGGGGTCCACCCTCGGCTTATACACGAGTCAATAAATTTTCCCAGGTTTTGGGGGCAAAAGTAGGGGGGTCGGCTTATACACGGGTCGGCTTATACACGAGTATATACGGTAAACATCTGATTAAAAACAGCCAATGTGCAACACATGTGCCATATAGTGAATTAAGGCAGATGTCAGTCACATGAGCTGTCTATTATGTGTATGTGTGAGGTAACATATACTGCCCGGCCGGGGGGAGGGTTTACTGTTGGCTGGAGATTTATTAGGCTGCCTATAGCAATCAATCACAGCTCAGCTTCTATTTTCCTACAGGTCATTAATATGACATATTCAAATTCTATTTTGTTATAGCTAACAGCAGTTATTTATTAACCCGGGCGTAGCCGGGTACTACAGCTAGTATATATATATATATATGTATATATACATACACACAGTGTGTGTGTGTGTGTGTGTGTAATATACAGTATATGTGCATATATATGTATATATATATATATATATATATATATATCCATATCTATATATAGATATACTGTGGATATAGATATATATACATGAGATACTGTATATATATTATGTACACAAACATAAAGATGTGGCTTGGGGCAAATAATTTGCTATACAAGGCTTCCAAAGTTTTTCAAAGCTGATCCTTGGAATCAGTCCTTCCCTCCTTGTGCCTTTTAACCTTTTCAAAAAACATAATTATATTAATCTGCACCCTGACCTGCAAAAATGACAAGAATGAAGTCTAAGGGGCAGGACTGAATAAAGGCCTAAGAACGCTTTTCTAATGTCTAAGCAGGAAGCAAACATCCAGTGATTGAGCAAAATGCTTGTTTGTTGGGTGAGATGGTTTTAAATTAAGCATAAAAATTACTTTTCTCGGCAGCAAAATGTTCAATATAAACAAGGGTTGTGCTGCTGATATTCTATGAGCACTAAATGATTGTGCTAACAATTGTCCTGTGCACATAGAAGTTTGGTCAGCTGCTCTAAACAGGCCAATAAATTACCGTCATTTGGCCTACATGTAGTCAGTGACCTTTTAGTAGCTACGGTCAGGGCCGTATTTGGACTTCATGCTGTCTTAGGCACTTTTAGTGGCCACTCCCCTTACTGACGTAACAGTATGAGTATGTGCACATGACATCTATTTAAGGCAGATCTACTCTGTAATATGCTTTAAAAAGCACTAATTAAGCACTAAAAGAATGAACGTCTGCACTTGCTGCGCACAGGTTCAGCCTTTTGAACATTTCTTTAACACCTTCAGCTTTTTAAAGTCATAAAGAGATTAAAATAGGTGACCTAATCATTGTTTCAGTGAGGAGAGACCTAGTAATACATGACATGCTGTCACCTCATTCACCCCTCCTCTTTACTGAAGCTGTTCAAAGGGAAGCCAAGAGCAGACAGGTCCCAGGCGTCAGAGCGAGCCTGCAGCCACAATGTGTGCACCCACACTGACACTTGGAGCATCAGAGCAAGCCTGGAGCCATATTGTGTGCACCCACCACTGACACTTGGAGCGTCAGAGCGAGCCTGCAGCCACAATGTGTTCGCCTACACTGACACTTGGAGCACACTGCTGCACTCATCCAGTGTCTCTGGTTTCACACTAGCATTCTTTTTCAATTTAGGCAAGATGAGGTTTTTCGGCAAAAACCTGATCTTTTCAGGGTCCAGTTTTTCGCCCAGTCACTTTAATGGTGGCAGGTAGAATCTTGTCGCTTCAGAATGCTACCTGACACTATTAAATTGAATGGGCAAAAAAGTGGATCAGGAAAAGATCAAAATCCTGATCCTGCCTAATTTGAAAAAAACACAAGTGTGAAACCAGTCTCAGTAGTGAGCGCAGACTTGCAAGCTGATTCTAGGCTGCTTTCACATCTGCATTTTTGCAAAACCGGCAGAAATCCACCATTCTTGCAAAAACGCAATGTGCCTCACTTGCACCAAGGTTGTGCTTGTGCTAATGCAAGGTAAATGGACCTCTGGACAAGTGCGGAGGCTTGCGTTTTTGACAGTTATCCGACACTTCCAGCACCTCCGGCTCCGGACACAAACTGCTGTTTAGCAGCGGTTTTAGTCCAGCGCCGGAAGTGTGAGATCGCGAGGAAAAAGTGAGTCTCCACACTTGTCTGGAGGCCCCTCTACAATGTATTAGCACAACCTTGGCACAAGTGGGGCACATCCGCTTTTTGAAAAAAAGGCGAAATTCCATCAGATTTGCAAAACGGCAGATCAAGCAAACCTAAAGATCAAAAGTTCAGGTTTGTCTGATCTGCCGGAAGTGAAAATACTGCAGATATGAAAGTAGCCTAAGGTTGCTTTCACATCAGCAAATTTTGCCATTCTTGGCAGATTCAGCAGTTTTTCTGCATCTGCCAGGTAACTGCTCACTTTTGGCCAGCCTCCGTTCGGCCTAATTCATTCCCTATGGGACTTGCAGACAAGCGTGGCACTTGCGGTTTTGCACTTGCAGCGAGTCAAAAAACTGCTGCTAGCAGCATTTTGTTTCCGTTGCTGCAAGTGCCGGATTGGCTGGATCGCAGCAAAACCGCAAGTGCTACACATGATCGCAAGTCACCACAGGGAATAAATTAGGCCAAATGCAGGCTTGCTGCAAGTGAGCCGTGATGTGGCAAAGCTGCTGAATCTGCCGAGAATAGCAAAAATTGCCGATGTGAAAACAACCTAAAGCTGCTTTCACATCAGCGTTTTTGTACAATCGTGGCAGATCCAGCTGTTTTGCCACATTACGGCTCACTTGCTGCAAGCCTGTGTTTGGCCTAATTCATTCCCTATGAGACTTGCAGTCATGTGCGGCACTTGCGGTTTTGGCGGATCTGGCACGTGCGGCATGTAAAAAAAAAATTCTGCGTGCAGTGTTTTTTTGTGCTGCTGCAAGTGCCAGATTTGCTGGATCCTGCAGAACCACACTTGCCGCACATGACCGCAAGTCCCATAGAGAATGAATGGGGCTTGCTGCAAGTCAGTCATCACAGGGCAAAACTACTGGATCTGCCACGATTGTACAAAAATGCTGATGTGAAAGTAGCCTCACTTTTACTAACGGAGCGCTGTCAAAGATAAGTTTTAGTTTACAAATATGAGGGTGCTGCTAAGCCCCTTATCTGCATATTAAATAAAGTAGATTTTACTTTATAGCTCCAATAAAAAACATTCTATAGTAATGACCCCGTAACCCCTGTCTACAGTAATATGCCCCCTAATCCCCATTTTAAAGCGTCAGCCTCCCTCTCCCCCAATCCCCAACCTGTATAGCTTCAGCCTCCCCAAGGCCCAGCATATATAGCACCAGCCCCTCCTGTCACCAGTATATAGCAGCTCCAGCCCCCCATCACCAGTATATAGCAGCTCCAGCCCCCCATCACCAGCATATAGCAGCTCCAGCCCCCCATCACCAGTATATAGCAGTATATAGCAGCTCCAGGCTCCCATCATCACCAGGATACATCAATATATAGCAGCTTCAGGCCCCCAATCACCAGGATACAGCAGTACATAGTAGCCCCAGCCCCCCCATCACCAGTATACAGCAGTATAGCAGCTCCAGGCACCCCCATCAGCAGTATATAGCAGTTCCACACACCCCCATCACCAGTATACAACAGTATATAGCTAATTCAAGCACCCCCATCACCAGTATACAGCAGTATATAGCAGTTCCAAGCCCCCCATCACCTGTATACAGCAGTATATAGCAGCTCCAGGTCCCCCTATCACCAGTATATAGCAGCTCCAGGCATCCCCATCACCCCAGTATATAGCAGCTCAAGGCACCACCATTAACCAGTATACAGCAGCATGCTCCCCCACCTCCCCATCTTCAGCTCTATGAGTTCTCACCTGCTCCTGTGTCTTCCTCCTCCTCAGCTCTGGTCTGACGTCTGCAGTGAGATGACCACATCCTCCTCACAACACATGCAGTGAGGCAGCAGCAGCATCAACCCGAAGCAGGAAGCTGGTGGTCGCTTCTCTGACACCGGAAGTGCAGGTACTTCCTGGGTCAGTCAGCTCCCTACTGTATCCGGGGAGTATGAAGGTGGCCCTAGCTGCGGTGGGTTATTCCCCTTAGTTACAAAGGGGAGGTAACACCCATGAATGCAGTCCTGAGTAGATGAGTGATAGGCATTATTTTATGGAGTAGATTTTGCCTCAGTGACTGGACATTAAAGCACATCCACTAATTACAGCGTATCCCCTTTGCTCAACATTATCAGAAGCAGCCTACGGACACTGTTACTTAATTTTGTGTGCAAATATCTTCTGCAAAGACAGAGCACTGGAACTCTAGTGCCACTTATTGAGGTAGTAACCCTAAAGCTATGTTCACACAGGACATTTCTGATCCATTTTTAATGCAACGTTTATTTTTAAACTGCACCAAAAATGGATTAGTCAAAACGTCTGCCAGCAAAGTGAATGGGATTTTCAATTCACTGCTCGACGTCAGCGGTTTTGACTGCTGTGCCAATGGTGCAGAAAACGCATCCGGAAAATAATGAACATGTCAATTATTGCTCCATTTTGCTGATGCACTTTCTGCACCACTAACATCCAATTACTTACCCTACCCACAATCCCACAGTGAACTCCAGTGAAGTCTTCTTCCAGGCATCGCATGATCTGTGGGTATTTGGGTACGGTACTTCCAGGACCTAGCCATGTGACTCAGGCTGAGAGTCACATGGTGCAAGGTCCTGTAAGTACTCGTACTAGTCAACAGGTCCTGCCGGTACCAAGGATAACTGAAAGATGCCTTTAATAAAGTAAGTGTTTCACAGAAAGGGTACCATCTCTGAGGGGACAGAAAGGAGCCAAAGTTGTTCTCACAATGTTCCATAAATAAATGTTGTGTAGCCAGAAATTGGGATGGGCTTAGTTAATATTAGTAGTCAGCTGGACCTGCAAAATGCTGCTGCTCTGTGGAGAATACTCTATGTAGGCAATGTGTTGAGGTATTATATATAGCATGTGTTTTAAATGCTATATGCAATGCTATGTCATTTATTATTAAATTAGCTTTCTATTACAGGGCAGGTTTGTCTTTTTTCATATTGGTGGAAAGCAGTCAGAGATCAGGTCCTTCGTCAGTTCTGCACCCATCTGCTATAGGTCACCATGTAGCATAAGCCATGGGATCGAAGCTACGTTTCTTCTTCATACCACATGCTCATGTTTTTCTCCCGATGACAGACTGTTCCATTCTATACCGTTCTCTGATGCTGCACAGGAAATGTTACTGTCTGTTAGCCAGAACGATGGGTGGTATAGCCCTGTCAATAACACACATCTTGATGCATCCCTGAAACAATCTGTACAAAGTGATAAGTTAGCGACTGCGTAGCACAGACACCTGCCAGAGCTGTCATTAATATATTCTGGTCACAGATGGTGTTTTATTTAGGGGTTCCATCTGGAGAGAGAAGATTTCCTGCTCCCTCCCTTTCATCATTCCCAATTTAATTTGAGAGTCTATGTTAACTACTTCCCTTTTGCACAATTAACAGTAATTAAAGTAAAGCCCCACCTTTAACTTATGCTAAAGAATGACAGATAGTAATTTATAATTAATTGTTATTATTAGTAATATTTTGTTTAGTTCTTAGAAATATTTTTCTCCTCTTGTGTTACCCTATACACCTTAATCTAAAATGTTCTTTTATTAGACTTTGTTCACCTCGAGATAATGTGATTAATGTAAGAAACATTAAAAAACCCTGATATTTATTCAAATCCATATAATATTCTGTGAAGGTTGTGGAATTACTGACCTAATAATAATATTTTTTTATTTATATAGCGCCAATATATTTCGCAGCACTTCACAATACAAAGTTCATGTTTAAACAATTATAAGAAACAATTAGGAAATGCAATACAATAGCAAAAAACAATACAATACAATACGAAGCATAATATAATACAATAATTAGAGCAAAAAAAATAAAATGGCAGCCCTGCTCATAAGAGCTTACAATCTAACAGTGAGGTGGGGGTGACATAAAGTACAGGTCTTATTTACAATGATGGTATAGTCTAGCAATGAGGTGGGGGTGACATAAAGCACAGGTGCTTATTTACAATGATGGTATAGTCAATTTGAGGAGATGGGGAACAGTAGGAGCAGTATAGGTGGCCACCACTCATTATTTGTGTTCACATGAGACTGGTGGAGTGGATATGTATAAATGACTGAGTAGGGATCAAGATAGGCTGCCCTAAAAAGATGTGTTTTTAGGGATCGGCCTGAAACTATCTAAGTTGTGGATACACCTAATTTCTTGGGGTAGAGCATTCCAGAGAATTGGTGCAGCTCGGGAGAAGTCTTGGAGCCTGAGTAGGAGGTTTGGATTAATGCAGAAGTGAGTCTAAAGTCACTTCCAGAGCGAAGAGAACAGGTGGGGTGATAGACAGAGATGAGAGAAGAGATGTAGGGGGGTGCTACACTGTGAAGGGCTTTGTGGGTGAGAACAAGCAGTTTGAAATGGATCCTATAGTGTATAGGCAGCTAGTGTAATAACTGGCATAGAGCAGAAGCGTCTGAGTAACGGTTAGCTAGATAGGTGATCCTAGCTTCTGCATTAAGGATGGACTGGAGAGGGGAGAGTCTAGTGCAAGGGAGGCCAACTAAAAGAGAATTACAGTAGTCAAGGTGGAGGTGAATCAGGGCCACGGTGAGGGTTTTTGTGTTTTCCATGGTGAGAAAGGGGCGAATTCTAAAGATGTTCTTCAGGTGCAAGCGGCAAGAGCAGGTGAAAGATTGTATATGTGGGGTGAAGGAAAGATCAGAGTCAACCAAGGAAGCCAGAAGCCATGTGCAGAGGAGGAGTGAGCGATGTAATAAAGCGGCAGGAATAGGAATTTTTGGAACGATATCGTTCAAAAAGCTGTCACACTGAACGATGCTGCTTCCTGAAGCAGCGTTAATTGGATGATGAATGATAGATTTGAGGTCAGGATCTCAAATCTAAGGGCCACTTTACACACATCAACTTATCTGTCCAACTTCTGAACAACTCACTGGTTGCAGTGAAATCATGGACACATTGCTCCATTTTGTGGCCATGTACAAATGGAACAATGTGTCCATGATTTCACTGCAACCAGTAAGTTGTTCAGAAGTTGGACAGATAAGTTGGTGTGTGTAAGGCGGCCGTCACACGGAACGATTTCTTGCCCGATATCGTTTAAGCGATCTCCTTTTTGATCGCTTAAGCGATATCGGGCAAGAAATCGTTGCATGCAATCAAGCGATTTACGATGTGAAATCGCTTGATCGTGACATCGCTGATCTGAGCTCCGGAGCTCAGATCTAGCGATGAACGATGCCACGATCTGCTTCATCGTGGTGTATAACACCACGATGAGCGATCTCCCAGCGCAGAGTCTATGCTGGGAGATGGTAACTATGGTACACGTCGGGTAACTGAGCGACGCGCGGCGCCTAGTTACCCGATGTGTACCATAGTTACCAGCGAGATCGCGGCTCCACATCCTGGTGAGTCTGTCTGTGTGACAGCTCACCAGCGATGTGAGCGATATTGTAAGCGATTGCGCGTGCACGTGATCGCTTACAATAACGCTAGAGATATCTCAGCGTGTGACGGCCGCCTAAAGTGGCCATAAGATGAATGATCCAACGATCTTTTCATCCTATATCGTTCGTTAATGGTGGGTTTACATGCTAGCATATCCTGAACGATAACCTTGAAACATCACTGACATGTGATCGTTGAAAAGATATCGTTAGGGCGTCGTTGCGTGTAAATGAACAATATATGATGAAAAGATCGTTGGATCGTTCATCCTAGATTTGAGATCCTGACCTTAAATCTATCGTTCGTCATCCAATTAACGCTGCTTCAGGAAGCAGCATCGTTCAGTGTGACTGCTTTTTGAACGATATCGTTCAAAAAGCTCCTATTCCTGCTGCTTTATTACATCGCTCACTCCTTCCTCTCCTATTTAACAGTTGGGCTGCTGCATAGGATATCGTAAACGATATCCTTGTGTGTGACAGCGTACTAACGATATCGGAATGACCACGGTCACATGATCGTTCCAAAGATATCACTAACGATATCCTAGCATGTAAACCCAGCATTACACGCAACGACGCCTGAACGATATTTTTTCAACGATCACATATCTGTGACGTTTCAAGAATATCGTTCAGGATATCCTAGCGTGTAAACCCACCATATTCCATCTATCCTATGTATCCTATCCTATCTACCCTATCCTATACTATCTAATGGTGCCGTTACATGCTAGGATATCGCTAACAATATCCTTATGGTGCCGTTACACGCTAGAATATCGTTAACAATATCCTAAAGGCCACTTCACACGCTAGGATATCATTACCGATATTCTTAGAATGATCACGTGACAGTGATCGTTCCGACATCGTTAGTGTGTTGTCACATACAAGGATATCGTTAACGATATCCCATTTGGCAGCACACCAGTTAAATAGGAGAACAAGGACTGAACGATCTTTTAAAGCGGCAGGAATAGGAGATTTTTTAACAACATCGTTCAAAAAGGTGTAACACTGAACGATGTGGCTTCTTCAAGCAGCGTTAATTGGACGAGAAACAATAGATTTGAGTTCAGGATCACATTTTTTGGATGAACGTTCCAACGATTTTTCAATCCTACATCGTTCGTTTATCCGCAAGGACAAACGATATCGTTATAACGTTCACAAATCCGTGACATTTCAAGGAAATCATTAACGATATCCTAGCGTGAGAAGCGGCCTTAATGATATCGTTCACCTATATCCTAGCGGGTGAAGCCTCCTTTATCTATCCTATCCTATCTTTCCTATTTATCCTATCTATCTATCTATCTGAAAAAATCAGGCAGCACTCCCAAAATCAAAGTGAAAATGTGGATACTTTACTGATCCATGGCAACGTTTCGACAGTGAGCCGTCTTTGTCAAGCAATGTGCTCACAGTCAAACAATTTATAAATAGTGTAACACTAGTTATAACTTGTCTGACTGTGAGCACATTGCTTGACAAAGACGGGTCACTGTCGAAACGTTGCCATGGATCAGTAAAGTATCCACATTTTCACTTTGATTTTGGGAGTGCTGCCTATTTTTATCATTTATTATAGTGTAAGAGTTTGGACATTGACCTTTCAGGGTGTACACCCATATATTGCTTTGGTACTGCTGCTCAGTTTTTTTTTGCTTTTTATCTATCTATCTATCTATCTATCTATCTATCTATCTGCCGCTTCACATGCTAGGATATCATTAACAATATCCTTGAAACATCACGGATTTGTGAACGTTCCAACGATATCGTTTGTGCGTCCTTGCGTGTAAATGAAAGATGTAGGATTAAAAAATCGTTGGAACGTTCATCCAAAGAATGGGATCCTGACCTCAAATCTATCGTTCATCATCCAATTAAGGAACTGTGAAGAAGCCACATCGTTCAGTGTGACACCTTTTTGAACCATCTCGTTCAAAAATCTCCTTTTCCTTCCACTTTAAAAGATCATTCAGACCTTGCTCTCCTATTTCATTGGTGCGTTGCCGAATGGGATATCGTTAACAATATCCTTGTGTGTGACAATGCACTAATGATGTCGGAATGATCACTGTAACGTGATCATTCTAATGGTGGGTTTGCACGCTAGGATATCCTGAACGATATCCTTGAAACGTCACAGATTTGTGATCGTTGAAAAAATAACGTTCAGGCGTAGTAGCGTGTAAACGAACTATATAGGATGAAAAGATCGTTGGATAGTTCATCCTAGATTTGAGATCCTGACCTCAAATCTATCATTCGTTGTCTAATTAACGCTGCTTTAGGAAGCAGCATTGTTCAGTGTGACACCTTTTTGAATGATATCGTTCAAAAAGCTCATGTTCCTGCCGCTTTATTACATCGCTCACTCCTTCCTCTCCTATTTAACTGGTGCGCTGCTGCATAGGATATCATAAACGATATCCTTGTGTGTGACAGCACCCAAACGATGTCGGAACGATCACAGTCACGTATCGTCAGATATAGTTTCATATCCTAGCATGTAAACCCACCATAAGGATATCGTTAACGATATCCTAGCATGTGAAATGGCCTTAAGGATATCGATAACAATATCCTAGTGTGTGAAGCAGCCTTTAGGACAGGGACACATTGTCCGATAGACATCCTAGTCTCCAGGATGAGACTCGGATGAGGCTGAAGCAGTGACCCAGAATGGCTTCTCCTCTATGGACGGGGCTGTCATCTGCTTGTGTTTTTGTGCAGCTGTACACTCCCCATCCTGACAGGGGGAGGCCTTTCAGGGTCACTGCTTCCGCCTCATCTGAGTCTCGTCCGAGAGACTCGGATGTCTATCGGACAGTTTGTCCCATCTATCCTATCCTACCTATCCTATCCTACCTATCCTATCTATCCTATGCTATCTATCTTATGCTATCTATCCTATGCTAACTATCCTATCCTATCTATAATATCCCATCTATCTCATCTATCCTATCCCACCTATCCTATCCCACCTATCCTATCCCACCTATCCTATCCTTCCTATCCTATCCTACCTATACTATCCTACCTATCCTATCCTACCCTACCTATCCTACCTTTCCTATCCTACCTTTCCAACCTATCCTATCCTACCTATCATATCCTACCTATCCCATCTATCCTATCCCATCTATCCTATCCCATCTATCCTACCCATCTATCCTAACCCATCTATCCTAACCCATCTATCATACCCATCTATCGTATCCCATCTATCCTATCCCATCTATCCATCCCACCTATCCAATCCCACCTATCCTATCCTATCCTTCCTATCCTATCCTACCTATACTATCCTATATCCTACTATCCTATCCTACCCTTCCTATCCTACTATCCTATCCTACCCTAACCTATCCCATTTATCCTAATCCTATCTATCCTATCCAGTATCCTATCCCATCTATCCTATCCCACCTATCCTACCTATCTTATCCTGCCTATAGGCCACTTCACACGCTAGGATATCGTAAATGATATACTTAAAGGCCTCTTCGCATGCTAGGATATCGTTAACGATATCCTTAGAATGATCACGTGACAGTTATCATTCCGACATCCTTAGTGCGTTGTCACACACAAGGATATTGTTGACTATATCCCATTTGGCAACGCACCAATTAAATAGGAGAGCAAGGACTGAACGATCTTTTAAAGCAGCAGGAATTGGAGAACTTTGAACGAGATCGTTCAGAAAGGTGTCACACTGAACTATGTGGCTTCTTCACAGTTACCTTAATTGGACGATGAGCGATAGATTTGAGGTCAGGATCTCATTTTTTGTGATGACCGTACCAACAATTTTTGCATATTACATTGTTCGTTTACACACAGGATGCACAAATGATATTGTTGGAACATTCACAAATCCGTCAGGTTTCAAGGATATCGTTAACAATATCCTAGCATGTGAAGTGGCCTTATGGTGGTGTTACATGCAAGGATATCCTGAACGATATCGTTGCAACGTCACAGATTTGAGATCGTTGGAACGATATAATTTGTACATCCTTGCGTGTAAACGAACGATATAGGATGAAAAAAACGTTGAATCGTTCATCCAAGAAATGAGATCCTGACCTCAAATCTATCGTTCATCGTTTAATTAAGGAACTGTGAAGAAGCCACATCGTTCAGTGTGACACCTTTTTGAACGATGTAGTTTAAAAATCTCCTATTCCTGCCGCTTTAAAAGATCATTCAGTCCTTGCTCTCCTATTTAACTGGTGTGTTGCCGAATGGGATATCGTTAACGATACCTAGCGTGTGAAGCGGCCTTTAAAGGCCACTTCACACGCTACGATATATGTGAACAAGATCGTTAGCTGTGTCACGTGACAGTGATCCTTCCGACATCATTAGTGCGTTGTTAGACGCAAGGATATCGTTAACGATCTTAAATTTGGCAATGCTCCAGGTATTTGGAGAAGAACATTTGAACGATTTTACAAAGCGGCAGGAATAGGAGAAATATGAACGACATCGTTCAAAAAGGTTTCACACTGAACGATGTTGCGGCTTCCCAGGATGCTAATTGGACGACGAACTATAGATTTGAGGTCAGGATCACAAATTTTGGATGAACATTCCAACAACTTTTCCTTCCTACATTGTTCGTTCACATGCAACAACGCACAAACAATATCGTTAGAACTTTCACAAATCCATGACGTTTCAACGATATCTCAAATTTTTGATGAACGATCCAACGATTTGTCATTTCAAGATCATATGTTTACACGCAACAATGCTAAAACGATATCGTTCAAACGATCAAAAAAGCGTGACATTTCAACGATATCGTTAATGATATCGTGTGTGTGAAGTGGCCTTAAAGTGGCGCTTAGTAACCCGATGTTTACCATGGTTACCAGCGATCTCGCTGGTCCACATCACTGGTGAGTGTCACGTCGCCAGTGGACTCGGTGCCTCGGCAGCTGGGGGGCGCCGGATTCCTTCGGCTGATGGTGCCGGTGATAGGAGGGCCATGTCCTCATATGGACCTGCTCCTTCGATGTCTGCCTCTGTTGCTGAACACCGCCGTGTTTCTCCCTTGGGTTGCAGAAGAGTGGGTCCTACAGAGGTGTCTGATAGGCGCAGCCTTCGTTCTTCTGTCAGAAGTGGGGTGGTTGGTGCCAGTCGTGTGTCACCATCTGGCCTGGTTCTAGGGGCGGTCCGGATGAGATCATCAGACTGTGAGCTCCAGCCTATGGGAGGTAACCGCGTCCTTCAAATACATTGGAGCCTGTCTTGCAGGCCGCCAGATATAGTTTTGGTTCCCCAGTGATATAGAGTGTGTTAAGTTTTGACTGTGACCTTTGCCTGGATTTTCGACTCTGCTACATCCTGATGATTTTGTACCTTAGCTGCCCTCTCGGTTTTGACTCGGACTCCTGACTACGTTTTTCGGGTCCTGATTTTTCCCTTCCTGGCGACCTTCCTGCTCTGTTGCTCATAATAGGCAGCTACCCCCTGGGCTCCGCTGTGATTCCAGATCCCTGTATAGGGGTTAAGGGTCTCGGGGTTTCTCGTGGTGCTGCCTTACCAGCAGCTCAGCCTCACAGTGGATGGTCATCACAGTGGGTCTGCCTGTGTGACAGCTCACCAGCCATGTGAACGATGTTGTTAGTGATCGCGTCGTGCATGTGATCCCTGCAAAAATGAGATCCTGACCTCAAATCTATCGTTCATTGTCCAATTAACGCAGCTTGAAGAAGCTACATTGTTCAGTGTGACACCTTTTTGAACAATGTCGTTCAAAAATCTCCTATTCCTGGCGCTTTAAAATATCGTTCAGTTCTTGCTCTCTTATTTAACTGGTGCATTGTTGAATGAAATATCGTTAACGATATCCTTGTTTGTGACAACGCACTAACGATGTCGGAACGATCACGGTCATGTGATCGTTCTAAGGATATTGTTAACAATATCCTAGTGTGTGAAGTGGCCTTAAGGCCGCTTTACACGCAAGGATATCATTAAGGATATCGTTGAAATGTCATGGATTTATGAACGTTCCAACGATATCATTAGTGCGTCCTTGCGTGTAAATGAACAATGTTGGTTAAAAAAATTATTGGAACGTTTATCACAAAAATGAGATCCTGACCTCAAATCTATCGTTCGTCGTCCAATTAAGTGACTGTGAAGAAGCCACATCGTTCAGTTTGACACCTTTTTGAACGATCTCGTTCAAAATTCTCCTATTCCTGCCGCTTTGGAAAATCGTTCAAAGGATCTTCTCAAAATCGCTGGCGCGTTGCCAAATGCAAGATCGTTAACGATATCCTTGTGTGTGACAGCGCACCAACGATGTCAGAAGGATCGCAGTCACGTGACATAGGGAACGATATCGTTCACCTATATCCTTGTGTAAGCGGCCTTAAATGATATCGTTAACGATATCCTAGCGTGTGCAGCGGCCTTTATCCTATCTATCCAATCCTACCTATCCCATCTATCCTATCCCATCTATGCTACCTACCTATCTATCCTATCCCATCTATCCCATCTAAACTATCCCATCTATCCTATCCTACCTATCCTATCCTACCTATAGGCCAGTTCACATGCTAGGATATCATTAATGATATTTTTAAAGGCCGCCTCACACGCTAGGATATCATTAACGATATCCTTAGTACGATCACGTGACAGTGATCGTTCCGACATCGTTCGTGCATTGTCACACACAAGGATATCGTTAACGATATCCCATTCGGCAACGCACCAGTTAAATAGGAGAGCAAGGACTGAACGATCTTTTATAGCGGCAGGAATAGGAGATTTTTGAACGAGATTGTTCAAAAAGGTGTCACACTGAACAATGTTGCTGCTTCACAGATCCTTAATTGGACGACGAGCGATAGATTTGAGGTCAGGATCTCATTTTTTGGATGAACGTTCCAACGATTTTTCAATCCTACATCGTTTGTTTACACGCAAGGACACACAAACAATATCGTTAGAACGTTCACAAATCCGTGACGTTTCTAGGATATCGTCAACAATATCCTAGCGTGTGAAGTGACCTTTAAAGGCCGCTTCACACGCCAGGATATAGGTGAACGATACCGTTACCTATGTCACGTGACTGCGATCCTTCCAACATCGTTGGTGCATTGTCACACACAAGGATATCGTAAACGATCCTAAATTTGGCAATGCGCCAACGATGCAGAGAAGAATGTTTGAACGATGTTAAATAGCGGCAAGAATAGGAGAAATATGAACGACATCGTTCAAAAAGGTTTCACACTGAATGATGTTGCTGCTTCACAGATCCTTAATTGGACAACGAACGATAGATTTGAGGTCAGGATCTCATTTTTTGGATGAACGTTCCAATGATTTTTCAATCTATGGAAGTCCATGGCATATCATAGTTCTCTTTCTCGCAGTCTATGGCATGTGCTCACACACTGCTACTGCTATCTCCACTGTGCTCTCTTCTCCCAATAGGATATATGTTTTCTCTTCCTCCTTCATGGCTATGAAATCTGGGAAGAGAGTCTCCTCAAGTGAGTGTCCCTCATTGCGAAGTATTTGGTGCATTGTAGCAGGAAGTGGGTTTCATCCGCCAAGGCCTCCTGGTCACAGTGTTGGCACAGGCTTTTCCCTTTGGGCTTGTAACTTTGCCTGTGTTGATAAGATTCGATGGCCAGACTATAGGTGCTGAGTCTATATCGGCTCAGGATCTATGGGCACTGAGTTGAGTCTATATCGGCTCAGGATCTTGCAGTCTCTGGGTCCCGGGAGTTTCTCCAGATATGGGGCTAGCCTGTAGTCTCTCTATAGACTCTGGTACATGGTCAGTTTCTCTGAGGTGATTATTATTATTATTTATTTATATAGCGCCATTAGGTTTCCATGGCGCTTTACATGAGGATAAGGGAGACAATAACAAGTACACTAAATCTAGGCGATCAGGACGTACAGGGCAGGGACCCTGTCCACGAGGGCTCACAGTCTATGAGGGGCAGGTTAGGATACAGTAGGATGGGGGAATGTCAGGTATGGGGTGGTCTCCTGGGTCTCATGGCAGGTTGTAGGCTTACGGAACAGGTGAGTCTTCAGGTGACACTTGAAGCTACTCAGGGTAGGAGAGTGTCTGACGTGTTCGGGCAGGGAGTTCCAGAGTAAGGCAGATGCCCGGGAGAAGTCCTGGACTCGGTTGTGCGAAGAGGTGATGAGGGGGGAGCAGAGGAGGAGTTCTTGGGAGGAGCGGAGGTTCTGTGAGGGTAGGTATCGGGAGACCAGGTCGGAGATGTATGGTGGGGCCAGTTTGTGTATGGCTTTGTACGCCATGGTTAGTGGTTTGAATTGGGATCTCTTGGAGACGGGGAGCCAGTGAAGGGCTTGGCAGAGGGGGGAGACAGGGGAGTAGCGGAAGGACAGGTAGATTAGTCGGGCAGCGGAGTTGAGGATAGACTGGAGAGGTGTGAGGGAGTTAGCCGGGAGGCCATTGAGAAGGAGGTTGCAGTAGTCAAGGCAGGAGATGATAAGAGCATGGATGAGTGTTTTAGCGGTGTCGTGGGTGAGGAAGGAGCGGATCCGTGAGATGTTCTTGAGCTGGAGCCGGAGGGATGTGGTGAGGGCCTCGATGTGGGGCTTGAAGGATAGGGAGGAGTCAAGGATTACCCCGAGGCACTTGGCTTGGGGGACTGGGGAGAGGGCGCAGTCGTTGATGCAGATGGATAGGTTGGGAGGTGGGGTGGAATTTCTTGGGGGGAAGACTATGAATTCAGTTTTGTCCATGTTGAGTTTAAGGAAGCGAGCAGAGAAGAAGGATGAGATGGCGGAAAGGCATTGTGGGATTTTGGAGAGTAGGGAGGTGATGTCAGGGCCGGACAGGTAGATTTGGGTGTTGTTGGCGTAGAGGTGGTACTGGAGGCCATGAGACTCGATGAGTTGCCCTAGGCCAAGAGTGTAAATGGAGAAAAGTAGGGGTCCCAGGACCGAACCTTGGGGGACTCCGACAGAAAGGGGGTAGGGTGAGGAGGAGGTGTGGGAGTGCGAGACGCTGAAGATCCGGTCCGCTAGGTATGAGGAGATCCAGGAGAGGGCAAGGTGGGTGATGCCAAGGGATTCCAGGATCCAAGAAGAAGGGAGTGGTCAACCATGTCGAAGGCGGCAGACAGGTCAAGGAGGAGGAGGATTGAGTAGTGGTGTTTGTTCTTGGCGGTCAGTAGGTCATTGGTGACTTTGGTCAGGGCTGTTTCGGTGGAATGGAGGGGTCAGAAGCCGGACTGTAGGCAGTCGAAGTGGGAGCATGAGGAGAGGTGAGAGGACAGTTTGGAGTGGACGTGCTGTTCAGGTAGCTTAGAGGCAAATGGGAGAAGAGATATGGGGCGATAGTTAGAGACAGAGGTAGGGTTAAGTGAGGTTTTTTTTAGGATGGGCGTGATTAGGGCGTGTTTGAAGGCCGAGGGGAAGGCACCAGTGCTAAGTGAAAGGTTAAAGAGGTGGGTGAGGGCTGGGATGAAAATGGAGGTGTGGTTCGAAATGAGGTGGGATGGGAGTGGGTCGTGGGCGCTGGTGGTGAGGTGTGACTTTGACAGGAGGGAGGAGAGTTGGTCTTCAGTTATGGGGGGGAAGTGGCTGATGGAGGAGGAGGGCAGTGTAGGTGGGAAGGGGAGTTGTGGGAATAGTGGACCGAAGCTGCTTCTGATCTTGTCGATCTTCTCCTTGAAGAAGGTCACAAAGTCTTCAGCAGAGATGACGGGAGAAGGGGGAGGAGCAGGCAGGCGAAGTAAGGAGTTGAAAGTTTTGAAGAGCTGTTTGGGGTTGCGGAACAGAGAGGTTATAAGGGATGAGAAGAACACTTGCTTGGCGGTAGCAAGTGCCGTCTTGAAGTCAGTGATGGATTGCTTGAACAGGGCAAAGTGCTCGGGGGTGTGGGACTGATTATATCGTTGTTCCAGTCTTTGACATACTTCTCCTGATCCTTGTCTATCATCTTCCTGAGTCCAGCTTTTGTCAGGTTATGATGATTGGTGTTCTGGTCTGGTTGGGTTTGGGTGGGTTGTTCCAGGTGTCCTGGTTATATGGTCACCTACATATATCAGGGCTTTATGGTGATGGGAGCTTTGATTGATACTATGTAGGTGAGTCTGCAATGACAGCACCCTCTTCAGAGCCATTAGGTGTAAAGGGAATCTGCCCAGCTCAGCCCAACAGGCACTGTTGGAGGTGCTCCAATGGACCTAGAGAAGGTGCTTACAGAATTCCAGGTGGAATATTTCTGTTGTGCTGGAATCCCACCTTGACCAGTCTGGGTAGGTGTGCAGACCCCACACTTAGCTGCCATACAGGAGAATTGGGACGATGATAAAGTTGAAGATTTTTTAACCAGACCCTCACTGGCGGCTTCGGTGATAGTTTCCTTCGGATGGCAAAAAGGGTTTTGCAGGACTTGTCTTTGAGGGTTTCTATGGTTTGTTTGAAGCTCCCTGACTGGTGAATCTCCAGGCCCAAGTAGGTATCTTTGTCCGTTCTTGTAAGGGTGCAGTTGTTTAGGACAAATGAAGGGTGTTGATCCCATCTTCTCTTTTTTCTCTGGAACACCATGATGTTGGTTTTCTATAGGTTGACCAGTAGTGCCCTGGTGAAGCTGAATTTCTTTAAGATTTTCAGGTTGTCTTGTAGGCCTTTCTCGGTTGGGGACAGCAACAGTAGGTCATCTGCGTACAGCAAGAATTTCACCTGGGCTTCGTGGAGGTTGAGACCTGGTGCTGTGGAAGATTCCAGAGCGGTAGCCAGCTCATTGATGTAAACGTTGAAAGTGTTGGACTTAAGCCCCCTTCACACATAACGAGATCGTTAGTGAGATCATTGTAACGTCCCAGGTTTTGTGACGTAACAGCGATCTTGCTAACAATCTCGTAATGTGTGACACTTAGCAGCGATCAGGCTTCTGCTGTGAGATCGCTGATCCTTACAAAGTGCTCTGGGTCATTTTTTAGGTAATTGCACGCCCGCTGGGAACGCTGCCATGTCTGTATTTGAAAGGGACAACGACCAACGATCTCAAAACTACGCCTGAGAGTGACAATTCCCAATAACCTCTGTATCATTCCGGATAATTGCTGAGTCATTGGTGAGATCTGACTGTTTGACATCTCACCAGCGATCCCAAAGTGACGCAACAGCGATCCCTACAGGTTGTATCGTTGTGGGGATCGCTGTTGCGTTGTTGTGTGTGACAGGAGCTTTAGGCTGCAGCCTTATCTGACTCCACAGCTGGAAATAAACAGTTCTTCTACCGTTCACACTCCCACTGCAGAGGTTCTCGGTGTAGGAGCTTTTGATGACATCGTAGGTCTTTCCTCCTATTCCATTCTTCAGTTTCAGGAATAAGCCCGGGTGCCACATCGAGCAAAATGCCTTTTTAAAGTCCACAAAATAGGCATTTATCTTCCCATTCTTTGCATTGTGGACTTGCCTCTGAATGAGGTTGTGCAGGGTATAGATGTCAGTGGGGCTGTGGTTTTGCTTGAACCCTGCTTGGCTCTTGCTGAGGATGTTGTGCTCGGTGAGGAAACTGAGGATCCTCTTGTCCCCATTCTTGTGGATGGGTGTAAAAAGGTCTTGGTTCCAGGTACAAGGGAAGTAGTAGTAAAGGCCGCCTCACACGCTAGGATATCGTTAACGATATCCTTAGAACGATCACGTGACAGTGATCATTCCGACATCATTAGTGCATTGTCACACACAAGGATGTCGTTAATGATATCCCATTTGGCAACGCACCAATTAAATAGGAGAGCAAGGACTGAACGATATTTTAAAGCGCCAGGAATTGGAGATTTTTGAACGACATCGTTCAAAAAGGTGTCACACTGAACAATGTAGCTTCTTCAAGCAGCGTTAATTGGACAATGAACGATAGATTTGAGGTCAGGATCTCATTTATTGGATGAACGTTCCAACGATTTTTCAATCCTACATCGTTTGTTTACATGCAAGGACGCACAAACGATATCGTTAGAACGTTCACAAATCCGTGACGTTTCAAAGATATCATCCTGACCTCAAATCTATCGTTCGTCGTCCAATTAACGCTGCTTGAAGAAGCCATATCGTTCAGTGTGACACCTTTATGAACGATGTCGTTCAAAAATCTCTCATTCCTGCTGCTTTAAAAGATTGTTCAGTCCTTGCTCTCCTATTTAACTGGTGCATTGCTGATTGGGATATTGTTAACGATATCCTTGTTTGTGACAACGCACTAACGATGTCGGAATTATCACCGTCACGTGATCGTTCTAAGGATATCGTTAACGATAATCTAGCGTGTAACAGCACCATTAGAACGATCACGTGACAGTTAACGCTGCTTGAAGAAGCTACATTGTTCAGTGTGACACCTTTTTGAACGATATCGTTCAAAAATCTCCTATTCTTGGAGCTTTAAAATATCGTTCAGTCCTTGCGCTCCTAGTTAACTAGTGTGTTGCCGAATGGGATATTGTTAATGATATTCTTGTGTTTGACAACGCACTAACGATGTTGGAATGATCACTGTCAAGTGATCGTCTAAGGATATCGTTAATGATATCCTAGCGTGTGAGGCGGCCTTTAAAAATATCATTAATGATATCCTAGCATGTGAACTGGCCTATAGGTAGGATAGGATAGGTAGGATAGGATAGATGGGATAGTTTAGATGGGATAGGATAGGTAGCATAGGTAGGATAGGATAGATGGGATAGGATAGGTAGGATTGGATAGATAGGATAAAGGCCGCTGCACACGCTAGGATATCGTTCACGATATCATTTAAGGCCGCTTACACAAGGATATAGGTGAACGATATCGTTCCCTATGTCACGTGACTGCGATCCTTCTGACATCGTTGGTGCGCTGTCACACACAAGGATATCGTTAACGATCTTGCATTTGGCAACGCGCCAGCGATTTTGAGAAGATCCTTTGAACGATTTTCCAAAGCTGCAGGAATAGGAGAATTTTGAACGAGATCGTTCAAAAAGGTGTCAAACTGAACGATGTGGCTTCTTCACAGTTACTTAATTGGACGACGAACGATAGATTTGAGGTCAGGATCTCATTTTTGTGATAAACGTTCCAATGATTTTTTTAACCAACATCGTTCATTTACACGCAAGGACTGATATCCTAGCGTGTAACACCACCACTAGCGTGTGAAGTGGCCTTTATCCTATCCATCAATCCTATGTATCCTATCTTTCCTATTCTATCTACTGTATCTAACCTATCCTATCTATCCTAGCTCTCTATCCTTAAGGTGCCCTTACACGCTAGGATATCGTTAATGATATCCTTAGAACGATCACGTGACAGTGATCATTCCGACATCGTTAGTGCGTTGTCACACACAAGGATATCGTTAACGATATCCACATTCAGCAACGCACCAGTTTAATAGGAGAACAAGGACCTGAACGATCTTTTTAAAGCGCCAGGAATAGGAGATTTTTGAACGACATCGTTCCAAAATAACACGCGCATACACAGCATGCTGCGAAATTTTTCCTCAGCACATTTTCTGTGATTGCAACCGCCGAGTATAAATGCAGATGTGAGCGCACCCTAATAGTGAAATTACCATTTCTCAACCTGAGGCTGAGGTTTAAACAGTTTGTCTAAAATCGGCAATGATTTTCGGAAATCATGACTGTACTATTATTTTCACTTGCAATTTTTTAGTATGGCTGCAGAGTGACTCGAATGAATTTATGGTTGGCTTAATTTTTTACAACATATTCAAATAAGACATATCATGAATGGTTACTGGATCCGCACTCCAGTGGGCTTAGCTTATATTGGCAGCATTTTGTTTAATCACTGAAAGTGGTGATTAAGGTTGGGATAAATACAGGAAGAAATAGATTGGTGAGAAATTTCAGTTTAGCAGGAGCTAAGAATTCTAGGTGTTAGAAATATGTGTAATAGCTTAAGTGAGAAGAGGTGACACATGTTCCCATGATGGAAAATCCAAAATATAAAGCAGGAGTCACTAAGCTGTGTGGTTCCCTTAACCTGTGATGAGAATTTGTGTGAATTAACTATTTGTACGTTACAGCCATTACTCCACTATAGAAAAATAGCAAGAGGAAAAGAACAACTTGATGCAAGGAATGTATTTATGGGACTGCATATGACACAATGTGACAGATGGTCCTGGAATAACAAGTTGAGTAGACATGAAGACTTTTTGAGTGTTTGGAAATGAAATCGCAGATGTGACTTGATATTTAAGAGCAAAGATTGTCAGAAAGTGATTCAGCCATATCACACCTTTTATCAAATGAGGATCAAGGCAGCCTACACATTTACAGACTGAAAAGTACACCATCTATGCTGATTAATTACAGCATCTAATGGTGCTAAACATATTTTTTGCACCTCTTTGGCTGGTTGCAAGGGCTAGCACACAGCCACTTCTAACCGACTGGTCAATTTTTCCTTTTCTTAAGTGATGTATATGGACTAGTGGGGATAGCCGTTAATGAGTGGAGGCACCTATCGTTACTTCTTAGAGTGCCGACCTCCGCTGCCAGGTAGGGTCAGACTGGGCCTGCTTAAGGAAAGCTCTTTCCTATCTATCCAACCGTAGCTTATCTCCCGTATTTTTTGCTTCATAAGACACACCTGATTATAAGACGCACCCCAAATTTAGTGAAGGAAAAGAGAACAAAAATAATTTTTTTATGTTAAAGGGGTTTTCCTATGAATAAAGTTAATTTTAATCAATAGATCTTGGAATAATAATTTCCACAATTGGATGTGTTTAAAAAAAAAATTCAGTGCTAAGTTAATCTTATATATGTGTCCCTGCTATGTACAGTTTCATTATAATTTCTGACCGTGCACAGAACACGGTCTGATCACACCACAACTCCTGGGCAGGGGAGGAAGGAATGAGAATATACAGACATTACAAGCACGGGATCACAGATGATTCTTTTTATGAGGTAAAACATTTCTCTGCCTGTTTCTAGAAAATGTTTAACCTCAAAGAAACAATTATTTGTGATCCCGTGCTGTAATGTCTGTATACTTATTTCATCCTCTCCTGCCCAGGATCAAACCAATGCTCCGTGCACGGTCAGAAACAAAAATGAAACTGTACATAGCAGGAGCACATTTATAAGATTATCTCAGCACAGGAACTTTTTTTTTAATCACATCTAATTGGGGAAATTATTTTTATTACAAGACCTATTGATTAAAATTCATTTTTAAATTATTTTTTGGGGGGAAAACCCTCTTTAAATGGGGTTCGTCTTATAATGCCAGTGTCCGTCTTACAGATCATATATATATGTACCTCATCCTGGTATACATATATAACCCCCATCCTGGTACATAGTCCCCCATCCTGGATATTGCCCCTCTGCTGAAACATGTAGTCCCCTGTGCTGGCACATATAGTCCCCTGTGCTGGCAATATATCCCCTCTGTGCTAGCACATTTAGCCCCTCTGTGCTGGGACATATAGCCCCCTCCTGTGCTGGCATATATGCCCCCTGTGCTGGCATATATAGCCCCCTTGTGCTGGAACATATAGTCCCCCTGTGCTGGCGTATTTTCCCCCCTGTGCTGGCACATATGCCCCCCTGTGCTGGCACATATAGTCCCCCTGTGCTGACACAAATAGCCCTCTGTGCTAGCACATATAGCCCCTTGTGCTGACACATATGCCCCCTTGTTCTGGCACATTTGCCCCCTGTTCTGGCACATATGCCCCACCATCCCAGATATGCCCCCCATCACTCTATCTGCCCTCCTGCTGGCGCACACATGGTCCCCCCGTCACCCTATATACCCCCTGCTGGTGCACACAGTAAAATAACAAATGTTTTTAACTCGCCTTTCACCGCTGGCTCCGTGCTCCCAGCTCCTCAATCTCTTCCAGTGTCTGTACCCAATCTGATAATGTGACTGGGGTGCACAGTGATGTCATCACTGTGCTGTACCGATTACGTGATCGGATGCCGACACACAGGAAAAGACTGAGGAGCTGGGAGCACTGAGGCAGTGGTGGAGGGTGAGTTAAAAATGTTTGTTATTTTACTAAGTGTGTGCCAGCAGTGGAGCATATACACTGTGTGCAGAATTATTAGACAAATGAGTATTTTGATCACATGATACTTTTTATACATGTTGTCCTACTCCAAGCTGTATAGGCTTGAGAGTCAACTACCAATTAAGTAAATCAGGTGATGTGCATCTCTTTAATGAGGAGGGGTGTGGTCTAATGACATCAACACTCTATATAAGCTGTGCTTAATTATTAGGCAACTTCCTTTCCTTTGGCAAAATGGGTCAGAAGAGAGATTTGACGGGCACTGAAAAGTCCAAAATTGTGAGATGTCTTGCAGAGGGATGCAACAGTCTGGAAATTGCCAAACTTTTGAAGCGTGATCACCGAACAATCGAGCGTTTCATGGCAAATAGCCAACAGGGTCGCAAGAAGCGTGTTGGGCAAAAAAGGTGCAAAATAACTGCCCATGAATTTAGGAAAATCAAGCGTGAAGATGCCATTTGCCACCAGTTTTGATATATTTTAGAGCTGCAATGTTACTGGAGTATCAAAAAGCACAAGGTGTGCTATACTCAGGGACATGGCCAAGGTAAGAAGGTAAGAAAAGCTGTAAAACGACCACCTTTGAACAAGACACATAAGATAAAACGTCAAGACTGGGCCAAGAAATATCTTAAGACTGATTTTTCAAAGGTTTTATGGACTGATGAAATAAGAGTGACTCAGACGGCAGCAAGGTGGAGGTGGGGTACTGGTATGGGCTGGTATCATCAAAGATGAACTTGTGGGATCTTTTCAAGTTAAGGATGGAGTGAAGCTCAACTCCCAGACCTACTGCCAGTTTCTTGAAAACAACTTCTTCAAGCAGTGGTACAGGAAGGAGTTGGTATCATTCAAGAAAACATGATTTTCATGCAGGACAATGCTCCATCACATGCATCCAACTACTCCACAGCGTGGCTGGCCAGTAAAGGTCTAAAAGAAGAAAAAATAATGACATGGCCCCCTTGTTCACCTGATCTGAACCTCATAGAGAACTTGTGGTCCCTGCTAACATGTGAGATCTACAGGGAGGGGAAACAGTACACCTCTCGGAACAGTGTCTGGGAGGCTGTGGTGGCTGCTGCACGCAATGTTGGTCGTAAACAGATCAAGCAACTGACAGAATCTATGGATGGAAGGCTGTTGAGTGTCATCATAAAGAAAGGTGGCTATATTGGTCACAATTTTTTTTTGTTTTTGTTTTTGCATGTCAGAAATGTTTATTTCTAAAGTTTGTGCAGTTATATTGGTTTACGTGGGGAAAATAAACAAGTGAGATGGGAATATATTTGGTTTTTATTAAGTTGCCTAATAATTCTGCACAGTAATAGTTACCTGCACAAACAGATATCCTCCTGAAATAGCCAAATCTAACAAAAACCCCACTCCAACTTCCAAATATATTAAGCTTTGATATTTGAGTCTTTTGGGTTGATTGAGAACATAGTTGTTGATCAATAATAAAAATAATCCTCTACAATACAACTTGCCTAATAATTCTACACACAGTGTAAAGTGATGGGGGGCAATGTGTGCGCCAGCAGGAGGGCAGATAGAGTGATGGGGGACCATGATGTGCGTGCCAGCAGGGGGGCATAAAGAGTAATGGAGGGGTGAGCGCAGGCACTTGTAATATGCGCCGCTCCCCCTGTCCAAATCTCGGTGCGGTTTCAGCACCGAGGTGATGAACAAGGGGTGCATTGCAATTAAATGTGCCTCTGCAGTCCGCTCCAGCCAGTCCCAGCAACTGGACACCACTCCAAAGCGCCTCCTCTACAGTACCTGAATATTATTATTAATAATATATAGTGCCATTAAGTTCCATGGCGTTTTACATGTGTGAGGGCAGACGAGGGCAAGACATACAGTGACAACACTTCATACAGGTACAGTAGGGCAGAGGACCCTGTCCACGAGGGCTCACAGCCTATTATTGGATGCACCCTACTCTTTCCCTAAAAATTTGGAGGAACAGAAGTCTTATCTTCCGAAAAATAATTAACAAGCAGAATTCCATAATAAGAAGTAGACCACACTAAAGTTAGGGGGCATACTTCAAAAAGTTACTCCAAAAAGATTGCATAACATAAACAAGGAGTATAGACTTGAAATATATCATGAAAAGTATCGAATTTATTTAGTTTGACAAACAAAGACAAGGAGGGAAGATCACAAAGTGCTCCATGCAGGTAGCCACAGTACGGTTCACATATATTACACTGTATCAGACACACAGACCATGTCTTGTCCATATATGTAAAAGCTGGTGTCTGCGCAGAGACCCATATACAATAAGCCACTTGTGTGGGCACCTAATACATCATCACCTACACAACCATATGGATAAAGGTTTACACTGACATTGCAACATGTTCCATACATATATCCCTTGTGGTATTGTGGATCAAGGTAGAATAGGCATACCCATGTGTCATACCCAGTCTATGGGAACAGAGCGCTACACATATGGAGTATTACTGACAGGCAGAGTCAGTGTGTCATATAGCTAAGAGGCATAGTTACCAGAGCCGTCACTGGCCATCTCGCATGGGGCAGCAGGGGTGAGGGGTGGTCCGGACCAGGGGACCCCAACGCGTTTCGTGACCACAGTATACAGGTCACTTCATCAGGGGATGCTCCAGGCTCCTCCATCGGAGATTTTTATACCCGCTCGCGCCACCGGAAGTGACGTTACGCAAGCCGGTCACCTGACCGGAACTATGCGCGGCCGTGTCACAGCACACTGCACCGCCCACCGCACCAACGTCAGGCCACACGTGCGCGCACGGTCGCGGGGACGCGTCACCATAGCGACCGCGCGCGCACAGAGCCCGGACATCAGTGCTGATAGGCAGGAGACTCTGTGACGCCGCGCGCATAGAGGGACAAGCAGAAACAAGAGGGGGATCCGCACATATCACCATAATGATCTATTAACCCAGTGTGCCAGAATATTCCATCATTTAGAGTCATACATATATTATAACATTAGTAGTGACACATATAGCGCACTGGTACGGTGTTCTTCTGATTCCCAGGTAGATTATGCAATCTCCACACAGATAGTCCTCAAGTTATTCCTTAGGAGGCCTTGCTTGTTTATAAAAAGAGCCAGAAAAATCCCACAGAAGCCAAGGGAGGAACCTAAAAAAATCCTTAGAAAAGGAAATAAAAGCATAAATATGTCAGAAAAAAACTGACTAAAAACATTTGAGAGGTACAAAAGATCAGGACACACCAGGCAGCAGCGGTTACAGAAAAGGCGCAAAGCTTAGATCTTCGTTTAGACCTTTAGGTGACATTGTGTCCAATGCCACAATCCACTTTGTTTCCCGTTGTGACAGTACTTTACGGACATCACCACCCCTAATACCACCGTGTACCACGTCGATACCTCTGAACATCAGGGTCGACGGGTCACTATTGTGGTATTTCAAGAAATGACGTGGTAATGTCTTCAAAGTGGTTTGGTCTATCACTGTGGGGGCCGCGACAATGCCCCTCACGTGCTCCCTCACCCTCCTCCTCAGCTCCCTACATGTCCTCCCTACATATATCTTACGGCAGGAGCACGTGGCATAATATACAACGCAACTCGTACCGCACGATACGTATTCACGGATGTCATAGGAACGAGAACCATCGGAGGAGGAGAAGGAAGCAACGCGCTGGACATTCTCGCAGGCCACACAGTGACCGCAGGGATAACATCCCTTTAGAGGTCTCCTAGCTCCAAACAGGCCTGATGGAGTTGTTAAGTGGTGACTGTGGACTAGTAAATCCTTCAGATTTTTTGAACGTCTGGCCGTCATAAGAGGACGGTCAGATAGAGAGCCTTTCAGATAAGGGTCGGAGAGGAGTATTGGCCAATGTCTATCAAGTATTTCTCTCATCATGTCCCACCCCTGATTAAAGGTGGATATAAACCGAATCGGCTGAACGTCGGGAGTTACAGATTTCTTAGGACTATATAGCAGAGAATCCCTAGGGGTATTCTTTGCCCGTAGGTATGCGCGTTTAATTGACCTATTACTGTACCCTCTTTCATGAAAACGATCCTTCAGATCCTGGGCTTGTTTTTCGAACAGTTCTGCGGATGAGCATATACGTCTCATCCGCAAGAACTGTCCGATAGGGACAGCGCGTATAGTGGACCGTTCATGTGAGGATGATGCGTACAAGAGGGAATTTACTGCGGTTGACTTTCTAAAGACATCAGTCTGCATGGTGCCATTAGGACCGACCTCCATGCAGATGTCTAGAAAGTCAATCCTATGAACATCAGATTTATAAGTCAATCTTATATTCACCTCATTCCGCGCCAATCCCCGCATGAATTCGTCAAGCTGCTCCAGTCCGCCCCGCCACAAAATGAACAAATCGTCGATGTAACGAAGCCAGCAATGCACATGGGCGTCGGCCGGCCCGCCCCCGCCGCAAAGTAAGTCCCTCTCCCAGAGACCCAGGAAGAGGTTTGCGTACGAGGGCGCGCAGGCCGCGCCCATGGCAGTGCCGCGTGTTTGAAGGTAATAATTGTCCTTGAAGACAAAAAAATTGTGTGTTAGGGCGAACTGGAGCAGCTCGAGGATCAATTCACAGGTTCCCGCGTCCCTCCCACTAGACTGAAGGAAAAACCTAACCGCTCTCAGACCATCCTCATGATGTATACTTGTATACAAGGACTCCACATCAGCTGTTACCAGTAGAGTATCCTCTTCCACCGTGATGCCGTCGATCCTCATCAGGACGTCCGTCGTATCCCGGACATAGGAGGGCAGCAATTCCACTAGAGGTTTTAGGTAGTAATCAATAAATCTACATATTGGATTGCAAAGCCCTCCTATCCCGGAAACGATCGGACGCCCCGGAGGAGCGACGGCATCTTTGTGTATTTTCGGTAGTAAATACAACGTAGGAATTTTTGGAAATTTGATGGTGAGTCCCTCCATTACTTTTTTTGTTATCAGGCCCACCTCGCATGCCTTCATGAGGATGGTCTGCAGCAGATTAGAAAATGTGGTTAAGGGGTTATAGGTCAATTTACGATAGGTCTCTTTGTCCCTTAATTGTCGATAAACCTCCCGTTCGTACAGCTCGACCGGCCAGATCACAATGTTCCCACCCTTGTCCGCTGGTTTTATAACTACATCAGACAATTTCTCTAAATCGAGCAGTGCACAACGTTGTTTATGTGTCAAATTGTCTGTTTTCAATCTTGTTGGTAATCTCTTCAGATCATTGATCACCAACTTATTAAAAATTTCTACTGCTGGACATACGGACAAGGGTGGGAACCTCGTTGATCTGGGTAATATAGATGAAGGAAACCTACCTGTGTTTGTGGGCTCAACCTCATCGGCCAGGTCCTCCAGATTCTCTAAGGCCTCTCTCTCACCCCGATCCATTTCCTCTGGTTGTCTTTGTTTTTTATTATGAAGTTTTCTCAGGACCATCTTCCGTGAGAATAATTGCATGTCCTTCATAGCTGTAAAGAAATGGAAGTTACTCGTGGGTGAGAAAGAGAGCCCCAGAGAAAGTACCTCTATCTGTGTTTTGGAGAGCGAGTGATTGGAAAGGTTAATTACCTGCAAAGCTCGACTGGATGAGCCAGCGCCTTGTGGGAAACGAGCTCTAAATCTTGTCATAATTCCTTCACCAGGGATAGATTCAGCATCTGACTCCTCAGTACTACTGGGGTTAGGTGTTGTTGGTTTCGGTTTGGGTTTGGTACCCGTCCGTGGTTTACCTTTTGGGGTCGGGTTAGGGCGAGGTCTGAAATTCGCTTTCCATTTATATACCCACCCCGTGCTGTAATCCACTTGATCCCGCTGGAATTTTTTGAGTTTAAAGCTCTTAATCTCCTTTTCAAGACGTTTCAGCTCCGTCTCGTTATGGGTATTAAATTTAGTCAGAGCTTCGCCGGACATCTGTTCCTTGATCTGGGACAGAAGTTTGTCCATCTCGCTCTCCATTACCTCGATAGATGCTGAATTTAGCTCGATGAGGAGGCCCAGAAACCCTTTTGAACATTCGCTTGCACACTCCTCCCACTCTGCTCTGAAGGTCTCGTCCTCGATCGGAAAGGAAGGAAAAACCTGTTCTCGTAACCCACGTGGCACCGGGTCCCTTTCTAGATATTTGTCAAGAAAGGCCCTATTCCACCAGGTCTTAGTGCGTTTTCGTAGGAGACCCCTATAAGCTTTGACTGCCTCTTCGGCGCTACCGCTGCCACCCGGCTCACCCGCTGCACCTCCGACCTCGTCCAAGGCTTTGTCAAGTTCTGTGAGCCAAACAGAATCATGGGCTCAAAAATCCATCCCAATAGGACAAGCTGTGGAAACCACAGAAATAACAATTAACAAGCAGAATTCCATAATAAGAAGTAGACCACACTAAAGTTAGGGGGCATACTTCAAAAAGTTACTCCAAAAAGATTGCATAACATAAACAAGGAGTATAGACTTGAAATATATCATGAAAAGTATCAAATTTATTTAGTTTGACAAACAAAGACAAGGAGGGGAAGATCACAAAGTGCTCCATGCAGGTAGCCACAGTACGGTTCACATATATTACACTGTATCAGACACACAGACTATGTCTTGTCCATATATGTAAAAGCTGGTGTCTGCGCAGAGACCCATATACAATAAGCCACTTGTGTGGGCACCTAATACATCATCACCTACACAACCATATGGATAAAGGTTTACACTGAGGAAAAATAAGATAATTCTTGTTTGTCATTTTTGATGTACTTTAACTACTTGGCTGGTTTAATATTTACGAACAAAGTATTTTTAAAGGGTTTTTTTTCAGTTTGATATTATCAACCCTTTTTTTACCTCATTTCACGTACCGTATATACTCGTGTATAAGCCGACCCGTGTATAAGCCGACCCCCCTACTTTTGCCCCAAAAATCTGGAAAATTCTATTGACTCGTGTATAAGCCGAGGGTGGACCCCAGCACAGGTATACAGCCCCCAGCAGTGTGGTATACAGGCCCCCCAGTGGTAGTATACAGCAGCCCCAGTGGTAGTATACAGATTCCCCAGCAGCCCCAGTGGTAGTATACAGATTCCCCAGCAGCCCCAGTGGTAGTATACAGGAGGCCCAGCAGCCCCAGTGGTAGTATACAGATTCCCCAGCAGCCCCAGTGGTAGTATACAGGAGCCCCAGCAGCCCCAGTGGTAGTATACAGCAGCCCCACTGGTAGTATACAGGAGCCCCAGCAGCCCCAGTGGTAGTATACAGGAGCCCCAGCAGCCCCAGTGGTAGTATACAGGAGCCCCAGCAGCCCCAGTGGTAGTATACAGGAGCCCCAGCAGCCCCAGTGGTAGTATACAGGAGCCCCAGCAGCCCCAGTGGTAGTATACAGCAGCCCCAGTGGTAGTATACAGGAGCCCCAGCAGCCCCAGTGGTAGTATACAGCAGCCCCAGTGGTATACAGCAGGCCCCCAGGGGTACATATAGCAGCCCCCAGGGGGTACCCAGCAGCCCCCTGGGGGTACCCAACAGCCCCCTGGGGGTACCGACAGCCCCCAGGGGGTACCAACAGCCCCCAGGGGGTACCCAGCAGCCCCCTGGGGGTACCAACAGCCCCCAGGGGGTACCAACAGCCCCCAGGGGGTACCCAGCAGCCCCCTGGGGGTACCAGCAGCCCCCAGGGGGTACCAACAGCCCCCAGGGGGTACCAGCAGCCCCCTGGGGGTACCAACAGCCCCCAGGGGGTACCAACAGCCCCCAGGGGGTACCCAGCAGCCCCCTGGGGGTACCAGCAGCCCCCTGGGGGTACCAACAGCCCCCAGGGGGTACCAACAGCCCCCAGGGGGTACCCAGCAGCCCCCTGGGGGTACCAGCAGCCCCCAGGGGGTACCAACAGCCCCCAGGGGGTACCAGCAGCCCCCTGGGGGTACCAACAGCCCCCAGGGGGTACCAACAGCCCCCAGGGGGTACCCAGCAGCCCCCTGGGGGTACCAGCAGCCCCCTGGGGGTACCAACAGCCCCCAGGGAGTACCAACAGCCCCCAGGGGGTACCAACAGCCCCCAGGGGGTACCAATAGCCCCCAGGGGGTACCAACAGCCCCCAGGGGGTACCCAGCAGCCCCCTGGGGGTACCAACAGCCCCCAAAAGCTGGCACTGTCCCCCCTTGTAAGGCTTCCCCCCCGCTGCTTATACATTACCAACCCGGTGTTCTGATCGGCGCCGCTCCACGGTGCTGCGTCTTCATCCTCCCATCCGCGCTGGCTGCATCCGGGTTCTCCGGCGGTCGCGCGATGACGTCATATCGCTGCGACAGCCGGAGAACCCGGATGGACGCAGCCAGCGCGGACGGGAGGATGAAGACGCAGCACCGTGGAGCGGCGCCGATCAGAACACCGGGTTGGTAATGTATAAACAGCGGGGGGGAGGCCTTACAAGGGGGGACAGTGCCAGCTTTTGGGGGGCCATATGCACTGCTTCCCCCTGCCGCTGATTGACAGGGGGAAGCAGTGCATATATAATGAGCGGCCCCACGTGACGGGGCCGCTCATACAGCAGCCCCCCCCCGCCTCCTCCAGCCTCCACAGCCCCCGGGACACAGCCCCCCGTATATGACCCGTGTATAAGCCGAGGGGGGACTTTTCAGCCCAAATTTTGGGCTGAAAAACTCGGCTTATACACGAGTATATACGGTACATTTTTTTGTAACAACAGCTTTGTATTAGTCACATGTATTAAACAGCTTGGTTATATATAAAAAGGTAGGTAAATACGTCTTCCCCATTGTTATAAAAGAAGTCTGTTAGTGCCGTATATGTAATACCTAGCAGACGTAAGACTTTAAAGAACAGTTTTCTTTGATATTTTTATCAGTCCTTACTTTCACACGAAGATAAGGTATTGGTTTGTAGAATTGAAGGACTTACTTACAATACCTTACATCTCATTATATTTCGCTAAGAGGTAAAATTTGTTATGTATGCGTTAAATTGCTTTCAATAAAATTTGATTACGCACGAAAAAGGTAGGTAAAGGGGTTTCACAAAAAAAATTAATTTTAACGTCAATTTTAATCAATTGATCTCAAAATAATAATTTCCACAATTTGATTTGTTTAAAAAATGTTTCTGTGCTGATATAATTGCAATGGCCGCAAGGGCCAGGGGGTACTCGGTGGCTGGGCCGGCTGATCCTTTGGGAGGTCACGGTAGCTCTAGCCCAGCTCCGTGGCCCTGGCCGTGCAGTAAAGGGGTTATTTGTTTCTCTTGTTTCTTCATTATTTAGTTAATTGTTATTAGGCTTTGATAGGAATTTACGTTCAGGAAAAAACAATATTTTTCTAATTTTTGTTGTTCCTTTCTGGCATTTTCCGTTCTAGTGAAATTATTAAAAAAGAAAATTTAGACATACGTACATTTTTCACACTGACCACTGAGCATATTAATAGACTGACACTTCCTGCTGTGTAGAGGTCACTTTTCAGCATTCTTCTCATTATCGTCGCAGGCAGGATAACAAAAACACTATTATTATAAAACTAGAAACAGAAAACACATGATCACACCATTGAATATAGGTGGTGGTCTCAGCTCACCCTCTGTGCACAACGACCTCTGCACAGGTCACAGAGCATTCCCACGACACCTTTCTTTTGCATCAGTCAGAGTTGTTATTTGACTGAGGGTCTTTTAGTCTATGTGGCCTTGTTAAAGCAAATATCTTGACTACTTTTCATAGCTCAGATCAGCAGTAAGATACCTAACATCTAAAGTAAAGAAAGTAGAATAGAGGAAAAATAGCATAGAAGGAAATATAAACAAACACATGTAAGTATAGATTGAAAATTAGTAATACAAATATATTTGTTTTTATACAGCAGAAAAAATAATTATTGAACACGTCACCAATTTTCTAAGTAAATATATTTCTAAAACTTCTATTGACATGAATTTCTCACCAGATGTCAGGAAAAATCCATCCAATTCACACAGGCAAATCAACGAAATCATATATGTTCAAAAATTAAGTGATATGTAATAATAAAAAATGATACAGGGAAAAAGTATTGAACACTCTCACTAAAATGTGTTTAATACTTTGTACAAAAACATTTACTGGAGATGACAGCTTAAAGATACCTCCTGTATAGAGAAACTCGTCACATGCATTGCTCAGGTGTGATTTTGGCCTATTCTTCCACACAAAACTCTTGAAATCCTGAAGGTCCTGTGAGCTCCTCCTATGAACTCAGAGCTTTAAATTTCTTCCATAAATTTTCTATTGGATTCAGGTCGAGTGATTGGCTGGGCCATTACTAGCAGCTTTATTTTCTTTTTCTAAAACCATTCGAGTTTTCTTGGCTGTGTGTTTGGGATCATTAGTTTTGTTGAATGTCCACCCTTGTTTTTATCTTCATCATCCTGGTGGATGGCAGCAGATTTTATCCATATATTTGTAACAACAAATCCAACGGACACATATTAAATAGATTCTCAGGGCATATACTGTATATTACAAATGAATATATTACAAATGAATAATAATAATTGAGACCGAAAGCCACCCCGTGCTAATAATAAAAATTACAAGAGTAGACATAAAATAAACATATACCATACAAGAAGTAATATAAGGTGGAGATACACAGCACTCTGGCCATAGGCAGTATAATAGTAAGGTAACATGGGTATATATAATATAATAATATATAATATTCACCGCAAGTGCAAATGATATATGTAACACAGGAAGACAATCCTATGTAGTGCAAGGAGACTCAGTCTCTACCCAGTGCATTACCACACCATATAAAAGAGAATAGCACATTGATAGGCAAACCTGAACTGTACGCTTTACTCAGATCTTTCAGTGGCCCTGATGGCGGTGGCACGCTGGGTAATAATGGGGTTAATACCAGCTTTGTATTCTCAGCTGGTACTAAGCCTGAAATTCATGGTGTCACGCCAAATTAGACAGGGCCACCATGAATTTCTAATAAACAGTAAAAAAAAAAAAAAAATACAACATAGAGAAAAAAATGTTTTTATTAGAAATAAAACAAAAAACATATTTAAAGTCTCCATCTTTATTAGAAAAAAAATCCTCAGTCTGACGTAGCCCACTGGAAGAGCAATGTCAGCTCTGCTACATCATTCTGTACAGTCAAACATCTGTACAGAGTGGGAAGCAGGCTGACACTGACAGTGACAGTCAGAGTTCAATCGGGTTCATAGCTGAGCCATGAACTCGGGTGAACCCTGACGTTACTGCGAACACTGCCGACACTGGCTGAAAATTGCCAAGTGCCGAGCAGTGCAGTGAATACCACCGGAAATTAATGAGTAGCCCCCGGAAGTAGAAGTGGCTGTGAGACAGCAGGACGCATCGCGGGACTAGAAAGAATAATGATAATGTTTATTATTAACTATATTCTTTCTTTTACAGCCCCCCCTACCCAATCCCATAACTGTAAAGTCCAAGCTCAGGGTTTGGACGTATGCTGAAAAATATCATCCCTCATAATGATATTCCCACCTCCAAATTTCACTATTTTTATGAAGAAATGGGAAATGACAAAGGGAAAAAGTACTGAACATGCTTACTAAAAATGTATTTAATACTTCGTACAAAAGCCTTTGTTTGTCATGAGAGCTTCAAGCTGCCTCCTATATGGAGAAACTAGTTGTATGCAATCCTCAGGTGTGATTTTGTTCCATTTTTCCACATAAACACTCTTCAAATCCTGAAGGTTCTGTGGTTGCCTGCTATGAACTGATTTTTAGTTGCTTCCAAAAACTTCTTTTGGATTCAGGTCAGGTGATTGGTTTGGCCATTCTAGCAGCTTTGTTTTCTTTCTCTGAAACTAATTGAGAGTTTCTTTGGCTGTGTGTTTGGTGTAATTGTCTTGCTGAAATATCCCCTATAGTTTCATCTTAATCATCCTAGTAAATGACAGCAGATTTTTATCAAGAATGTCTTGGTACATTTGTCCATTCATGTTTCATCTAATGAAATTAAGTTTGCCAGTGTCTTATGCTAATAAAACTGCCGCACACCATGGTGTTCCGACCACCAAACATCACTGGTATGGTATGGTGTTTTTGGAGTGATAAGCAGGGCCTTTTGGTCTACAAACATGGTGTGGAATATGGCATTTGAATAGTTCAATTTTAGTCTCATCTGACCAGGCAATATTCTCCCAGTATTTCACAGCTTGTCTAAATGTTGTTGAGCAAACATGAAACGCATGAACATGCTTTTTGTTCAGCAATGGAGTCTTGCGTGGTGAATGTACATACAGGCCATGGTGATTGAGTGCTACTTATTCTATTTTTTTTTAAATTATAACTACTTATTCCATGTCTTTCTGTAGCTTTTTGCTATTTCTTTTCGCTCCTCTGGCTGAAGTCGTGGTCGTCATCAGTGTATGATGAAATGATATTCTTTTCAACAGTGCTCAGTGTAATCTTCAATAATTTAGAAATTCTTCTGTAACCAATGCCATCTGTATATTTTGCAACAATAAGTCATGAAGGTCTTGAGACAGCTCACTGGTTTTACCTATCAGTAAGATGTTTTTTGTGTGGCATGTTGGTAATAAGACTCCTTTTTATAGGTCATCAGTGAAAAGATGATATTATTTACTAAGTAGCAGGATTGCTTTTTTTTGTCACTGATATATTTCAGCTGGTGTCATGATTTTCCATGGATTTTTGCATCTCTTTCTTCCTGTGTTAGCTATTATTTTCCATGCGTCATTTCTCTTTATTACACATTACTTAATTGGTAGACAGCTATGGTTTGATTTCTTTGTTTGTTTGGTTTGGATGTTTTGTTACCAACAACTGGTAATAATTTCATGTCAATAGCACCTTTAGAAATATATTTATTTAGAAAATTGGTGATGTATTCAATACTTTCAACAGGTGGTATAACTGCTTTGTAATATAAAGTTGAGAATCTGTAAGCAGTTTTTGCAATGGAAACTGACAGCCCCATGAGGTAGGGACAGAGACCCTGATTTTAGCAATGTATTACTTAGTATGCTGGATGCAGCAGTTATTAGAGTCAGGGTACCTTTAATCATCGCAACATTGCATGCAATTTCACTTGCAACTTGCTGGTTATGGCCACTTTACACATCCCGATATCGGCGTCCAACTCCGATAAAAAGTCACGTGGTTCGTGCGTTGGACCTGATATCGTTCGTGCGTTGTATGGTGTAAATGTCCAATACGATGCACGAATGATGCCAAAACGATATCGGGGTTCAAATGAGCCTGCTCTCCAACTGCCCGATACTGGATGGACGATCTGGCAGGATCGTGCTGTGTGGAAGCCCAACTACGATGTGGAGTACAACTTCCCCTATTCACTGCCCATGTTAAATGGTCGTTCCTGGGTCGCCTTACAAGGGGGCGTACACATCGCAGTGGCGTTGCCTGCCGATATCGCGCTGTGTAACGTCTCCTATGCGATCTTGGAATTCTGCCCAGAAAAAGTGCGCTCCCGCGCCGTTGTATCCAACATCGGACCGATGTTGGGACGTGTAAAGTGGCCATCACAGTGACATCATGGACACATTGTTCTATTTGTACACGGCAATGTGTCCATGATATCACTGCAACCAGTAAGTTGCAAGTGAAATTGCATGCAATGTTGCGACGTGTAAAAGGTACCCTCAGAGTTTTCTCTGCTGCAGTTCTAGCAGAGCTCAGTTGTTCAGCTGTATATAACCCCCGCCCACACCGGTTTTCTGTGCATGTTGTATAGTGACAGAGCAGCTAATCAGTGGTGAGGGTTAGGTTGGACAACCCTGCATATGCTAAATTGTCCTCTAATGATAATCTCCTGTTAATAAAAAGCATTTTGTATTAAAACAGCAAAACACAGTCCAGTAGGTGACATCTCACAAGGACTTTGCTCTTATATTATGATGCTCTCACATTACACAGTATAAATTTGCTACATAAAATAACCTCCCTTTTAATATGTTTTTTTTTCATCTTTATTAGACGCCAAACGAAAACAGCCGATAAGAAATTCTACTGAAGATGGAAGCCAAGAAATGCAGCATTTGGACATGTGCTCCTTTGTATAAGAGAAAGGCTTTCTTGTAGCAAGACTACTAGAAGAGAAGAAATCATTTCCAAGATCCTGTCCTGCAAAACAGAACATTATGGAGCTACAAGAAGTGAAAGACTGACAGAGATTATTACTGGGCATCAGGGTTTTGAAATTTAGACATTTAGCTAATCTAGTTAGGCCGGCTTACATTACGATTTTGAGGCATCTGAGTGTATCCGTGTTAAATCGGATACACTCGGATGCATTTTTGCCTCCCATGTATCCCTATGGGGCTCGGATTGTGCATAAATCGGATGGCAAAAAGGACACATCCGAGCACAATCTGTACCCCATATCGGACACAGATACCCTCAGAAACTCTGAAATCGTGGTGTGAAGCCGGCCTTAGCTAACTCTGGACTCATCTAACACACACATTTTATCTACTTTTGTTACCTGCTTCTATTTTTTCTATATCTGGAAACATAGAATTCAAGTTCAGAAGTATTTGGACAGTGACAAAATTTCCATGATTTAGCCTCAGTAAACTACTAAAATGGGTCTGACTGAAGCCATCAACATGTTACTTCATGATAAACTAATGAAATAAATGTTCTGGAGTTAATTTCTTGGGTTGAATTTGCTTTTAGTAACCATTCATGGAAACTATCAATTTGCGGTTCAAAGAGATCTCAATGTGGCCACTATATTACTGTTAAAACAATATAAACCTATCAGAGATTTAGTAGAATCTTTTCGAATGATAAAGGCTCGGTTCAAATTTGCGCACATTTCGCCTGTGAACGCAGCGTCCCTGACCGCAGCAAAACGCAGGCACTATGCATTCCTATGTTTAATATGGGAACGCATAGTACCTGTGTGTGGCTACGTTCAGGTGCGTTTGCATTCAGCTGCACATAATTTATGCACATGCCAAAAGCAAAGTGTTGTTTTTTTTGTGCTTAGCTGTGTGCTTACTTTATACACAAGCAGACAGCCGCGCACAAATGATAAATGAAATTCAATCTGTGTGCAGTGCCATCTGCTGGCAAGCGCACAGACGCAGTGGAAAATGGCGTCATCCGAGGTCATCCCCAGGTAAATCCGTCTGGCATTCTCTCTTCCTCTTCTTTCTTCCTCTTCTTTCCTCTTCTTTCTTCTCCTTTCTTCTTCTTTCTTTTTCTTTTCCTCCCAGCCCTGCCACTGATCTCCTTCTTCGCCAACGCTGATCTCTTCCTCCCAGCTGCTGCCGCTGGTTTGTTTAAAATAGGCTGCAGGAAAGCCAGCGGTGAAGTTTTTTCACCGCCGGTTTTCCCGCCGGCTATTTCAAATGAACAGCTGATCGTGCATCGTGCATCCTGATGCAGGAGGAGATCTCTGTCGCTGATCTCCACCTCCTGGCCGCCAAGAGAGACCACTGAATGGGTGGCCGGACGGGCTCACTGCCTTTTAAACATTCTTAGGAAGGCAACTCTCAGAAACAACTTAAGGGGACAAACACAATTTTTTCTTCCTTGGCAAACATTCCTTCACAACATCCAACCAATTCAAGAACACTTTGAATGGAGTGGGCATATCATCATTCAAGTCTACAGTCAAGCGATACCTTCAGAAATGTAAATCCAGTAGGTTTATACAAAGCAATAGCATTCATAAACAGAAAGGATAGATCAAACATTGCCATAAAAAAATCACAGGATTCGATGGACAGATTAAATCATTTTTTGATCCATAATGATGAAAGGTAAGAATATAAGGAAGGATAGAAAAGCTGCATGATCCAAAGAATATTGCTTACTCTATCAAACATGGTGGAGACAGTGTCATGGCATGGGCATGCATAGCTGCCAAAGGAAATAGATCACTGATATTTACTGATAATGTAACTGTAGTTATATTTAGCAGAATAAATTAACATATGTATAGAATAATACACATAATAATAATAATGCCCCTTCACACAGCACCCCATTCTTAGCACTATGGATGCAAATTACTCCGCCCCTCCGGGCAGCCTCTCTCGCTCATCTCTCTCTGTATATATATATATATATATATATATATATATAAAAATTGAGAACAGCACTATAACAAACAGTTCAGGTGCAAGCCTTCCTACCATAACCAAGGTACTGGATACAGTAGCCTTTAATGGCCTTCAGGTATATTGTGACGGACGTTTTGTTCCTAAGACCTTCTTTCTGCCTTCCAGCAAGGTGTTAGGACAGAAACATTCGTCACAATATGCCTGAAGGCCATTAAAGGCTATTTGCATCTGAAGTGGAGTGCTGCAGTCTTCATTACTGGTCTGTATACAAGGAGTGAATGAACCCCACTCTGGACTGAGTTGCACCAACCTTGTAAGGAAAAAGTGCTGCTCCTATTTCCTACACTATATATACTGTATATATATATATATATATATATATATATATATATATATATATAATATCGGTGTGTATGTCAACACATAACTCCACCCTTTATAGATCTTCCCCTCCACACAGCCCCTCTTCATAGCACCATGGATTCATATTACTCCGCCCTTCTAGGTGGGACTGTGTGGATGGGGAGCTATGAAGGGGACAGGGCTATGTGGGAGGTCAGGAAAATATGAAGTGGTAGGGCTATGTAAATGGCAGGGCTATAAAGGGGCAGTACTATGAATGGGTGGGGCTATGTAGAGTGACTGTGCCGCGAAGGGGCAGGGTTGCCTTAAGGGTGTGGGCTATAAAGGGGGCAGGGCTGTGTGGGAGTGGTGAAGCTATGAAGGGGGCAGAGCTATACATATACATATACACCCAGCTTTATATATTAGAAGATATACATATATATGTAGCCATCAGTCTCTATATTATATATTTGTACAGCTAGGAGTCCCTATATTATATGTATATACAGCCCACAACCTCTTTATTATACATATGCATACAGACAGCGTAAACCAGATGTTTATGTAGACTATATAAAAATGCATGTTTTTCTCACTGTCTGACATAAAATCAGAATAAACCTTTCCAATATTAGGTCAGTTAGGATTACCATAATTATTTATATTTGCCAAATGGCAGAATAGTGAGAAAGAATGTTTTAAGGTATTTTTCATACTTTCTGCAAAGTCACAATTTTACTTGCACTAAGATTACTATGCCTTTAAACAATTTGGGACAAACCATATGATGATGTCATGTGTTTGGAAGCTTCTGACAGGTTTATTGGCAACATCTGACTTAATTAAAGACACACCTGTAATGTATTTTAATGCACATGTGAAACACTGCTTCTTTCTTTAGCAGATCCTAGAGTTGCAGAGCTTACGTGAGGCACAAAGAACAGAAGGTAGGTGGAAGCAGGAACAATTCTCTAGTTAGCATAGTCTGTTGCTTGAAGCCAAGCCGAAGAACAGGTGAAGCCAGCAGAGTAGATGACAGCAGAGCAGATGGAAGAACCGACCCAGAATAACTGGAGGTGGAGCAAACTCAGGAGATGCACAGAGCATAATCAAAATACTCAAAAAATGCCTGGAAGATGGACCGGAGCTTTATAAGCATGAAAGCAGGAACACATGGACAGGACGAGGTAGCAGACGCCATCTTGGATAAGGACGAGGAGACACAAAAAGGTAATCTTGAAGAGCTGGATTTCTAACACTTGTAACAGAAGGATGTCAGTTGAAGATACCCTATTTCTGAATATTGGAAGTGGATAATGTTGACCAAAATGGAACAAGTGTTCACCATGAGATATTGAGGGTGCATGACAGCCCCGAGTCTGGGACCTGACCTCTTCAAATCGACTTTGTATGCAATGGTGAGAAGTCGTACAGGCACAAAGTTTTTGGAGGAGGCCTCACAAAGAGAATTGTTGACTAAACCATAGTGAGATACAAGTGTATGGGAACAGAGAAAAAGGAACTGTCATGTGAAATAAATTAGAAGTGTTTGTGCTTGCTTTTAGAAAGTGGATTGTACTAGAAGAACTGTACCTACTATCTGTTGTATAAAGTTGCTATTAAGCTCAAGTTCAGTAAAAACTATACTTTTGAACATTGGTCTTTCTTAATTCAATGTGAAACATCTGGTCCTGGCCTGCTGTATCCCATGGAAACCAGCAGTTTACCGTTTCGGAGCAAGTCAGATGTGGATGTGTGGAGCGGGCTCAAGGGGTGAGCCTGCCACACACTACACATGGCAAGTAATGATTATGTATTATAGCCTGGACCTGCCTCTTCTCTGCTCCACCCATGATTGTTAACCTGTTAAATCCAGCTGTCAAACTCTGACAGCGGGATGTAATACACGCCGGCATTGTGTTGCACCTCTGACAAGGTTGCAGTTCGCCTGTTAGTTCTTATGACAGCAGGGGTCTGCTGAAGACCTATGTTCTTGTCATAGCAGCACTCCTTTGAAATCATGCCAGTGGCAAGGCTTCAAAGAAGACTGTGGTATTTACTATATGTAGCAATGCTATGGCATTGCTGCATATACTAGTGCACATCAATGAATTAGAATATCATCAAAAAGTTAATTTTTGTCAGTAATTCAATACAAAAAGTGAAATGCATATATTACATAGAGTCATTACAGAGTGATCTATTTATAGTGTTTATTTATGTTAATGTTGATGATTATGGCTTGCAGCCAATGGAAACTCAAAGGTCATTATGTCAGAAAATTAAAGTAGGGAGAATAAAGGGTCAAAAACCGCGCTCCCGTGTTTCACGAAATATCAAAGGGTGGATATAATATTGATTTATTAGTCAACGTGTTTCAGGGCCCCCAGAAATGCCCTGAAATATGGCAAAATATGACATTGATTTTTGATGATATTCTACTTTATTGAGAAGCACTAGTATATGTAGCAATGCTATGGCATTGCTGCATATAGTACATCCGGTCAGATGACTGCAAGTTATAGTCCCCCAAATGAAACTATTAAAATCAGTGAGAGGTGAAGAAAAAAAAGATTTTAAAAAATATGATTTTTTTTTTTAAAAAGAGTTTAAATTGCATCCTTTTTTGCCCTATCTATTTATGTTTTTCCTAATTTCTGATTTATTTCACAACTAAAATAATAAAAAAACTGGGCATGTTTGGTATCATCTTAAACATACTGGTGAGGAGATTCATTTTGCAAGGTCATTTTTACCACAGAATGAAGACTGTAAAAACAATTCACAAGAAACCATGTCAGAATTGTGTTTTTTTTCACAATTTCTTCCTTTTTGGAATTTTTCCATATTTTACCGTACACTATGTGCTAGAATGAATCCTGTCATTCAAAAGTACAACTCATCCTACAAAAAAAGCCTCATAAGTCTATGTGGACAGTAAAATAAAGAAATTATGGCTATGATAAGGACGGGAGGAAAAAATAAAATGCAAAAATTAAAATCGCTTGTGTCGCCAAAGCGTTAACTGCAGATTTAAAGGGAACCTCACAGCAGATATACAGTATCCTACCTGATCCACAGGCATTGAGTTTTTTTTATTTCAGCCATCTCTAAAACACTGTGGCGCTTCAGTGAAAAACTAGACAAAATGGCCGATCCACAGCGGCTTCTCCCTGCCTGCTCCCCTTAAGTGATTGGTCTTTCCATGAGTCACTGAATAGTGAATAGGGAGAGACCTGTCAGTCACTATCAGGGGCCAAATTGAAGCCGCTGGTGAATCACCCAGGGTTGTATGGGGACTCGGGTGTCTGGGCCCTGTTTAATTGGGATGTCATTGGTGGTCTGCCCAGACCCGTGGCCCTGGAGGTCAACTGGTAAAGGAGTTAGGGAATGGTAATAAAGATAATAAAAGTTTGTCATGACGCCATCTGCAGATTCTGGTAATGGGCACCAGCGCCGCTTCAGACCTCTGGGGGAGATGGTACTGCAGCTTGAATGGAACAGATCCCTGCAGGTGGAGGTGAGCCCCCGGGGCAGAGATGCACCTGTAATTGTGGTGCAGAAAGTGGAGATGATCTGTGGAGCAATGCAGCAGATGAACAGACACACGTAGACTTTGTCACTCTACACGGGTACTTTACTCTGTAAACCAGTTCAGATGGCAGTTGAGGTTACAGCACAAACAGTCTATAATCAGTTACTGGTTGGGTAGTCACAGAGGGTTGCAAGGTCATTCAGCAGATCCTGTAGTATACTTTCTCTTGTCGATCCCGTGTCCTGCTGCTAAAACCTGCCCCGCCACAGCCCTTTTGCATACCAGGCCCATTGGGGTGCTGTGAGATTCCCTTCTTCTCCTCTCTCTCTCTCTCTGAAGGGGCTCGACCTTTGATTTGGGCCATCCTGGAGAGACTGCACTTTCTAGACAGGGTGTCAGGGTGGATGAACTGACCCATGACGACCGGTGTGGACGGCTCAGGGGCTAAACACCCTGCACCGTATCCTCGGAGCCAGTACTCCATTAGATGGACCAGGGTACCCCCAGAGTATGGGCGCACCGATATGGGGTTCCTCTTTCTGTTTCTCGGCTGCTTCTTCTTTAGGCCCCCTCCCTGGGAGTCTCCTCTTGTCTCTTGTAGGCTCCCCTCTTCTTCGCTACTCAGTGCAAACTAGAACTCCACTGTCTGACTTCCCTCCTCCCCTAACTCCACCCAATGGGAATGGGACTACCCGTCTACCCGGAGTAAAGTGTGGGAGGTGCTGAGGTGGGATCCACTTGCAATCCTTACTCTCCCCTGTGACAGGAATAACTGCACACTCGTTTGTGGGTGCAGTACCCCTAATGTGGCGCACTGATCAGTGGGGCGCAACACTGGGATCCTACCTGACTAGTCTCCCATGTAATTTTTAATGGTATTCTCTGAAATGCAACATTTGAGAGTTAAACATATCTAGATGAAATCTTACTGCCAGCGTCTGGTACATGCATCTTGCAGATTGTACAGCATAAATCCACTGTCAGTTTCCCTTTAAAGACCTTTTGAAATCTTATTGGAAAAATATTATTTTCATAGTTTTGTATTTGCAATATTATTGAGAGACATGAAATCAAAATGCAGCAAAATATGCTAATATGACATTCAGATGTTAATAACAGAAGTAAACCCTAGCTTAGGATGTAGCTTTATCATGAGGAACATTATTTGATGAATGTTGAAGTATTTCCTTACTTTGTGTAATAGTTGTTTTTAAAGTCCTATAAAGTTAACTTCTGGTTTTGCAGGTAGACAATCTTAAAGGGAACCTGCCACCAGATTTTCCATGTGTGAACTAAAGGTACCGTCACACGCCGCAATTTCGCCCCCAACTTTGCAAGCAACTCACGGATTTGGCGAGGTTGAAACCACATCGCAAGTGTGTTGTGGCGTGTGACAGGGCGATTTGACGGCGATAAATTGCTGGTGGCGAGTTGACAGGTTCTACAGCACTGCACTAAAACCAGGCGATATCAACCTCGCGATTTTTCAGGATCGTACCGTGTGAGAGCGCGATAAAGATGTTGAGCGCTACTTCAGAGATCCTGAAATTAATCCGTAGGCGTGCCTGAGGGTTGTGTTTACCGCGCCCCGTCAGCGGCGATTGGTGGATACCACTGAATAGTGAGATAGTAGAAAGGGTAAATGGGTAATGTAGTGGCTGACCAATGGTAATGCAGTTGGGTCGGGCAAGCGCAGTGTTAGGGGCGCGGTGAAACACACTCTGGCACGCCTAGCTCTTCGCCGGTGTCAAACAGCACGCCCACATCGCTGATGTGGTTGTGCTGTGTGACGCGGCGATGTGGAAAGGCAAGATCACTTCCAGTCTTGTTCAGGCAATATCCGGAACGCCAGATTGCTGGAGGTTGCACGCAACATCGCTACATGTGACATCTTCAAAGCGATCTTGGCAGAGTGCCAAAAACGTGCGCGCTCATGTGAAATCGCGGGCGATATTGCAGCGATGTTGTCGCGTGTAACGGTACCTATAGACTACCACCTTAAGCAGTGCTTATGCTGTGTTCCAAAAAAGGTGTATATTATCCCCTGGCTCCCCCTGCATACCCCCAAAACCTTTTTAGATTCTCGCGCACTGGATGTACAGTGCTTTGTGAAAGTATTTGGCCCCTTGAACTTTTCAACCTTATGCCACATTTCAGGCTTCAAACATAAAGATATAAGTTCTAATTTTTTTGTGAAGAATCAACAAAAAGTGGGATTCAATCGTGAAGTGGAATGATATTTATTGGATATTTTAAACTTTTTTAAAATATAAAAATCTGAAAAGTGGGGCGTGCAATATTATTCGGCCCCCCTTGAGTTAATACTTTGTAGCTCCTCCTTTTGATGCGATTACAGCTGCAAGTCACATGGGGTATGTCTCTATCAGTTTCGCTCATCAACAGACTGAAATTCTAGCCCATTCTTCCTTGCAAAATAGCTCAAGCTCAGTGAGGTTGGATGGAAAGCGTTTGTGAACAGCAGTTTTCAGCTCTTTCCATAGATTCTCGATTGGATTCAGGTCTGGACTTTGACTTGGCCATTCTACCGTGTTTCCCCGAAAGTAAGGCCCCCCCGATTGTAAGGCCGCCTAGGGGTAAAAGGGGGGCCTGCTAATGTAAGGCCTCCCCCGATTATAAGGCCTTACAACCGGGGGGGCCAATGTAAGGCCCCTAGCGGGGGGGGGGGGGGGGAGCGGGTCGCACGTCATGTGCGCCCGCTCATTACATATGCACTGCATCCCCCTGTCAATCAGCGACAGGGGGAGCAGTGCATTATACGGTATATAGGTATGGGCCCCCTCCTGCTGGCACACTATCCCCCTGTTCTGAGGCCCCCCCTGCTGCTGCTGCAGACATCTTACCCTCCAGGGTCTTCTTGCAGCAGCCAGCGCGTCCGTCCTCTGTCCTCGGCTGTCTCCCGGATCATGTGACCCGTCGCAGCGCATGACGTCATCGCGACTGCGACCGGCCGGTCACATGATCCGGGAGACAGCCGAGGACAGAGGACGGACGCGCTGGCTGCTGCAAGAAGACCCTGGAGGGTAAGATGTCTGCAGCAGCAGCAGGGGGGGCCTCAGAACAGGGGGGTAGTGTGCCAGCAGGAGGGGGCCCATACCTATATACCGTATAATGCACTGCTCCCCCTGTCGCTGATTGATAGGGGGATGCAGTGCATATGTAATGAGCGGGCGCACGTGACGTGCGACCCGCTCCCGCAGTGTCCCAGCAGGAGGGGGCCTGTAGGCCACACTGCTGGGGCACACAATGTAAGACCCCCCCAAAAGTAAGACCGGGGGCCACTTTTGGCCCCCAAAAAAATGTAAGACAGGGTCTTACTTTCGGGGAAACATGGTAACATCTGATAATAAACAACCAGAGAATCAACATGACCTGTTTGACCTGTTGTAAGAGTACCGACATATACACATATTAAAACCAGCGAACCAAAATGTCTTTAAGGTACATAGAGTCACACGATGCATCTTCATGCGTTACAACCAGTTTTATTTGTAGAAAAACAAGTGATTGTCACAGCTAGTAAGCAAAAAGTGCATCAGTGAAAAGGGGGGGGGTTTCAAGGACAAAGTGCAGGGTGAAAAGAGAGATCAAACACAGGACCCAGAATTTTACATAACAGACATCTCAATGGTAATGACGTTAATATAAAAAGTAAAGTTCCACCAACAGAGAATACAGTTGCAGTCTTTTGCATAAGTTGCAGCCAAGGTGATTACAGCCAATTTACAACATCATAAACATACAACTAGAACCAATGTCAGGGACACAAGAGGTTAATAAATAGTTCTCATACCAGAGATGCCTGCTGCCTGGGGCCACTGCCCCCCCCCAAACCCCCCCCCCCCCCCCCCCCCCCCCCCCGAGGAAGAACAAACGAAACACGTGACACGTGTCGGGGCTTCTCCCTGACACAGTCCCCAGGCAGCAGGCATCTCTGGTATGAGAACTATTTATTAACCTCTTGTGTCCCTGACATTGGTTCTAGTTGTATGTTTATGATGTTGTAAATTGGCTGTAATCACCTTGGCTGCAACTTATGCAAAAGACTGCAACTGTATTCTCTGTTGGTGGAACTTTACTTTTTATATTAACGTCATTACCATTGAGATGTCTGTTATGTAAAATTCTGGGTCCTGTGTTTGATCTCTCTTTTCACCCTGCACTTTGTCCTTGAACCCCCCCCCTTTTCACTGATGCACTTTTTGCTTACTAGCTGTGACAATCACTTGTTTTTCTACAAATAAAACTGGTTGTAACGCATGAAGATGCATCGTGTGACTCTATGTACCTTAAAGACATTTTGGTTCGCTGGTTTTAACATTCTAACATCTGGTTACGTATATTTTTGAACCATTCCATTGTAGATTTTGCTTTATGTTTGGGATCATTGTCTTGTTGGAGGATAAATCTCTGTCCCAGTCTCAGGTCTTTTGCAGACTCCAACAGGTTTTCTTCCAGAATGGTCCTGTATTTGGCTCCATCTATCTTCCCATCAATTTTAACCATCTTCCCTGTCCCTGCTGAAGAAAAGGAGGCCCAAACCATGATGCTGCCACCACCATGTTTGACAGTGGGGATGGTGTTTTGAGGGTAATGAGCTGTGTTGCTTATATGCCAAACATATCGTTTTGCATTGTGGCCAAAAAGTTCGATTTTGGTTTCATCTGACCAGAGCACCTTATTCCACATGTTTGGTGTGTCTCCTAGGTGGCTTGTGGCAAACTTCAAATGAGACTTTTTATGGATATTTTTGAGAAATGACTTTCTTCTTGCCACTCTTACATAAAGGCCAGATTTGTGCAGTGTACGACTGATTGTTGTCCTATGGACAGACTCTCCCACCTCAGCTGTAGATTTCTGCAGTTCATCTGACTCACCGTGGCCGGGACTGCGGTTTAGACAGGCAGTAGCTTCTACCACCTTGTCACGGGTGGACCGCGCCTGCCGGTAGTGGGGCCCGGTTGAGTGCAGATCAAAAAGCTGAAGACGTCTTGTGGGAACAGATTAAAGGGTTAATTTGTCGTGACGCCACCTATGAGTATTTCGGTAAGTCTTACCGACGCTGTGGGGCCTCCGGGGGATGGAATGCAGCAAGATGGAACGCTCCCCACAGGCTAAGCAGTAATCCCCGGAGGCTGGAGCTGCTGAAGATGTTGTGCGGCAGCTGCGGTTACCTCGAAGTGCGGACAGACAGTTCATAAGAAAGCACGGACACTGTAAGTCTCTGTAACGGGTGCTTTACTGTAACCAGCAGGCAATACATGGCATACAGTTTGTGGGTAGCAGACCGGGTGGACTCAGCAGTGATAGGTGTCCCTCAGAGATCCGCGGTGTTCCTCCATTCTAACTAAGTAGGTTGCCGTTGTCGCCCAGGAATACCAGGTCGGGTACAGGGAGGCTGCTTGAATGCCCTATCCGGGGTATACGTTCCGGATGCTTTGGGGAGCCTTGGGTCCCTTGGTGGGTACACCGCTGGTTAGACGACTGGATTTGGCAGTGGTGGGGTGCTCCTGTAAAGCGGCTCCTCCACTCTTCTGGTTCGCATAGCAGAGCTGAACTGCTGCTAGCTTCGGTACCAGCAAACCAGCTGTAGATGGGCACGGGATGATTTTGAGCCCGCATTTTGACGCCCGTAGTCTGGTTGGTAATGCACCGGGAGTAATGGTGCTCAACCGTGGTGAGGGTAGAGAGATGGCCGGTAGAGACTGTGCGAGCCCCCTCTCCTAGGTTGCAGAGCTGGGATCCTGCAGAGGGTCTTCTAGGTTGCTGTTACACCTTCAGCCCTCGAACTCCAACTGTTCTAAACTTTCCACTACACACTACCCTTGCACTCCGCCCACCAGGACCTTGATTGGCCCTCTATGCTAAGTGATGCATGCAGGGTATGGATCTCTGAGTTAACCATATGACTGCTGGGTCAGAGAATATTGCTGCTGCATTTGTGGCTGCAATATCCTCCTGTGACACACTCGGTGCGGGGCGCCACACATCCAGAGTGATCATGGGCCTTTTGGCTGCATCTCTGATCAGTCTTCTCCTTGTTCGAGATAAAAGTTTAGAGGGATGGCCGGGTCTAGGTAGATTTTCAGTGGTCTAATACCCCTTCCATTTCAATATGATCGCTTGCACAGTGCTCCTTGAGATGTTTAACCCCTTAGTGACGGAACCAATTTCCACCTTAATGACCGGACCGTTTTTTGTAATTCTGACCAGTGTCCCTTTATGAGGTAATAACTCTGGAACGCTTCAACGGATCCTTGCGATTTTGAGATTTTTTTTTCGTGACATATTGGGCTTCATGTTAGTGGTAAATTTAGGTCATTAATTTTTGTGTTTATTTGTGAAAAAAATTAAAAATTTGGCAAAAATGTAGAAAATTTCACACATTTTGAATTTTTATTCTGTTAAACCAGAGAGTTATCTGACACAAAATAGTTAATACATAATATTTCCCACATGTCTACTCTACATCAGCACAATTTAAAAAAAAAAATTTTGGGTTAGGAAGTTATCAAAGTTCAGAGTTCATTAGCAATTTCTCATTATTCCAGCAAAATTTACAAAACCATTTTTTTAGTGACCACATCACATTTGCAGTCCCTTTGAGGGGCCAATGTGACAGAAAAAAAACAAAAGTGACACCATTCCAAAAACTGCACCCCTCAAGCTATTCAAAGCTACATTCAAGAAGATTATTAACCCTTCAGGTGCTTCACAGGAACTAAAGCAATGTGGAAGGAAAAAATGGACATTTTAATTTTTCCAACAAATATGTTATTTTAACCTCAATTTTTTCATTTTCATATGGGCAACAGGATAAAATGGATCCTAAAATTTGTTGGGCAATTTCTCCTGAGTACACCGATACCTTATATGTGGTCATAAACCACTGTTTGGGTACATGGCAGGGCTCAGAAGTGAAGGAGCGCAGTTTGACTTTTGGAGCTAATTTTCCATTCAAAAAGTCAAATGGCGCTCCTTCCTTTTCGAGTCTGGCCGTGCGCCCAAACGGTGGTTTATGATTACATATGAGGTATTGGTGTACTCAGGAGAAATTGCTCAACAAATTTTAAGATGCATTTTATCCTGTTGCTCATGTGAAAATGAAAAAATTGAGGCCAAAAGAAAATTTTTGTGAAAAAAAAGTTTTCATTTTTATTTCAATTTGTGAAGCACCTGAGGGTTCAAAGTGCTCACTATGCATCTATATAAATTCCTTGGGGGTCTAGTTTCCAAAATGGGGTCTCTTGTGGGGGAGGTCCGATGTTCAGACACACAGGGTGTTCTCCATACGTGACATGGTGTCCGCTAACAATTGGAGCTAATTTTCCATTCAAATTGTTAGCGGACACCATGTCGCGTATAGAAAGCCCCTGTGTGCCTAAACATTGGAGCTCCCCCACAAGTGACCCCATTTTGGAAACTAGACCCCCCAAGGAACTTATCTAGATGCATAGTGAGCACTTTGAACCCCCAGGTGCTTCACAAATTGATCCGTCAAAATGAAAAAAGAAAAATTTTGTGAACAAAAAAAAGCATTTTTTCATTTTTACGGATAATCTCTAAAGCCTATCACCATGAAGAACACAGTTAACACCTGTGTGACCCCTGGATTGTGATGGGTCATGAACTTATCATTCCCCTGGGGTCACACAGGGGTTAACTGATCTTCATGATAATCTGATTTAGAGATCATGAAGATCAGTTAACCCCTGTGTGACCCCTGGATTGTGATGATAGGTCATGAACTCTGTAAGTTCATGACCTATCATCACAATCCAGGGGTCACACAGGGGTTAACTGATCTTCATGATCTTTAAAGCAGATCACCATGAAGATCAGTTAACCCCTGTGTGACCCCAGGGGAATGACAGGTCATGAACTCTGTAAATTCATGACCTATCATTCCCCTGAGAGTGCGCGCACACAGCGGCACGCACAGAAGAGGAGACAGACCACCGGTGCCAGGATCGAGGAGCGGGACCGGAGGCGGGTAAGAGAGAGGGATGGGGGAGCGGAGGAGGGGCTGTGGGTAGCGGAGGAGGGGGCTGTGGGGAGCGGAGGAAGGGGACTGTGGGGAGCAGAAGAGGGGGGCTGTGGGGAACGGAGGAGCGAGGCTGTGGGGCGGAGGAGTGGGGCTGGAGGAGCGAGGAGGGAAGCTGAAGGATCGGAAGAGGGGGCTGGAGGAGCTGGAGATGGGGGGCTGTGGGTAGCGGAGGAGGGAAGCTGGAGGAGCGGAGGAGGGGTTGGAGGAGCGGGGCTGGAGGAGCGAGGAGGGGGCTGTAGATGGGGGGCTGGAGGAGCAGAGGAGGAAAGCTGGAGGAGCGGAGGAGGGGGTTCGAGGAGCGGGGCTGGAGCACCAGGAGGGGACTGGAGATGGGGGTCTGGAGGAGTGGAGGGTGTCAGAGGCTGCAGAAAGTGTTGGGGGACAGGGGATGTGTTACCCATGCAATCTGACTTGTGACATGTCAGATCGCATGGAGCTGCAGGGGAGGCAACGCATTTTTACACATGCCGCCATTTTTGTCCGGGGGAGGGATGGGGTGGGGTGGGGGTGATCTCTGGTACCGGGGGTCTTGGAGCGCTAAGGGATTAATGTTTCACTTTGAGCCGACATGTTTGGAGGGCTAAGAGGTTAATGTTTCACTTTGATCCGACATATGTTTTCATGTCAAATTAAAGTGAAAGCATTTTTTACCGGCAATGTTATTGTTTGTAATGTGATGACCGGTAAATGGTGCTTACCGGTCATCACATTACTGGTGCCGGTAAAAAAGCAGCCAATCCATAATCTCTAGGGTCTCAGCTACCCCTGGTAGCTGAAACCCTGGAGATTTTTGACCACTGGGCGGAGCACCAGGGCTTATTCCTGGCTTACGTCTACAGACGTTGGCTAGGCATAAGTACCCTTTTTTCCCGACGTCTGTAGACGTAAAGCCGTCGTTATGGAGTTAAAAGTTGGGAAATCTTTTTGTATCCAAATTCGGCTTTAAACTTTGCCACAACAGTATCTCAGACCTGCCTGGTATTTTCCTTGGTCTTTATGATGCTCTCTGCACTTGAAACAGAACCCTGAGACAATCACAGAGCAGGTGCATTTATACAGACTTGATTACACACAGGTGGATTCTAATTATCATTACCAATCATTTAGGATAACATTGGATCATTCAGAGATCCTCCTGAACTCCTGGAGTGAGTTTTCTGCACTGAAAGTAAAGAAGCCGAATAATATTGCATGCCCCACTTTTCAATTTTTTTATTTGTTAAAAAAATGTAAAATATGCAATAAATTTCGTTCCACTTTACGAATGTGTCCCACTTGTTGTTGATTGTTCATAAAAAAATTAGAATTTATATCTTTTTGTTTGAAGCCTGAAATGTGGCAAAAGGTTGAAAAGTTCAAGGGGCCAAATACTTTCACAAGGCACTGTATATCTTGCCGGTCCGATTGGGAGTCCTTGCTGCATGCAAACATGCATGCAAACTATGCTCTGCCCTATTGCAGGCAAAGTATAAAACACTGAACACTGAATTTCATTGGATTATGCTTCCTTCTTTATAGCCATAATTAATTAAGTCCACATAGGAATGGCACATATATTAATCTAATTTGTTGTCCCAAAGCGTTTCATTTTTGTCTAAATCTGTAGGGGAGCAATAATGTGTTATAGGCCATCATGGGATAACACCTATTCCGATGGCTTAACAAATGCATTCATGCTGCAAACCAAAAGAGAAGTCTAGTTTCTGACATTAGTATTAAGGGTTACTAATGACCCATTCTACCATTCCAACATCATGACCATTGTTGGTCAGACTTACTACATGGCACCTGACTTGTTGCTTATGTGCTTCTGCTTGGAACATTGCTCGGCAGTTTACTTAAATCACCCACGCAGATGCCAGGAGAAGCGCTGAACCCAGAAGTGACATATCATCTGATCTCTGAAGCGCATGACTGAAGCTGTTGGATAAAGACACTACACTTGCTCACATTATACTCAATGTTACATTTTTTTTTATCAGCCCAGTAATATTACTGCAATACACAAGAGCACCATCTTTAGAAAGATATGGAAGGAATTAATTTTCTCTCCTTCTGTACTATGAAAAACTTTAGTCTAGAACAGAAATGTTCTGCAGAATTTGTAGGAAGATCCACGTCCCTGATTAAATCATTTAATTCGAGCTGTGAAAAAAGCTTTGGCTCATTGGGACTAGCATGAACATGTTTTAATAGAATCCAGATCTTCCAGATCAGGTGTATTTTGAAGTTTCTACAGAGAAGAAGGGACAGGTATTCCTGGACCATGGGACACACGTGAGGTCTGAGTAGATAATTTCCATCTTATTTTTATGATTGAATCCCTCCGTGTTGCACACACAAAAGTAGCAGTCATCACTATGATGTTGCGGTTCCCTCCAGATCATAGGCACGCCAAAATGAAAGCTTTAGACCCCTGTCATAGTTCTTCTACATAAACAGAACACACTACATGTGGAGCCACGACATGTCCTGGTCACCTAATTTTACACCCAAGTATGCATAATACACTTTTCTAACAAAGTTCATAATGCTCCTTTGTTGTTCCTTCACTACAAAACAACTACAAATGTAGACAAAACTGGGATGAAGTGTGACACCCCATTATAGCCATTATAGCAGAAGCTTAATCCACCATAACCACTAAATACTGATGGGAATCGTGGTGACACTTATCAACTCTGTCTGAAAGAAAATCTGCTTTTGCTAAATCGAAGGGTCAAAGATGGTGCAAGGGAAAGCCTATGGAGCCAGTGTTTGAGAAAGAAAACTGTGTCCTAGAACTTATTCAATATTTCTACTGAGTTCTGCGATCAACAGTATATGAAATCTCTTTATGATTTTCAAACAATTTTACCCTTGCAGACCTGTGTTATTGTTTTCTATTGCATCCCTTATTTGTTCTATTGTCCTAGTGGGATACTAGGTTATAATATATACTGTATTTAGAATATTCAATGTGGTTTGAATATTTTCACTCCAGATTGAATTCCCCTAACAGTGCTGCACATTTCACTTAATATTCCTATCATCCCAAGGGTTTATGCAAAAATTTCTATACAATGGTATGGCAACACATATGCTAATTACCAGAACTAGTCCACAAGCCTTGTACTCGGCTACATTCTCTCCCCTTCTGTCAAAACTATGCCCACAGAGGCCTGATTGATGCTCCAGCTATGCCATCTTGGCATCCTCTCTGTGCTCTAAATCCAGAGCATGCGCAGCCACAGATAGGACTTTGGGAGTGTTTCCCATAGGCAAGAAGTCATGTGCCTGCAGTTAAAGTCTCCTGTTGCCCATGCGATGGATTTACATAATAATCATTAAAAGATACATGCAGCAATGTTATTAATTTACAGGGGTTAATCCTGCTGACTGCTTCCCCTCAGTACTTCACGTGTGAATGCATGTAGTAAGTCTTGGAACTGGAAATCTAACACGTTATACCTGGTTCCAAAACATGTAGTTTGGTTTCTGATTTCTTCAGTGTGATCATTTAAGGAAGGGTATGGTTATCTGTCTTGTAGCGTTCTACAATATTTTCATGTACAATTGAGCCATGAAATGGTGGCTTCAGCACAACATTTAATGCATCAACTATCAACCTCCCCTGCCCATGAGCAATAGGCGCCCTGTAACACAGCGTGTCCGACAGGCATGTAGAGTGCTGAGTGTGGGGCTATATGATGAACACTACACACACATATAGAAAATATGTAGAACTCATAAACTTTGCAGTCATTGCAGAAAAGATCCAGTAGCATAGCCTGAGAGTCATATCAGCTTAACAACACTGGACATCTGTGCGTGCAACTGAATTACCACCATAAGAACCCACATCACTGGTGTAATGTAAAAAGGATGTTCCTCAATTAAACAACATTCATCTATCATAAATCTGTTTGTAGTAAATGAGATATTAATCTGCACAGATCTTTCCTGGTGTGCTTTCATAATAGTTCTAGCTGTTGGTGGTACCCATAATACAAACTGCCTGACAAATATTTAGATCTTACAGGTAAATTTTGTTGAATCCCATATAATGCTGCCTTTAGTTTTTGCACCTATGCTGCGCCAATACTATAGCAATCTTACATAGGAACCGTAGCTGCAGACCCCCCTCCCTCCTCACTTATCTCCTTGTGTTAATATTTCTGTAAGCAGGGCATATTCAGTTGAGAGGATGTATCTTCTATCTATATAACCCCCGTCTTTGAAATCCTCTTACTGCTTCATGTGCAGTAATCTCTGGTATAAATCTCTTTTTTATTGCTCCTCATAATCCATCGGTATAAATTAATGCTCTTACTGTATTTAATCATTCTATAGATCTTCCTACAGATGAAACAGCCTTAAAGAGTATTTCCACCTACATGATATTTATTGATGAATGCAATCAGGGTTTATAAATGGTGCAGATGCATTGTTTATACTAAGACCCTCTGTAGCCCTATGTGGGGCAGGGGGGCCACAGCCACGCTAACCACTGTGATAACACACATCCTCACCTGGGAGAATTAAAGTGATTTGGTCATTGTTGGTTTCATTTATCCTTTCAGTACCGTAATTTATTAGCCACTTCTTGATTTGTGTAATGTTACTCTTCTACCTAGCTGGATAGATACATATAGAGAATACTAGAAATATCCATTTATGGTCCATACATTGAAATTGTATAACTCCTAAGTACCAGTTTAGCTATGTAGGATATGTAGGGATGCATAAATATAAATGTTCTTTATGAGCCAGGACATTTGGTGCAGACTGCTGATGGACAGTAAACAGAAAAAAGTTTGTAGTGTACCTTGTCCAATACAAAAAGTTTAGAGGAACTTCAGCTTCCTCTGAGGTATTGAGGGTAGGCATCGGCTGATTCCTTCTGCTGATAGTCTTCTGATATTTCTTCTGCATATGCAGTTATGAAGTATGTCTGTGTGCAATCATACCTCCCCTTGGAACAGTAGTCTTGTAAGCGTTATTTAATACTAGCTGTAGTCCCTGGTGTGGCCTGGGATAGTAATTAACTGTTCTAACGTATCAAAAAATAGAATGGGTTAGCAAAGATTGCTTCTCTCTGCTGAGATACTCAGGCTGCAAGGTAATCAAGGGTAATGCAGGGGGCACATTATGCTGTGGGACAGGCTTGGGCTTAATGCAGGGGCTATGTGTGGTAATACAGGGCTATGTGTGAGCTCCTGCTCTAATACAGGGGGCTATTTGTGAGGTCCTGGTGTAATACAAAGGCTATGTGAGGCCTCATGTCGTAATACAGGGGGCTATGTTCGACCACCTGCTGTAATCTTTGGGATTGTGTGCGGCCTCCTGCTATATACTGGGGCAGTATGTGGCCTCCTGCTGTAATACTGGGGTCTGTGTGCGACCTCCTGATGTATACTGGGAACTGTGTGTGGCCTCCTGCTGTGGTACCAGAGGTTGTGTGTGGCGTCCTGCTGTATACAGGGACTTTATGTGGGCTCCTGCTGTATACTAGGGGCCGTGTGGGACCTCCTGCTGTATACTGGGTTCTGTGTGCGGCCTCCTGCTGTATATTGGGGAACTGTGAGTTGCTTCCTGCTGTATACTGGGACTGTGTATACTAGTTACTAGCATACTGTGTATGCTGTATACCAGTGGCTGTGAGCAGCCTCCTGCTGTATACTGGGGGCTATGAGCAGTCTCCTGCTGTATACTAGGGGCTGTGTGCAGTCTCTTGCTGTATACTGGGGGCTGTGTTCGGCTTTTACAAAAGATTGTTAGAAAAATAGCAAAGAGGTGTCTTAGTCGCTTTGGGATTTGTGTGGCTGCTTGGAGAGGACATCTTCATTGAAGCAATTATGGAAAGTGGCAGTTTGAGGGAGCATTATGGAAAGGGACAGTATAGGGGACTATTTTGGAGAGGGGAAGTATGGGGGAATATTACGGGTAGGGGCAGTTTGGGGGGGACATTATATAAAGGGGCAGTTTGGGGGGCTATTTTGGAGATGGGAAATATGTGTGAGATACTATGGAGAGTGACAGTATGTGGGGAATATTATGGAGAGGGGCAATGTCTGGTGACATAATGGAAAGGGGCAGTATGTAGGGACATATTATGGAGAGGAGCAGTGTGTGGGGACACATTATGGAGAGGGACAATGTGGAGAGATATTATGGAGAGGGGCAGTGTGGGGGAAATATTTTGTGCAGGGAGCACCATGAGGGGCAATTATTTATTGAGAACCACAGCATTAGAGATATTTAGATTTCTGGACCAGTATAATGATATTTTTATTGTTAAGGGCAGATGAGAAAAGCTGTCAGAGTGAAAAGTTTTTGGAGTAAAATCTCATCATGGAGTCTGATGAACCCCATCTGTGTCAGATGCACATTAATGGGCTAAAGCTCTCTTGGACTCTGGAAGCCTAGTGATCCTCATTCATGGATCTTAATCTGCAAGCAAACATTCTCTGGATGCAAAGTAGTTGTCATCTTTATACATGGGGATCTACAGAAGTATCCAACAGCTGGGGTTATCAAGAATTTGCATGTTTACTGGTGTGTTTGGGTCGTTGTCTTGTTAAAACATCTATTTCAAGGGCATTTCCTCTTCAGCGTAAAGCAACATGACCTCTTCAAGTATTTTGACATATGCAAACAGGTCCATGATCCCTGGTGTGCGGTAAATAGGCCCAGCACCATAGTAAGAGACACATACCCATATCATGATACTTGCACCACCATGCTTCACTGTCTTAGAGTGTACTGTGCCTTTAATTCAGAGTTGGGGGGTTATATGACGAACTGTCTGTGGCCCTTGGACCCAAAAAGAACAATTTTACTTTCATCAGTCCACAAAATTTCTCTTTTTCTCTGCAGGGCAGTTGAAGTGTTCTTTGTCTTAGGCAAATTGTATCTGTTTCAGTACATGTCTTTTTTTTTAACAGTGGGACTTTGTGGGGACTTCTTGCTAATAGATTAGCTTAACACAGGGGTCTTCTAACTGTCACAATACTTACCGGTAACTTGAGACTGTCTTTGACCATCCGGGAGCTCATCATTGGCTGAGCCTTTGCCATTCTGGCTGTTCTTCCATCCATTCAAATCACAGTCTTCCGTTTTCTTGCACGTCTTTAACAATTTAAAGGGTGCCAACACTTTCGGCTATGACTGTACATCTATATTACTGTCTTGTTTTAATTAGTATAAAAATATAGGTGCTACATTCCATTGGGTATAGTAAAGAAAATTAGTCACAAGCAATTTACGCATTTTTATTACCTCTTTGCATCTTACAAATGAAACAGTACTGTGTGACATTTAAAAAGCATCTATTAGCAGGATTTAGAAGTATAATGTACTAGCTGTAGAGACCGGCATTTCCTCGGCATAGTAACTGTTTTAGTGGTAAGCTGAGTGTATGTTTCGGTGTGTATGTATGTCTAAGTCTTGTCTGCAAGTTTTGCTTCTCTCTGCTGAGACGTTTCAGTGGCCCTTGGGGAAGTAGCTCTTGCCTCCCTTTCTTCCATTTCTGTACTCACTCCTTTAATTCTTGCCTCCCTTTCTTCCATTTCTGTAAGTCTTGCCCATTGAGACATAATATAGCTTTTCTCTTAACGTGTAACGACAATCATCCAGTCACATTATTTTTCTTATGAGTCATATGATCAGAATGATCAGGCAGTGACATGTCACAGAATTTTATAAGCTAACATTCTATTTTTGTAGGATAGAAAAAAAGAAGGCACTCACCGGTTTTCTTGCAGCTCTGTTTAATAGTTACCTTGGAGTAGCTGTCCGCTTGAGGCAGACAGCCGCGAACCGGATCAGCACACAGGACTGGGGGGCTATTATGCCCTCCAGTCCTGTGTTCAGCACACGCACCTGCAGCCGCTGACAGGTCAGAACCGCGGTGCCCGCGGTCCTCACCTATCAGCAGTGGGAACCGCGTGCGCTGCACACAGGACTGGAGGGCATAATAGCCCCCCAGTCCTGTGTGTGATCCGGTCCGCGGCTGTCTGCCTCAAGCGGACAGCTACAGATCGGATCACACATGCAGTGTGAAGCCGGCCTTAGTCTTCTTTTTTGCAAGCTAAACATTCCTAAATCCTGTAACCGTTCCTCATAGGATATGGTTTTGTGTTAAATTATGTCAAATTTGCCTTTTTTCTCTGTGTTATTACAGTACATGCAAAGGTTATAAACATGTGTATGACAAAATGTGTAATAGCAATACTTTTTTTGTACAAATGCGTCATTTTCTGGAAAGATTTCAAGGATGTCAACACTTTTGGTCATGTTTGTGTTCGGAAAACCTTTTGACAGGTTACCTTTAAATGAAAATTGAGAATAGAGTTGAAAAAAATGCATCTTTTTAAACTGATCAATAATGTTCAAAGATGATAATTCCATTTTAGTTTACTCAGTCATTCATTTTTTGAATTTTTCAATGTAGCCAAATTGATTCATTTCTCATTAGTTCTTCTCTATAGAAACCTACCTGCATGAATTACCTCTCATCCACATTGTGTATAAAGTGATGCTATGGTGTCATTTCACTAATGATGTGGTTAATTGAATTATTCTGTTATTTAGGAAAGCTATAGTTGTTATGTGGGATCTTGGGCGTTTGCCAGTGACATATGTATGCCTCGAATCTCAAAGCTGTTTTGAAAAATTATAGTTTTTATCGGAAAAATACAGAATCTTAAGGTTCATTTGACCTTTATCACTGATTGCAGAGCAGATTATTATCTTTCAGCAAATAGTTGTCTGTCTTCTGAGCCACATCCATATTAGCAAGCAGGAATTGCCACTCACAGCTAATCATTGCAAAAAAAATGTAACTTAAGACGCCCAGTTTTTTGGGGATCATTCCAGAAGATGGCTTCTACAGCTGTGAGAATGACTGTGAGGTGTGCCTAGATAACTAATGAGATTTCTTGCTGCATGATGAGCCCAATTTGTCCACTTGCACGTAATTAGTATAGGAAAAGTTTTACCTAATCTATGCTACGCAGCATGTAAATATTACTCTGAGGATGTGCTAACTTTATACAAATTCATTAGGCTCTTTTTACATTGCCCAAATTGTATTCTCAAACTTCATAGACGTTGAAAATAACTTGGGGTGATGCTAAAATTAATCTGGCATCGCACTGCTGGTCACAGTTTACATCCAAAAGCATGTCCTCAATGAACATGCTAGGAGCAAAAGCTACCCAATGGCGTTATTGTGTCCAACATTAATCGTAATTCTAAAACAGCTCCACATCATGTAACCTACTTTAAAGATGTTGATAAACCAAGAATCAGAAAATGTTTTGACAGTAGCTCAACAATTCACATTCTGGTTCTATAGAACTTATAAACTGTCACTAGGGATGAACGAGTACCGAAATATTCATAATCGCTATTCTCATAACGAGTAATTTGTTATAATCGTGTATTTGTTCTGAATAGTGACTCCAATGTAAGTCAATGGGAAATGCGAGTAATTTTCTGCTGGACCCAACAAACAGGTCTAGGGGCCTGAGGAAAAGGCTGTAATGGATGGGAAAGTAATGAAACAGAATGGGAAGAGCCTGGAGAATACACCTGCATTTTTGACTCATGTATGGTTTCTGAGAATAGCTATGCCACAGTATTACTTCACTTTTTCAGATACACAAGTACAGCTACCAAAGCTAACCTAAATTGCATTAAACAGGCCAAAAAGGTTAAGAACCAGTTTTGCCTGCATAATCACTTGTATATAAGGCTAAATAAACCAGAGAAACAAAAAATATCCCTTTTAGCGTTTGTTCACACATAGTGTTGTGGCTTTTTTTCACCTTTTAGAATTTGGAGGACCCTGAATTATACATTTTGTAGGTCCCTCTATCGTACATCATTTTTAGTTAGCTATTCCCCAGCACTTTACAAGGCCAGCTACAACGTACCAGTAGTTACGTTGATCTTTGGCCTGAGACCCCAAAGGTGGCCCTGTAACCTACGTTTTCAAGGGACTGCTCTTACTTAGACATTTGGCCAGTTCCTCCCTCATTGAGACTCAGATAGTGGAATACATATTCCATAGCAGTTTACAATGTGCCCATTGTAGCATTGGGCTTTACCCTCTTCCTCCTCCTTCACCTCCATGTGATTCTGCAGGCCTAAATTCAAATGTTCAGAGGGCCTGCAGTAGTCAAGAATCCAAAGTTTAGTGAGAGCTCAGAGGTGGAATGGTAACATATGTTTGGAAGGGCCCTTCTGTAGAAATTTTGGAGGTCCCTCTTGTGAGTGCCCTAACATATTTATACTGTAAGTTCCTCACTCTATCACTTAACTCATTTAAGGGCAGAGACTACAGAGAAGACGGGCAAGTGACATGGAGTGCTAAAAGGTAGTAGTGACTGCGGCCTGTGATTCTCAGGTTTGGCTAAACTCTGTGAACTGGAAAAATAAAGCTGCACTAGTTAACTGGATGGCAAGCTCAAATATATCACTTGTGCAAGTCAATGAACCTAAGATATATGGTGCCCCCATTCCAGGATGGGTTGTAGAAGCTTCTCCAAATGGCTTAGAGATTATGATTGCCAATATTCCCTATATTATATAGGAAGGGAAGATTTCTTGATACTCTACTACTTGGTCCAGTGCAGAATGTGCATTGTATTTCCAAAACTTTCTTCAGGGGACTGTGTCATAGACGCCGGAAGACACCATTATAAGGGCCTGGTGATGTAAAAATGTGAAACCTGGAAAGTACAACACGAAGCAATCACTGATCTCAGGGAGACCAGTCCAAGAAAACACTGCGGGCAGCCGGCTAAAGCACTCAACACAGTGAATTCCTAGGTGCATTGCCCCCTGGGAATTACGAATATGCAAATAAAGTCTGTGGAGCCTCGTTTAGGAGTCAAAAAACACAGGACCAGCCAGATATCCCTCCAGGGAAGGACCTAGCCATGCGGTGGCTCTTTGAGGAGACCACCATAACCACCATATTAAGTGGCCCTTGGAAACCTAGAAAGTAGGCTCCAGCATGTATAGTGCTCAAAAGGTTTTTTGTTTTGTTTTTTTGTTTGTTTTTTTAAAAAGGGACCAGAACATATTTTTGGGTTTTAGGAGTCATCAGAAGAATAGGGATGGACTGACCTCTCCCATACCTCCAGTCCAGGTTTTACAGGCTGTCCGGGTGCTAATAAAGAGCTGTCTCAGAGGTTGTCTGTGATGTAAAAAGACCTGTGGTGTACTGGTCAGCTGTGCCCGAGACTGAATAAATCGGGAACTAACTCAGCATGGATGAGCCTACTCTGTCAATCAGCATCTGCTATATGGACTGTTTTGCTTATTTTCTATCTTTGTGCTGAGAGGAGGCTGTTTTATGTCTGTTTGCTGAAGATTTAGGCACTAAAGTAAACCTTACTAAAGCCAGCGTCACACACGACAATGTCGCCAGCGATCTGATCGCTGGCGACATTAACGGCTGATCGCTGGTGAGCTGTCACACAGGCAGACTCACCAGCAATCATTGGACCAGCGACATCGTGGAAATGATTTAAATATCGTTTCCACGATGTCTGCAGGCTGGTATCCAGGGTAAACTGCGGGTAACTAGGCAGCGCACGCTGCCTAGATACCCAATGAATACCTTAGTTACCAGCCTTCTACGCTCACCGGCTGGTATCCAAGGTACACAGCAGGTTACTAGGGTCCCTAGTTACCCACTGTGTCCCTTAGATACCACCGGTGAGCGGAGAAGGCTGGTAACTAAGGTATACATCGGGTATCTAGGCAGCGCGCGCTGCCTAGTTACCAGCAGATTACCCTGGATACCAGCTCCCAGCGCTTCCTGAGAGGCTCTGGGAGCTAGCTGATCGCGTCTCCCGGTGTCACACGCAGCGATGCTGCGTGTACACCAGGTGACCATCGCCAGGTTTTTGGTCCAGTCAGAAGACCATATCCAAACCATTAATGTTTAAGAGAAAATATAGACCAACTCATAAGACATGTGTAGCCAGCATTCTTGTCTCTATGGTCTCCATATGGAGACCGGAGGCTGGAAATAAAAAAAAATGTAAGGTGCTGTAGAGGTCTATCCTCTTCGGCAATGAGTCCCACTTCTGTTTTGGATGCAAAGATAGACCAAGAATAGGCTGGAAACGACAAGGATAGTGCTATGAAGAAGACTTCATGAGGGAACATTACACTGGTCCTACTCCCAAGTTTATTGTGTGAGGTGGCATAATCTATAGTAGCCAAATGCTTGTAGTTTTCATTCCAGGTATATAAAAAGCTTGGATTATATTGATTTTGCTGTGTAACCAGCTGTATGACCAATTCTCTAAAGTGTCCGTGGCAGTGCCGGGACAAAGCATTTTGGTGCCCTAGGCAGGTAAGGCAAACGCCCCCCCCCCCCCCCGAAATATGTCTGGGAATAAAAATGTCAGCATACTTTGAAAGTAAATTTAATTTAACGGGGACCTATAAAAGGTTCGTCCAACCACACTACAGAGACATACTGATAGGTTGTTTACATTGTGAGCCCCAATTGGGACAGTGTTCATGATGTATGTAAAGTGCTGTGAAGTTCTAGTGTAATATAAATGCAAAAAGTATTATTCTTAATATTATGTCACAATACCAGGATCTGAGGATCTTCTATTTCGAGGTCAGGGACTCTCTGATGCCATGTTGCTGCTTGTCTCGCTGTTGTCCTCTTTTGAAACTGCAGTGCGGTGGACAAGAGAGCATTAACTGGTTAATAACAAGAAGTATGGAGTGTGTACTGAGCCATAAACCCTCCCCTTACCATGAAGTATGGAGTGTACTAACTGAGCCATAAACCTCCTCATACCATGTCCAGCAGACATTGTAGGATTACTACCCGTATATACTCGTGTATAAGCCGACCTGTGTATAAGCCGACCCCCCTACTTTTGCCCCCAAAACCTGGGAAAACCTATTGACTCGTGTATAAGCTGAGGGTGGACCCCCAACACAGGTATACAGCCCCCAGCAGTGTGGTATACAGCAGCCTCCCCAGTGGTATATACAGAAACCAGGGTAATACAGCAGCACCAGGGGTAATACAGCAGCCCTAGGGGTTATACAGCAGCCCCAGGGGTTATACAGCAGCCCCAGGGGTTATACAGCAGCCCCAGGGGTAATACCGCAGCCCCAGGGGTTATACAGCAGCCCCAGGGGTTATACAGCAGCCCCAGGGGTAATACAGCAGCCCCAGTGGTAATACAGCAGCCCCAGGGGTAATACAGCAGCCCCACGGGTTATACAGCAGCCCCAGGGTTATACAGCAGCCCCAGGGGTAATACAGCAGCCCCAGGGGTAATACAGCAGCCCCAGGGGTTATACAGCAGCCCCAGGGGTAATACAGCAGCCCAGTGGTAATACAGCAGCCCCAGGGGTAATAAGCACCCAGGGTATACAGCACCCAGGGGTTATACAGCAGCCCCAGGGGTAATACAGCAGCCCCAGGGTAATACAGCAGCCCCAGGAGTTATACAGCAGCCCCAGGGGTAATACAGCAGCCCCAGGGGTTATACAGCAGCCCCAGGGGTAATACAGCAGCCCCAGGGTAATACAGCAACCCCAGGGGTAATACAGCAGCCCCAGGGGTTATACAGCAGCCCCAGGGGTAATACAGCAGCCCCAGGGGTAATACAGCAGCCCCAGTGGTAATACAGCAGCCCCAGGGGTTATACAGCAGCCCCAGGGGTAATACAGCAGACCCAGGGGTAATACAGCAGCCCCAGGGGTTATACAGCAGTGCCAGGGGTAATACAGCAGCCCCAGGGGTTATACAGCAGCCACAGGGGTAATACAGCAGCCCCAGGGGTTATACAGCATACAGCAGCCCCAGGGGTAATACAGCAGCCCCAGGGGTTATACAGCAGCCCCAGGGGTAATACAGCAGCCCCAGGGGTTATACAGCAGCCCCAGGGGTAATACAGCAGCCCCAGGGGTAATACAGCAGCCCCAGGGGTAATACAGCAGCCCCAGTGGTGCTGTATACAGGGCCTAGTATGCGGGGGCCGGGGGGGAGGCGTGCGCCTTTGAACTCACCGCGGCCGCCGTCACAGTGCGTCTGATGTAAGGAGGAGAGGAGGAGCGGGCAGAGCTGCAGAACAGGAAGTCCCGTACTCCCTCCTCTCTGGCCGGCGCGGGCGCCGGCGGCCGGAACGGGGCCCCCCAGGGGGCGCGGGACCCTCCAGGGGGTGCGGGGCCCCCCCAGGGGGCGGACAATGGGCCCCTCATGTGGAGAAAATGCGCCCTCCACAAGATGGTGCCCTAGGCGATCGCCTAGGGTCGCCTACCTATCGTCCCGGCCCTGGTCCCTGGAGCCATTTTTCATCACCAAGGCAGCATCTTGCTTGTGCTACTAAGGTCAGCCTTCATGGCCTAAGCATGTTACCATAGCCTGCAGCATCTCCAGGTTTGTCCCTAATTGCATACATCTGGTGCGTCATTGGTCAGCAACTGCAAAGTGAGCTGCCAGTAGTGGATCTTGATGATTTGCATGCCCAAGTGCATTCAATGTGGCAGAACATTCCTCAAAAAATCTTTAATAACTTATCAGCCAAGAAGAGATGTGTATTTCTACACATGGCACTCATACTTGATACTGAAGTCTTGTTTCCATTTTTAATCACTTACATATCATTAACATATCTAGTAATCCTGGGATTTCCATAATTACATAACATTTCTTTCTTGGTGTTGCAGTTTCACTTTAAAAAATATGGTGCATTCCAGGGGTAAAGATGCTGTTTAAAATGTAGGTACATTTATTTATTATCACAGAAAATGATCTGTTTCTCCTCACTTCTAGCCTCAATATGTCACTGTAACATTACAGTAGGTCATTTTGTTTCCAATTATTTTCAATTTCAAGTTCTTTTCATATTCTTCTTTGACATGACTTGATAGTATCAGTATTCAGACGGTCATAAAGCTTTAATCCAGCAGCATTACTGCACACCGACTGTTATGAAAAAGCCTCAGCTTTTCTTTAGTATGCAGAATTATCTTGGTAAGGTGTAGATAACGTTTACGATAATTTTCATCTGGACATTTTGTATTGTGGTGTGATCAATGTAAATGGGGCAGAACAACCTCATTTTGTGCCCCAGGGCATATTCATGTCATATTTCTGTGACAAAATTACCAGGCTCAATAGCTACAACACGCATCCAAATGTTATCGATGGGAAAACCACATTATATTCATGTCACTTGCTAACCAAAAAGAATGAGCCCGAGTATAAGTTGGTATATGTGCAATAGGTACACGGTTACACCATGGCCTTTTTGTCAGACAAAACCAAAGAGAAAAACACAAAATGAGCATATACCCTATAACAAAGTAAACAAGCAAATCGTGGTAGTACATTTAGATAACATAGGGTAGTAGGTTAACACTTTTTGATCAAGAGAGCAAAAGCCATCCCACTGCAACAAGGTGTGCCTAGTTAGGACAGTTTTACTCCTCCCAACGGCTGATTCCTGTTCCTTAAGATTAAGATATGTGACAGTTCTCACTTTTGCCAATTTTTATCTCCCAAACTAGAACCAGGCACACATCTACATGACCTACTTATATCTGTCTAGTTTCACTGAAGGCTCTCTAATCATTGGAGATGGCCTTAATTTCACCCTAGATCGTACAACTGACTCTTCTTCGGGTAGGTCCTCTATACCTGTATTGCAGATTGGGGCTCTGGAAGCCAAACTACCGGTACTCAAAATTGATGGATGTGTGGCATTTGCTAAATCTCTCGTTTGACCAAGTCTCCCTCATAGACCCTATGGTATGGTCTAATCACTTCCCGGTCTTTCTATCGCTAATCTTCCCAGACGCAGTGCTGGGAGAATGGCTCCAGTCATTAAAGCCTGCCCTACTTAAATACCAAATTTGTCAGTCAGCTGTAAAAACTGCTATTTCTGACTTTCTTCACTTTTAACAAACTGACCCTACCTCTTTGCGTTCCAGTGGGAGGCTTTAAAAAGTGTTTTTTACGGGGCACCCTTACACAGCAGGGAAACCTGAGTGAAAAAGGACAGAGGAATATAGATAGATTACTGTCAACTATTCACTGTCTAGAGTCAGACCACAAAGAGAACCAGGATTCAGAGGTTTTTATGGATTTTCTATAAGCTAAAACTGATCTAAGTTCCCTGCTGGATGCAGCATTGGCCCATTATCGTTACCGCTCACGAAAATATCTTTACAAGTTTTCCAATAAACCAGGTAGATCCTTAGCCAGGTTCCTTAACCATCGAGTGCCCTCAACATTTATTCCCACTATCAAATCTCCGCTACGAAATCCTACTCATAAACCTCAGGAAATTAAAGACACCTTCCGGGACTACTATAGTGCTTTTTATAATCTCAGGGGTCCGTTGGCGGATATGTCTTCAACAGACTTCTGAAAAGAGTAGATAAATTTATAGACAGAACTCCTCTTCCCCCACTATCCCAAAAGGAATCCTCATCACTGGATAACCAGTTCTTGGAACAGGAAATTCTGTTAACTAATAAAGTGCTAGCAAATGGTATAAGTCCTGGACCTGACAGATTCCCAGCAAATTTCTATAAAATGTTCGCTGATGAACTTAAACAATTCCAAGCCGAAATCTTTAATTCCACTTCTTAGAACTGCCCCTTTGCCCCACAAATACTGTTGCAGTCATTCCCAAACCAGAAAAAGATCCTGCTTTGTGTACTAACTATAGCCCTCTTCTCTAATTAATGTTAATGTTAACATCTTTGCCAAACTTATTGTTAATCGACTACTCACCTTGCCCAGTTCCATTCATAAACGGGATTTGTCCAGCTTGCCTTTTTATCGGTCAACGCAGAGAAAACGTTTCACCAAATTAACTGGACATTTCTTCGATCATCTTTTCGTCAGCTGGGTATTAAAGATGGTATAATGAGGAGAATTTTTGCCCTTTATCAAAATTCCACAGCACGTGTTAACAACACTCTCTCCACCCCTTTTAATATTTTGAACGGGACAATGCAGCCTTTGTTGCATTTAATTGCAATGGAGTATTTAGCAATTGCACTTAGACATACCCCTGATTAAAAAAAGGGTTTGATATAGAACAAAATCATCATTTTAAATTAGCGCTTTATGCTGATGACCTGCTCCTATACTTGACAAACCCCAACATCTCCTTTCCGTTACTCATCCATGAGTTTCAACATTTTGGTGCAGTTTCCAATTTCAACGTAAACTACACAAAATCAGAGGCCCCTAATGTCTCCCTCCCTGATGATCAAGTAAGTAGGGGAAACTATCTTTTCCATATGAATGGGAAGCCCATGCTATTAAATAGGCATTTACCAGCTAATCGTAGATACCTGTTCTTAACAAACTACTCTAACTTGTTCCAAAAGAACCCCCTGGATTTAAAAAAGTACGATTGCTCCCAATTATCTTGATTCAGCTGAATTAAAGCCATAGCGATGGAAATGCTACTGTGGCTTTAATATCTTTTCCAAACAGTTCCAATTAGTATCCCTAAGTACTACTTTAAATGACTACAGAGAGCCATTAATACATTTATTTGGGTAACGTGTAAATTACAGGTTAGATTTGAAATTCTATCTACACCCAAGGAAAAAAGGGGGAGCTTGTTTCTAGACTTTGAAAAAAATATCAGTGTTCTTCTATCTAGAATGTTAAACTGAAGATTTAATGACACTAAAACAGTAGGTAACCGCCGAGAATCTCTATCCACTGTTCCTCTCAAAGGTGACTGGTCTATAATGCAGAGGGCAGCTGGTTGAGCTTTCCACTTTGACTCAAGCCTTCTTTTTGTTCTGGGATAGACACCAGGAAAAAAACAAGCTCTCCCACAGATCGAGGTGTATGAGCCTTCTTTTTAACAACCCAGACTTCCCTCTGCAATGTGAAGGTCTACCTTTTAATATTGCAAGTCCTCTGACGAAGTCGTATTGGGGGCAAGTGATGGACAGGCTTTTTAGGTCTCCTTCCCTATCGGCTCTACGGGAGATCTACCCTGCGATACCTATATCATGGTAAGAACCCTTGCAACTACCGGTAGCAACTTTCCTCTAGATGTTTCCTATTGATTTGTCTTTGACGCATCCTACCTCTTTGCAGTCCTTGGATGAAAGACAATGTGATCATTTCGATGCACTAATACTAGTTGTGGGTCTCACAACTAATCAAAGTGAGCAGTTAATGCACTGCATACATTAATAACATTAAGGAGATAAGACCATTGCGCCCTTGTCTATCCTATTATAGATCTTTGCAGTCCTTCTCTCACTAAACACTATACCCACACCTGTTATCTCTTTGTTATATAATCTACTTACCGGGGCTCTTGCAGATAGGGTTCCTACTTACTAGGAAGCTTGGCAAAAATAAGTTCAGATTACCTTTTTTGAATCGAACTGTCTCAACATTTATGCTCTATACTATAAAATGTCTGTAGCATTGTAGAAAAATAGTTGCAATTTCTAAACGTTTCACAGGATATTTTTGTTCATCCCATTTAGTTAAGTCTGAAAGTCTACACTCAATTGCATCTCAGTTATTTAATTTTAAATAAAAAATATTCGGGTGCAGAGCCCAAATCAAGAAGAATCGGTCACTGACCAAATATTTTTGGACCTAACTGTACCAACTGATACTCTGTCTCACCTATAGACTTGCATTGGCGAGTCTCGGTGTGAATCGCAGACTGTCACAGCATGACATCCTGAATCTGGATGAGAAAAAGCGTCCGACACTCGTCATTGTGCTCTCAGACATTCATTAACATTGGTCCGACTGCAATGCAATAAAATCACACATTGCACTCATCCGAGTTTCACGCCAGTGTGTCCGTACCCTAATAATAAAATCCATATAGTAATCCTACAATGTCTGCTGGACATGCTATGGGGGGGTTTATGGCTCAGTTAGTACACTCACCAAACTTCTTGTTATTAACCAGTTAATGCTCTCTTGTCCACCGCACTGCAGTGTCAAAAGAGGAAGACAGCGAGACAGGCAGCGACATCGCATCAGAGAGCCCCTGACCTCCAAATAGAAGATCCTCTGATCCTGGTATTGTGACATCATATTAAGAATAATATTTTTTGCACTTATATTACACTATGAACTCCACAGCACTTTACATACATCATCAACACTGTCCCCATAGGGGCTCACAATGTAAACATCCTATCAGTATGTCTTTGTATTGTGGCTGGACAAACCTTTTATATGTACTACATGATGAAATGTGGGGGGAGAAGCTACATGAAGTTTGGGGGGATGGCCGCGACTAGGGGGAAGATTGTCTGTGATGGGGGAGGGGCTGCAACGGGGGAGGATCTGTGATGGGGGAGGGGCCATGATGGGGGAGGAGCCGTGACAAGGGGGGGCGACCACTGACAGTGCCTAGGGCAGCAGGAACTCCAAATACGGCCCTGGATGTGGGCAGTGGGGCAAAGCTGTGGGCCAGGAGCTGGGAGTGTGGCACGGTGATGTGTGCTAGTGGCCACCATTTTCTGGGTTCCTGCATGCATTGGCAAGCTGCGATTCTGCCTCTACCAGCCAGTACTTCCAGAAAATGACAGCGTATCTCAATCTGTGCATGCACCACCTCCAAGGCCATTTTCTGGAAGTCCTGGGTGGTAGAGGACTCAGGCGACCCTGCCTCATGCACTTGCGGTCCACCACCGCAGCCTCCCCTCTGTGAGCCATGGTGGGTTAAGGATGGGGGGTGCCATATACAAAAATGGGTGAAATATATACAAGGATGGGGGCCATGTAAAAGGATGGGGAACATATATACCAGGATGAGGGGCCATGTACAAGGATAGAGGACATATATATCAGGATGGGGGGCCATGTACTAGGATGGGGGACATATATACCAGGATGGGGGATTTATATACTTATTGTAACACAGACACTGGCATTATAAGGTGGACCCCATTTAACATTAAAAATTATTTTTATCACTTTTCTTTCACCAAATTTAGGGTGCGTCTTATAAAGCAAAGGATATGGCATATAGGTTTCCAGAACAAAGTGACTGCAGGTTGGGTCTTGTCCTTCTCTGCCCTATTTTACACTGATGTCAAGGCAAGGTTTTAATTTTAGAATAGGACTGTCCCGACTGGCTATACCTTGTCACGGTGGGATGGCTTTTACGCTCAAGCAGTGTTAATTAAGTACCCTATATTATTTAAATGTACAAATACTATTTACTTACTGTATTTTTTTAGAACATTTTTCCTACCAAAAATTTGGGAGGAAAATGGGGTGCATTTTATAATCTGGTTGTAGTTTACTGGGAGGGGCGCATTCAGTAGAGTGGGGTCACAGAAGGCTCTGTCTAGGGTGGTGCTGCAGGCGGTGCAGTAGGTATCATGGGTGGTGCTGTTGTACTTTAAACAACTGCTGGGTCTGGTTCCTGCCTCTTACTGCCCGCAGCATCACAAAGACACCCGCTGCAGCACAGCCCATAGCATCATCCTGATGCATGCTGCACTGCCAGTGACACTTGCTGCACCACCCACATCATCACCCAGAACAATGTCACCACGCTCCACCACCGCTGACTCCTCCGATAGGCTATCTGGATTATAAAACGGACTTGAATTTTAAGACTGACCCACTTTTTTAATATTAAAAATTATTTTTCCTATTTTCTTTGTCTAAATTTGGGCTGCGCTTTATAATCTAATGTGTTGTATAATCTGCAAAATACAGTATTTTTTTTTAGGGTATTTTTCACATGTCACATATTTAAATGTTGTCCAGATGATTCTTCTTAAAACAACGTTGAGTAGTGCACGCAGGTTCTTAATTAGGATTTCTGCTACGGATTCCACAGCAAATACCTTAATAGTTTTCTGATGTTCACTTACTTCATGTCAGGGAATTCAGTACCAGAACCTACAGACTCATTAACTACTCAGATATGTCATCTTAATTTTTGTCCAGAGTATTATAAAAGCTGAATATTGTGTATTTTTCTCATTAAAATAATCTATGAATTCCACACCCATCTTCAACAGTGCAATGGATTGAGTGCCTACACCACCTACCCCTCATCCTAGCCGTTACTTCCTTGCTACTCTCCCAACTTATCACCATATTGCGGCTCTGTTACTTATGGTCCTGTCACATGTGTCAACCAAGGCTGCGATGTCGGAAGCGATGTGCGGGTGCGCGGTCGCTTCCGCCATCGCAGCCTTGGTGTCACACAGCAGGATGTTGCCGGTGTGACGCCGCAGCGATGCGGGCGGAGCCATCGCTCGCTGGGCTGGGATCAACCCAGCGAGCGATCCGCAGCAATGCTGCGGTATAGGTTGGATCGCCGTCGCAGCTATTGCAGTGTCAGATGGCGCGATGCAGCCTAATCGCTGGTCGCAGATTGACAGGTTTATGAACATGATGTTCATAAACCTATCAACCTGCGACCAGTGATAAATCGCAGTCGCGTCGCGCTGTCACACCAGAGTATATGGTTTCATGAGCCAGTAATATAGGGATAAATATTTATATTATATTGTGTACACAGTTGAATATGCCACTTTTGCAGAGACTTTTTTGTTGTTGAGGATAGTAATGCAATTTTAGAAGTGTTGGATTCAATAACAAACAAATTCACGTCTAATTTTGTGGCGCACAGCTGACAATCTAGTGACTGAATTTGTGCTGCTTCATGCAGTGTGTGGCTGCTTAGGACAGAATACTGAATGACACGCTCCAATGGGTAAGTTCACGCAGATGGGGATCTCCCGGCACACAATCTGAAAATAGCAGCTTGGTCCTGACAGACACTACGCCAAATTAGAGAAACCCTCAGGGAATTGCACTTATATATACCAACATCCAAGTGCAAACACTGTATACAACACTTGATGTGGATATGTATTTAATCATGTGCCCTACGTGCTATAAAATAAAATCAATACAAAGCATTCCCAGTATAACAAGATTGCAAGGAGATTCTCTTCTAATATACGATTGTGGATTACATATAAATATTTTAATATATGGAACTAATGATGTTAATATGTAAATAAACTAAATCAACTAAAACATATTCAATGATAGTGAAACTGTCCCTCTCCTAGTGTATCCTCACCCATCCCTTGTAGAGTGTGAGCCCTTGCGGGCAGGGTTCTCTCTCCTCTCCTACTGTATCCTCACCCATCCCTTGTAGACTGTGAGTTCCCCACAGGCAGGGTCCTCTGTCCTGACCTACTGTATCCTCACCCATCTCTTGTAGACTGTGAGCTCTCATGGGCAAGATCTTCTTTCCTCACCTACTGTATCTTCACCCATCCACTGCAGACTGTGAGCCCTCGTGGGCAGGGACCTCTCTTCTTAATTATTGTATCCTCACCCATCCCTTGTTGATTGTGAGTCCCCCACAGGCAGGGTCCTCTCTCCTTTCCTACTTTATCCTCACCCATCCCTAGTAGACTGTGAGTCCCCCATGGCAGGGTCCTTTCTCCTGACCTAGTGTATCCTCACCTATCACTTGTAGACTGTGAACCCTCATGGGCAGGAGACTCTTTCCTCACCTACTGTATCCTCACCCATCCCTAGTAGACTGTGAGCCTCCCACAGGCAGGGTCCTCTCTCCTCACCTACTGTATCCTCACCTATCCCTTGTAGACTGTGAGCCTCCCACGGGCAGGGCCCTCTCTCGTCACCTACTGTTTCCTTACCAATTCCTTGTAGACTGTGAGCCTCCCATGGGCAGGGTCCTCTCTCCTCACCTATTGTATCCTCCTCATCCCTTGTAGACTGTGAGCCCTCCATGGGCAGGGTCCTCTCTCCTCACCTATTGTATCCTCCTCATCCCTTGTAGACTGTGAGCCCCCCGGACAGGGTCCTCTCTCCATACCTGGTGTATCCTCACCCATCCCTTGTAGACTGTGAGCCCTTGCAGGCAGGATCTTCTCTCCTTCTGTACTTGTGTGTGCCTTGTATTGCTCATATTTATTGTACTTGTCTATGTATGCCCCTTTTCACATGTAAAGCGCCATAGGATAAATGGCACTATAAAAATGAATTATAATAATTACCGTATATACTCGCGTATAAGCCGTGTTTTTCAGCCCAAAAATTGGGCTTATACGCGAGTCACTACACGGGCGCCCCCCCATGAGTATACAGGCCCCCCCCATCAGTATCCAGGGCCCCCCCTTGCTCAGGAAACCTGTAAAGTAAAATCATTATACTTATCACTGTCCTGTCGCCGCTGTCCCCGCCGCTGCCATTGTGCTCACCCGGCTTCATCCGTCTTCTTCCGGCTTCCTCCTCTGGCGCGCAGACAATGACGTCATTGCCTGCGCCGACCAGAGGAAGCCGGAAGAAGACGGATGAAGCCGGGTGAGCGCGATGGCAGTGGCGGGGATGCGGCGACAGGACAGTGATAAGTATAATGATTTTACTTTACAGGCTTCCGGAGCAAGGGGGGAGGGCCCTGGATACAGATGCGGGGGGGCCTGTATACCTATGGGGCTGCTGTATACTACCACTGGGGCTGCTGTATACTACCACTGGAGCTGCTGTATACTACCAATGGGGCTGCTGTATATACCTCTGGGGCTGCTGTATACTACCACTGGGGCTGCTGTATACTACCACTGGGGCTGCTGTATATACCTCTGGGGCTGCTGGGGCTGCTGTATACTACCACTGGGGCTGCTGTATACTACCACTGGGGCAGCTGTATACTACCACTGGGGCTGCTGTATATACCTGTATACTACCACTGGGGCTGCTGTATATACCTCTGGGGCAGCTGGGGCTGCTGTATACTACCACTGGGGCTGCTATATACTACCACTGGGGCTGCTGCTGTATATACCACTGGGGAGGCTGCTGTAACACTGCTGGGGCCTGTATATACCACTGGGGAGGCTGCTGTATACCACACTGCTGGGGGCTGTATACCTGTGCTGGGGTCCACCCTCGGCTTATACACGATTCAATAGGTTTTCCCAGATTTTGGGGGCAAAAGTAGGGGGGTCGGCTTATACACGGGTCGGCTTATACACAAGTATATACGATATAACTGTAATGAGAATAAAAGCCACAGTTCTGTTATCCATTTATTGTACGATTCTATCTCTATTACATCTCTAGACCTCATTAGCCAACACCTCTTTATTTCCAGAGGTATAGTGTGGTATAAGTTGGTACTGTTATATGGCATATTCTATTCACGATAATATAGACACACACACTCAATCTGCATCCAAGTATTTCTGAAGTGTAAAAAAAAAAAATTCATGTAACATCAACAGCTGCCTACACAAAGCTCAACATGAAATGATTCATTAACTTTGTTGTTTGTTTGTGTTAGCATTCATCTGCAAAGGGTTAATTAATGAGCACATAGAATATGGTAGTATGATACAATTATATTTGTGTACCTATTCACTTCCTTTCTCAATCTCTAAATAGATATATGACAGATCCTTGCTAATTGTATCGTTAATATTAAATTGACAGCTGCTTTACTAGATTTGTTCACTGAAGAGATTATGTGACATTTGTATAGGGCCATATACACACACTGCAGTTGTCTTGTACTTTTGCTTTTCAGACCAGTTCTGGCAGAGCCATCGAATTATGGAAAACATGGGAGTACTTTGTGATAAGATTGAAGTTAGTTCTTGTTGGTTTTGGTGTGTTTTTGATCTGATCTGTGTTTTTGCAATCTTTTCCCTGCAGGTTAGTATCTCTCTTTTTCCAATACATAATGCAAAACCAATGTAAAACGCAGCTCTGCATTTTGAAAATAATTGACATGCTCATTCTTATCAAAACGCAGCAAAACCTGTGAAGGGTTCAAGATTTTGCAAAGAAATAAAACCAATGTGCCTGCACAGCTTTTCCCTGATTCCCATAGGTTTTCCTGAGAAAAAAATAGCAAGTTTTAGATTAGCATAAAACCATGATAAAATCAGAAAATCTCAGGAAAAACGCAGTGTGTGAACATAGCTTTAGGCTGTAGTGGCGGTATACAGTACAGAAAGGCATATTTACTAAACAATAATTACTTATAGAGGGCCAATACACAAGGGCATACTCTGAAAACCTATGTAAGAACACGAGTGCTGAGCCAATAAATAGTCAATATTAAAGAAACACTTCATTGAAAAAATATCTAAGACACATATGAAAAGGGATGTACTGAGTAATGTGTACCCCCACTATGGAACACACAATCTAAGATCATACAAGAGAGTACCTAAGAACAGTACAGTGTAACACTATATCTCAAATACAGGAAGTAGTATCACTAGGGGTCAACAAAATTACCTATAAGGCATAAATATGTTAGGACATATACCATACACTTAGTTCTTTAATTAAATACCATAAGTAGTATCATGATTCATGAAGTGCTTCCAAAGTTGAAAGAAAAGAGTACAGAACAAAAAATGGCCATGCAATACAAAACAGAAAATATAATGAGTAGCCAAATAGTGATGTGTATCCCCAGATATAAAGGACTGAAAAAGTTCTAAACAGACCCAAAAGGGGTCATCCTAATGTACAGAGATGCAGAGCATGAGCCTTTATAGGAACAAAGATAAACCTGGTAGGTTATTTTCATGACACAGGTCCAATTATAATGATAGGTGCCTAATGGTCGGAAGGAATGGGAATAAAAATATCCTGAACAGCAGTGGGTATGATAGAGAGAGGGTCTGAAGGGGGTCAGGAGGAGAAAAGCTGTAATTAGGTTCCTGCTCCACTGGTAACGCCATCAGAATGCAAGATACTTCCATTTTTCTCTCTGTTGGAGACAGCACATGCGGATGTTGGGCGGTGTGATTACACCACTGCATCGCGCAGTCTAGCTCCCACTCCTATTCAGTTAGAAGAGTGCTGTTGTGGTACATAGGGAGCCTGGATGAAGTGAGTATAAGCCCATTTTTTTCTCTTGTATTATTTGGCCATTAAATGAGGTTGATCACATGAGGGGCTGTGGGGGGACATCACAAGAGGGTCTTTGCAGGTCATTATATGTAGGGCTGTAGGGAACTTATGAGGGGCTGTGGGAGACAGCACATTATATGAGGTATTGTGTGGGATGTTATACCTGGACTGTGGACACATCATACTATTTAGGGGGCTATGGAGGGCATTGTGCTGTGGTGGACATTATACTTTGAGCTATGGGGAGGGACACAATATTGTATAGGGGCTGTGGGAGATGTTATACCAGGTATTGTGGTGCCCATACTGTGCATGGGGTTTTGGAAGACATTATACTGAGGGCATTAGTGACCATATTTCCATATTGTTTATAAGACACTGTGGGGGACAATACATTGGAGGCAATGGTACCCACACTGCATAGGGGGTTATTGGGAATATTATACTCTGGGTTGTGATGCTCCTATTATGTAGGTCATTGTGGGAGACATACTGAGGGCTGTGATATGCTGTGTGGGATGCTGTGGGGGATATTATACTAGACTAGCTGTAGACCCCGACATTGCCCTGGTTACAATAGAGCAAGAGGGTGTAATAAAGGGGGTAGTGCTCTCTGGAGGGGGTGAAGCCATATGCATCCAGAGGGGCAAGGTTATGAACGGGGTGTTGTCCGGGTTACAATAACAAATGGGGCATAATAAAGGGGTGGGGGAAACCAGATGGGGTGGAACCACATGCATCTGGAACATTAAGAAGGGGATGGGGCTAACTGAACGAGCAAAGCGATATGCATCTGGCGAATTATAAAGGGACGAGCTGTGAAGGGTGAAGCTATGAAGGGGATGAGGCTAACTGGGGCGTGCCTATGATAGGGCAGGGCTAACAGAAGAGGGTGTAACCATATGCATCTGCCATGTTATGAAAGGGCAGAGCTAACCGGAAGGTACCATATGTATCCATTATAAAGGGGTGGGGCTATGAAGGGATGGAGCTATGAAGGGGCAAGGCTAACCGGATGGGCACACACACATACATACATTCAGCTAGAGGCTGTGGGGCCATTATACTATACTTCAAACTGGGATGGCCATAATACTGCATAGGGGGCTGTGCAGGCCATCATACTGTTTGGGGTGCTGCAGGGGCCATACTGTATATGGAGGAGTGTTGTTGTGGCCATACTATAAATGGGGGGCTTTGGTGGACATCATACTGTCTGGGTGGCTGTAGTAAATTATTATACTGTATAAGGGTAGAATGTGAGGAGAGGGAACAGTTTGGAGAGGGCAGAGTGGTTAGCACTTTGAGGGCACAGTGTGAAAAGAGAACACAGAATGGATATGGATAGGGTGCACAGTGAAATGGGGGCTCAGTATAGACAGAAGTTAGCATGACAGGGGAACAGTGTGAAGATGCAGATTATAAAAGAAAAACGTGGAGAGAAGACAGCTGTGGTTCATAAGGGCAGATGGTGTGGCAGTTTATCTAATAATGGCAGTGTGGTGGTTATAGCTCATTAAGGTAAAAGGTGTAGAGAGTGTAGCTCATAATGGCAGACAGTATAGAGGCCATATACCACAGGAGGCTTATTTAGGGGATTGTATGGACAGATTTTTTTATGCAGAAGGAATTTTACGAACTCTCTTAGGCTGGCTTCAGACTCGCGGACCCTCCGCAGCGTCCTGCGGAGGAGATCCGCAAGCTGAACGCAGCCCCTATGTTTAGAATGAAAACGCATGTCGCGTTCCTGGTGCGGAGGAGAGTGTGTGATTTGTGCGCGGGCATCCGCCTGCGTACAAATCACATATTGCAGTGAATGGGAGAGCACGGTCATACGCAGACCTACGCAGCACCGTGTGTTCTCATTCTAAACATAGGGGCTGCGTTCAGCTTGCGGATCTCCTCCGCAGGACGCTGCGGAGGGTCCGCAAGTCTGAAGCCAGCCTTATTGTTAAAGGCACTATGTCTGGATGTGTTACAGAAGATCGGAGAAGATGGAAGCCTGCAGAAATGAGCTGTGAATGTAAAAAGTCATCATGGAGTCTGGAACAAGATGTAGCAAAAGGAAGCAAATGATTTAGAGAAGATATCATCTATAAAGTACCATAAAGTAAATATTTATTTGTGATAATACCTATGTGTCATCAATATTGTAGTTCCTATATGGTCTGCAGTCTAAGGATGATTGTTAACAGCAACTCCCAGTATCTTCTTATCATTGTTAAGGACATACTGGGAGTTGTAGGTTAATGTGATATAAATGTTTATGGGGCTGACCTGACATTATAATTGGTTACTAACTGTACTATGCTTGGCTCTTGTATTGTTGTAAGTACTTATGATGGTTCTGGTGATGTATTTCTGTACTGATGATTGTTCTGGTGATGTAGTCCTGTACTGATGATGGTTCTGGTGTTGTATTCATGTACTGATGATGGAACTGGTGTTGTATTTATGTACTGATGGCAGATCTGGTATTGGATCCGTGTACTGGTGATGGTACAGTTGTATTTATTTTCTGATGATGGTTCTGGTGCTTTATTTGTGTACTGATGGTAGTTCTGGTGATGAATACTGATGGTGGATCTGGTGATTTATTCATGGTACGCATGTATAGATGCTGGCTCTGGCAACATGTTCATGCTGTTATGATGGTAATGGTGTATTATTTTCTGATGATAGTCCTGGCACCTTATATTGGTACTGATGGTGGCTCTGGTAATGTATTCATGTACTGATATTGGTTCAGGAGATGTGTTTGTGGTTTTTGTGTACTAATAGTGGTCCTTATAATACATTCATATACTGATGATAGTACCATATTTATGTACTGATGGTGGTTCATGTGATGTATTGATATACTAATGGTGGTTCCTGTGATGATATATTCATTGAACTGATGGTGGTTCTGGTGACACATTCATGTACTGATGGTGGTTCTGATGATGTATCTTATACTGATGGTGATTCTGGTACCATATTTATGTAGAGACATAGTTCTGGTGCTGTAATTGTGTTGTAATGGTGGATATGGTGCAGTACTCATGTACTGATGGTGGTTCTAGTGCCATATTCATATACTTATGGTGGTTTTTAGACATATTTATTTATTGAAGATGGTCCTGGTGCGGTATTTATGTACTATTGATGGCTCTGGTTTTCTACTTATGTACAGGTGATGAGTTCAGTTTTGCTATTGATATACTGATAATAATTCTGGTGATGAATACCTCACCAGAACCATCATCATTACATGAATACATCACAAGAACCCTTATCACTACGTGAATATATCACGAGAACCTCCACCAGTACATAAATACAGCACCAGAACCACTATCAGTACAGGATTATGGCTCCAGGACCACAATCAATACATGAATATATTACCAGAACTACCATCACAGCCTTAGAACTGTACTCCCCTGACTTAACAGATGTAAACAGATATCTTACTGCATCATCGCACAATGAAGTATATTGCTTTGCTTCAGTTTGGATTCCTCATTGGTTTCTATAAGGGTCTCATAGCCCTCTTTACTTTAGTGAGGTATTTTTTTTATTTTACACAGGCCTTGATCTGTTGACAATACTTTCACTTTTGCATTGATGTTATCAAGTCAGAATATGCAGCATAAGATTTCCTTACATCTCTTGTTACTGCTTTATTTGTTACCTCTTCTTGTAGTCTGTGTCTTGTCATTATTATTGTCATTATTTATTCCTGCATTAAACATATTGCACAGATTATTGTTGTTTTACAATATTGTTCTTATTTCATGTTCTTTATAGAGATTATGTTTTGACAGATATAATATGCCTATTTCTCAATGTATTACTGTTTGATTTTAACATTTGTTGTACATCTATCCCCATAGATTTGTTACATTTACTCCTTAGGTGAGTACAAATATCTATTTTATTATTTTGTGTTTAGAATTGTCTCATAAGTAAGCTTTTACATAAAAACCAGTAAGAAATCAGAGACTTATTTCTCACCAATATAAAAACTGCCTTTATCTGTTGAGCCATTTTCTGAATTACTAATATTTACTTATTACAATATGATTCCCTTATTCTGGCAATAAATTGCTACAGTCAGAAATACTGATTTAATCAACTCTCTTTATGGCAGTTACATTTTATTTAATGCTTATATATGAGTACCGCATTCCCCCCATGCATTTCAGCAGGTCTGCTGATGTCTCTATGACACATTGTAGATGAAGCTGAAGGTGTTAATTGTATCATCATCTCAAGGTTCTTGCTATAATTCACAGTAATAACCCAGCAGTGACAGCATTACCATAGGCGTAAATGCATCATGTTTAGGGTATCTCGCTGCTGACGTTAACCCTTTTAGAGACCATGATAAAATATATGTACCAGGTGGATGTAATGGAAAGTAAAACAAGTTTACCTATGTTTGGGAAGAAAAGGAGTGTTTGACGGAGCAGAGACCAAAAGCATTTGAAGGGTTTCAAGCTAATCAAAAATGATGCTGTTATTTCCTAAACGTGGAATCGCCCTAGTGAGTTAAGTGAACAGATTGGAGAGGATAAGTGACTTTACTACAGCCAATGGCTGCAATGATGTAAGCCAGACTCAACAGAAGGGGCTGATTGTGTTTTGAGATCTCATGCTAGTGACTCTAAAGTCTACTCCCTCCCTTCCTGCTAAGTCTCAGACTGAGAGACATACAAAGGTTTTACTGGGAGCTCTCCACAATTGTGGTGCTGAAACTGTTCTGGACTGTGGGGCTGATCAGGATTGTGGCACTGAAACATTAAACAAGGAGCTGTTCGGGATTGTGGTGTTGAAGAATTAACCTGGAAACTATCAAGGATTGTGTTGCTGGAACATAATCTAGGATCTGAGCTGGATGGTGGGTCTCACTTAATGTTTCCATGGGAGCTATCCAGGAGAGTGGTGCTGAATGAAAAAAACAAGCAGTGACACTTCTCTAGACATAAGGAGCTAAAATTGGGAGGCCTTTCAGACTATCCTCACTTCTTATCTTATCTGCAGGACTTAATTCAACAAGACTGAGAAAATCCATTCAACTAATTAAACTGATCATACCTGAACCTACAAGATCCATGCTGAGCACAACAGACTGCACTTGCAAACTTACTGCTGAAGGGTTGTGAAGTGATTGAGCACAGTAAGCAGCTTCTTGAGGGTTTGTAATCTTTGGCTGCTTCATAAAACCTTTAGGTTCTCTACAGCCATGGCTTTTATGGTGAAGACTATGGTGGGTGGACAACTGAAGAACCTCACTGGAGGTCTGGGGGGCAAAGAAGAGAAAGGGGAAGGAGAAAAATCTGCAGCTGAAGCCCAGGGAATGACAAGGGAAGAATATGAAGAATATCAAAAGCAACTACTGGAAGAGAAGTAAGATTTTCTGTTACTTATTTCTTGCCATTTTTGCAGGATATTTTGAATAAGGAGAACTGTACTAGGCAGTAGACAGATAGTTACAATCTTATTCTGATCTTTTTCTAAATTTTGATTTATTAAGTAAATGATAATTTTCATCAGTCGGTTCATGGGTTTGTGTTTATTGACCTTCATACAAAAAGTGCAGATCAAATGTACGATATCAACATAGTGCACAAGTATTTATTGATCTATAAATTGTCACCAAACCCTAGTACATTCTTCAATAAGACAAATTTATTAACAGCAACTTAAAGTGCAGCTACTCTTGTTTTCCACCCCCCTCTGCTGTTTAATTCCTTTTTCAATCATGACCAGAATCCTCAGATTATTATTTCATAAATGTTGTCCTGCAGCTACTATACGATATAGAAGGGTAAGAGATGAAAGTAGGAGGAAATAAACAATGGTCCTTTAAGAGGAGCATCTGGTAATGTGCCCTCTCAGTGTGTAGACATGTATTCACTTCTTTGTCAATATGCCTGACAGTTATATAATGCCCACAATAACATATACTTACTCTAGTGAATATAAGTATACATATAGCCTAATACCTAACACAAAGACCCTGATAATGTGCAAGTATTATTGGGAGAAGCATACTGTGTTCCTGTGATATAGTACAGGAAACCATAACAGATAAAACAACTGATCAAAATGCTGCCTAAACTAATAGCTCTAGTCTCAGTACGACTATCCACAATTACAGGGTTAGCCATCTTTATGATCAGTGCTATCATTTATATTGATTAAAAAAAACTCGTGTGAATTTACTGATAGATTTTTATTTCACCATTTTCTTAATTCCAAGTAAAAAATGATAAAACTATAGAATATACAATGAAAACAACCAATGGTGTGTTGTAAAAAACAGGCAACTTTGCTATTCCAACCACCAATCGCATCGTTTCCTGTATTGCTCCCATGTCTTGTAGCTTTTTTCAGTGTTCTGTAACTCCTGTTAGCTCCTCATCTGTAGCTTTGGACCTAGCTGTACTTTACTAAGTGCATGTCAAGTACATTTGATGGGAAACCTTAGCTGTAATTTGTTCTAAGTAAATGCATATTGTTTGCAATTACCGTACATGGATAAAGGGAGACTGTCATGAGCTTTATGGCCATTAAATCAATTACAGTGCCAGGCAGCGTAGCAAAATAAAACTTGACACATACCTTTTTGGCGCAGATACTCATAGCATTGCTGAGAAAATTAATTTAAAATATTATTGAAATGAGTTGGAAAAGGCTCCAAGGACTGTCCTAGTCCTAGGAAGTGCTCCAACTCCCCTCACTAAACCACGCCTAATGCCTTCCCCCTTGGCTTTAGCTGGGGATCCTCATGCATGTGGCATACAGCCTACACATGTGTGGTAGTCTCGTTTTGTGGTAAATGACCCTACTAACATGTACAGTACATGAGGGAGTTGTTACCCAAAGCAGAGATAGTGCCAAACAGGTGCTGTCCTGAGAACTAATGCAACATATTCAAGAATTCAAGAGAAAAAAAGTGCTCCTATGTTTGAGCCTGAAATCAAAAAGGCACAGGCTTTATGTGAAATTGCTCACCGGGGGAGTGGCGCTAGTCAGACACTACTCTGATGAGAGCTTAGGAATGTGAGTTGAGTGGACTGCTACACCAACATGGTAAACCCCAGCCTGGGGATAGTGGCATCCAAAAAGGCGAAAAAAGTCTGACGAATGACATGTGCTGTCACAACTAACTTATGAAAAAGTAAAGTTTATTCAATTTAATGCGTTTAAATGGCGATCCGTTGTCTTCATCAGTTATAGATGTTCATTGTTAGCATTAAATAACCCAAAAGTTAGGCATAGCCAAATCATTACAATTGACCACTGAGGGTATTCATCCAGATTGACAGGAATAAAATCTATGTAAACTAATACAGCATTCGATTATTACATTTAATTACATCAAAAATCTAATCATGTTTACATGTAAATCAGCACCTTTTTCTTGTCAGCACATCAACAGTCTGAGTTTGTTGTATACAGGCAGGGGCGTAACTACAACAGGTGCAGGGGATGCGATTGCACCCAGACCCCAAAAGTCCCTTTGGCCTATAGAAAAAGACTATTCCTATTAAAAATTTGTAATAATTGTGGGCCCCGTTGGAGCTTTCACATCGGGGCACATGAGCTTCAAGTTACGCCACTGTATACAGGCCTACATCTTCTACACTGCTGTCAGAAAGCAGGTAGTCGGTAGACAGTCTGTGTATATCAGCATCCATATAACACTAATAAAACTAATGTGACAATACACAAGCCCGGTAAAGAGAAATGGGACCAGGTCAAAAGTGCCCAGTTCTTTTTTGTCTAATCTGCCACATCACTCTAGAGATACAGGATCTTTTATTTAGTACTATCTTTTATGGACTTTACCGAGGGGGGCAGGTCTCACAGGACTCTCTGGGGGTGTGATTTTAGGCTGCTCTGCATAACTACCTTGTGAACACTGCCCCCCTGTAAAGGTCATGATAATAGATACCCATATCAAGACTTTAACTTGGAATAAAACACTAACAAAAAAAACAACAAAGAAACCTAAATATCATATCTTTGGAAAAGTACATAGAATGCATGTGGTCTAATAAGTGTATTAACATTTCATTCCAAGACCATGCAAAAGGGACACCTGCTGTTTACAATTGTTTTTTAGAATCAATTCCCAAAATAAGCCAAGATATTGTGCTACAAGGACCGCTGAGATCAGATATCTCTAATTTTTTTCTTCAAAGCCACCATAGGAAATAAGAAGACTTACACTGTGTCTATAGTAGTTAATGGATTGAACATTTAATTCATGGACATGCTAGGCCCTCTAGTTGATAGGCTTTTCAGATGTTCTTTGTGCTAGCTAATTGATGGGCAACCCAATTACTTCAGAATTAACTAAATGGCCATAAAGGTGAATAGAGGCTGGCCTGTAGTAAGAGATCCTTTACAAATTAAGGGTGTTAAATGAACTGAAGATATAGGGGTACAATAACCATGAGGGTCTTGGTATTTGGTGTTTTGTCTTTTAATGTTTTTTTTTTCTTAAAACTTGCTTGGTAGATGATGTGCCATACATTTGTTGCAAATACAAAGCATGGATTAGAAACCAACAATGCTAATCTCACCCCCTCCTACAAACGTTTCAGACTGTTTTCACTTTACTGGTGAAGTGTTCTTGCCCAATTATTTTGCATCTTTTGAAAAATCTATTACCACACCCCTTTAAACAGGAAAATCAAAATGAAGAGTATGGCACAAACCTGCAAAGGTTGTCTAGAAATGGACAAATAAAGCATAAGACAAAGAGAGAACAAATGCAAATTGTGACGTAAACACAATATTATATTTTCTACATGGCCTCCGAGAAGACAAGAAAATTTCTACCCCAGCAAGTCACACTTGGCAAAATATTTTCATTGGTCACGGTTATTGTAAAAAGAAAAGTACTTTCACTAAAGTGAAAAAAAAATTGATCACTCTTGTATTATGGTTTTCCTCCCAAAAATGGAATTAAAAAAAAGTCCAAGGACTATATATATATATATATATTATTTTTTTTATATTTTTTTTTCCATTTATTTATTTTACCAACCTTTATAATCTGCAATACGCATTCAGACAAGTTTTTTTGTCCTGACATCTGCCAAGTCAGATTTGTTTATCAGACCATTAGTTGGTGAAGTATAAAATATCACTAAAAAGAAGTAGGAGAGATTTCCAGTGCTTCAACATCTAATGGCTGTATCCTTCACACCAGTCCAGCTAAGGATCTAGATTGTGCTTCGCGAGTTCAGACATATATACAGCTGTTTGGCCATGGAAACCAAATCTATGAATCTCAATGAGTAGTTTTTGAACTTTGCTAATGGTTCTTCAAGAACTTGGTAGTGAGTTTTGCTTAAAGCGAACCTGTCACCCCCCCTGGACATCAAAAGCTAAAATAGCCACCTTCTGCAGCACTAAGGCTGCATTCAGAGAAGGTGGCTATAGGCTTTTGATGCCCTATATACAATTAAATATACACTTATATAACTGCTTACACTTTAGAAGACCTAAGACCGGAAGGCGGGGTTTCGCACTCCTCCGACCCGCCCCCTCCTGTCAGTGCGCCGGGTGTCCAGAAAGTCGTCGGGCAGCGCGCACAGCGCATGCGCGGCGCCATACAGGAGAACGGAGGCGCGCGTTCATGGTACACTGTGAGGGGAGGCAGCAGCAGGCGACCAGGCTGATTGACAAGAGGGGGCGGGTCAGAGGAGCGCGAAACCCCGCCTCCCGGTCTTAGGTCTTCTAAAGTGTAAGCAGTTATATAAGTGTATATTTAATTGTATATAGGGCATCAAATGCCTATAGCCACCTTCTCTGAATGCAGTCTTAGTGCTGCAGAAGGTGGCTATTTTAGCTTTTGATGTCCAGTGGGGGTGACAGGTTCGCTTTAAGACATTAGAACTCAATACCACTTCAGAAATCAATGTCCTGTGCGGTTGAGTGGCCGCCTGACTCACAACGATGCTGCTTATGATCCAAGATATTTCCACTTGGAACAACTTCTAATAGAGAAGACATGTCGTTTTGTTCTTTTTGTTCTTTAATTTTACATTAATTATGTCTAGCACTATAGCTGTTCCCAAAGTTCAATATTTCTTGACATGAAGAAGGCAAAGGTAATTTTTAACGTGAAAAATCAATAGATAATATTAAAAATTATTTTGGTTTTGTAGATCATTTTTACAAAATATTAAGAACATAAATAGAAATATTAAAACTATTTTTTCTCCTTTAATGTAGGCTTGATTTGAAAATAGGGCACAGTTGCGGGTTTCCAGTTCCTTTCCTGAGCTCCTATCTCAGCCCTTCAGAAGACCATAGGCTTCTGTTTTGTAGAATATAAATTATAATATACAATGGTGTGAAAAAGTGTTTGCCCCTTTCCTGATTTTTTATTCCTTTGCATGTTTGTCACACTTAAATGTTTCAGATAACCAAACAAATTTAAATATTATACTAAAGGTACTGTTACACGGCACGACGTTGAAGCGATGTCGGCAGCGATTTCACGTGAGCGCGCACGGTTTTGGCATTTTGCCAAGATCGCTTTAAAGATGTCACATGTATAGATATCGTGAGCAACTCGTCAGCGATGTAGTGAGCAGGTATAATTAGCAAACCCCGCAAATGATCCCTGCTCATTGCTGTGAATGGGCAAAGTCGCTCCCAACAATTTTATCACGGTGTCACACAGAGCGATGCTACCAGATCGCTTGAACGACATCGCCAGGTTTTCCAACATGTTGGTAAACCTGTCAACTCCGATCCAGAGATTAATCGCTGCAACTTGGCAGTGTCACATGCAATGAGAACGCAACAACGTCACTGGTACGCCTCCAAACCCGTGACGTATCAGCGATGTTGCTGACAATATCATGCTGTGTAACTGGGTCTTAAGATAACACAAGTAAACATAATATGCAGTTTATAAATAAAGGTCTTTATTATTAAGGGAAAAAAGTACAAACCTACAGGGCCGTGGGTGAAAAAGTGTTTGCCTCCCCCACCCCTCTCCCCAAAATCATAAATTAATTTTTTATAACACCTTTGGGAAGCTGAGTTCAATTTTCCTAACCACACCCAGGCCTGATTACTGCCACAGCTGTTCACAATCAAGAAATCACTTTAATAGGATCTGACTGACAAAGTGAAGTAGACCAAAAGATCCTCAAAAGCTAGACATTATGCTGTGATCCAAAAAATTCAAGCTCTAAGTAATTGAGATATATTAGTCTGGGAAAGGTTATAAAGCCATTTCTAAAGCTTTGGTACTCCAGCGAATCACTGTGATAGCCATTGTCCACAAATGGCAAAAACCTGGAACAGTGATGAACCTTCCCAGGATTGGCTGGACGACCAAAATCACCCGAAGAGCGCAGCAATGACTCATCAAAGAGTTCACAAGAGACACCGCAATAACATCCAAAGATCTGCAGGCCTCACTTGCCTCAGTTAAAGTCAGTGATCATGACTCCATCATAAGAAAGAGACCAGGCAAAAATGGCCTGTATGGCAGAGTTCATAGACTAAGACCACTGCTGAACAAAAAGACATAAAGGTTCATCCCAGTTTTGCCAGAAAACATCTTGATGATTCTCAAGACTTTTGGGAGGATACTCAGCAGACTGACAAGACAACAGTTAGACTTTTTGGAAGGTTTATGTCCTACTGCATCTGGAGTAGCAGTTACATGCATTTCAGAAAAGGAACATCATACCAACAGTAAGATATGGTGTGGTGATGTGATGGTCAGGGGCTGGTTTACTGCTTCAGGACCTTGAAGACTTGCTGTGGTAAATGGAACCATGAATTCTGTGGTTTACCAAAAAATCCTGAAGAAGAATGTCCGGCCATCTATCTATTCATGACCTCAAGCTGAAACACATTTGGGTTATGCCGCAGGACAATCATCCAAAACAAGCCAGCAAGTCACTGCTGAAAATTAAAACTTTTATGAGGCCTAGCCAAATTCCTGACATTAATTCGATTAAGATGCTGTGGCATGATCTTTAAAAGGCGGTTCATGCTCGGAAACTGCAATGTGGCCGAGTGCAACAATTCTGCAAAGATGAGTGGCCATAATTCCTCCAGAGCCTTGGATGTTTGGATTTCTTTATCCCTTAGGGTACCTTTACACGCGGCTACATTTCTAGGGTGGCTACAGGTAACTTACTGGTTGCAGTGAAATCATGGAGAGATTATTCCATTTGTACACAGCAACAAGATAGAACCTTGTCTCCATGATTTCACTGCAACCAGTAAGTTACCTGTAGCCACCCTAGAAATGTAGCCGCGTGTAAAGGTACCCTTAATGATAAACACCTTCATGTATAAACTGCATTTTGTGTTTGTGTTATATTTGTCTAATATTTAAATTTGGTGATCTGAAACATATTTAAGTGTGACACACATGCAAAAGAATAAAGGCCACGTTACACATACAGATATCTGTTCAGATATTGGTCACAGATCTCTGGTTGCAGTGAAATCATGGACACATTGTTACATTTGTACACGGCCACAAAATGGAACAATGTATCCATGATTTCACTGCAACCAGAGATCTGAGACCAATATCTGAACAGATATCTGCGTGTGTAACATGGCCTTAAGAAATCAGGAAGGGGGCAAACACTTATTCACACCACTGTATTCTATACTTGAGGGTGAGAACTCATGAACAGATCATATGAAACTCTGACAGGTGAAATTATCTATTTTGTTTAAATGGGTTATTTGGGAGGGCTGAAATGAAAAGCCTGCAGTCTATCTATGTGACTGCAGACTGATCAGCGAATTGTGACAGACTACAATGTAGATACTGTCATGATTGCCCTGTATTCCTTGTATGGAGGGCAGTTAAAAGAGCACATGTAAGTGATTTTCATAATCGTGATCACTTGCACTTTTCTCATTTCTCTTCGTTTGAGAGAAGGCGGATGAGATTAGTCAGCAAATGACCACAAATATGCAAGTCATAATGCATGCGGTCGTGCAACAGCCCACCCATATGAGAAATACAGGGAAATCATGACAATGGGCACATTGTACACTGTCACTTTTCAGCAATATGCAGTTACATAGAGAAGCTGCAATGTTTTAATTTCAACCCGGACAAACCCTTTATTTGATTTGTTTAGTTAGCACAATCTCTGATAATTTAGCTCACAATTACCCATTTGCTATTAACAGCTGGGGCTACAGCTGTTGTACTTCATGAAACTTGCATGTACATTTATTAAGGCTGCCTTCAGACTGCGGCAGCGTCCAGTCCGGGGCTGTCAGGAGTGACAGGCTGGAGCAGAGTTTTCCTCCATAGAATCCTGTCGGGCTGCACGGAGCTGGATCGCGGCGGGTGGTAATTAGCTGCTATCCGGCTGCTGTGTCGCCGGATGAATCGTGCAGAAGTGGGGATTTTCTGCCGATTCCAAAACCGGTGCATGCAACGTTTTTGGAATCGGCAGAAAATCCCCACTTCTGCACGATTCATCCGGCGACACAGCAGCCGGATAGCAGATAATTACCACCCGCCGGGATCCAGCTCCGTGCAGCCCGACAGGATTCTATGGAGGAAAACTCCGGTCCAGGCTGTCACTTCTGACAGCCCCGGACCGGACACTGCCGCAGTGTGAAGGCAGCCTTAGTTTATACTCAGCCCTATGTAGTCCAGTGATTGTGAATGACATTACTTCTCACCTGATGGTCTGCAAAAAGTCTTTGATGGATTTTGTTCACCTTTAGGGACAATTTTTGATTGTTATTTAATTGCTTGTAGTTTTGGCCCCCTATTTTTTTTTATATATGGGCTTAGTTAAAAATGTAGCTCCCTTTTCCATGCATAACCTTGGTATTACACTGTCATTGCTCGCTGAGGAATGGATTAACTTTGGATCCATCAGAAAGCTCATTCTGATGATCCAATGGGAAAGTTTCTAACATTTTTATGTGTTCTTTAACTCCTACAAGATCATTTATTACCACAGACCACATCAAAGTTGCATGTACAGAAAAACAAAAGACCTATGAAAGTCAAACTGTGCTAAACGATTAATGACTTTTAGATCCAAATACATGCATTAAAGTGAAAAAATATTCCCAGAGTTGGACAACTTCTTTAAGGGGTACATACATGCAGGGCCGGTTTTAGGCAAAGTGGGGCCCTAGGCAAAAGGTTAAAGTGGGCCCTAAATGCTCAGGCCACTTTCACATCTAACCCTTTGCTGCATTTTGCTCAAATTGCATTTCCATGCGTTTTTACCGCAAAAACGCATCAAAACGCATGCGTTTTTGTTCCCATTGATTTTAATGGAAACACATGCAAAAACGCATGTAAAAACGCATGTGCATTTTCAAAAACAGAAAACGCATGCGTTTTTGCCAACGCTGCCCAAAACATCGGGGAAGACGTTTTGTGCTGCGTTCGCAAAAATGCATGCGTTTTGCGTTTTTGAAAACGCACATGTGTTTTGCATGCGTTTTTACATGCGTTCCCATTGAAATCAATGGGGGAAAAAACGCTAGCGTTTTTAATGCGTTTTTAGCGGTAAAAACGGCTAGAAAGGCAAATTTAGCAAAACGCACACCAACCTTAGATGTGGAACAGGCCGTAGTTATATGGTAAGAGTGACTTCATAAGCTGATTATCTAGGTCAGAATAAGAACATACTGAACATCATTTTTATTTCAATCATAAAAAAAAAACCAGAAATTTGTAAAAAAAAAAAAAATATTTTTTTTTTATTTTCCGAGACCCATGATGTTTTAATTTTTGAAGATACATAGATATGTGAGGGCTTACTTTATGTGCCCTGAGCTGACATTTTTACTGATACCATTTTGAGTCAGATACAACATTTTGATCGCCTTTTATTGCATTTTATTGTAACAACGTGGTGGCCTAAAAAACACAATTCTGGCGTTTTTATTTTTTTCCCATTACGCCATTTACCAATTGGATTAATTTACTTCATATATTGATAGCTTAGATTCTTACGAACGCAGCAATACCAAATATGTGTATTTTTACATTTTTTTCACTGTTTTATTGCTATTTTCAGTTCAGCTCCTTTGGGGGCCCTAAGAGAGTGGGGGCCCTAGGCAACTGCCCAGTCTGCCCCCCCCTAACGCCGGCCCTGCATACATGATAGATAAGGATTTATCTAGTTGTTGTTTGGATTTTTGTGGACATTTTTAGCAACTTAGTGCAAAGGTCATATTAAAGAAGTACTCCCATCTATATAAATTTTTTAAATTAATTCTGTGCATATGTGCATGTAATGTACAGGGTGGGCCATTTATATGGATGTACCTAAATAAAATGGGAATGGTTGGTGATATCAACTTGTTGTTTGTGACACATTAGTATATGGGAGGGGGAAAACTTTTCCAGATGGGTGGTGACCATGGTGGCCATTTTGAAATTGGCCATTTTGGATCCAACTTTATTTTTTTCAATGGGAAGAGGGTCATGTGACACAACAAACTTATTGAGAATTTCATAAGAAAAACAATGGTGTGCTTGGTTTTAACGTACCTTTATTCTTTCATGAGTTATTTTCAAGTTTATGACCACTTATAAAATGTGTTCAAAGTGCTACCCATTGTGTTGGATTGTCAATGCAACCCTCTTCTCCCACTCTTGACACACTGATAGCAACACCACAGAAGGAATGCTAGCTCAGGCTTCTAGTATCCGTTGTTTCAGATGCTGCACATCTCTCATGCTGTGAAATATGCTTTACCTGGTTCTTCCTGATGACCTGGTGCAGTGGCATTGAGGTGATAGAAGGGGTTAATGACAGCTGAGTATTGACGGCTTCTCATTAAGCCCAGTTGATAATGTTCAGATCCTATGAGACACGCAAATTATCAATCCTGTGAGTAAACAGTTAATATTTATTGGCTGTTGGAGCCAGTGCAGTAACCTGGAAGCAGCTAATACATTCTAGCATCTACAATGCAATGAATAATCAGGAAGTTAATGAGCAGCACCGGAAGAACAAGCGCATGGACCCCGCTAAGTGTGGCGTTGATATTTAATCACTGTTTTGCTTCTTTTTACAACACCTAGACACCATTTCATTACCTTTAAAGTCCGGTTTCGGGTTCGGATTCAAGTTCCGGTCCAGTCTGGTCCCAAACCCGGACTTTAAGAAAGTCCATCCAGATACACCAAACCCAAACATCGGTAAGTTCGCTCATCACTACTCACTTGTGTTCTGTATCCTTTAGTACATTTCTATTTTATTGCCATAAACTACAACTGCCCTTAAAGGGAACCTGTTAGCAAGTCTTTGCTATTTAATCTGACAGCAGTTTAGGATAGGGCAGGAGAGCCCAATTAACCTCTTCCCGACTCATGACATTGTACAACATCATGGGCCGGTTACCGGGGTTTGATGTGAGCTCCGGCACAGAGCTCACATCATTTGCCCCACATCTCAGAAGATCTCATCCGCTGAAATGTCGGGCTAACAGCACCGACCAGCAGCTCATCGGTATCTGTCAGAAGCTATTGGACTGTGCAGCCGGGTGCCTCTCTAAGGGGCTGTGCAAAAATAAGAATCATGAAAAAAATTAAGTTTTTATAAACATGTAAAAAAAACCCATAAAAGTTCAAATCACCCCCTTTTACCCCATTCACAATAAAAGTATTAAAAAAATACACATTTGGTATCACCGTGTTCAGAATCGCCTGATCTATCAATATATAAAATGAATTACCGTATATACTCGTGTATAAGCCGAGTTTTTCAGCCCAAAAATTGGGCTGAAAAGTCCCCCCCTCGGCTTATACACGGGTCATACGGTATGCTGTGGGGGGGGGGGGCTGTGACCGGGAGCTGGAGGAGGCAGGAGGGGGCCGCGGTGACCGCAGGCGGTCACGTGGGGCCGCCTCATTAGTGCAATGAATATGCACGACATCCCCCCGTCCATCAACGGCGGGGGGATGCCGTGCATATTGCAATACACAGCCCCCCCTCCTTAATATGGGTCCCCCAGTATTAATAAACAGCCCCCCCCCCCATCTTATCATGTCCCCCCAGGCTGCGGCAGCTCTCAAAATAACAAACAGCTTATACATCACCTTCCGTCGCAGCTTCTCCGGTCCTCCGCTCGCCGGCTTCTTCTTTCTTCTTGTGCCGGTGTCATGTGACCGGGCGCAGGAGATGACGTCATTTCCTGCGCGCGGTCACAGAAGTCGGCACAAGAAGAAGAAGCAGCCGGCGAGCGGAGGACCGGAGAAGCTGCGACGGAAGGTGATGTATAAACTGTTTGTTATTTTGAGAGCTGCCGCAGCCTGGGGGGAACATGATAAGGAGGGGGGGGGCTGTTTATTAATACTGGGGGACCCATATTAAGGAGGGGGGGCTGTTTACTACCACTGGGGCTGTATATACCTTTGGGGCTGCTGGATACTACCACTGGGGCTGTATACTACCACTGGGGCTGCATATACCTCTGGGGCTGATGTATACTACCAATGGGGCTGTATACTACCACTGGGGCTGTATATACCTCTGGGGCTGATGTATACTACCACTGGGGCTGCTGGGGCTCCTGTATACTACCACTGGGGCTGCTGGGGCTCCTATATACTACCACTGGGGCTGCTATATACTACCACTGGGGCTGCTGTATACTACCACTGGGGCTGCTGTATACTACCACTGGGGCTGCTGGGGCTCCTATATACTACCACTGGGGCTGCTGTATACTACCACTGGGGCTGCTGGGGCTCCTATATACTACCACTGGGGCTGCTGTATACTACCACTGGGGCTGCTGGGGATGCTATATACTACCACTGGGGCTGCTGTATACTACCACTGGGGCTGCTATATACTACCACTGGGGATGCTATATAGTACCACTGGGGATGCTATATACTACCACTGGGGATGCTGTATACTACCACTGGGGCTGCTGGGGATGCTATATACTACCACTGGGGCTGCTGTATACTACCACTGGGCTGCTGGGGCTGCTATATACTACTGCTGGGGATGCTATATACTACCACTGGGGCTGCTGTATACTACCACTGGGGCTGCTGGGGATGCTATATACTACCACTGGGGCTGCTGTATACTACCACTGGGGCTGCTGGGGCTGCTATATACTACTGCTGGGGCTGCTATATACTACCACTGGGGCTGCTGGGGATGCTATATACTACCACTGGGGCTGCTGGGGATGCTATATACTACCACTGGGGATGCTATATAGTACCACTGGGGATGCTATATACTACCACTGGGGCTGCTGTATACTACCACTGGGGCTGCTGTATACTACCACTGGGGAGGGCTGTATACTACCACTGGGGAGGCCTGTATACTACCACTGGGGAGGCCTGTATACCACACTGCTGGGGGCTGTATACCTGTGCTGGGGTCCACCCTCGGCTTATACACGAGTCAATAGGTTTTACCAGATTTTTGGGGCAAAAGTAGGGGGGTCGGCTTATACACGGGTCGGCTTATACACGAGTATATACGGTAATGAGAGCCATAAACTGCGTAATGGAAAAAAGGTCCAAACGCCAAAATTACATTTTTTTTTTGGGTCGCCGCAACATTGCTATAAAATGCAATAATGGGTGATGAAAACAGCGCATCCACCCAAAAATGGTATCATTAGAAATGTCAGCTCAAGACGCAAAAAATAATCCTACACACAGCCCCAGATCCCAAAAAATGAGAACGCTACGGGTCGCAGAACATGGCGCAAAAAGTGTGATTTTTTTTAATCAAACTTCTGAATTTTTTTTCACCACTTAGATACCGGTAAAGGTATACATGTTTGGTATCTACAAACTTGTACCGACCTGAGGCATCACACTGTCACATCAGTTTTACCATATAGTGAACATGGCGACTAAAAAACCCAAAACACCAACGTGTAATTGCACTTTTTTTTGCAATTTCCCTGTACACTATATGGTAAAATAAATGATTGCATCTGAAAGTACAACTTGTCCCGCAAAAAACAAGCCGTCATATGTCTATATTGACAGAAAAATAAAAATGTTATGGCTCTTGGAAGCAGGGGAGCAAAAAACGAAAATGAAAAACGAAAAATTCCAGGGTCATGAAGGGGTTAAAGGAATATGTCACATAATAGGCTGTGTGGTGTAGTTTCAGTAAAATCAGTACTTTATCAGCAGGAGGTAATCACTGCCTGACTACATCTCACGTGCTAGGCAGTCAAGCTAATCTGTTTAATCCGCCCCAACAACTAATTGACACCATGTTGATAAATCACAGAGTACACAGGAATCTGCTAGTCCAGTAGAAATTGCACAACCCATTTTGAGGCCCATTTTTACCTATTCCTCTTGCCAAAAATAAAAATCTGGGATTAAAACAACATTTTAGTGGTAAAAATGTAATCATTTTTTCTTCACTACCCAATACCATACCATTTCGTGATACACCTGTGGTGTGAATATTTGCTGACTTCAACCCTAGATAAATTCATTGAGGGCAGCAGTTTGTAAAATGATGTCACTTGTGGGAGATTTCAGCTATTCTGGCACCTCAGGGGCTCTGTCAATGCGCCATGACACCTGCAAACCATCCCAGCTACATCTGAAAGCCAATGTGGCGCTGCTTCCCTTCTGAGCTTTGCACATTACAGTACATTTACACCACATATGGGGTATTGGCATACTCGGGAGAAATTGCACAATACATTTTGACATACTTTTTCTCTTGTTACCCTTGTGAAAATTGAAAATTAATGGGATAAAGTAAGGCTAGGTTCACATCTGCATTTGTGCTGCATTTGAACGCAATGCTTTTTCTCTTGCATTAATGCATAGAAACGCTTGCAAATTCATGCATTAACGCACCCATAGACTTGTATGGTAAACATATTGCAAACGCAATGCAAAATGTGGTTGCGTTTCAATACATGCGTTGTTACCGAGCGCACAGGGAACATTGTGGGCATTGTTCCCTGCGCGCTGGGTAGAAAAAGCATGCGTTTAAACACAACCGCATTGCGTTTGCAAGTGTTTACCGTGCAAGTCTATGGGTGCGTTAATGCATGAATTTGCAAGCGTTTCTATGCATTAATGCAGCAGAAAAAGCATTGCGTTCAAACACAGCACAAATGCAGATGTGAACCTAGTCTGACATTTTTGAGGAAAAAAGTAAAATTTTCCATTTTTTTCCTTCCACATGCCTTTTGTTCCTGTGAAGCAGCAGAAGGAATAATAAACTTGTTGAATGTGGTTTGGAGCAGTCTGAGGGGTGCAGTTTCTAGAATGGTGTCACATTTTTTTGTCATATTGGTCTCTCAAAGTACCGTATTTTTCGGATTATAAAACAAACTGTTGTTCCACCAAATGTTGGGGGAAAGTGCGTCTTATAATCTAAATATACAGTCCTATACTGCAGGGGCTGGTGGGGGTGTCTCTGGAGCAGTGTCCAAGGGCTGGAGGAGGCTGGCTGCAGTAGGCAGCGGGAAGTCACGTGTTCCCGCTCATTAGCCTCATGTAATATGCACTGCACCTGCTGTCCATCACCTTGGTGCTGAAACTGCGCTGATATGGACTGGGGGAGTGGTGCATAATACAAGTGCCTGCACCCCCCATGCTGGATATGGCCTCCCCATCACTCTGTATGGCCCACCATGCTGCAGCCCACATTAAAATAACAAACACTTTTTACTAACCTCTTCGGCGCTATCCTCCGGCTCTCACTGCTTGTTGCACTTCCTGAGTCCCGGGGAAGCCGGTCATGTGATCGGGTGCGTAGTGATGACGTCACTCTGCTGTTCCGATCACATGACCGACTCACCGAGACGCAGAAAGTCTCAGGTAGAGTGGCAAGCAGGGAGCCACGGAGGAAAGTGCCACAGAGTTAAGTAAAAAGTGTTTGTTATTTTAGTGTGGGCAGCATATCCAGCACTGGCCATCACAGGGGGCAATGGATCCAGCACAGGGGAACACTGGGGGACGTGTGCCATCACTGGGGGACCTTTGCCTGCACAGGGGGGGTGTGCATCATAGGGGGACATGTGCCATAATGGGGGGACATGTGCCATCACAGTGGAACATGTGCCAGCACTGGGGGATGTGTGCCAGCACTGGGGGACATGTGTCAGCACAGGGGGACGTGTGCCATCACTGGAGGATGTGTGCCATCACTGGGGGAATGTGCCAGCACTGAGGGATGTGTGCCATCACTGGGGAATGTGTGCCATCACTGGGGGACATGTACCATCACTGGCGGACATGTGCCTTCACAGGGGGGACATGTGCCAGCACTAGGGAGCATGTGCCATCACAGGTGGACATGTGCCAGCACAGGGGGCCATGATCCAGCACAGGGGGGCCATGTACCATCACAGGGGGCCATGATTTAGCACACGGACATGTGCCATCACTGGGGGACGTGTGCCAGCACAGGGGGACATTTGCCATCACAAAGTGACATGTGCCATCACAGAGTGATATGTGCCATCACAGGGGGACCTGTGCCAGCACAGGGGGACATGTGCCATCACAAGGGGACTATGTGCCTGCACAAGGGGGATATATCCAATATAAGGGGGCCATATTAAGGATCAGGGGCTTTATCCCAGGATGAGTACCATGTACCAGGATGAGGGGGCTATGAGGGACATATATATGATTTGTAAGACAGACACTGGCACTATAAGACGGATGCCATTTAACAATAAAAATTATTTTTCTCTTTTCCTTCACCAAATTTGAGGGTGTGTCTTATAATCTGGTGCCTTTTACAAAGCGAAAAATGCGGTAATTTCTAATGTGATGTCGTCTCTAAAATGAATGGTTGTGTCAATTTTGTTAGAAAAATGAGAAATCGCTAGTAAACTTTGAACCCTTCTATCTTCCTAATCGAAAAAAATGTTTGAAAAATTGTACCTATGTAACTTAGACATGTGGGAAATATTATTTATTAACTATTTTGAATGACATAACTCTCTGGTTTAAGGGCATAAAAATGAAAAGTTTGAAAATTCCTAATTTTTCCAAATTTCCTTTTTATTTAAAAAATAAATGCAAAAAATATCATCCTATTTTTACCACTAACATGAAGTACAATATGTCCCAAAAAACAATCTCAAAATCACTGGGATCTATGGAAGCATTCCAGAGTTAAGGGCCCGTTACACGCTACGATATCATTAACGATATCGTTTGTATGTCACGGCTTTTTGGGTGGTGCAACGAGGTTGTAACGACGTCGTTGCATGTGACAAGTAGAAACGATCAACGATTAGTCGGCTGATCGTTCATCGGAGGTTTCTGATCAGGACCTCAAACTAAGTGATGTTCATCCGTCCAACCTGCAGCATCGGTGCGTGTGACACCTTGATAACGATGTCGTTAACAACCTCGCCTATTCAGAACTGTAGGACGTAGGCAATCAAAAGAGTGCAAGTATCGTTCGCTTGTCGCGGAATCGTTGCTGCGTCGTTAAAGATATCTTTACGTGTGACATTTCACTAGCAATCATTGAACTACATTCAAGCAATGTAGGTCAAGTCGGATCGTTGATCGGATTGTTCGACCATTGAAGCGTGTAACCCAGGCTTTATTCCATAAAGTGTCATAAACTGACACTGGTCAGAACTGAAACAAAAGGCCGGGAACAGAAGGTGAAAACCATGCTCTGAGGAAAAGGAGTTAAAACATAATAATACATCATCTGGCACAGCAGCTGGTTCTCCGGAGAGGAGCGTGCAGCCTCATAGAAATACATGCAGTTGCACGCTCCTCTCCGGAGATCCAGCGGCTGTGCCAGGTGATGTATGTGAGACTCACGTGAGTATCTCGCATGTCTTTCGCCCAGTGTGACTCCTGCTTAATAGATACAGTGTCGGCCAAAAGTATTGACACCCTTGCAATTCTGTCAGATAATATCAGTTTCTTCCTGAAAATGATTGCAATCACAAATTCTTTGGTATTATTATCTTCATTTAATTTGTCTTCAATGAAAAAACACAAAAAGAATTGTCCTAAAGCCAAATTGGATATAGTTCCACACCAAACATAAAAAAGGGGGTGGACAAAAGTATTGGCACTATTAGAAAAATAATGTGATGCTTCTCTAATTTGTGTGATTAACAGCACCTGTAACTTACCTGTGGCACCTAACAGGTGTTGGCAATAACTAAATCACACTTGCAGCCAGTTGACATGGATTAAAATTGACTCAACCTCTGTCCTGTGTCCTTGTGTGTACCACATTGAGCATGGAGAAAAGAAAGAAGACCAAAGAACTGTCAGAGGACTTGAGAAACTAAATTATGAGAAAGCAAGAGCAATCTCAAGGCTACAAGTCCATCTCTAAAGACCTGAATGTTCCTGTGTCTACCGTGCGCAGTGTCATCAAGAAGTTTAAAGCCCATGGCACTGTGGCTAACCTCCCTAGATGTGGACGGAAAAGAAAAATTGACGAGAGATGTCAACGCAAGATTGTGCGGATGGTGGATAAAGAACCTCGACTATCATCCAAACAAGTTCAAGCTGCCCTGCAGTCCGAGGGTACAACAGTGTCAACCCGTACTATCAATCAGCGTCTGAATGAAAAGGGACTGTATGGTAGGAGACCCAGGAAGACCCCACTTCTTACCCCGAGACATAAAAAAGCCAGGTTGGAGTTTGCCGAAACTTACCTGAGAAAGCCTAAAACGTTTTGGAAGAATGTTCTCTCTTTTTGGGCAAAGGCATCAACATAGAGTTTACAGGAGAAAAAAAGAGGCATTCAAAAAAAAGAACACGGTCCCTACAGTCAAACATGGTGGAGGTTCCCTGATGTTTTGGGGTTGCTTTGCTGCCTCTGGCACTGGACTGCTTGACCGTGTGCATGGCATTATGAAGTCAGAAGACTACCAACAAATTTTGCAGCATAATGTAGGGCCCAGTGTGAGAAAGCTGGATCTCCCTCAGAGGTCATGGGTCTTCCAGCAGGACAATGACCCAAACCACACTGGAGACTTCTAAGGTGGCCAGCAATGAGTCCAGACCTGAATCCCATACAACACCTGTGGAGAGATCTGAAAATGGCAGTTTGGAGAAGGCACCCTTCAAATATCAGGGACCTGGAGCAGTTTGCCAAAGAAGAATGGTCTAAAATTCCAGCAGAGCATTGTAAGAGACTCATTGATAGTTACTGGAAGCGGTTGATCGCAGTTATTTTGACTAAAGGTTGTGCAACCAAGTATTAGGCTGAGGGTGCCAATACTTTTGTCTGGCCCATTTTTGGAGTTTTGTGTGAAATTATCAATGTTTTGCTTTTTGCTTCATTCTCTTTTGTGTTTTTCTTTGAAGACAAATTAAATGAAGATAATAATACCAAAGAATTTGTGATTGCAATCATTTTCAGGAAGAAACTGAGTATTATCTGACAGAATTGCAGGGGTGTCAATACTTTTGGCCAACACTGTAGGAACTGCAGAGGTGAATGACTCTAAACAGCACAACACACATGTGAATAATACAAATATACTGACCAAAAATATAAATACAACACTTCTATTTTTGCTCCCATTTTTATGAGCTGAACTCAAAAATCTAAGACCTTTTCTAAGTACCGGTACATAAAAGGAATTTTTCTCATTTATTGTTCACAAATTTGTCTAAAGCTCTGTGAACACAGAGCGTTTTTTTTCACTTTTTTTGTGTTTTTGAGTACAGTTTTATCACAAATCTACATGCAAATCCTTACGCCAACAAAATCAATGAAAATCCTGACGTTTTGTGCACGTTGTTCCTTTTCCCCTTGCAAAATTGGTGCAGAAATAAATTTGTAGCATGTCAATTCTTTCAGCATTTTTCAACCCCAGAATGCATGAAAAACGCATGCAAAAAAAACACATTAAAAGCACACTGAAAGTGTTTTAAAAAAACATTTAAAAAGCGAATCAAAAATGCGCGTCAAAAATGTGTGATTTTTTTTGGGCAGGAAATGTAGATTTGGTGCAGAAATTTCTGCAACCAAATATTCATGGTGGGTTTACACGTCGCGATATCGGTGTCCAACTCCGACCAAAAGTCACGTGGGTCGTGCGTTGTCCCCGATATCGTTCATGCGTTGTATGGTATAAATGTCCAATACGATGCACGAACGATGCCAAAACGATATCGGGGATCAAATGAGCCTGCTCTTCAACGGCCCGATATTGGATGGGCGTTGTGGCAGGATCGTGCTGTGTAAAAGCCCAACTACGATGTGGAGTACAACTTCCTGTACCATGTTAAATGGTCGTTCCAGGGTCGGCCGTACAAGGGGGCGTACACATCGTAGTGGCGTTGTCTACAGATATCGCGCTGTGTAAGTCTCCGATGCGATCTTGGAAATCTGGCCAGAAAAAGAGCGCTCCCGCGGCGTCGGATCCAATATCGGACCAATGTTGGGACGTGTAAAGTGGCCATCAGCGTGTCCACACAACCTTAGACTGCGTAAGCCCGGTTTCAAACTACCGATTTTTGGTATCCATGTGAATCCAGCTGAAACTGGATACGCCCGCATCAGTTTTTGGCCCCATTGGCTTTCAGTGGGGCCGCAGGTACTTGCGGTGCATCCAGTTCTTTACGGTTCCCCCTGATTCGGGTGTCCACATTTTTTTCACTGAGACCAAGAATGCATATTGGTGCGATTTTGGTGTCCGCTTCAAATCTGAGAACACCCGGATCCGGGGCACTATGGGTTAAATTGAATGTAGCTCTACGGAACCTGGATCCGTCGGAATCTATATCCAAACGCCGGATCTGGGGTTTTGGACAGAGCATGCCCAGAACTCAGTATTAAATGATCCCAGATTCCATTTTCCACCGGATCCAGCTAACAAGGTACACAACCTCATGCAACAGGATTCTCACACACTGGTATTATCACTGATCTGTGAGATGGATCAGTTATAATACCGGTGTGGGTGCATCCAGTTGCATCATGATAAACAATTACGGGGTAATATAGAATATGCAGGTTTTATCTGCATTCTCCCGGATTCCAAAAACCAGTCATGTGAACGCAGCCTTAAGCCGGCTTCACACTGCGGCGTGATCCGGTCCGGGGCAGTCCGGGATGACCCAGACAGCCGCGGACCGGATCAGCACACAGGACTGGGGGCTAATATGCCCTCCGGTCCGGTGTGCAGCGCACGCAGTTCCCGCTGCTGATAAGTCAGGACCGGGGGCAAGAGGAAGGGGTGAGCGGCACTGAGCGTGCATAACGATCGCGGTCGCAGCAGTCGAGGCTGAGACCAGACCCGGTCCAGTAGAGTGTGACACCGGGAGACGAGCAAGAAGCCAGCTCTTAAGGTACCTTTACACGCCGCTACAACAGGATGGATACAACCCGCTACAGGTTACGATTGTAGCTTGCGTCGTCAATATAGCCCGTAGTAGCGGCGTGTGAAGACGGTAGGAGGCAGCCGGCAACAGATACATCTGTTTCCGAGCACTGCTCTGAAACAGGTGGCTACAAAGCCGATTGCAGCGAGCTGTATCGGCGTGTAAAGAAGCTACAGAAGGGATGTCTATACACCAGGCGATGTACCTGGTATGTAGCTGGGGCGTGACACAGGCTCCGGGATACCGCCCCCCTTCAGCGATCATTGGTGGAAGCTCCTGCGTAACGATTGGCAGAAGCTGCATAGGGAGGCATATTTAAGGAGCTGACCAGTCACACTACACAATTGCTCGAGCGTCATGTATTAAATAGCCTCCTGCGATGCCTGCCCAATCATGATGTTATTGCATTGTCCTATCAGCGTACGGACGTCTCGTAATCCACAATTGTGGCACGCCTATGTGCTGTCCCTGCTGCACCAGGTCCGCCCATATTAGCTTGTTGTAGCGGTGTGTAAATGAGGTAAGGTAAGCTACAGATGGCTACTTGAGACACCTGGCGATGTATCTAGTTGTAGATGTAACGTAGCGTAGCGCACCTTGTGGCGGCGTGTGAAGGTGGTGCGTTTCCCGTTTGTAACCGTTTGGCCGTGCTCGTGCACGTGAAGTAGCGGGTTGTATCCATCCTGTTGTAGCGGCGTGTAAAGGTACCTTTAGCGCCTCTCAGGAAGCGCTGGGAGCTGGTATCCATGTTAAACAGCGGGTAACTAAGCGCCACACGGCACTTAGTTACCCGCTTGTTTACATGGTTACCAGCGTTCTCGCTGGAACTGATCGCTGGTGAGTCTGCCTGTGTGACAGCTCACCAGCGATCAGCCTTCAATGTTGCCAGCGATGAGATCGCTGGCGACATTGATGTGTGTGACGTCCCCATAAGATTCCAATTCATGATTTGCAATAATTTGAAGTCGTTGGCTCTGAATCATCAAAGCATTTTGGTCAGAATTCTGCTATAAATTACTGTGAAAAGTTGTAATATTTGTTGTGCATCTCAGAGTTGTGCAAAATATGTGTAACGTTTGGCATTTTTGCACCAGTTTTTACCGGCACTGTCAAAATGGTTGTAGCTGGGGAAGGAAGAGGTGCAGTTGAAGCATGGCTCTACAGCTCATCTAATTCATGACAAACTGTGGTGTCCCTTATGTCAGAAATCTTACTCCAGACACAGACTGGAGTACAATTTGTGACAAGGTACACGCCACTTGTCAGGCCCTCCACATTCATGAAGGACCATGCACCTCTTAATAAATTGGGAGCATCTGCCTCAAACATGCCAGTATTCATTTTTTTATCTTATAGTATTTGTTGACTTTTTTTGCATCAATTTCTCCAAAATAGGGGACACTGAATTTGGAGCAAATATAAAAACCTCATTTTTCTTATCCATAACCAGTTTTGCTGCCTTTTAGCATGAAAAAAATGCAATAGCCTTTAAAACTGCACTTTTGTCTTCAACTGCACCTAAATTAAAAATCTGCCAGAACCTTTAGTTTAGGCAGACATTGGAGTGCAATGCACCCAAAGAAAAACTGCGCATTTGGAAAAGTTGCATTTCATGAATCTGTGTATATACATCTGGATAAGCCAAAAAAAGCCTTAATAAAAAAGACAACTTTAAAAATACCACGAAACTTATAGAAAATAAAGCACAAATAATAATTCCAATAATAAAGAAAAAATTACTCTAGAAAAGATGAGAAAAAATTATGATGAATCAAAGCCTCGGGGTGTAGGAGACCTTTAACCCCTATGCTCATATTTATAAAAGTATTACCTATTTAAACATAATTACATCCTATCTTAATTATGTTGATATTTAAATAATATTGTCAGAGTCTTGATGATTTTGTAGTTGTTTCAGTTATGTTTTTAGCATTTCTCAGTCATAGCTTTAAAGGAATAACGCATAACATCATAGCAGAAAAGGGTCCTGCCGCAGACTGGACCAGCACACAGGACTGGAGGGCTAACATGCCCTCCGGTCCGGTGTGCAGCTGCACGCAGTTTCTGCTGCTGATAAGTAAGGACCGCGGCGCCGCGGTCCTGACCTGTCAGCGGCTGCAGCTGCGTGCGCTGCAACCGGACCGGAGGGCATATAAGCCCTCCAGTCCTGTGTGCTGATCCAGAAAGCTTAAAATAGATATTTTTATGTTTCGGACACTTTCTTTTACTTAAAGAAAGGGTCCGAAACATAAAAATCTCTATTTTAAGCTTTCCGGCAAGGTCCTGTGCTTCTAGGACCTGTGGTGACATCATGTTCTCGCGGAACTCCGGTCATGTGACCGGAGTTCCCGCGAGAACATGACGTCACCACAGGTCCTAGATGCCACAGGACCTTGCCGGAGGCGTCGGTGGACCGCGGACAGGTGAGCATTGATTATTTTTTAATTTTTAACACTTTCTTTTTTTAGGGAATGTTTATTTTGGCTGAAAATGCGGCAGATGCGGTTTTCTGACCGCATCTGCCACATTTTCGAACCAAAATCGAACATGTTCGAAATTTGCCGAATTTGAACCAAATTGTTCGAATTCGGCGAATGACTCGAATAGGGCCAAAATCAACTCGAATTTGAGATTGGCGAACTATTCGAATCGAACATCGCTCATCTCTAGTGACGTCCCCATTACTCCTCTCAAATAAAATTTTGGACCACTCTTCTTTTGCAAACTATTCCAGGTCTGATATTTTCCTTCTCCCAATGGCAATTTTAATATCTCTCCACAGTTGTCAATGTGATTTAGATCTTGGACTCATTGCTGCCACTTCAGTACTCTCCAAAACTTTGTTTCCATCCATTTCGGGATGTTTCTTGAAGTATGTTTGGGATCATTGTCTTGCTGCAAGACCCGTAACCTAGGACGTAAACCCAGCATTCTGACACTGGGCACTACATTGCAACCCAAAATCCTTTGGTAATATTCAGAATTCATGATGCCTTGCACACAGTCAAGGCAACCAGTGCAAGAGGCAGCATAGGGTGGCTTTACACCACGGTAAAGTCCGATCTGGGGCTGTCCGGTGTAAACCAGACAGCCCCGGACCGGACTTTGGCCCCATAGTATCCTATGGAGCCGGATGGCAGCTCTCTGCCATCCGGTTTCCATACCTCCGGAAGAATCCGGGAGAATTCAGATTTTTCTCACTGGAGACAAAAATGTTGCTTGCAACGTTTTTGTGTCCGGGGAGAAAAATCTCCCCAAATTGCTGTATCCCGGATTCCCCCGGATCCTCCCGGTTTCGGGCTATCCGGCGCTCCCTAACATGGGAGCCTATGGGGCCGGATCGCCCCGTTCTGGGAGGATCTGGGAACCGGACACCTGCGGCTGCACGCCGCTGTTGTTTCAGGACCGCGGCTAGCTCCCTGCGAGCCGCGGTCCTGATTCATCAGCAGCTGCAGCTGCACACCGGAACAGAGGGCATATTTGCCCTCCGGTTCTGTGTGCTGATCCGGACCGGGGCTGTCAGGTTCATCCCTGACAGCCCCGGATCGGACCTTACCGTGGTGTGAAGCCAACCATAATATCCTTGAACCTCCACTCTATTCAACTGTTTATCGTGTTCTTTTGTGTGTAGGCCTCAGTCTGTTTTTGGCAAACAGTAGAATGATGTGCTTTACCAAAAAGCTCTATTTTGGTCTCATCTTTCCATAAGACGCTTTCCCAGAAGGATTTTGGCTAACTTATATACATTTGGGCAAACTGCAGGCTAGATTTTTATTTCAGCAGTTGGGTTCTCTTGGGTTTCCAGCCATAGTGTTTCATTTCATTCAAATGTTCAAACTGACACTGATGCACCCTGAGTCTGCAGGACAGCTTCAATTTGTTTGGAACTTGATTGCCTCTGTTTATGCACCATCACAACTATCCAGTGTTGCAATCTTTCATCAATTTTTCTGTGCCACTCACAACCAGGGAGATTAGCTATAGTACCATGGGTTATAAACTTTTTTTTTTTTTTAAACAATAAATTTTTATTGAGAAATTTTCCAGTACAGAGAAAATCAGAACATACATCCTCATTTATGGCCAACATGGCCTAAACGGAGGCAGTGAATACCATAACAATAAGTCACAAAAAAAAAAAAGGGGGATAGGGAGATTTGGGGGAGGAGGGGGGCAGGAAAAAATAAGGAGGGAAAGTACGGGTTGGGTGGGGGAGGGGGGGAGGGGGTTTCGGTCTAGCCACTTCAAAGTCCGTAACGATTAAGACATGTTAGGAATATTAATGTACACAGATAGTATTGTGTCGGGAAGAGACCCATAGGTCCCACCAAGATAGGACTCTACTCCTTCGTTTGGCGTCCTGCGCCAGGAGCAGTTCATGTTGAAAATGTAGGTTGATAGAGTTCAGAAGATCCCCCACGGTAGGGACCAAAGGTTGTTTCCAATAACGGGCGACACAATTGCGTGCTGAGATCAGAACATTAGTGAACATTGGACGAAAGCTAGGAGGAAAGGATTCCAATCCCAAGCCCAGAAGAGCCAGCGTAGGAGGCAAGTTTACTGTCAGTCCCGTAATTTCTGTTAATAAGTCTTGAACAAAAGACCAAAATTGCTGGAGTTTTGGGCAGTACCACCACAGATGTTGAATAGTTCCCTTCTGATTACACTTTTTCCAGCAGAGAGGTGACACAGAGTTAGGGCCAGTTGTAAAGTGGGCTAGTCGTTCCGGAGAGATATACCAGTCCATCTGTGTTTTTTTTAATTGTTCATGATGGTTAATACATTTGGAAAAGGCGGACACATGAGTGGCAGCTCTTTGCCAGGATTGGAGGTCTGTTGAAAAGTTCAAACGTTTCTCCCACCTTAACATGTATGGAAGCTTTGTTTTGCCTCTCTCCCCCGCCAGAGCATTATACATAATAGCTACCCCTCGATCATTGGGGGAGGATGATTTAAAGTATCTCTGTAATAAATGGTCCACGTCAACTGGGCTCACCTCCGGAAGCTTCAAGGAATCCAGAAAATGACGTAGTTGAAGGTAACAATAGAAGGAGGTACGGGGAACGCCGAAATTATCCATCAAATCTGAAAAGGCTTTGACTCTATCCCCCTCCCTTACTTGCCTTAGGAGCTCCACCCCGAGCGGTTTCCATGCGGAGAGAGAGAGAGAGTCCACAGCCAGTTCGACCGCTGAGATAGAAACGTAGTGGTGTAGAAAGGATAGAAGGCCCCTGTTATGATGTGTCCAGATTTTAAGTAATGTGGTCATTGCTGAAAGGGGTATTTTATGTTTGCAGGTCGAGAGTAACGTTGCCTCTAATAGTAGTCTGGTGGAGTACCGAGGGGCAAAATGTTGTTCGATCTGTAACCATAGGCATTGGGAATCTTCTCTCCACCATACTCCTGCAGCTGCCAAGTGTATGGCATGATAGTAAGAAGTGATGTCCGGGAGGCCGAGCCCTCCCAGGCGGGTCGGAAGAGTCAGAATTTTAGTGCTAACTCGGTGGGTTTTGGAGTTCCAAATAAAGTTACCTAAGAGTCCCTGTAAAGAATGTAAGAAGCGTCGAGGGAACGAGAATGGAAGACACCGCAATGTATATAATATTTTGGGAAGATATGTCATCTTGGTAATTTGGATTCTTGCAATCCATGACAAATTTAATGATGAATGGGAACTTAGACTCAATGTAATCGACTTATACAGGGCTTCATAATTGCTCCGGATGATGTCGGCAGTACGAGTGATTTGGATGCCCAGGTATGGGAACCCAAGTGGGGACCACACGAAGGGCAAATTAGATTGGAGACGCTTGGCCAAATCCTGAGGAATGTTAATGGGGAACAGAAGGGATTTTGAGGAATTCAATTTATAGTATGACACTTCCGAAAATTCAGAGAGAACATTCATAATCCGAGGGATGGACCTCGCGACGTCCTTGCACATAAACACGACGTCATCGGCATATAAGCCTATTTTGTGTTCTCTGGATCCAACACGGGGCCCAATAATTTCAGGATCTTGCCTCACCCTCTCAGCCAAGGGTTCCATTGCTAGTGCAAATATTAATGGTGAGAGGGGGCAGCCTTGCCGTGTTCCGTTAGTTATTGAGAATCCAGAGGAGACAAAGCCCGAGGTTTTCACCCTCGCATTAGGAAAAGAGTAAAGTGCCATTATAGAGGCTTGGAAATCACCCACAATTCCAAATCTGGCCAATACCTCCCTTAAGTACCCCCAGTGCACTCTGTCAAAGGCTTTCTCAGCATCCAAAGACAAGAGGGCACTGGGGGTATGGTCTCTTTCCATCAGTTCAAGTAAGTCTAACAGTCGCCTAGTGCCATCTGAAGCCTGTCTCGCCGGGATAAATCCTACCTGGTCAGGATTAATCAAATGGGGTAATACACGCATCAGGCGAGTGGCTAACATCTTGGCATAGATTTTAAGGTCGCTATTGAGAAGCGCGATAGGTCTAAAATTTGCTGGGGAAGTATTGGATTTTCCCGGTTTTGGAAGCGTAGCGATTGAGGCCTCTAGACCCTCAGGTAATATTTGACCCTCTGTCCGCCAAAAATTGAAAAGTTTTAAGAGATAGGGAGATAAGGGTTGAAGGAAGGAGTGATAGTAAGAGTAAGTGTACCCGTCAGGTCCCGGAGCAGATCCCTTCTTCATACCCCTAGTCACTTCTTGTATTTCCTGTATTGAGAAAGGGGCATTTAGAATTTCTATTTGTGATGGAGATACTCTGGGTAGGTGAATCTTGTCAAGGAAATCATTTATGAGCTCTGGGGAGGGCTGAGGGGTTAGCACATCATCTCTTAAATTATAGAGTGAATAGTAGTAATTACGAAATTCCTCTGCAATCGTCAGTGGGTTTCTAATTACTGATTTGCTCTGTGTCACTAGATGGTCAATTTTGTTATGTTCCTGTTTTTGTTTAATGCGCCGGGCTAAAAGAGAACCCGCTCGATCACCCATTCCATAAAACTCCGCTTTGAATCTCCTCAAGTTGTGTTCAACTTTAGCCAACAGTAATCCACGCAATTCCAAACGGGCTTCCGAAAGGTCTGCGAGTATTGATGGAAGGGGTGATTTTTTATGTAGTGTTTCCAATGATGTGATTTTGGACGTAAGGGACGTTATGTGTTCTTCTCTTTGTTTTTTTGCTCTAGACGCCATCTTTATGAGCATACCACGAATATATGCTTTATGAGCTAGCCAGAGAGTCTCTGGGTTTGTATCTCCCGTGTCATTTAGTAAAAAATATTCGTTAATATGCCCCGAGATCTGCTGTGTGTTATCAGGCAGAGTTAAAAGATAGTCATTGAGTTTCCATGTCTTTTGAGGCGAAAAGTGTGAGGGGTCTGAGATTTGAAGGGATACTGAGGCATGATCTGACCAGGTAATATGGCCAATGTCTGCTTGAAGACAGCTTGGGAGTAATGAGTCGTTCACTAAGAAGTAGTCTATCCTACTGTATGTCCCAAATCTTGGAGACATGTAGGAGTAATCTCTCTCTTCCCCATGGAGATACCGCCAGATATCGTGGAGCTGGTTAGAAGACAGTAGATTGCCCATGTCTGTTCGACAGTGGGCGGAGGAAGAAGAGTCAAGCCGTCTATTAGGGGGCAGATTATAATCCCCGGCAATAATCGTTAGATCCTTTGTCACTTCCTTTAATTTGTTAAATAAGGTTCGGTGAAATTTCACCTGACCTGAATTGGGGCCGTATACTGATACTAACGAGTATGCCGTGTTGTTGAGAAGGGCACGAACTACTAGGAATCTCCCCTGAGGATCAGCAATTTCCTCTATCACTTGAACTGAAACAGATTTGTGTATTACTATCGCTACTCCAGCTTTTTTAACACCCGATGATGCAAAAAACCTGTGGGGGTACAGGCTATTAGCCATTCTAGTATGATCTTGGGGGAGAAGGTGTGTCTCCTGTAAGAAGATTACCTCACTCCGAAGCTTTTTGAACTGGTTCCACATGAGAGAGCGCTTTCCAGGAGAGTTGAGCCCATTGACGTTTACCGAGGAAAACTTCAGAGCCATGGTCAACACTGGATATGCTGTAGTGAGGGGTGAGCAACAAGGTACAAAGATTACGTTAATACACAATGTCTTAAATTCAGTATACAATAATCAATACCTATTGTGACCGACCAGGATCAGGAAGGTTAGGGAGGGATTAGGGAAAAATAGGGAAGGAAAGATAAGTGGGTAAAGGGTGGGTAAAAACCTATTTACAGTGCGTACTTATGACGCCAAAGGTGTAAACACCCAAAATTAGTATCCAAACCTCAGTTGTACTTGAGGGTCAAAAACAGCAAAAAGCTGAGTGAGTACCACAAACGTACCCTAGGGGGCAATAAAATTCCAAAAGTAGGAATATCAGAGAGGAAAAAAGCGCAGAATAGCCAGAAAGGGGTGAGATGATGCAGACAAGACAAGATAAGTAGGAAGAGGAGGGGGGGGGGAATGTATGAAAGTTAGAGGGGGGATGAGTAGGTGGGGAGAGAAGTTGTACAGGAGGAAGGGAAGTTGAGATTGTGTTAAAGAATTATAATGGAAACGAAAAAAGCAAGGATATAGGTGGTGTATGTTTTAGAGAAAAACTAGAAGAAGAAAAGGGTGAGAGTGTAAGATGGAATAAATCGGAGGGGAAGGATTAGAACAGGGGCTAGTGGAAGCAGTGAGGTCGAAGTTAAGAAAGAGATAAGAGATAAAAGAGAGAGAGAGAAAGAGAGAGAAGAAGAAAAAAAAAGAAAAATACAAGGCAGGAATAGAGGCCCCACAGACACCAAAGTGTAAGTATCTGTATAAGTATGAGTATAATAACCGGTAGAATCAGTACTGTATTTGTTCAGACAGGATCCACATGATGGTCAGGGATGTCATCTGCAGGGACCGGACGATCCCGAGTCGGCGAGGCTGCATTCCTCGGTGGCATAAGATTCCATCGGCGGAGGAGATCTTCGGCTTGAATAGGGGTCAGGCAGGCATGAATCACGTTGTCTCTTTTGATTAGCAATTTCATGGGGTAACCCCATCTGTAGTCGACTTGACGGTTTCTCAAGATAGATGTAACTTCCTGGAAGGCTCTTCGCCTGGCTAAAGGCTAAAGTGCCTGCTGAGAGATCCGGGAACACAGAAATATGGCTGTATTCCTCTGGGGCTCCAGATCCACTCCTGAGAGCCCGCAGGAAGTCCTCTTTAACCTCGAAGAAGTGGATCCTTGCGAGCACGTCTCTAGGTAGCGAGGGGTCTATTGTAGAAGGTCTGGGCAGCCTGTGAATCCTGTCAATTACCACTTCACCAGGTTGTAGAGCGGGGATTACAGAGGAGACAAAATTCTGCAGCAGGGCTCTCAGGTCGCCTGTGTGCACACTTTCAGGGATCCCCCGTAGTTTCACATTATTACGCCTGGAGCGATCCTCCAGGTCCATCTGTTTCAGAGCCTGTCTCTCCGTCTTCTTCTGCAGCTCAGCATGTGCATCAAGTAGGGCATTGTGCGACCTTACTAATTCCCCCATTTTGGCCTCCAGATGATCTGTGCGATTGGTAAGGGATGTGACCTCTCCCCTCACCCCTGCTAGCATGGACTGCATGTCCTCTTGCAATGAGGACCGCAGTCCCGCCAGCAATTCTCTCATGGCTGCATGAGTAAGTGGTGTATCAGTACTGGGGCCAGAGCCTGAAGAGAGCGAGGCCAGGGACGCAATAGATCCCCTCCTGGAGGCGCGTGTGGAGCGCTGGGGGGAAGAAGGCGGGAGCGCCATTTTAGCTGCGGCTGCAGTGAAGCTGGGGGATGGAGAGGCAGCAAAGAAATCCGTGACCCGGCGAGGGTGAGTTTTTTTCGGGTGTCTTACCCGTCCCATTAGGTGCCCGACGTCTTCAGACGTCCAGCGGAGTTACTTCCGCGCTGTTTGAGCCGGTCTATGCGGTGATAAGTTGCTTTGGTGTCTGCGGGTCCTCGGAGCTCCCGGTCTATGCGGCCATTCTAGTTCAGCTCCAGGCCACGCCCCCGGTTATAAACTTTTTGATTAGAGTGCTCACTATGGACAAAGTAACATCAAGATCTCTAGAGGTGGACTTTTAACCTTTATTTTGTTGACATTTTTCAGCAATTTTGGTTCTCAAATCCTCTTATAATTCTTGTCTCCTCTTTCTGTTCTCTAAGCTTAGTGTGGCACAACAGAACCACAATGTGACCATTTGGGGAGTGTTGTGTGAAATTATGTCCAATTTGCTTTTTTTTTGTGTTTCTGTTTTGCTCCAATATATACAAAGGAAATATACAGGTGCATGACAATAAATGTTCATCCTGAAAATTCTTAGAGTACCTCCCCCCTCCCCCGAAAAAAAATAAAAATAATAATAAGTCCCACTGGTTGCAATGGGAGAATGGTGTTACTGTTTATATGGTTGCAGATTTCTTAGGCTGGCTTCACACCACGGTGTGATCCGGTCCGGGGCTGTCCGGTGTATACTAGACAGCCCCGGACTGTTTTTTGGCCCCATAGTAGCCTATGGGGCCGGATGGAGCCAGATGGCAGCTCTCTGCCATCCGGTTTCATCATTCCGGGACAATCCGGGAGAATACGGATTATTCTCTCTGGACACAAAAATGATGCTTGCATCATTTTTTTGTCTGGGGAGAAAAATCTCCCCAATTTGCCGGTTCCCAGATTCGGCCGGATTCTCCCGGAGCCGGGGAAATCCGGCGCTCCCTAACATGGGAGCCTATGGGGCCGGATTGCCCCGGATCGGGAGGATCCGGGAACCGGACACTGGCGGCTGCACGCTGCTGTTGTTTCAGGACTTGAAAAATCAGCAGCTACAGCTGTAATTACAGCCATCTGGCTGCACACAGGACCGGAGGGCACATTAGGGCCTCTGGTTCTGTGTGCTGATCCGGTCCGAGGCTGTCAGGGTCATCCCGGACAGCCCCGGACCAGATCACACCGTGGTATGAAGCCAGCCTTATCTATAATATATCACTTTTGAAGTAGATACCAGAGGATAGACACACGCAGATTAGTTGCATTCAATTCGAGTGTGAATCCCCAACAACTCTAAACTGCAAATCAGCTGCACAAATGCAAAGTCAGCTTCAGATTGGTGTTGCAAATTTTGCTTCAAATACATATCAGATTTATTACTTAAAAGGCACTCATGCAATAAAACAAAGTCTGATGTACATTTGAAGCATAATTTGTGCTAAAAATCCAAACACGACCCTTACATTTTTTGCTGCTGATTTGCAGGTTAAACTGCAGTGGATCTGTACATGACTATCTGTGTGAACATACCCATTGGTGAGTTCATATATGAGCGAAAACCTACCGTGTATTTTGCCATGAATGTAGAGAATCCATGACAAAATCCTACAATAGGCATGAATACCAGATTTACACTACATCCCCATGATGAGCTTTTAGTGAATTATTACCGTATATACTCGCGTATAAGCCGAGTTTTTCAGCCCAAAAATTGGGCTGAGAAGTACCCCCCTCGGCTTATACGCGAGTCAGTGCTGTATACCGATGTATACATCGGTACATGCCGATGTATACATCGGTATACAGCAGCCCCCGCATCCCCAGTAATGCAGGGCCCCCCCAGCGTTCTCTCGGTCACCTGTAAAGGAAACTATACTTATCACAGTGCTCTGTCCGCGCCCGCTGTCCGCACCCGCTCGCAGCTGCCGACCGCGATCCTCCATCTTGCGTCTTCTTCCTGTTTCTGTGCTCGTCGCCGGCAATGATGTCATTCCCTGCGAAGAGCACAGGAAACAGGAAGAAAGAAGACGCAAGATGGAGGATCGCGGTCGGCAGCTGAGAGCAGGTGCGAGCGGGCGCGGACAGAGCACTGTGATAAGTATAGTTTCCTTTACAGGTGACCGGAGAGACGCTGGGGGGGCCCTGCATTACTGGGGCTGCCTGTATACTACCGCTGGGGCTGCTATATACCTCTGGGGCCCTATATACTACCACTGGGGCTGTATAAACCACTGGGGCTGTATATACTGCTGGGGCCCTGTATACTACCACTGGGGCTGTATATACTACCACTGGGGCTGTATATACTACCACTGGAGCTGTATATACCTCTGGGGCCCTGTATACTACCACTGGGGCTGTATAAACCACTGGGGCTGTATATACTGCTGGGGCCCTGTATACTACCACTGGGGCTGTATATACTACCACTGGGGCTGTATATACTACCAATGGGGCTGTATATACCTCTGGGGCCCTGTATACTACCACTGGGGCTGTATAAACCACTGGGGCTGTATATACTGCTGGGGCCCTGTATACTACCACTGGGGCTGTATATACTACCACTGGGGCTGTATATACTACTAGGGCTGCGTCTATACTACCACTGGGGCTGTATATACCACTGGGGCTGTATATACTACTGGGGCTGTATATACCACTGGGGCTGTATATACTACTGGGGCTGCGTGTATACTACCACTGGGGCTGCTGTATCTACCTCTGGGACTGGTGTATACCACACTGCTGGGGGCTGTATACTTGTGCTAGGGTCCACCCTCGGCTTATACACGAGTCAATAGATTTTCCCAGGTTTTGGGGGCAAAAGTAGGGGGGTCGGCTTATACACGGGTCGGCTTATACACGAGTATATACGGTACTTGAATTATGTTGCATATTTGAGTGCTGTTCTTTATATGCGTTTTTATTGTGTAATTGAGGCTGTGTTTTTTTGTTTCTTTTTGTCACTTTTTGGTGTGCCATGTTGTAAATAAAGCTGCTTTGTTTAAGATACTTCTTGATATTTTGCTTTGACATAACGTCATATGTGTTTTACATGGGTTTTTTATGTGTTCTCGCAGAGGAAATGCACTATAAACGCATATGCATTTTTAACTGTGTTTTTTCTGAATCTAATGTAAGTCTATAGGCACAATTTGCACATTAAACAGTGTATCTGCAAGAGAAATTGACATGTTGCAGATTTTAAACAAACACCGCAAGTCAGTTTATGCACAGTAAAAAAGAAGCAGAGTGGGCAGGAGATTTGAATAAATCCCATCTTTAAACTGTAAGATGGTTTTTTTTTGATGCACCGAAAATATGCAGCGTTAACTTACTAAAAACTCATAGTGGGCACACAGTGTTAGGGTGTGTGCTCACGGTCAGGAATTGCAGCATTTTGGACGCAGTGTATTGCTGCTGCGTCCAGACTGCTGCGTTGTACAGTACCAGCACAGTGGATGGGATTTCTAGAAATCTCAAGCTCACTGTGCTTCTCCTGACCACAGCGTTATTTCAGCTGCGGTGTGAATTTCTGGACTTCCACATCTCCACAGCATGTTAATTTCATGCTGCTGAGTCGGAGGAGATCAACATTGGGTGCACGCAGAGAGAAGTTGCCCTGCACCCACCGCAGATCAAGGGCACTGGGCGGCTGTGTTCTCCCGGCATGCACCCGCAGATTCCTGCAGGTCTGGGGCGCTGTGTCCAAAACATACCCTTAGGCTATGTACATGCATTTATTAGTTGCAGATGAATTCTCTGCTGCAAAAATCAATGTTGGCAGTAAAACACTACGTAAAAAGAGCCAATTTTTGTGTTTGTTTCACCCATTTATTTGAATGGGTGAACGATGCTGCAATGCTGAAGGAATTGATATGATGCAGATTTAAGTGTAACCACTTTGAAGGTTTAAATCTATAAGAAAAAAAACCAGCATGAGCATGCTTGCGATTTCGGAAATTCATTCACTTTGCTGTTGCTGTAAAACGCTGCATTTTTGTCAGTGGCAAAAAAGCAACAGCTGAAGAAGCCCTAGGAAGCACTGGCATCATTCTGTAAATCAGTTGGAGATGGTCAGTATGAAAACTATATTAAAAATCTACAATGAATCTGCTGACTTCCTGTTTGCCAGGGGTGTTGCACTCCTGGAGATTGAGAGTTTGGATGAACAAACACCACAGCCTGATCAGGTCTGGGGCTGTCCGGTCTAAACCTGATAGCCCCGGACCCAATTTTGACATAATACAGCCCTATGGGGCCGGATGGAACTGGATGGCAGCTATGTGCCATCCGGTTTCCATCTGTCCGGGAGGATCCGTGTGAATTCAGATTTTTCTCCCGGACATAAAAACATTGCTTGCAACGTTTTTATGTCCGGGGCAAAAATCTGCCCAAATCGGATCCTCCCGGATCTGGGGTGATCCAGCGCTCCCTAATATGGGATCCGGAAAACGGACGCCGGCTGCTGAAGTTTAGCAGTGAGCGCTGCTAAACTTCAGCACCACCAGCTATCCCCTGCAGAGATTTCAGGACCTCGGCTAGCTCCCCTCTAGCCATGATCTTGAAATTCCAGCAGATGCAACTGCGATCAGCTGCATCAGGCTGCGAACCGGATCGGAGGGTATCTTTGCCCTCTAGTTCTGTTTCTAGATCGGGTTCAGGGCTGTCCAGTTTTGAGCGGACAGCCCCGGACCTGATCAGGCCATGATGTGAACCCGGCCTGAGCAGATCCAGCCCAAGGTTCAGATTACCGCGAGCAGGCCCTATATCATAGAGCCTTCAAGCATCACAACCTCTTTACCCAGGTACTCCGGCATTCTGAGTTTGTATAGTGGCCGGTACCTTGGCAACAAGCTGTCCACTATAAATTTGAGAATGGTGAGGATTTTTTATAGCAATTAAATTGAAACATTTCTTATTTTTACAAGTAGTTGTCATGAGAACAACTCTAAATAGACAGACATACTTCATAGTGGTAGAATGAGTCAGTTATCACCCGCCACCTATTTGACCGATTGCTATCGCTACTTTGGAAAAGAGAGTCTGCTCAACTTTCGAGTTGAAGAAATAATAGGCATAGTGACAGGGAGAAAAGCAGATCTATATAATAATAGGTGCTGACAACAAAGGATATATTTCAGCAGTGCATGAATCTATACACTAGTGGAATGAAATTATGTTCCCTGCAATACACGTAAATGGCTGCAACGTCTTGGTCTAGGTGAGGGAAGAGTGGGGAAATGACATGTTAGAAAACAAAATGAGAGATTACCAGCGAGAATGGAAAAGCGCTACAGAGGAGAAGGTGGTAAGAGGACATTAATTGATAAGGGAAGAGAAGAGAAGCGTTGTTCAATAGCTCACACTATGTTACATTGCTCATGATGAAAAAAGCCCCAAGTTATGAGGCTGTCTGCAGACAGTACAATAAATAAGCTAAAAATAAGAGATTAAAATCCTTTTTGCCATGTGCGTAATCCTTCTCTTACCATTATTGCTTTTAGTTGTACTGCTTCCTAAGGAGCTTTTCGAAACACGCCTTGCACACATTGCGCATTAAATTAGTACAGTGAGGAAGACTAGGATTAAACAATGTATGCTGACAGCAAAATGCAGGATGCAATTGTGATCTTTAACTCTTCCACATCCAATCCAAACTGATGTTTTTGTCATGTACTGTACTGGCACATACTGTGCACTATTTGGAAAATTATAGAAATCATAGTATAACGAACAAACCTCTCATTTTTTGAAGGTCACAAGCAACTTTTAATAATACTTATTTTTAAAAGGCAGAACCCTATTAAGATATGAGCTAGTGATATAGCTTGTTAACAGCCATTGGTCTGACAGATTTACATTATTTACACCAGAAAACAGCATGAACCATAAAGGATCTGGACAAGCTCATGTTTAGAAGAAAGTTAGGTTATTAGTGCATCATGACCAACATATATAACCAGCGTGTCGGCAATCCATAGACGGAGCAGGATGAATGCCCAGATTGGCGTGAACAGCAAATCTTGCAGTTGGATTATTTATTTTTTAAAGTAGGTTTATAGTGCACAGACTTCCCAGAATACACAAAAATTATTAACTTTATACATTCTCTTAGCATTCTACTCCAATGGGTTTAGTATGTTATCCCAAAAGCTTCAAGTTCTCCTAACATCCAGTCCAATGCTATTCTCAGACGTCAGATGAAACTTGGCCAAACATGATATCTACTGGATCAGATCTAATCTACAGAGGTCTTTCCTCTGAAGGATGTGACGGAGATATATGGTGAAGTTTTATTCTCTATAAATTGAAACCACTAATGGCCACTTTACACGTCCCAACATCGTTTCGATATTGGATACAACGGCACGGGAGCGCGCACTTTTTTGGCTGAAATCCAAGATCGCATAGGAGATGTCACACAGGGAGATATCAGCAGGCAACAAAACTGCGATGTATATGCCCCCTTGTACATGCGACCCAGGTACGACCACTTAACATGGGAGAGAATAGGGGAAGTTGTTCTCCAAGTCATTGTTGGACTGTCACACAGCACGATCCGGCCAGATCGTCCATCCAATATCGGGCAGTTGGAGAGCCTGCTCATTTCTTCCCCGATATCGTTTTGGCATCGTTCTTGCGTCGCATTGGGCATTTACACCACTCAACGCACAAACAATATCGGCGCCAACGCATGAACCATGTGACTTTTTATTGGAGTTGGACGCCGATATCGGGACGTGTAAAGTGGCCATAAGGGATGCTTTAGGCTGTGTTCACACTGGGCGTTTTTGGGCTGTTTTTGCTCAACAGTTTTTGTAGCCAAAACCAGCAGTGGGTGATTAAATCCAGAAGTGGTGACGTGTTTCTATTAGACTTTTCCTCTGATTGCTCTACTCCTGGTTTTGGCTACAAAAACTGATGAGCAAAAACAGCCCAAAAACGCCCAGTGTGAACACAGCCTTACACACACCAACTTCTGTGTCCAACTTCTGAACAGATCTCTGGTTGCAGTGAAATCATGGACACATTGTTCCATGTATACACAGCCACAAAATGGAACAATGTGTCCATGATTTCACTGCAACCAGCAAATTGCCAGTGAAATTGCCTAGCAATATTGCCGCGTGTTACGCTTCCTTTAAGGTACCGTCACACGCAGCAATTTTCTAGCAATTTCACTGGCAATTTGCTGGTTGCAGTGAAATCAGGGACACATTGCTCCATTTTGTGGCCGTGTACAAATGGAACAATGTGTCCATGATTTCACTGCAACCAGCAAATTGCCAGTGAAATTGCTAGCAAAATTGCTGCATGTGACGGTACCTTTAGATAACTCAGGCAAATGTGTAAGGGCTGCTTTACACACACCAACTTCTGTGTGCAACTTCTGAACAGATTTCTGGTTGCAGTAAAATCATGGACACATTGTTCCATGTATACACAGCCACAAAATGGAACAATGTGTCCATGATTTCACTGCAACCAGCAAATTGCCAGTGAAATTGCCTAGCAATATTGCCGCGTGTGACGCTTCCTTTAAGGTACCGTCACACGCAGCAATTTTCTAGCAATTTCACTGGCAATTTGCTGGTTGCAGTGAAATCAGGGACACATTGCTCCATTTTGTGGCCGTGTACAAATGGAACAATGTGTCCATGATTTCACTGCAACCAGCAAATTGCCAGTGAAATTGCTAGCAAAATTGCTGCATGTGACGGTACCTTTAGATAACTCAGGCAAATGTGTAAGGGCTGCTTTACACACACCAACTTCTGTGTGCAACTTCTGAACAGATTTCTGGTTGCAGTAAAATCATGGACACATTGTTCCATGTATACACAGCCACAAAATGGAACAATGTGTCCATGATTTTACTGCAACCAGAAATCTGTTCAGAAGTTGCACACAGAAGTTGGTGTGTGTAAAGCAGCCCTTACACATTTGCCTGAGTTATCTAAAGGTACCGTCACATGCAGCAATTTTGCTAGCAATTTCACTGGCAATTTGCTGGTTGCAGTGGAATCATGGACACATTGTTCCATTTGTACACGGCCACAAAATGGAGCAATGTGTCCCTGATTTCACTGCAACCAGAAAATTGCCAGTGAAATTGCTAGAAAATTGCTGCGTGTGACGGTACCTTAAAGGAAGCGTCACACGCGGCAATATTGCTAGGCAATTTCACTGGCAATTTGCTGGTTGCAGTGAAATCATGGACACATTGTTCTATTTTGTGTCTGTGTACAAATGGAACAATGTGTCCATGACTTCACTGCAACCAGCAAATTGCCAGTGAAATTGCCTAGCAATATTGCATAGTGTGAAAGTACCCTAAGACTAGCTTCACACCATGGTTTTCGTCTGTCAGGTTGGATCCTGTTTTTTGCAGGATCCACAGGACAGAACAGGTTTTGCACAAAGTGTGGCCAAATATGCCCTCCGATCCTGTTTTTTGCAGGATTTGTTTTTTGCTTCTGTCCATGGTCCTGAAGTCTGCCTGCGTCTGCTCTGCCACTGTCCTTAGTGCTGAATTCACAGCCTAGTGCTGTCCATGGTGCTGAAGTTAGACCGCCAGGATTCCTGAGCATGCTTGGTGCATAAAAACGGATCTGGGAAACAATCCGGCACCATACACTCCCATTATATGGGAACCGGATTGTGCTGGAACCGATTCTGTCCAGTTTTGTCCGATTTTTTGCACCGGAGACAAAAAATGCTGCAGGCTCCGATTTTGTGGACGGTGAAAAACCTGACAAAACCGGATCAGGCACAGAATACACAAAACCTGATGGCCAAATAAGACCAATCTGGCACAATAGGGATACATGGGAGGCAAAACCGGATCAGGTTCTGTCCGGTTCAAACCAGACAGAACCTAATGCACAAAATTGTGGTGTGAAGCTAGCCTAAGGCTGCATTCACACATTGCGTATTTTGCTGCGCTTTTTTACGCGCACTTTTCAAAATACGCAATGTGCCTTTTGTCTGCCTGCAAAGTGAATGGGAAATATGGGATACATATCACATGACCGCGAGCAGCCAATCAACGCTGGGAACGCCCCGGGAACGCCCCTCTGACGTCACCACAGGTCCTGTCAGAACACCTCTCACATGGAACCGGAGACCGAACACTGGAAAAGGCGTCGGACAGGTGAAGTATTTCATTCTTTTTTATTTTTCATACATTTGCTTTTGTTTAATTAAGATTTCACAGTGTATATTAATACACAGTGAAATCTAATGGGGCTGTCACAGCTGTCACAGAGGGGAGCAGGAAGCCAGATTCTTCCTCCCCTCTGTGACATCACTGCGCTTTCTGGAGTAAAGAAAGCGCAGTGTGTGAAAGCCCCTGCGTATTTTGTTGCGCTTTTTTGCGCGGGCCGAAAAACGCGGCAAAAAGCGCGCGCAAAAAAAGCGCAAAATATGCAAATGTGTCAACACAGCCTAAGACTTGTTTCACACTGCGTTTTTTTGCCTGATCAGGTTCGATCAGGTTTGTGTGCCAAAACCAGAAGTGTCTCCAAAACTCAGAACAGGTGTCAATCTTTCAATTATAATTTTTCTCTGCAAGTTTCACTCCTGGTTTTGGCACAAAAAACCTGATGAACCTGATCAGCGAAAAACTGCAGTGGGCTGGTTTCCACACTACTGTTTTGTTTTTTTTTTTCAAATCAGGCAAGATCAGGTTTTTCAGCAAAACCCTGATCCTTTCAGGATCCAGTTTTTTTGACCATTCACTTTAATGATGTTAGGGGGCAACCTGAAGCAATAGGATTCTACCTGACATCATTAAAGTGAATGGGCAAAAAAATGGAACCTGAAAGCATCAGGTTTTTGCTATAAAAAACCTGATCTTGCTTGATTTAAAAAAAATTAATAAAACAGTAGTGTGAGTCCATCCTAAGGCTCCTATGTATCCCTATGGTGCCGGATTGGTCCTATTTGACCATCCGTTTTTGTGTATTCTGTGCTGGATTCATTTTTATCCGGTTGTTCACTGTCCCCAAAATCGGAGCCTGCAGCATTTTTTGGATCTGGTGAAAAAAATGACAAAATCGGACAGAAACGGATACGGGGTGATCTGGCGCACATGACATGGGAGTCTATGGGTGCTGGATCTGTGAAAAAATCAGATTGTTTCCTGGATCCGATTTAATCCTCAGAGCATGCTCAGAAACCTGCTGTGCAAACTTCAGGACCATGGACAGCAGGATTTCAAGCAAAGGCTGTAGTTTCAGCACCATGGAGAGCAGTAATGCAGACACAGTAAACAAACAAGAGATAAGGAGCGCTAAGTGAAGATCTTTTTGACAATTTTTGAGGGGTTCCATCATAGAGTTTCTCACCTGTGTCTGTTGTGCACCGCCCTACACAACTGAGGTGAGAGATTATATGTAATATATGTAATGCAGACATAATGCAGACTTCTGCACCATGGACAGCAGCAGAAAATGAATCCTGTTAAAAACAGGATCGGAGGCCATATTTGGCCACACTTTCTGCACATCCTGTCCTGTCTGTGTCATCCTGCAAAAAACAGGATCCACCCTGAGAGACAAAAACCGTGGTGTGAAGCCAGCCTAAAGAGTTTAGGACCATAAATATGTAAGATTCTAGAAAAGTGGCGCATTTGGAGGCTTGTGCATTATAATCACTATTCTTATGGAAATGTCACCTACATTTTGTTAAATCAACATTTTTTTTATTTAGGCAGATTTTGACATATAATGTATAACTCAACATGAAATGCAGAATTTACCATATAATGTATTACTAGTCTTAGGCTGCGTTCACACATTGCGTATTTTGCTGCGCTTTTTTACGCGCGCTTTTCAAAATACGCAATGTGCCTTTTGTCTGCCTGCAAAGTGAATGGGAAATTCACTTTGCAGTGCAGACATTGCGTAAAAATACCCAGTGCGTTTTCCGGGAGAAAACGCAGCTCCGTAAACAATTGATATGTCAATTGTTTACGCAGCTACTTCTGCGTATTCTCCCAGAGGGGAGGAAGAATCCTGCTTCATCCTCCCCTCTGTGACAGCTGTAGCCGCCCATTAGACTTCACAGTGTATTAATATACACTGTGAAATCTAAATTAAACAAAAGCAAGTGTCTGAAAAATAAAAAAGAATCAATACTTCACCTGTCCTACGCCTGCTGCCGCTGTGCGATCCCCGGTTCCAAGTGAGATCTCTTCTGACAGGACCTGTAGTGATGTCAGAGGGGCGTTCCCGGGCACTCGCGGTCATGTGATACATATCACATGACCACGAACAGCCAATCAGCGCTGGGAACGCCCCAGGAACGCCCCCCCTCTGACGTCACCACAGGTCTTATCAGTACACCTCTCACTTAGAACCGGAGAGCTGGAGAAGGCACCGGACAGTGGGAGAAGGCGTCGGACAGGTGAAGTATTCATTCTTTTTTATTTTCCATACATTTGCCTCTGTTTAATTTAGATTTCGCAGTGTATATTAATACTCTGTGAAATCTAATGGGGCTGTCACAGAGGGGAGGAAGAAGCTGGATTCTTCCTCCCCTCTGTGACATCACTGCGCTTTCTGGAGTAAAGAAAGCGCAGTGTGTGAAAGCCCCTGAGTATTTTGTTGCGCTTTTTTGCGCGGCCGAAAAACGCGGCAAAAAGCGCAGCAAAATACGCAAATGTGTGAACGTAGCCTTAGGCTTTATTCACACATCAGTATTTTGATCAGTATGACATCATTATTTATATGCCAAAACTAGGAGAGTCAACAAAACACAGAACTTGTTAATCTTTCAATTATTGTTTCTCTGTTCCACTCCTAGTTTTGGCACACTAACACTGATGCAAAATGCAAACTAAATTCTGATGTGTGACTGAGGCCTTATTTAGTGATTTCTGTGGTGTTTTGTTTTATTCAAAAGGTGTTGTATATGTATAATAACATACATGTATATGTATAGTAATATTAACATGATTTGATTTATCCAGGATGGAACGAGAAGCAATGTATACACAACGCAAAGCTGAAAGAGCCACTCTCCGGAGTCACTTCAGAGACAAGTACCGTTTACCCAAGGTAAAAACTAACATTTATAACCAAGGAAATTGAAGAAAGGAAGTACAGAAAGATCACCATTTACAGTATATGGGCATATAACCAAATTCTGGTAGCCTATAGACCCATTTTAATGAATATATGTCAGCTGTACTTGCAGACATTTACTTCTACAAGCTTACTACATTATATTTAGATGCTTTTTCAAACAGGTTCCTTGGGGGATGAATTTGAACATTCATGAAAAGCCTCTCACTGTCTCAAGAACATTATTTGAAAAGTGTAAAAGTCTTACATTTTCCTAATATTACAGTAGTTTACTTTAAAGAGAAATGATCACACATTTGCCAGTAAGTAATGTTAGATAAAAGCCTATGCAGGAGCGCACCATCCCGCTGCCTCCAATTTTCTAGCTTATGGAAGGGCGTTGTGTTCTTGCTGACTGGCAGTTCGAACCTGTGGCATAGTTGTGCTGTTGCCTGAACTTTGTGCTCTCCTGTGCTGCAAGCAGATCCAGCAATCTGGCCAGCTTCAGAGCAGCACTTAAAGGTTTAAAGAGGACCTGTCACACCCCACCCCCCACGGACATGATACTAAGGGCAGCACTGAATGCAGCATGTCTGCTGCATTCAGGCAAGGGGTCTCCCATGTATAATGGCGGCTGGTACCCGAGATAATGGTTTAGTAAAACTTACAAGCTGGAGCGAAGTAGGCTGTCCCTGGTGCGGAAGCCTGTGTCTCTGTGCCGCCTCCCTGATGCTAATCACGTCATCCTCGCTCTATCTCTGCTCTCTGTGCTGGTGATGCAGGCAGAGCGAGGTAATTCTTATCCCCGCCCCTGGCCGGCTGTCCCGCCTCCTGCTGTGATGTCAGAGCATTTCCCCGCCCAGCTCCATAACATAACATGCAGCTGGGCGGGAAAAATTTGATGTCACAGCAGGGAGGCGGCACAGAGACACGGGCTGTCACATCAGGGACAGCCTACTTGGCTCCAGCTTGTAGGTTTTACTAAACTATTATCTTGGGGTACCGGGTGCCATCAGATATGGGGGACCCCTTGCCTGAATGCAGCAGACATGCTGGATTCAGTGCTGCTCTTAGCTCAACATGTATGGTTGGTAACAGGTCCTCTTTAAGTAGAAAGAGCTTGTAAGTGCTGTGCTCCTTACCTAGTTGACCTGCACTAACAGACAGTAGCAATTGCAACATGCAATCTAGGCAACAAGTGGTAAACTATAAAAAAAATCTATTCATTTATGGATGGAGAACATTTTTGATAACAAGTAAATTGCAATATTGTTCAGTAATCCACTGGCTTCAGAGCATCACAAGCTTTACAGCAGGGTGGGGAGTCTCAGGCACTAGGCCTCGATTACTTTTTTGCGGCCCCCGGGCAGATTCCGGGGGACCACAGTGCTCAGGCTGGCAGACGTGTTTTGGCGATTGTCTGCCCTTTAAATCCAGCTCTCCAGTGATCTCTATGCCCCAGCCTCAGGCACCCCAGTGAGGTATATGCTCTCAGCCTCTCCTGTGATGTCTATGGCTCTAGCAAACCTGGAAAAGCAGTTGAGAAGCAACATGGCCAATATCACCTGTGCCAAAGAGAAGCAGCCCCAGCCACCACAGTAGGGGTGATAAGATTGTTTAACCAAATACAGTGGGCAATTTTTCAAGTTGATAATTTTGTACGGCCCCTGAAGGATTATAGAAATTTCCAAATGGCCCTCAGCAGAAAAAAGGCACACATGAAGGACTGTGACTGGAGGGGAGGGTCAAAACCATATGCTGAAATTAATTATGCTCAATATTAATATTAACATACTCATTTTAATTATTATGTTAGATTATTGTTAATTGTATCTCTTACTATTGAGCAGAATTAAGAATGCTGACAACCCTCTTTATACAGTATGAATGCACACACAGACCCCTATATACAGAATGAGTGCTCACATAGCCCCCTACAGTGGGTACGGAAAGTATTAAGACCCCTTTACATTTTTCACTCTTTGTTTCATTGCAGTCATTTGGTAAATTCAAAAAAGTTCATTTTTTTCTCATTACTGTACACTCTGCATCCCATCTTGACTGAAAAAACCCCAGAAATGTAGACATTTATGCACATTTATTAAAAAAGAAAAACTGAAATATCACATGGTCATAAGTATTCAGACCCTTTGCTCAGTATTGAGTAGAAGCACACTTGAGCTAGTACAGCCATAAGTCTTCTTGGGAATGATGCAACAAGTTTTTCACACATGGATTTGGGGATCCTCTGCCATTCTTCCTTGCAGATCCTCTCCAGTTCCATCAGGGTGGATGGTGAACGTTGGTGGACAGCCATTTTCAGGTCTCTCCAGAGATGCTCAATTGGGTTAAGGTCAGGGCTCTGGCTGGCCAAGTCAACAATGGTCAGAGTTGTCCTGAAGCCACTCCTTTCTTATTTTAGCTGTGTGCTTAGGGTCATTGTCTTGTTGGAAGGTGAAACTTCGGCCAAGTTTGAGATCCAGAGCTTTCTGAAGAGGTTTTCATCCAGGATATCTCTGTACTTGGCCGCATTCATGTTTCCTTCAACTACAACCAGTCGTCGAGCTGAAAAACACCCCCATAGCATGATGCTGCCACCACGTTTCACTGTTGGGATTGTATTGGGCAGGTGATGAGCCGTGCCTGTTTTTTTCCACACATTCCCCTTAAAATTATCACCAAATAGTTATTTGGACTCATCAGACCAAAGAATCTTATTTCTCATAGTCTGGGAATCCTTCATGTGTTTTTTTGCAAACTCTATGCGGGCTATCGTATGTTTTGCACCGAGGAACGGCTTCCATCGGGCCACTCTGCCACAAAGGCCCAACTGGTGGAGGACTACAGTGATAGTTGACTTTGTGGAACCTTCTCCCATTTCCCTACTGAATCTCTGGAGCTCAGTCACAGTGATCTTCGCGATCTTCTTTACTTCTCTCACCAAGGTTCTTCTCCAATGATTGCTCAGTTTGACTGGATGGCCAGGTCTAGGAAGACTTCTGGTGGTCCCAAACTTCTTTTATTTAAATATTATGGAGGTTACTGTGATCTTAGGAACCGTGAGTACTGCAGAAATTCTTTTGTAACCTTGGCCAGATCTCTGCCTTGACACAATTCTGTCTCTAAGCTCCTTGAGGAGAAACTAGAGGAAAGAAACAGCGCACATAGGGTCTTAACCGATAAACAATAGGATATTGAGGTAATAACAAATATGCTCACGTTGTGTGAGACACAACCACTACACATGCCTTGGCTGCAGCGAACCACCTGTTGATAAAAGAATGTAACACGTTGTGTAGATGGATGGAGATAATCACGCCGTCAATCAAACAAATGTCAGTCCGGAGTAAAAGAAAGGAGCCTTTATTTCCCCAGGCTTAGCTTTTCCCTTAGGAAGTGTGAAGTGCCACACGAAACGCATAGGAATAAAGGCTCCTTTCTTTTACTCCGGTCTGACGTGTTTGATTGGCGGCACGATTAACTCCATCCATCTACACAACGTGTTTACATTCTAAGTTCCTTGGGCAGTTCCTTTGAGCACATGATTCTCATGTGGTCTGACATGCACTGTGAGCTGTGAGGTCTAATATAGAAAGGTGTGTGCCTTTCCAAATCAAATTCTATCAGTTTAATTAAACACTGCTGGACTCTAATGAAGGAGTAGAACCATCTCAAGGAGGATCATAATGTAATGGGCAGCATGTGACTTAAATATGAGTGTCTGAGCAAAGGGTCTGAATACTTATGACCATATGATATTTCAATTTTTCTTTTTTAATACATTTCCAAAAATGTCTACATTTCTGGGTTTTTTCAGTCAAGATTGGGTGCAGAGTGTACATTAATGAGGGAAAAAAAATGAAGTTTTTTTGAATTTACCAAATGGCTGCAATGAAACAAAGAGTGAAAAATTTAAAGGGGTCTGAATACTTTCTGTACCCACTGTATATGCAGTATGAGCGCACAAAGAACCCCCTATTTACAGCATGAACTCCTATATAAAGGATGAGCCCAGACAGTCCTGCTATATACAGTATGAGCCTATATAATAATATATTTATCCATTTATATAGCGCTATTAATTCCATATATTGTATATATTCCATATATACAATATGACCCTCGCATAGCCTAATAAATACAGGATGAGCCCTCACATAACCTCCCTATTTACAATATGAACCCTCACATAGCATCCCTATATACAGGATGAGTCCTCATATAGCCTATATAAAATACTAGCTATAGAGAACCGGTGATGTCTGGGCATAGTAAATAGGCCTCTTGCTGTATACTGGGGGCTGTGTGTGGCCTCCTGTTGTGTACTGGGGGCTGTTTAGTGATCTCCTGCGGGATACTGAGGATGGTAACTAACTGTTCTTAGTTATAATAAAATAGAATGATTATTTTGCACATAAAAACATTTCCCCGGAGGGAGGCCATATGCATTCATGAAAGAGGCGGGGCTATGTGTGCACATAGGCTAACATTCCAATGTGACATCACAATAATAAAGAGGTCATAATATAGGGGTGGGGCTAACCAGAGGGGGTGGAGCCATATGCTTCCATGAAGGGGTGAGGTTAAAAATGGTAGAGCTATGTAGAGGCGGTGCTATGTGGAGGGGTGGTGATATGAAGTGGGCAGGACTATCTGGAGGGGGCAGAGCTATGATACATAAAGCAGCAGGACTAACCAGAGAGGCGGGTCTATATGCAGGGGCAGACTATGAAGTGGGCATGGCTATGGGCGTGGCACTATGAAATGGGCATGGCAATGTGGAGGGGTGTGGCTATGATACATAGCCCCTATATATACAGGATGAGCTCTCACATAACTTCTCTGTATACACAATGAACTTCCAACATAGTCCCCTATATACTGGCTAAGCCTCACCTAGCCTCCTATTTACAGGATGACCTCTCACATAACCTACCTATATACAGGATGAGCCCTCACATGGCTCCTTATATGCTATATGAGCCCACATATAGCCTCCCTATATAGAGGATAAGCCATCCCATATCCCCTATATACAGAATGAGTCTTCACATAGCCCCATATATACAGACAAAATAAGCCCTCACATAGCCCCCTATGTACATACAGGCACACTTCACTTCTGTTCCCTCAGAGCTTTGCTCTTATCCCAAGGGCTCCAACATACAAGCACCAGCACAATGGCATCACTTATTCATAGGGATATTATTGCATTAATCCAAATGGGAAAATACTTGCACAATAACACATCTGACTGAGCAGGCTGTGATGTTTATCTGGAACATTAAAGGGGGTTTCCAGGCTTATCATGAAAGTCTGCAGTTAATTTATGAAGACTGGACTTAAGAATCCTCACATGAAACGTAGCAAGTATTCTCTGGAGGCTGGACTGAGTGGTCAGGTGATTGCAAGTATGTGACATGCATACTGTCAGCCACAATATGCAGTCAGTATGCATTTAGCATATTTGAGGTCACAAAGGTCTCGCCACCAGCATGCGCTGAGGATTCACACATCTGTAGTCACATAAAGTGACTGCAGACTTTCCTTATAAGCTTGGGCAGCCACTTTAAGCATAAAGATAACAAAGAAATACCCTATTTTAAAAAATAAATACTACTTTAGCGGATGCCATAATGTGATTGTACTGTTGGGATAATGTACAGAGTCATCATTTAGTTGTGCACAAAGCCTACTTTTTCCAAATCTCATCATTCCTGTCTAAGTTTTATCCAGTGTCCAGTGGTGTTTAAGTGTTTCTTTCTTCTGATATAGAGTGACGTTGATGAAACTCAGATCCAATTAGCTGGTGGGGATGTTGAACTACCTAAGGAGCTGGCTAAAATGATTGAAGAAGATAATGAAGAAGAAGAAGGAAAATCATCAGTCATTGGACAACTGACCAATATCCAGAATATTGATTTGGACTCAATTAAGGGGAAGGCCCAGTCAACACTGGATGATCTGAAGCAATCAGCTGAAAAATGTACTCTCATGTGACTTTATCTAAACCTCTAAAAGATTTCAGTTTGCTGATGGCCAACAAACATCCTGAAATTCCAAACCTAGTTACCAACAAAAAATACGCTGGGGAGGCATTGCCCTCAACAAGTCCTTACATTTGAAATGGTTCATTCCAAAAACCATGAGACAAGATAGTTCTTGATCATGTAGAAAAGAATGTATTTGATTAACTATATTGAAGCTAATAAAAAAAAATATTCAGTATATTATCACTTACCAACATGGTCATTCTCCAGCTGAGTGCAAAACAGGCGTCATGGTTTGCCTGGGTTTGTCTGACTATAAAGCCTCGTCTTTTCTTATGGAGGCCTCTGTCAGTGGAGATGGGTTTTTACCACCCAACTTTTGGCACTTTATTGATCGTGGTTGTTTAATAGCCTGTTTAGACAAAATGACCATACTGCAGATGCACACTGAACGTTCAGTAATAGATCGTTCTGTGCACATAGGCTGTCATTCTTTGCACAGGATGATGCGCTGCCCAAGAACGATGATCTTATCAGAAAATCAGAAGATAATTTCACCCAACGAGTGAATGTCCATTGGGTAATTGCAGCCTGTATTCATTGTGTGGTTATTGGGAAGAGTGGTTCTATCAACACCTGTTCCAACTAATCATGCGGTGTATACAGGTTCATACACTATGTTTTCTAGTATCAATTCCATGATCATTAATAATACATAAAACACTGTATCCTTCAAGTCCAAAAAAAAGTGTACACAAAACAATAGATCTCATACCCATACTGCTGATGAAGGGTATAATGTATACATCCTCCTATAGGGAGGGAAGTTATTACACGGATTATCTGACTTGTGTTGTACTACGTTCATGTCACAATTGTTGGGCAATAATACTAACCAGTTTATTGTAAAAGTTTGATTGTTCTTTTGTGATATAAAATGTAATGTTTTTTCCTGGTGTACCAAAAGGATGTAGTATCTGAACAGATTGTTTTTGTATACTCAGTGGACCTTTATTAACCCAATTTCAATTTTTTTTTTTAAAGTTTTTATTTTTAATAGATAAAGCACACAACTATTTAAAAGGAAGCTGTCATGGAGTTAACCTGCAGGTTACTAGCATTCTAATTCTGAGCGGCCACCACCCTGAAAGCCCAGCTACTGGGCGGAGATGAAGTTTATTCCTTCTGGCAGCCTTCAACTTTCATTAATTGGGGCATAGCTGAAGAAGTTTTGGTCAGTAAACTGTGGCGGTGACTGTAACTACACCACGGCACTGACTGACAGCCAGTTCTGTACTGATGCAGTGTAGAGTCGGCTGTCAGTCACTGCTAGGAATGCTTACAGTGGCTACTATGTACTGAGCGGTGACTGAAGCCAAGCTGTCACGCCTCTTTGACTGAAATGCAGAGGCTGGGTGAGGAATAATCTTATTATTTTCTCCCATTAGGTTTGGCACCTTTATGGCAGGTTCTCTTTAAAACGATTATCTAGCTCCTGACCTGGACAACAAAGAGTTGCTTTATACAGTGCCACTGCTGTCCAAGCACTGGTATTACATTTCACTGCACTGTGAAGTAAGGGAAGCCCTTTATCAGTATTGTGCCGTCCATTTTTATTCACAACCTCTCTAAATTGAGGCTATGTAAATAACCGTAAAGGCTCAGGGTAACCGTGGCATCTCATAAGGATGATGTACTAGGCATATACAGTATGGATATACATATACAAAAGTACACTAACACAACAGTGGCTAGTACGCGTATATTATATCTTTTAAAGGGGTCATTAGGGATTACATATTATTTGGCCAAATGGCTGCTGCTGTAACAAATATGTAACTAAATATTAAAGGGGTCATTAGGGATTACATATTATTTGGCCAAATGGTTGCAGCTGTAACAAATATTAAACTCAGTCAGCAATACTCCCCCTTGGCAGGTTGAGCACTGCCTCTCTGCTATTTATTGAAAGGATACAGAGGTGTCGTCACAACTACAGCACATGACTGCGGCAGCCAAGACTGGGCTCAACGACTACAATCTCATAACCACCGAGCTCGGTGATTGGCTGCAGTGGTCATGTGTACAATATTTGTAATGTCTCTGTTGCAGTTGGTCAAGACAAACCGGAGCAATGGCCGCCTGCAGAATGCGAGTATGGGTATTTTCTACATTCACAATCCTATGACCAAATAAAAATCAATACTGGACAACCCTTTTGACGGGAAGCCTGCTTCAAAAAAGGACACTGTTTAAATTAGGCTTTGTGGAAAAAAAGGGTAGTCCACTACTTAATCAATTCAGGGCCCCCATACAAATTTAGGACAATGAATTTTCATGTCCAGCAGCTGCGCCTTTTCAGTGATGTCGGCACTTCTTGTCCCGATGGGCGATATAAAATATCTCTGCCATGTGACCACCGTAGCCAGTCAGTGCTGCAGCTCACCAATATTCCATCAGAGCTCATGTCCTTTATGTGTCCTTTGTAAACCATTTTACAATGGAAATATAGATATCGGGGATGATGTACCTTTGTGTTGTCCATATCCCCTCAAAATTTGTCACAGTGCTTTGTAACCTTTCAAATAAGATAAGACAAAGAGAACAGAACTAGTCTAAGCAGTGTAAATGATGTACTACTAATGAAGTAGTTCTAAAGAACACCATATACATTAAACTTAAGGTGCCGTCACATGCATTAATCCGATGAACGATTTTGTTAGCGATCGCTCGTGCATGTGATCGCTAACAAAATTGTTCAGATCGCTGGTGAGCTGTCACACAGGCAGACTCACCAGCGATCAGTAGACCACCGACATCGTGGAAATTATTTAAATATCGTTTCCACGATGCCTTGCTCCCGCTGCCAGGCTGCGGTAAGCGGGAGCAGGCTGATCTCCAAGGTAAACTGCGGGTATCTAGGCAGCGCGCTCTGCCTAGATACCCGATATATACCTTGGTTACCAGCCTCCTCCGCTCACCGGCTGGTATCCAAGTTACCCACTGTGTACCTTGGATACCAGCCCGTGAGCGGAAAAGGCTGGAAACCAAGGTATACCTTGGAGACCAGCTCCCAGCGCTTGCAGAGAGGCGCTGGTTTATCGGTCGTCTCCCGGTGTCACACGCAGCGATGATGCGTGTCCACTGGGCGACCAACGATTGATTCGAGGACAGGACCTCAAATCAAACGATGAACGATCAGCTGACTGATTGTTTGTAGTGTCACACGCAACGATGTTGTTTCGACATCGTTCAAGCGTCACAAAACATGTGGCTTCTGAACAATATCGGCAGCTATATCGTTACATGTAACGGTACCTTTAGTCTCACTTGCAAACTTTGGTAGGACTGTCTGACAATCTAATTTGCATGGGAGCTTGACTATACCATGACAGATAAAATACCGTGAGGGTAAGGCTTGACAGTTCCAACGTAAACGCCCTATCCTTTTTGAGCTCCCGAGAAGCAAGCAGCTTTTAAATGAATCTGGAAGAGACTTTCCCCACTCTACTTTATGAAAATACATGAGTGCTTTGCTGACAGTTATCTAAGGTGTATGAGAACAATAAAGATCTTTTTTTAAGTTGTCCAAAGCTCACATCACCCATTGGAAAAGTAATATCTGCTTGCAACAACTTTGGTAGTTACAATCAAACACCATTTTATAATTTGATGTCAATCTATCATGTTAAAAATAGGTTTTAATGCACAAAATTCTCATTTCAGTTCCTGTTTTAAATGGGTCCGTTCTTTCTAGAATCAGTGCCACATTTGTCCAATGGTTGTGGATGGTACTGCAGTTGAATGTGAGAAGCGGCTGGAGAATATGTATCAATGACTTCAGACAGCTCAGTTATAAAACAGTTGACTGGTTATTTCAATATTGGTACGTTGCTTAACGGATCCCCACAAAAAACACATAACATTGATGGTAAGTCGGTTCTTACTGTGAAAAACTTTAATCTGCCTATACCACACTTTTGCCTTTTCTGCTCCTTCAGGAAAAGGATTTTTTCTTCTCTGCAAACATGAATATTTGTGATTTTCCCCTTTTCCCCTTCTATTAATCACATGATTTTTACTCTCATTATCAAGTCATGAACACAGACCTAAGGTGAAGGTACAGGTTATAGTAAGGCGGGTGAGCTACCCCGGAAGGAAACTGTCACTGTGCTGATAAAACTGGCGGGCCTACAAACTCTATGCTAATGCTAGCTATGCATATTACCATAGGATGAATTTGCCGATTTTGGTGGACCCAGAAGATCATCTAAGGTGTATGGGAGGGTATTCCAACTTGTCCCTGCTAGAGTGGATGATTGGAGAAAGGAGGATCAAGCTGTGAGATTTCATTGAGCCAAAAAAGCTGTGAAAAGCGATGTTTGACTACATCTGTATTCACACTTACACGGAAAAATGGAGAGTACGCAGATGTGTACAACCGAACAGTCTACAGAACCATTGTTTTATTCATCCATGCACATATTAACTTCAACAACTGATTTGAGAGATTCGAAGCAGCCCTAATCTCCTCCATTTTGTGCTTTTGCCATAAAAGATTCGGAAGCTCCAGAAGCTGTAGGTTTCATTGCTAAAAGTCAATGAGACAAAAAGTTCACCCGGTCTACCTCCTTCACTTTTTAAAAACATATGAGAAAATAATGCATTCAAAACAGATGACTTCATGAAAAAAAAAGAAAAGTATTTGTTTTACACAAATGTAAAAATGGAAATAGAAGTGTGAATGTAGCCTAAGGGTTAGTCCTCTCAGGCATGTGCATGGGGGGGAATTAGATGAGATCTCGATCAGCTATCTAACAAATGACCAGCTTCAACTATCTGAAGAACTAATGGAGTTAAAAAATATGGCTTTATAAACTTACCAGACAAAGATTGAGTAACATTTTGTGCAATGTTATGATCTTATTGACACAAGCATCAGCAAGGCCTTAAAGTTACTTTTTCCGATGGGTGATACAGGTGTTGGATAACTCTGGCTCTTAAATGCAGTGATAAAATAAAATTAAGGGTATGTATCCTTCCTCATGTCTAACATTACATTTTATTTCTAGATGTGAAAATATAGAAACTCAGGAAAGGAGCAAAAAAATTTGCAAAGTACTGTATGCAAAAAACTAATATATATGAAATGAAAGAATAAAACGAGTGGTCTATTCATCACTAGAAAGGTATATGAGACGAATGTGCTCATCCAATGACTAAACACTTGCACAGCAAATCTAATATAACTCATTGGCGAAGTATCTGAAGATTGCGCCCTGGACGAGGACACCTCACTCCGCTCTGTGTCTCAGCACTGTATAGTGGTTTTGAGAGCTTTGTTTAGATCTGTGAGTTTTTGTAACAGTGATTTCTACATTTCTAACAACTTGATATTAAAAGAAATCTTTGGAATATTTGGTGCACTGGTTTTTTTTTCTGCTTACTATGGATTGAATTCTGTCTCATTAACATACAGCATTTATTTTTGGCAAATAGAACAGTTTTCCATTTCCGGAATCCATCCATCTGCTATCCAATGTGTCTTGGAATAAATGGCCTTATATTAGATATTATTAGATATTATATAAGATATTGAATGAAACTCAAAGTATATGCATGCACAACTAAAATTATTGAACATTTGACTGAATAAACATTAAACATTACAAGGACTGGATATTTGGCAAAATAAACAACGCAGCCTTGGAGAGGATCTTCAATCAGGCAGGCCCAGTGGTCAGAGTCTCTAGGACACTAATTTATAAGAAAACCTGGTGTCCAAGATTTCCATGTCTTTGAACAACATTGTTTAGACGTGGTAATGAGCCATAAAACCATCAGCGATGTTCAGTCTGTTCTGTATACAATTGAAACTTCTGATTAGCTTGGATTCACAGACTCTTCGATGTTTTTGGGATTTGAAATTACCCCTCAAAATTAAAACCTTCATATTATCAATGTTATGTCCCTGGTCAGCAAAATGCTCCGCTACTGGAAAATTGATTTTTTCGTGTGTAATTGTGTGACGATGAGACCTCATCCTTGCTCTTAGACGTTGCCCAGTGGAAAGGGATGAACACTTAAACCAGCTAAAAAAGACATTTTTAAACCAGGGCTACCACCCCACCTCCATTGAGGATCAGATCATTAAAGCCACAAGGATCCCTAGAAGTCAAGCGCTCCAATACAGAGAAAAAGAAGAGAACCATCGTGTTCCTCTGGTGGTGACCTACAACCCACAGCTTGAGGTACTAAGGAAAACTGCCAGGAAACTTTATCACATCCTACACAAGGATGACAGACTAAAAATAATATTCAAAGATCCTCCCTTGCTGTGCTACAGGCAGCCTGCCAATTTAAGAAACATCATGGTCCGAAGTTTGATGCCCTCGGATACACCAAAAGGAACTTATCCATGCAATGTGAAGAGCTGCAAAACCTGTGCTCACATAGAGACCAGAGACAGGATACTGATCCCCAACACACAGCAGGATCATAAGATTCCTGGGACTTTCACATGCTCCTCTTCCAATGTGGTACATTTAATTATGTGCACCATATGCCCAGTGGGGTCTTTTTATGTTGGGGAGACTGGGCAACGTCTAAGAGCAAGGATGAAGTCTCATCGTCACACAATTACACACGAAAAAAAATCAATTTTCCAGTAGCGGAGCATTTTTCTGGCCAGGGACATAACATTGATAATATGAAGGTTTTAATTTTGAGGGGTAATTTCAAATCCCAAAAGCATCGAAGAGTGTGTGAATTCAAGCTAATTAGAAGTTTCAATTGTATACAGAACAGACTGAACATCGCTGATGGTTTTATGGCTCATTACCACATCTAAACAATGTTGTTCAAAGACATGGAAATCTTGGACACCAGGTTTTATTATAAATTAGTGTCCTAGAGATTTTATGACCACTGGGCCTGCCTGATTGAAGATCCTCTCCAAGGCTGCTGTGTTTATTTTGCCAAATATCCTTGTAATGTTTAATGTTTATTCAGTCAAATGTCCAATCATTTAAGTTGTGCATGCATATATTTTGAGTTTCATTCAATATCTTGTCATACCATGCCTGATGAAGAGACCTGAGTCGTCTCGAAAGCTCGCCTTATAACATTATTTATTTAATTTTTGTTAGCCATTAAAAGGTATCACAACCACAAGATTTTTTATCTTGTTTCTCACACTAAGAACAATCAACATTTTCTCAACTGGCTAACACGGTACCAAACCTTTTTCTTCTTTTCCATCACAAACATCCAACGTCAACATCAGCAAGGGTTAATCCTAGCACCACAGGTCCTGATTAGGTGCACCTGGATAGGTACAACAAACTACTATAAGGCTGCGGGCTCACGATCAGTATGCACAGCGCCTTACCGCTGCATTGTAGAGTACCAGCATAGTGGATGGCATTTCAAGAAATCCCATTCTCACTATGCTGCTCCCAACTACGTGTTTTCAGCTGCAGTGCGTTTGCATCTCCGCAGCATGTTAATGCTATGGAGTTGAAAGCGGACACCATCGGGTGAGCAACGTGAAAAACCACCCTGCATCCACCGCAGATGGTGGGTACTGGGCGGCTGCGATCTCCCTGCACTCACCGTCGTGTTCCCGCAGGTCTGGAGGGTACTGCGTCCAAGGCACAGTGACTCCAAACCGTGAAAATATACCCTAACTTTGTTGATTGCTCAGTCAGCTTGGGGAAGCTGAGAAAAGTAGGTTGTTTTGGAGCTGGAGAGAGACAAGCCAGAATCTCTCTGAGATGAGACTACACAGGCAGTGTGCACCAAACTGCAAGTATCACTGGTTGCTATGGATGATAGCTTTGTTATGTGACAGAACAGACTAGCTCGGCCACGCCTAAGTAGCCAGAGTCTTCGCATGGGAAAAAAAAATCATTAATGGTAAACAGACTGTGTAGGAGGATTGCTTGTACTGCTCTATGGGTGAATCCATACTACTTTATTGTGCCAACCCTGAGAAAGGACTGTTTTGTCTTGTTTTTTATTCAAGGTTTGGCTAAAGAAATGCTGTTTACGTTATTCTGAAGATTATGCAAGGAAATAAACTTTAGCCTGTTTGACACAGAAACTCGCACCCGTGCAGATACCAAGCAAAGTGAGCCTGTATTGTGTGTGTATATATGTGTATATATATATATATATATATATATATATATATATATATATATATATATATATATATATATATATATATATACACATATACATACACACACACACACACACACGGGAGAATAAGAATGTAATATACTGCCAATTTTGCTCATTTTCCCACCTACAAATAATGCAGATGTTTGTAATTGTATAGCAGATAAACTTCAACTGTAAGAGACAGAATTTAAAAGAAAGATACAGAAAATCACATTGTATGATTTCTATATAATTAATTTGCAATTTATTGCATGAAATGAACATTTGATACAATAGAAAAACAAAACTTATATTTGGTATAGAAACCTTTGTTTGCAATTACAGAGATCAGATGTTTCCTGTAGTTCTTGACCAGGTTTGCACACACTGTGGTAGGGATTTTGGCCCACTCCATACAGATCTTCCAGGTTTCGGGCTGTTGCTGCGCAACATTGAATTTCAGCCCCATCCAAAGATTTTCTATTGGGTCCAGGTCTGGAGACTGGCTAGACCACGCCAAGAGCTTGAAATGCTTCTTACAGAGTCACTCCTTAGTTGCCCTGGTGTGTTTTGGGCCATTGTAATGTGTCATGGCTGAGTGTGCCAGCATTACAATGCTTTTACTGAGTGAAGGAAGTTGTTGGCTAAAATCTCGAGATACATGACCCCATTCATCCACTATTCAATACTGGGCAGTTGTCCTGTTCCCTCTGCAGAAAAAAACTCTAAAGTATGATGTTACTACCTTCATGTTTCACAGTTGGGATGGTGTTATTGGGGTTGTACTCATGCTTGTTCTTATTCCAAACACGATGAGTGAAGTTGATATCAAAAAGTTCTATTTTGGTCTCATCTGACAACATCAACTTCTCCCATGACTCCTCTGGATCAGATAGTCAGTGACAAGTTTCAAATGAGCATGAACATGTGCTGGCATGAGCAGGGGGACCTTGCTTGCCATACTAGATTTTAATCCATGACAGCATAGTAGGTTACTAACGGTAATCTTTGAGACAGTGGTCCCAGCTCTCTTCAGGTCATTGACCAGATCCTCCCATCTAATTCTGAGCTGATTCCTGAGCTTTCTCAGAACTATCCTTACCCCACGATGCGAGATCATGCACGAAGCTCCAGACTGAGGAAAATTGACTGTTCACTTTTGTTTCTTACATTTTCTAATAATTGTTGGCTTCTCACCAAAATCATTGCATATTGTCTTGTAGCCCATGCCAGGCTTGTGCAGGTCTACAATTTTGTCCTTAGACAGGTCTTTGGTAGGGATGAATGAACTGAACTTTAAACTTTTCACAGGCTTAACAAAACACTTCAGTATTCGGGTCCAAAGTAATGCGTTCAAACAAGTGCAATTAATACAAGTAATGAGAAGGACAGCTTCTTAAAGAAAAACTAGCAGGTCTGTGAGAGCCAGAAATCTTGCAGGTTGGTAGATGATCAAATACTTTTTTCATGTAATAAAAAGCAGATTAATTATTTAAAAATTACACAATGTGATTTTTAGATTGTGTCTCTCACAGTTGAAGTGCACCTATGATAAAAATTACAGATCTCTCCATTATTCTTCATAGTTGGGAAAATTAGCAAAATTAGCAGTGTATCAAATAGTGCTTTTCCCACTGTATAGTGAAATTACTATTTGCAGCAGATTTGTTTTACTAAGCATTACTTATTTATGAAGGTGTCAGAGACCGGACCATTGCTTAATGACGGCTCAGCCCAGGGTAACATACTTTATTCTTATAGCTCTTGTGAAGTGTCTAAGCTTAAAGTGCATTACGCAAGTCTTTCACACTCATCATGCTAATCTGTAGATTATTTTACTGCTGACACAGTCATCTGAATGTTCCAGTCGCCTAGAACAGCTGCTGTTGTACAGATACCTGTCCTGTGCAATAAATGTACCCAAAAGGGAGGGCAAGATGCGGAAATAACACCACGTACAATCAGCTGAGCTGTAAGTAAGTGTCAGAATATTGCACCAGTCTATAAGTGGAAGCTGTGGGTGTAAGGTAAAAGAAAAAAAGTGAACCAAAGAATGGAAAATAATTTAATTTACACATATTATCACTAAAACAAATAACCATTTGTAGAGTATTCTATCCAGGCTAGTGTCCCACATTGCGGCTACTGCAGAGAACACGCTGAAAAAGAGAAAGACGACATTTCAGACATTATACAGAGATGTACAGGCATATTGCTCAAAGTCATCAGAGCTCCTGAACTAATCACCTCTATGGCATAATTATCCTACAGCAAATACTGCATTATATTTTGTGTATTTATTTAAAGAAGACAAAAGTAGAAAGTATAAAGATTATGGACTCACAACTCCGCACAGAGTCAGATAACATCTCCTGTCCGAGAGATTCAGACTTCCAATTGGAGGTTTTCATCTGCAGATAACCCATAAAAGAGATCACCTGATTATGAGATCCTAAGAAACTTCTTACATGTAGCTGTGGGTTTCTATTATTCTCTGCTTACCTGTTCCTTTAGAAACTCCGCTCGTTTCATTAATGTCTGAATCTGCAGAATAAACACATCTACATTAACACAAGAAGGAGGGCTACCGGCTGAGAATACAATACCAAAGAGGTCAAATGGATGGACCATGATCTTAATATGTGGGATTCATGTTTAAATATTCACAGATGAATTTATGGCTGACACATTCACATTTAATTTATAGCAGCATGTTGCCATATACCATAATTTAATTCATGTCAAATCTGTTCCACTTACTTCATTATGTAGAAGCTCCCGTCTTCTTCCAGCTGATTCAGCTGCAAGAGTCCAAAGTAGACATAACTTGTGTATTAAAGGTGGTCTATCACCATGTCTCACAGGAAAAACAGTATACATTAAATGGATCGCTTAAACCTGATGGAGCTGGTGCATTACTTAGAAAATCCATGTCAAAATGGCTCTAGTAACTCAATCTCTACCCACCTAGCTTAATTGACTGCTCTTATCTGTGTCCCTTCTTCCTTCTGCTGCTGAATCGTCAAAAATCTAGATCTATAGCATCTCTTCTACTGCTGAGATCTCACTCTGTTTAGTACAAAGTGCACCTGTCATTCAGGTTGTGTAGAAGGAGATTAAATACTCGTAATCCTCATTCACACATTCGGGCAACTTGGTTTCTGAGTACTGAATGCGATTCATGGCCCCCTGTCCTGAATTTAATCACCTCATAGGATTATTATTTACAGTGTAACACTATGGTTTGATCATGAATAAATCTCAGAACCACAAAACTGAACAATTAATAATAATTAAATATCGTTTTTTATTGATTACATTTCATAATACAAGAATTTTAAATAATTTTAAAAAGTGCCCCATATAAATCAGGATGCACAAAGATAACTTAATAATGATGACAATAATACCAAGACCAAAGAATAATATCATTTATAAATAATGTCTCCTGTGTAGTCATTGACCATCCATAAATAGGGTGAACATAATGATATTTGGAATAAAAAGAGAATAGCGGCACTCACCAGAGATGATCTTTATCATTTATTCATGATTCCAGGTGAACATAACGGAACATGAACAGCAAGGGAGGGGGTGCATGGACATAGGATCATATGTCCATGCACCCCCTCCCTTGCTGTTCATGTTCCGTTATGTTCACCTGGAATCATGAATAAATGATAAAGATCATCTCTGGTGAGTGCCGCTATTCTCTTTTTTTTTTTCAAATGAACATTGTTTCTCTTATATAACAGCGTACAACACCGAAGAGACTATTGCCTTAGGTCTAGCTAAACCAGCAGCACAGTCCGTATAGACCTGATAGTGCCCAGTTCTCTGCTTCTTTTTTATAATGATATTTGGCCTAACTTTATGGCTGAAGTTATATAATAGTAATGCTTGGCATGAAATTTGCCTTCCAACAAAATTAAATGAAAAGTCCACAATGGATTCAGGTACTACATCTCTTCACCCCGACGCGTGTTTCACCTTGGGTCTTCCAGGGGCGATGTTACACTACGTATAGACCACATATCTCTATGTTCACCCTATTTTTTAATGGACATTAACTATACAGAAGACATTATTTTATTAATGATATTATTCTCTGGTCTTGGTTCTATTGTCCTCATCAGGTTATCGCTCTGTGAGGCACCATTTTTAATTATTTAACATTTTTGTATTATGAAATTTAATCAAAAATGATATTTCATTTTTATTTTTTATTGTTCATTTCTTTTTTTCTGAGATTTACTCGTGATCAGATTATATTGTTATAATTTATCTGGGAGTGCAGCCTTTGTAGGGTTGAAACATTGCACATGAATGTGTGAATGCAGAATCAGACTCTTGAGCCATTTCATGGTATAGCTGAAATCCAAACCTCCCAGAGATAGGACATACCAGTACATCCTGCCACTAAATGCAAAAATTGGAAAAATATATTGTTTAATAGTAGAGTTTGAAAGATTAATCTCTTCCAGTGGCATTTAAATGTACCAACAGTGTTATGTGATTGTTTTGGGATCTATGCAACTTACCCCCACTTCTCACCCATTGAGATTTTGAAAAGCTGATATAGTTTTGAAAAATCTAAAAATATAAATATTTAAATCACCCACTTGTTCCGAATTCAAAATATAACATTTTTCAACAAATAAAATCCATAAGTGCAATTTTTCTTTCCTTTTGTCACTGCACTTTGCCGCCAAAAAAAGCAAAGAAAAAAAAAAGATATTAAAATGACACATGTAACCCAAAAAAAGTATCAATAATACAGACGGTGCCCAAAAGTAGAGACGAGATGTCAAACTGTGCATGCGCCACCCCTCAGACGCAATTTCCTTGAAGCTCGCACCACTGACATTTACCATTCTTTAATACAACCGTTTGTATGGCCCCCAGTAAGATATCCGGATTATAAAACGGACTCAGATTTTAAGACGAACCCCCTTTTTTAATATTTTTTTCTATTTTCTTTGTCTAAATTTGTGATGCGTCTTATAATCCATTTGTCACGCTTAGATTGTGCTTACTTTGCTGCTGTGTGTTTATGTTTGCATTTCTTCAGGAGCTGCTTGAGGTGTGGATGTGAAGGTCTTGTGCTCAGTTGCTGGTTGATGTGAGGATTGGGTGTGACCTTAAATCCCCTCCTCCTAGACATCTAGTAGCCTCTCCTTCCACCAGGTGTTGCTGCTTATAGAGTTTCACTGGAAAGTCTGGAAGCTGTGCTGTGCAGACCTGTGTGTTTGTGTGGCTGAAGTCCTTTCCTTTGGAGTTGCTGTATCCCAGTTCTGTGGAGGGAGGTGAGGGGAAATAGCGCAGGACTGGTGGGGGAGTTTAGGGAGAGGATGGAGACCCAAACCTTCTCACCATCAGATATACCTTCAGGGTCAGGGCCATTCAGGGTTCCTAGTCTAGGGTCAGACTAGTCTTCCCTGGTCACCCTGCCCGTAACTGCCATTCCCGACTCAGCATTTTCACTACACAGTGACACCATTGCATCTTATAATTCACAAAAAACAATAGTTTTTAGTGTGTAAAAGTAACGAAGCATAATAAAAGTAATTATAAGTCTGGTATCACTGTAACCATACACTTAACTGCACAAAAAAAAGAATAAAAATAATAACTGAATTGCTGTTCTTTGTTCATTCTGCATCTGAAAATCTGATTAAAAAGTGATCAAAACATATTGTACATCCCAAAATGGTACAAAAAAATATTTTCAACTCATTGTACACAAAATGAGCCTTGTAACAGGTCTGCTTGTCGAAAAAGTTAAACATTTTCCTAACGGCAGTTCTGAAGTATTTGAGGAGTACGTTTTTTAAAATGTTATAACTTTTGGGGAGTTGCTAGTATAGGCCCCTCAAATTCCATATAAAGCGTAACCGCCTGTTAAATTTTTATTTAATAATAATGTAGAGCAAATGATTTTAATAAACTTTTAAATATACTTCATTAGAAAATTCTGGTTCGTTACCATTCATAAAACTTCAACAAGGTGTCCCCACTGCACTGTGTGTGAAGCAGACATGTTCATTATCAGTCAGATCCGTCTTCACACTGAATAGGGGGCATGTAACCAGTTAAGGGAAAGGGAGCATGAACTACAGAATGTCCACATTGCTTCCTCATGAGCTGCAGTAAGCAATGTATCAGATTAGCTCAGTTTACAACACAGTTGCGTAGCAATGTCAGAATCAGTGCAAACTCCTCATATGGCTTCACACAGTTCAATCATTATCTCTGTTAACCCCTTCTATGCTGGCACATCACACTGCCCCCTCTCAGCCTGCTCTCAGAAGCTGTGGCAATAAACACGCAGTGTCGGCAGACACTGGCCACGCCCACACAGCCATAAAATGCAGTTTTTAAAAGAGCACAGAAAAATGTGAGAAAATAAGTCACATGGCACAAAAACATTATCTTAACTGCTATGTGACCCATCATTAACAACCAGTGCAGTATTATTATTTTTTTTTTAATGAAATGAAGTCTTAGGCTTCAAATCTAAAAAAAGAGGTCCCTAAAGAAACAGGTTTTGTAAATATCTTGAAAAGGTGACAAACAGCTGCTAAACTTTTAAGCCTTCTGACATCCTAACAATATAAAATGTTTGCAAAATAATGCAGATGTAAAACTGATAAGTGAGCAATGGTATTTAGGAATTATTTTGTACAGCATGGGGTTTTGGTTTTGCAAAAATTTCGCTTTTTTCACAAATAAATGCAAAAAATCTCAATCTAAATTTACCCATTAACATGAAGTTTATGGTGTCACAAAAAACAAAACAGATCTCAGAATCACTGGGATCCGTTGAAGTTTTCCCAGAGTTATTACTTCATAATGTGACTCTGGTCAGAATTCCAAAATTTGGCCTGGTCATTTAGATCAAAATTGGCTCCGTCATAAGTGGTGAAAACAGATGAAACATTGCAGCAATATACACAAATATTTAACAAATATATGGGAAATATGCCGACATACACAGGGTGGGCCATATATACAGCATGGTGGGTCATTTATATGGATACACCTAAATAAAATGGGAACGGTTGGTGATATCAACTTTCTGTTTGTGGCACATTAAGTAAAGAGGAAGTTAATCTCACCAACCGTTCCCATTTTATTTAGGTGTATGCATATAAATGGCCCACCGTAAATATGGCCCACCCTTTACAATACGTCCAATGGTTGCAATGGCACCCGGGTCCTGGAGCCCAGAGGCCCCAAAGGGTCCTTTGTCCCATATAAACTAATGCTTTTAAAGATTTAATTGGGGCCCCATTGGAGCTTTCGCATCAGGGCCCATGAGCTTCAATATACTCCCCTGGACATACATAACATAGAGAAAATTGTCAAGTGTTTCTTGGGTTGTCTTATAGTTAGGTCTAAAGTATTTGGATAGTAACACAAGTTTTGGCATTTTAGCAGTTTGCCAAAACATATTCAATACATATTCGTACACTTATATAATCAATATGGGCTTAAAGTGCAGACCCTAAGCTTTATGCCACGTTCATAAGTGGCCAGAAATGGGTGAAAAATGCAGAAGTAGTGCATATCTTTCAGTATACTTTTCTTCTGATAGCTCCTGATTTTGACTTAGAAATACTGATATAACATACTGACCAAATATTGAACGTTGCCTTATTTTGAGTGTATTCACGTCCTAATTGATGTAAGGGTTCACCAAAATTATTTGACAATTATCTGAAAAGCTCTTTAATGGGCTGCATAAGCTATTTCCTCATTAATCCATTATCAATTAAACAGGAAAAGGTCTGGAGCTAATTACACAATGCATGGGACTTGCCGCAAGTGCAGCCGTTATGCGGCAGATGCGGTAATCTGCCACATCTGCAGAAAACTGTAAAAAACGCTACTGTGAAAGGGGCCTTAGACACAATCGATACAATTTACGGCTTTAGTGTGTCCCTGGACCAAAAATTTTGTGCATTAGGTATAGTTGCTAATGTCCCGCCAGAGGACCCATTTGCGTGTGGGATAAGCAGAATACTTTTTATTGCAAGGAAAACCTCTTATTGTAAACAGTTGGAGCCACCAACATCTACCGAATTTATTAACAAGGTTAACAGGTCCATTCAACTGGAAAAATCTATTTATGTTACGATAAATGCAATCCAAAAGTTTGATAAGATATGGGGGCTTCATAGACCTGGCCTGCCCTCTAGACTGCTAGAAAACTTATTCGCTCCAAAGAGATAAGTCATCTCACATAGTAAGACTACTGAGTTTGATGGGATTAATAATTTATAATATGTGAGATTGTCTCCCAGATGTCCTAGGGTTCTGAAAATAATTATAGGCTTGGGTGTCACGTTGGACTCGTGCAGAAGTAATATTGGTCTACTTGAGTTTTGGCAAACAGTTCTAAACTTCAGGCTGTGCTGTTCAGGGTATAGGAGGGTGGGGTTTGATTGTATTTGATGGTTTATTAAACTGAAATTGTAAAAGGAAAATCTATGCAATGTCTGTATACTGCTTTTTACATTGTAGTTGTCAGTAAAAATGAAAAATAAAACATTGTGGAGGCAGTGTGATGGCCGGGCATACATGGCTTCCAAGGGCACTGGGTCACTAGTGGATGAACTAATGGATGATATGACTGAAGACAGAAGGATGAATTCTGAAATGTACAAGGCCATACTTTCTGCTCAGATTCAACCAAATGCAGCAATGTTGATTGGAAGGAGCTATACAGTACAGATGGACAATGACCCCATCCATACTGTAAAAGCAACAATGGGGCTTTTTAAGGCAAAGAAGTGCAATGGTGGAGTCAATCACCAGATATTAAACACAATTGAGCATGAATATTACATGCTAAAGGCAGAAGGACTCACAAACATACAACAACTCAAGTCGGATGCTGTAAATGCCTGGGAAAGCATCACAAAGGAGACAATGCAGAGTTTGGTGAAGTCCATGGCTTCCAGACTTCAGGCAGTCATTGCCTGCGAAAGATTCTCTGGAAAGTTTTACAGTTGAACGTTTTAATTATGGTAGCGTTAATTTGTCCAATTACTTTTGAGCCCCTGAAATGAGGAGGCTTTGTAGAAAAATGGTTGTAATTCCTAAACGTTTCACGGCATATTTGTGTTCAACCCTATTAATTAAAGCCAATAGTCTACACTTCAATTACATCTCAGTTCTTTCATTTTCAATCCAAAATAGTGGCGTACAGAGCGCGCAAACCATGAAGATTCAGTCACTAGCCAAATCTTTCTGAACCTAAAATGTAATAGATCTCCAATCTGGTGCACACAGATTTGAAGAACCTTTTATCAGCTGAACGGTATGTAAATGAAGAGTTTATTATATTGGAGCAAAGTAAAGTCCGTATGCCATTAGCTTTAATATGGGACACATATGTCAGATTTGGATGTCTGCCAATATATGAGATTGCTATCAGGCTATTCGTCATCATTTTCCTGATCCAGACTACTCAGTCCAGTAAATCACAGTCAAGTCTGATATGAGGCTATTGCTAGAACAAGAATACAGAAATATGCAGACAACTGGAATCACAAAAGTAATGAATGATTTTGTCAGTGGTTAATTGCAATTTAATGAATTTAAGTGCAATTACATAAAGATCAATGCAGCACATTAGGCTACGTTCACACGTAGCGTAATGACCGCGTATTCCTGCTTTTAAAAGCAGTGCTAAACAAAGCTGGACACACCCTTCCAGCAAAAGCTATGGCTTTTGCTGAAAGGTGTGCAGACGCTGAGTTTTGCCGCATATTTTTGCGCAAGCTTTCAATGCAAAAGTGCGTGCGCAAAAAGAATTGACATGCCAATTCTATGCACTTTTTTAGGCGCGCTTTCCCCATAGGCTACATGTTAACATGGCCTTGGGGAAAGCGCGCTGTGAAAAGCGCAGTGTTGACATGCAGTCACTCTTTTTTGCACGCAAAAACCCGTCACTGCCAAATACGCAGCAAAATATGCCGCGCGTGAATGTAGCCTAAGTGTGGTTTCCCATATGTGTTTTTTTGCATCCGGTGGCGATACTGCTCTTATTTTAAAATGGAAATGTAAACAGGATCCGGTTAGTGCCCATTGATTTTCAATGGGCTTTCCGGCTCATGCATTTGCATTCGGTTGCATCCGATTTCTGCTGGATCTGGCAGAAATCATTTTTTTAACCACATACAAAAACACAAAATGTAGCATTTTTGGGGTGTTAAAAACTTGGACGTGATTGGTTCCAGTATAAATTAAAATGGAGGTCAAAAGGCTCTGGATCGTTTGTTTTTTTTTCAAATCAGGCAGGATTTGGTAAAACTGGATCCGGTATGCCTACTGAACATGCGAGTCTCACTAGAAGGTAGATAGAAATGTAGATAGAGCTCCCCAGTCTCCCGGTGCTTGTTTCCAGGGTCACTCATTAAGTTTCATGACTATTCACTGCACTAAACTGCAATGGCCAATCACAATCACAGACGCTCTCACAGAGAGTGAGTGTCTGACTGTTGCACTCATACTGTGTCCACACAATCTGTACCAGTGTCTGCGCTTCGTTGCCATTTACATTAGTGTATTGCAACTAACTTGCCGTTATATTATGTAAAATAAATAAATAATGGGAAAAATGCATAGGGATCCCCCATATTTTTCATTATCAGCACAGATAAAGCAGACCGCTTCAGGCAGCCACCCCCAGCTAACTAGTTTAACCTTGGCTGACAATGAAAAATACAAAATACAGAGGAGCCCATTACTTTTTTTTTATTATTTGAATAAATAATAAAAAAAAAAATGTGTTGACTTCTCCCTATTTTTAATTGCATGCCAAGGTAAAACTAGGCAGTTGGGGGCTAGTATTCTCAATGTGGTGGGGCCCATAGAAGCCCACATATTTTTATTTTTTATTTATTTATATAATTAAAAAGATAATGGGCTCCCCTGTATTTTTTATTGGCAGGCAAGGTAACACTAGGCAGCTGGGGTGGCAACCCACAGCTGTCTGTTTTATCTGTGATGAGAATGAAAAATATGGGGACCCCTGCGCATGTTTTTTCCATTTATTTCTTTTATAGACTATGATAGCAGGCTATGATAGTTGGGGTGCACTCCAAGTGCAACAGCCAATCACAGACGCTGTCACAGAGAGTGAGCATCTGTGATTGTGTGATTGGCCATTGCAGTTAGATGCAGTGAAGTGATTCATAAAGCTTAACGACCGGCCCCAGAAGCAATCAGCAGGAGATTGGCAAGATCACTCTATATCTATGTATCATCTTTTGGAGGATCCTCAAAAGGATCTGGAAAAAAACGGACAATAAACCTGATGCAGCTGGAGATCACTGCCCTGGTATTATACTGGATTCAGCTGACGGATCTGTTATAATACCGGTGTAGTGATCTTCAATTGCATCAGGTTTACAGTTTAAAACGGATGTGGCTGAATGCGGTCTTTGGTAGATCGCCACCGTATGCAGAAAAATGCTGTTGTGAAACCAGCCTAACAATACCTTTGAATTTATCACCTTAGTGACGGCCCACTGTAAAAAAACGGCGGCATCACAGGGTCCATATTCTGTTCTGACGTGAAAATAAGTCAGAACAGAAAAGGCCCTGTAGCGCCCCCCAGTGTGGGAAAATCTCCAGGGTTTCAGCTACCGGGGGTAGCTGAGATTTTGCAGATTATGGATCGGGCCGGTTTTTACCGGTACCGGCCATGTGATCACGGTTATACACCGTTTACCGGTGTATAACCGCGATCACATAAATATACACTAAATTGCCGGTAAAATAATGATTTCTCTGTCATGCCACAGGATGTCTGTCTCTGTCCCCCGATACCGGTACACAGCCCCCACCCCCTCCCCTCCTCCTAAAATGGCGCCACAGCGTGTCAGATCAGCGCTGGCAGCAGTCTGCAGTGTATTCCTCTCTGATTTAACATATCACATCAGAGAGGAACAGCTTCCAGGTCCCCTCAGTCCCCCTAGCTCCGGTCCGCACCCTCACCCGCAGCCACTGCTGTCATCATCTCCCTCCCATCTGACAGCTCAGATGGGAGGGAGATGATCCATCCCCCAGTCACCCCCTCCCCCGTCACCACCACCGTCATCCCCGCATTCTTACCCGCCGAAATCTTCTCTGATCCTGCCCCCTGCGCCTCTTCCTTCTGCTCTGTCAGGCGCTTGCGCAGACAGAGCAGAAGCTGCTCTGTCTGCCAGGGGGATGACAGCTCATGACCTCAGTGAGGTCATGGCAAGTCATGATCCTTGGTTCACACAGGGGTCAATTGTGAACCAAGGATCCTGACCTGCCATGACCTCACTGAGATCATGAGCTGTCAGTCTGTGCAGAGACTGCTCTGTCTGCGCATAGACTGACAGCTCATGATCTCAGTGAGGTCATGGCAGGTCAGGATTATTTCTGGGAGAAGAAAATGATCAGCAATCTGAAATTTGCCCAATCAACATTTTCCCCAGGAATCGGAGTTAACTGCTGCCCCTTACATATTAGTGTGTTGGTCGAACTTGTCAACAATCGGTGGGTGCAACCAATAGTCTCATAGGTAGAGCTTTAGGCTGCTTACAACCAGAGGCAATATTAATGGAGATTTCTGATATTAAAGGATTTTATTTCTTGGGTATGGATCTTTCTAAAGTAAAAATGAGGCATGCTCACCTTCAATCCCCTCTGTGGATCAAATCTAGGCTACTCCATGGTTTGTACCAGCTCCAGAAGCAATATCTTTGCCCTCTGGATGTCACAAGACCACTGACTCCTGAGATGGCTGCAGCAGTTCAGTGACTAAAGGAGCACATCTTCAGAGAAACAACTGATGGTGGGTTGTTTTAGTAACATGACCACTGCAGCTAATCACAGGAATCAGAGGTTTTAAGACATTGCTTCTGGATCTGGAATAGAACTTCGGAGCAACATGCACTGCATCCACAGGGGGAATGGAAGGTGACTGTGTACTTTGATATTTTGCAAAGATCCATGCCTAACAAAATACAAAAAATTACACATCTTCCTTACCAGAGAGCATAAGTATTAATTCCCCCAGACTCTGCTGGTATAGATCCAGGGCATCTGCAGCCATGCCTTCTTCATCCTGCAGGAACATTGATGACAGGAGAAATGTAAGGAAGTTTAGCAGATGATCTTGTTTTCCGCTGTTTGTACTGCTGACTTCATACCTTTGCTATCGCAGCTGAGGCCACATCCAGGGCAGCAAACAGACGGGGCTTGTCCTGTGACATCTCTTCATTAAATTATTAAAGAGGCATTCATTAGATATCACCAAATAATAATAATTAGATATAATTAGATAAAACAGCAATAGTAACACTAATGAAAAAAAACAGAATCTCTGTACATTCACCCCATTTCTCCAAATAAAAGATATTCCCACAAGAGATAAGATGTGTACATTTACAGCATCAATAGAGTTGCTTTTACAGACGCAATTCCTAATATCACAGGGGTCACATAACTGCATTATTTGTGGAGCTTCTTTATGGAAGAAATCCACTCATAGGTCAGATACACAGTAAATTAGCACCAGTGGCGTAATTTGAAGTTAATGAGCACCGATGCAAAAGCACCAACAGGGCTCCCATTTATTGCAAATCTTTAATAACATTAGTCTTTTTCTATAGATCAAACAGACTTCTGAGGACCTTAAGGCTCCAGGGCCTGGATGCGATTGCAACGCCTGCACCTATTGTAGTTACGCCCCTGATTACCACTATTCATATTCTGTGCTTCCATGTTAATGTAGTGAATTCTCACTTCCAAGGACATCCATATCGCCCCGTCATCATCTGATACTTTGCCTTCATGCATGTTTTTTAGGTGTTATACATTTGCAAATATAGGATAAAAAAAGAAAGGGTAAAAAAAGGCAAACAAATAAATAAATTGCATCTATATTAGGCCCCTTTCACATCATCGCTGATCGCGGCAGTTGCGGTGAAAAAAACGCAACTGCCGCGATTACTGCATAACGGCCGCACTTGCGGTTCACATGCGGCAAGCCTCATGCTAGGTCTATGGGGCTTGCGGTAAGTGTGTGGCAGGTGCGGAAAGTGCGGTTTCGGCTGACCACGTTTTTTTCGCGGCCGCATCTGTCACAAGTGCCGAAACCTCAACTATACCGCACTTGCCGCACCTGCCACAAGCCCCATAGACATAGCATGGAGCTTGCCGCAAGTGCGGCACTTATGCGCTAACCGTGGCAGTTTTTTTCACCGCAACTGCCGCGATCAGCGATTACCGCTGATGTGAAAAGACGCCTTATAAAAACAAACACAGATTATTCTCATCTGTTTTTCAAAAGGTGGCAAATCTCACCTTTCAAGAGTTCCCGAGATGAGACTCCCTGTTGCAGCAAACTCTTATTATTAGAGGACACCAGGACCTTTAGCTCTTCGGCTCTGGACACATATTGACAAACCTAGACCAAGAATAAAATCTTAACTTAAACAGAATAGATCAAAAATGTTTCTAGCTAAAAAATTGTGCCATATTGCATAGTGCAGCCTACACATACTTAAAGTGGTTTTCACGAACAAAGTTCATTTTGATCAATAGATCCTGGAATAATAATTTCCACAATTAGATGTGTTTTCAAAAAAGGTTCCTGTGCTGAGATAATCTTATATTTGTCTCCCTGCTATGTACTGTGTAATGGATGTGTCTGACCATACAGAGACATGGTCTAATCATACCACATCTCCTGTGCCGAGATAATCTTATATATGTGTCCCTGCTATGTACTGTGTAATGGCCGTGTCTGACCGTACAGGGACATGGTCTGATCTTACCACATCTCCTGTGCTGAGATAATCTTATATATGTGTCCCTGCTATGTACTGTGTAATGGCCGTGTCTGACCGTACAGGGACATGGTCTGATAACACCATATTCCATGGGCAGGGGAGGAAGGAAAAAAGTATAGAGATGAAAAATTCCAGCATGGGATCATAAATAATTCTTTCTTTTTTAAAAAACATTTTTTTTTTAAAAAACAGGTAGGGAAATGTTTTACATCACAGAAAGAGATCCCATTCTGTAATGTCTGTATACTCTTATTTCCTCCCCTGTCCAGGAGATGAGGTATGATCAGACCATGTCCCTGTACGGTCAGACACATCCATTACACAGTACATAGCAGGGACACATATATGAGATTATTTCAGCACAGGAGATGTGGTATGATCAGACCATGATCCTGTATGGTCAGACACGGTCATTACACAGTACATAGCAGGGACAAATATATAAGATTATCTCAGCATAGGGAAAAAAATTAAAACATCTATTTGTGGAGTCTATTATTATTCCAAGATCTATAAACTAAAATGAACTTTACAATTAAAGTTTTCATGGGAAAACCCCTTTAATGTTAAAGACACATGGTATTCAAAAGCTAGCAATAGGCATGGAGGACAAACCTTAGCGCGAATGGCTTCTTTCCGTCGAACATCTGTTTCATCTATAAGAAGTATTACGATAGTTAAATATATAGAATAAAATAACTTTTCTTTAATCACTATCGAGGTTGAACTACATGGAAGAAAAATTGTAAAAAAAAATCCTTACAGTGCAGGGCAGGGATGAAGTATTCTAGAGCTCGGCAGTACAAGGTGAGGGCAGCTGAATGCTCTCCAGATCCATCTTTCTCTACTGCTTCCACTACAAAGGAAGCCTGTATATAAGATACAGAAAGAAAAATATATCAACATGCAAAGTTAAAGACCACGAGAAACATATATAATCTGTAATAAATAATCGACTAAATAAATGTTAAATAAAGATATTTGGCGTTCTAATGAGAAGAACAAACTAATCTAAATACATAGAACAGAGGTTAAAACTGATATGGACACAGCACAAAAATGACACTTACAGCTTTCTGAAAAGACTCCACGCAGGGCATGTGCTCCAAGTCCACAAATGGGTGGTTGAAGAAATCTGGGAAGGAAATTCGTTGATCTGGATCCCTTATCAATAGTCGTTGGAGTAGATCCCGGCATTCTGGGGAAACCCGTGGTCTTGTTGGGAGCTACATATGGAAAAACAGAAGAGTGATCCAGAAAGCAGTCATTCTCCAAGGTATGGATTGTGTCCAGACAGATGCACATCAGGTAGATTTAAGGGAAAACAATAGGTTCCAGCCAGCATAAACAACCAATTCCTGTAAATGCATTTCTGAATACGGATAAGAAATGAATTACTACATAATTAATCCTACTTCACATATCCTTTTAAATAGCCATAGTTTAAGGGGAACTACGGGGAGAGAGAACTTTTTTTGTACAGTTCCTGCCCTCCTACATGATGAAGCAGAGCTGTGCACTGCAGTTCTAGGATCTATGGATCTCTTATAAAACAATAAAATCGTATCTGCTCCTCAACTCTCACCCTTCTCTTTGCGGACAGAGAAATTCAGTGATGCTTCTGCAGTGACAGGAGGTGTTTCAGGGGCGTGGACCCTGGGGGCTCCAGGATCATCTTACATACCCACCCCCTCACACATCTGCATGAAGAGGGAGCATAGCAGAGGTTGTGGCCCCCGTCCCCATGGACACAGTACATTCTGCCCCTGATCAAACATCCTATGTATAACAGGGCTGTTCTTCCTTCAAATTGCAATCACGTCACCAAACAGATATAAATACACACTGTGATCTTCTGCTGTACAATGATATGATGGTGAATAATGTGTACTGTCATGTATCAGGCTAGGAGCAGAGGCAAAGCACTACATTGGTTTATTCAGCATGCGATGGTCTCCCCCTCCCCATATTAACTTGGTAGTTTGCGGATCCCTGAAACTTTCTATGGATTGTTACGGTCTCCTAAGTCACAGGAAACCATTCAGACGACTGTGCATCATAGTGACGTGGCTTAAAATAACTTTTTCTGCGCAAAAAAAACGGATTAACTAAGTACCCTGTATTTGTTATACTATTTTTATACTGCACTTGCATTTTAATATTTTTACTGCAGTGTACTGTTGTTTTTTGTCGCAATAGCTTTTTGTTTCAAATATGCTGGTGGTGTGAACAGGTTCCTACAGACCTGTTCTCTGTATGCAGGACTCAACTGTTTTCTAATTAATTGCCTCTTGCCATGCAAGAGATGGAGTCTCCCCGCCCCTCCCTGGGCCCTGCATACATATAGCCCCGTCGCCTTCAGTCCATGTCAGACACTGGTCAAGCTGGCTCCTGTTTCTGGTAAGTATTCACACCAGTCAGGTTTTTAATACAACAGTTAGGACCGCGTCTGAGATGGGTACACTTTGAAGATAGTGACGTGGCTTAAAATAACTTTTTCTGCGCAAAAAAAACGGATTAACTAAGTACCCTGTATTTGTTATACTATTTTTATACTGCACTTGCATTTTAATATTTTTACTGCAGTGTACTGTTGTTTTTTGTCGCAATAGCTTTTTGTTTCAAATCTGTTATACATGGTATAAACCAAAAGATTCCACTACTATGCACAAAAAATATATGGCCTTAAAAATATCTATGCATCTATTATCTATTGCTCATATGTCTGTGTATTTATCTATAATCTATCTACAAATCTGTCCATCATATCTCCCATGTATTAATCCATCCATCTATCTATATCTATCAATGGGTTTTGTCTGAATCCCATTTTAGACAAACTAAACTGCAACTTTTGAATTGAATACAGAAATGCTGTATGGCTAATGTTACTGGAAGAGTCAGAACTGATCAGTGTATTCTTCCTCAGCTCTTTTTTGGCTGGCCCAAAAAAACAGAAAAAAAAAAAATCACAAAACACAATCACAATATGTATATACCGTGGCCATGGGGCCGGCGGCCACACCTCCTGTTCACACAGAAGTATGAGGGGGCAAGAATGTAAGATAATCATGAAGCCCCCTGGGTCCACACCCCCGCCACAACTAATCTCTGCTGCAGCATAAATTTGAATTTCTCTGTCCCCTGAGGGAGGGGTGAGAGCTGAAGAGCAGATATGATTTTATTGATTTATAAGCGATTTATAGATCCTAGAACTGTAGTGTACGGCTCTGCTTCATCATGTATTAGGGCAGGGACTGTACTAAAAAGTTCTCTCTCTCTGGAGTTCCCCTTTAAAAGTACTACAGATAATTCAGCTTAGAAAACCACACATTCCACGATAAGGAAGATAAATGACCAGGTAAAGATCAACAGGAGCCGATTATCTTGGGCGACCAGGAGCTTTAAGCTATGATGGGCAAGTAATAACCTTCCAATGTTGCTCCTACTTGTACATCCCACTATACCTTTACTATAAGAATCTGTCCCCAGCATAATAGGGGCAGTTCAGTTCTATCAATTATCAGAGCTCTTGTAGCTGCAATAAACTTTAATTTCTCTGATAAAAAAAAAAAAAAAACTTGAAGTTTATCTTATGTGTGCAACTGATTTATGGAAAAAAGTAAATAAACAAAAAAATTAAAACTACAGTTACTCTGTTATTCAATGATTTACCTCCATAGTTGGCATATTTTCAGCAGCACATGCCATTTACTTTAAAAGATCTGCAGTGGACAAGGTCTATGCTTGGTAATAAGACATCTGGCTAATAACTGGCAGGTTATGTCCAAGTGTTCCTGGTCACGTTCCTTTTATCAATCATCATAGCGTTCTCAGTTTCTTCACTTCTTACCTCTATACTTTGATTGCTTCTTATCTTCTCTTCCAGTTCTGAGAACGACCTAGATGCAAAAGGTGCTCTCCCAAATAAAGCCTCTGAGAGGAAAGACAAGTGATTAATATTACATAGTGATAAGACGAATGAGGGGTAAAAAGAAATTATTAAAGGGAACCTGTCACCTGATTTTAAGCCCCTACACTATCACTAGCTGTCCCTACACCTTCCTAGCAGCTCCCTATCTATCCCTTTCTTATCTATAGTGTCCCTATTAAACATGTGTAAATGAAGTATAAACTTTCTGCAGTCCCCGTGGTTGGGGGACTGGTAGGCGTGCCCACGCTGCCTTCATCACACCTCTGTGGTGTAATGCACGCCCCGCTGGGCGGCATTATTCTGTGTCCTCTCTGCCCCCAGTATTTGGAATCTCCCGCCCTTTGTGTACTTCTATGCACCGGCCAGGCATCACATCCGGCGCGGTGCATTATGGGGCCGGTCACGTGATCGGCCCGGCTCCGCGCATGCACAATGCGCTTATTGAAGCCAGGCCGATCACGTGATCTGCCCCATAATGCACTAGGGCCGATCACGTGACCGGCCCCATAATGCACCGCGCCGGATGTGACGCACGGCCGGTGCATAGAGTACACAGAGGGCGGGAGATTCCAAATACTGGGGCAGAGAGGACGCAGGATAATGCCGCCCAGCGGGGCGTGCATTACAACACAGAGGTGTGAGGAAGGCAGTGTGGGCACGCTTACCCAGTCCCCCAACCACGGGGACTGCAGTAAGCTTATACTTCTTTTACACATGTTTAATAGGGACACTATAGATAAGAAAGGGTTAGATGGGGAGCTGCTAGGAAGGTGTAGGGACAGCTAGTGATAGTGTAGGGGCTTAAAATCAGGTGACAGGCTCCCTTTAATTTCCTTCTCGTATTGGATTCTAAGCATACACTCGAGGTGCATTTACACTGGGCCAGTAATCAGGAAAGAAGCTTGTTTCCCAATGATCGGCTTTTCTAAACAGGCTGCCAATCACACAGTGAATTAGCAAAACGCTTGTTCGTCAGGTGAAATCATTTTTAAGTTTGCTTAAAATTCATTGTTCTCAGCAGCAGACAGTCCTGTGTAATCAGACAATATATGTGCTGCTGGTACCATTACTTTGTGTGCAGACTGATCGCATGTGCACATTGAAGTACAGCCGGCATGGCTAAGCAGGCAATCAGCTTGCATGGAATAGTCAATCGTTCAATGCCCGCACGGTCGACTGTTGTAAATGCACCCTCAAAGAGGGTTTCTTACAGATAAAGTTCATTTTAATCAAATTTATTTTAATAAATAGATCTTGGAATATTGATATGTTCCACAATTGGATGTTTTGAAAAAATGTTACAGTGCTGAGATAATCTTATATGTGTCCCTGCTATGTACTGTGTAATGGATGTGTCTGACCATACAGGGACATGGTCTGATCATATCACATCTCCTGTGCGGAGATAATCTTATATATTTATATGCAAATGGAGTCCGTGGAGCCTCGATTAAGAGTCTCAAACACGGGACTAGCCAAATATCCCTTAAGGGAAGGACCTTATATATATATGTGTCACTGCTATGTACTGTGTAATGGATGTGTCTGACCATACAGGGACATGGTATAATCATACCACATCTCCTGTGCTGAGATAATCTTATATATGTGTCACTGCTATGTACTGTGTAATGGATGTGTCTGACCATACAGGGACATGGTATAATCATACCACATCTCCTGTGCTGAGATAATGTTATATATGTGTCCCTGCTATGTACTGTGTAATGGCTATGTCTGACTGTACAGGGACATGATCTGATCATACCACATCTCCTGTGCTCAGATAATGTTATATATGTGTCCCTGCTATGTACTGTGTAATGGCCTTGTCTGACTGTACAGGAACATGGTCTGATCATACCACAGCTCCTGTGCTGAGATAATCTTATATATGTGCCCCTGCTATGTACTATGTAATGGCAGTGTCTGACTGTACAGGGACATGGTCTGATCATACCACACCACAGCTCCTGGGCTGGGGAGGATGCAAAAGAGTATTCATATATTACAGCAGGGGATCATAAATAATTATTTCTTTGAGGTAAAACATTTTTTGAAGACAGGCAGGGAAATGTTCATGCAGTAATGTCTTTCTACCTTTTTCCTTCCTTCTGATCATACCATGTACCTTTACGGTCAGACACATCCATTACACAGTACATAGCAGGGACACACATAAAAGATTATCTCAGCACAGGAACATTATACACATCCAATTGTAGAATTTATTATTATTCCAAGATCTATTGATTAAAATGAACTTTGTTGGAAAACCCTTTTAATCTTTGTTCACGTCCTTTTAATTATTCCATTTGTCTATTTAGAGCAAAGGAACAGATGAATGGAAATTGGATTCTGCATGGTCCTGTATCAAGAGGAAGCAGAGGGGCCCCATTGATTTGTATGGGGTCTGTTAGGTATTAATTTTATATGTAAATTGCCTCTTCAAAGAGGACTTTGAATAGGCTATTTTTCCACCTATTGGAAGTAGCACTCAATAGTAACTTTTAAGTTTGCTACTTCCAATAAGTAGAGTTCAAGTCCTCATTGAGAAGGCAATTTTCATATTAAATTTCCCAGAGGAGGCCCAGTTACACACACAGATAATTGTGCAGATATTGTTCGCAGATCTCTGGTTACAGTGAAATCATGGACACATTGTTACATTTTGTGGCTGTGAACAAATGTAAGAATGTGTCCATGATTTCACTGCAATCAGAGATCTGCGAACAATCTCTGCACAATTATCTGTGTGTGTAGCTGGACCTTAAAGAGGACTTGTCACCAAACCAGGCATGGTGATCTAATTACAGCACTGGATGCAGCATGTCTGCAGCATGCAGGCAAGGGGTCACCCAGCACTTGAGCAGCCCTGTACCCCGAGATAATACACTTAGAAAACTTACATGCTCCAGCCATTAAGGAGGTGGCTAGGGGCAGGAGCCAAAGGGCAGATTCACACCCCCTGCCTGTGTAATCTGCCCACCGCTGCCAATCATTCTCTCCCTCTTCAGCAGCATCAAACGGAGTTTTTTTTTTTTTTTCAGAACTTGCTGTTTAGCTCCCCCCAGGGGGCGGGGCTAAACGGCAAGTTCTGAAAAAAAAAAAAAAAAAAAAAAAAAAAAACTCTGCTGTAATTAGATCACCATGCCTGGTCTCCTCATACACTTACATGCCAGACCTGACATGTCATCTCTCCATAAGGAAAACCTTATAGCTTAGGTCCCCAGCCTAAGCCTCTCACCTAGCCCAATCATATCTCATATTTTGCACTGATGAGGAGCAAACACTCCGAAACAGTGTGTCTGCAAATTGAGAATATGATTTGGCTTCCATCCTTGGTCATATGATAAGGTTTGTTAAAGGGTCAATATTGACTTTTATATTGCTACTTCCAATAGGTGGAGATAGAGTTCAAGCCTTCTTTGAAGAAGCAATTTGCATATCCAAAAATGTATAAATGTACTTTATTATACTCTGACAGTAATGTAAAAGGATGGGATTAAGGGTCATTTCACATCAGTGTTTTTCGCTGAATGCGGCAGATCTATCGCATCTGCGGCCTAATGGCCGATTTGCATTACACCTGCGGCCAAGCCCCCATGCATTCTCTATGGGGCTTGCGGCAGGTGCGGTTTTGCCGTGATCCGGCAAATCCCACAGTTGTGGTCGAGCAAAAAAAAAAAAAAAAACGCAGTTATCTGTGTTTTTTTTGCGCCGCCGCAAGTGCCGGATGGCGGCAAAAGTGCACTTACCGCACCTGCCGCAAGCCCCATAGAGAATGAATGGAGGCTTGCTCCAGGTGTACCACAAGTCGACTGTAAGGCGGCAGATCAAGCAGATGCGATAAATCTGCTGGGTCTGCCGCATTCAGCAAAAAACGCTGACGTGAAAGGGGCCGAACAGCAGAATAGTAGCATTATTCTTACCATAAAGAATAACCCCGACAGACCAGAGGTCTACTCGAGCATCATAGTGTTTACTGCATACCATCTCAGGAGCCATATATAGGGGAGACCCTCGTAGTGACTGAGGCTCATCCTGGCAGATCATGTGCTGAGCAAAACCAAAATCTAAAGAGATAAATGAATCATTTTTACTAAACACAGAATAATTAGCAGTAAATATTCAATAGTATTGGCTCAATCTGGACAATGTTTCCATAAAATGTCAAACTAAATCTAGAATTATTTTTTTTAACTTACAAAACTTTAGCAAATTAAAGCCAAGTGAGAACTAAAGGCATTACACGTTACAACAAACATTGGCTGAGTGTTCATATGGCCAAAAGTTCTCTTAACTTCCCCTTAAATATGGACATTGAGCTTGGCCAAGAGTGCATATTTATTTCAATGGGGAGTATAAAAATCCCACGGTCAGACCCCTCACACAGTAAGGTATCCCCCATGGGAACAAAAAGCCAGGTACGTTAAAATGTATCTTGCCAGATCCTTTTTTCCACATTTGCCAGTGAGGGTTGAGTATGACCACACTCACCAGCTAGCTTTAGGTGGGGCCTATCAAGGCTGCTAAGCAGAATATTTTGAGGCTTCAAGTCCAAGTGTGATATATTTCTTCCATATAGAAACTTCAAAGCGCTTGCTGAAAATAAAAGAAAAGCAAGTTTGTATGTGAATGATTTAAGGAAGAAAAGGTGGCACTACCAATGAAGAATCAAAAAGTTGTAAGTTTACATTTTTATGAAAATTAGTAACAACTAAAAATACAATGCATTTTGGCTATTCCTAAAAATGTGCCTTCATCAGGTATTTTAGCAACCCAATATATAAATAAGTATACTTAAATAAAACGTTACAGTATTGTCTACTCTCCTTCTCATACTAAATAGACCAAAGAAGACTATAGGTGTGAACCAAAGATGGGATGGAAACTCCACACCTGAGGAAAACCATAATTGATAGTGAAAGATACTTTAAAAACCCATCTATATATATATATATGTGATATTAATACATTTAATAGATATTACCTAAAACCAACATTATATTACTTTCTATGATTTGACCTCAATGCTCCGAAAATCTAATCTATGTGCAGTTGAAACCAGTTTACATACACTAAAGACACATATGCATGTTTTTCTCACTATCTGACATGAAATCAGAATAAACCTTTCCTGTTTTAGATCAATTAGGATCACCATAATGCTTAATATTTGCCAAATGCCAGAATAACGAGAGAGAGGTTTTAAGGCATTTTTATTATTTTCTGCAGTCACAAGTTTACATACATTTAATAACTATTTTCTACCATTGCCCTGAATTGTCTTGGGTATCTCTCCACAAGCTTCTCACAATAGTTGGTAGGAATTTGGGCCCATTCCTCCTGACAGAACTGGTGTAACTGAGCCATGTTTGTAAGTCGTATTGCTCGCAGCCTTTTCATCTTTACCCATAATTTTTCAATAGCATTGAGGTCAGCGCTTTTTGATGGCCACTCCAAAACATTGACTTAGTTATCCTTAAGCCACTTTGTAACCAGTTTGGCAGTATGTTTCAGGTCATTGTTCATTTGGAAGACCCATTTCTGCCCAAGCTTCCTGGCTGATGTCTTGAGATGTTATTTCAGTATTGCCACATAATGTTCTTTCCTCATTATTCCATCTATTTTGCGAAGTGCACCAGTCCCTCCTGTACAAAAACAACCCCCAACATGATGCTGCCACCCCCGTGATTCACAGTTGGGATGGTGTTCTTAGGCTTCCCAACTTCTCCTTTTTTCCTCCAAATGTAACAATGGTCATTATGGCCAAACAGTTCAATTTTAGTTTAGTAAGATCAGAGGACGCGTTTCCAAAAATGTAGGTCTTTGTTCCTGTGTGCTTTTGTATGTTTCTTTTGGAGTAATGGCCTCTTCCTTGCAGAGTGAACTTTCAGCCCATGTTGATACAATACTCGTTTCACTGTAAATAATGACACAATCTTACCTACTTCTGCTATCATCTTCACAAGGTCTTTTGCTTTTGTTTTTGGGTTGATGTGCACATGGCGGACCAAAGCACATTCATCTCTGGGACACAGAACCTACAGTTTACCAAAGAAGAATGGTCTAAAATTCCAGCAGAGCATTGTAAGAAAGTCATTGATGGTTGATCGCAGTTATTCTGACTAAAGGTTGCGCAACCAAGTATTAGGCTGAGGGTGCCAATACTTTTGTCTGGCCCATTTTTGGAGTTTTGTGTGAAATGATCAATGTTTTGCTTTTTGCTTCATTGTCTTTTGTGTTTTTTCATTGAAGACAAATTAAATGAAGATAATAATACCAAAGAATTTGTGATTGCAATCATTTTCAGGAAGAAACTGAGTATTATCTGACAGAATTGCAGGGGTGTCAATACTTTTGGCCACAACTGTATCTCCCTCATGAGTGGCATGATGGCTGGACATTCCCATCTTGTTTGAACGTGTACATAATTGTTTGTACAGATGAACGAGGCACCTTGAGATATCTGGAAATTGCATCCAAGGATAAACCAGACTAGTGCAAGTCCTCTTCCTGATATCTTGGCTGATTTCCTTAGACTTTCGCAAGATGCTACACAAAGAAGCAGTGTGTTTCAGATGTGCATTAAAAATACATCCGCAGGTGTGTCTCTAATTAATTCAGATGTTGCCAGTAAACCTATCAGAAGCTTCGAAACACATGACATCATCATATGGGCTGTCCCAAATTGTTTAAATTCATAGTATTCTTAGTGTATGTAAACTTGTGACTGCAGAAAATAATACAAATTCCTAAAATAATAATTAAATAAATAATTTTGGTAATCCTAATTGACCTAAAATGGCAAAGGTTTATTCTGATTTCATGTCGGAGAGAAGTGAGTGAAGTCAGTGAGAAAAACATGCACATGTCCTTTTCCGGCGCTTTTTCCTATAAGGGCGGGCGCTGCTGCATCTGACGTCACAGAGGGAGGAAGAATCCTGCTTCCTCCTCCCCTGTGTGACACCTGTGATCGCCCATTTGATTTTGCAGTGTATTAATATATACTGTAAAGTCAAAGTTAAATAAAGACAAATGTATTAAAAATAATAAAGAATTAAATACTTACCTCTCCGACGGGTGTTCCGGTGTCCGGGAGCCAGGAGCCGCCACTGGGATGGTCCTGCTAGGACCTGTGGTGATGTCAGAGGGCGTTCCGGTCATGTGATATGTATCACATGACTGTGAGCGGCCAATCAATGCCCGGAACGCCCTCTGACATCACCACAGGTCTTTTTCCACTCGGAATCTGCGGCTGCTCACCGGTCCTGGCTCCCGGACACCCGCCATCCACCCGCAGGAGGGCAAGTATCCATGTTTATTATTTTAAAAACCTCTGTCGTTATTGAATTTAGATTTTACAGTGTATAATAATACACTAAGTACTAAGTACCCTTTTTATCTACATGCACTATTACTATTTATTTGTTTTAGGGCATTTGTTTATTTTTGCTTCTTTTTGGGTGTTGCTGTTTAATGTCCAGTGTGAACATGCTCCTATACATTGCATCTATACAAACTGTTATTTCATTTGATTTGTATTTGTTTTCTAAATATAAAACGTTCAAAGTAGCAAACAGAAGTATACTATAAAACTGAACATAATGTAAGGCCTTTTGTACCTTAAAAAGTGCATATTAAGGTGGTACCAATGATTATGTTGTTTGCCCAGCAATCACAATTTATCACCTTACTACCTGATCACGAAAACAGGAGTCCTGCGCCCCTCAATTGAAGGGAAATCCAGTTGCACATACAGTGCTGCTCACGATTATTGGCACCACACCTCTTTTTTTCATAGACTGTGCAATATGTTCAGAAATAAATAGAAATATACCTAAATTACACCCTCAAGATTATTTCATTAGTGTCCAAAGTAATCCAATAATAAAACATTGAAATTGCAACCTGTAAATTGACAAAGAAGAAACCGAATAAACAGCAAGTGCAGCAATAAAGGCTCCTAATTAGTACTTGGTTACATACCCTTTGGCATTGATGACAGCCTCCAAACGTTTCTTGTCATCATCTATAAGCTTTTTTGTACTTCTCAGCTGGTATTTCCTCTCACTCATTTGCAGTTTGCTCAGGCTCTTGAATGTTTGTCGGGTTCTTTTTCCCATTGGCAGTTTTCAGCTCACCGATAAGATTTTCAATGGGATTGAGGTCAGGACTCATTGCTGGCCATTGTAAAACAGTCCATTTTTTTCCTTTTTCAACCATTCCTGTTTACGTCTGGATACATGCTTTAGGTCATTGCCTTGCTGAAGGACCCATGATCTTCAACTCAAACCACTGGCTGAGATATTTTCCTCTAAAATATCTTGATAATTCTCTGTTCATGATTCATGTGATAAGGTGAATGCCTCTAGTACCAGACGCAGCAAAGCAACCCCACAGCATTATGGATCCTCCACCATGATTAAAAGGAACCTGTCACCTGGATCTAAGCCCCTACAATATCACTACCTGTACCTGCACCTTCCTAGCTGCTCCCTATCTATCCCTCTCTGAGCTAAATCCGCCCTAAAAAACAGCAGAAAAATAACTTAGAACTTACAGACGTCCCTGAGGCTGGGGACTGAAAAGGTGGACCGAGGCTCCATTCTGACCCTCCTCGATGCAGAAGCACACGCCCCGCTGGGCGGTGTTATTCTTTCTTCTTCGCCACCTCCTCCATTTGGAATCTCCCACCCACTTTACACTGTAAGGTAGCAGTTAGGATCGGCACGACAGAAGGCAGTGACTCAGGTATTTGCTCACACAGCACACAGTTTAATGGCACAGTTCAGGTATTCACAGACCTCCAGGTTCCAGGGCGCAGCCGAGTACAACCTCATACAATCCCAACAGCTGATATAGAAGCTCTGTACCTTCCCCCGGGTAGGCTGTGTTAGGTCAGTACACAACCTTTCTCTCCTCACCGTCCGCTCATTAGCCTCATGAACGTCCACTTTGAGAGAGCTCCCAGGCTGTGTTAAATCTTCACACAGCTCTCTACACAGCAGCTCCTGCTGCTGTCCTGACACACTCCACCCCCTCCCCACAGCCCAGGGCAGCTCATATCATCTCCTATTCACCCACACAACTGGGTGTCAGTGCTTTCAATCAGCACTCAGCTCACCCTGTGTGTGCTGCTACAGAGCAGAAGATACATTCTCCCATATGCTGTGTCCCGGTCAGGTGACACATCGAGGTTGCATCACCACAACATGATAGGTGTAAAGCAGGCGGGAGATTCCAAATGGAGGAGGCGGCGATGAAGAAAGAATAATGCCACCCAGCGGGGCGTGTGCTGCCCCATCGAGGAGGGCACAATGGAGCCTGGGCCCGCCTTTTCAGTCCCCAGCCTCAGGGACTTCTGTAAGTTATAAGTTATTTTTCTGCTGTTTTAAAGGGCGGATTTAGCTCAGAGAGGGATAGATAGGGAGCAGCTAGGAAGGTCCAGGGACAGGTAGTGATAGTGTAGGGGCTTAGATCCAGGTGACAGGTTCCCTTTAACTGTTGGTATAGTGTTTTTTTTCCTTATAAGCTTCAGTGCACCTTCTCTGTAAACAAACTGTTGGTTTCCAAAAAAGGTTTGTTTCATCTATGGACAGAGTATTTATCCAGAATGATTGTGGTTTGTCAAGGTACTCTTTGGCAAAGATCAGATATTCCTTTTTAGGTCTTTTAGTCAGCAATAGTTTCATCCTTGGCCTTCACCTAAAAAGCTCTGCTTTGTTTAGAGTGCAGTGTTTTTTACTTTTTGAAACCATGACCCCAGACTGTTCCTTGTTGGCCTTCAGGTCTTTGGATGTTTGATGTGGTGTTTTTTTCACTATTCGCACCAACCTTTGAAGACATCTCTTGTTAATTTTCCTCTTTTCCCCATGTCCAGGGAAGTCCTTGATGATTCAATGCCTGCCAAACATTCTTAATAACATTGTCCCTTTTGAAACTGGGATACTAAGGTCTTTGGAAATGGCCTTATACAGTTTTGGTAGTCTTGTGTTTGATAAAAAAAATAGCGGATCTGATGTCCTCAAATGGATCCTTTGTTTTCACCATTGTGACAAAGGAGCATGGCCTAACATGTGGCTTTTTAAAATATTGGCTAATTCATGTAACATGGACACCGACAATTTATGACTGGTGATTCTCATTTGTGATTTACCACAAGCGAATCAAACTGTGTTTCCAAACTAATTTAATGTAAAGAGTGGCAATACCAGTGACAGAGCTAGCTTTAGGTTTTGCTATTTCCCGCCCGTTGTTTTTTTTTGTTTAAATTGTTTTTTTATCATTTGCTCTTTTCTTTTTAACAGTAGTGCTAAATACAAAAAAGCTGTTTCACTTGATTAATTTGCTGCGCTGAACAGGCCTCCGGCGCTGCAATACACGGCCTGCTTTGCCCCGTAGGACGCAGGAAGGCTGGAGGGTCCCACCACGAGAGCCCCGGGAAGGAGGAGGAGGCCGCCCCCGACGTCCATCTCTGGGCCGGCTGTAAGTACACCCCAATGCTGCCTCTGCCGGCCTGACAGCACTGGAACCTCTCCATGCCCCAAGGGGACAGGAAGACACTGGAGTACTGAGGAAGGGGAGGGGCTTTTAACCTCTCTGTGTTCCTGTCCCCCAATAGGGCGTGGACGACATCCTCCAATGCTGTCGTGGAAGGCGAATGGAGAAAAAGCTGTTTCACTTGATTCATTTTTTCAGGAGATATTCCACAATATGTACTTAAACTTCATGGATGCCAATAATGATGACCAGCACTGTATAGACCAGAGGTCCCCAAATCCAGGCCTCAAGGGCCGCCAACAGTGCAGGTTTTCAGGATTTCCTTAGTATTGCACAGGGGTTGAAATCATGACCTGTGCAGATGATCACATTAGCACCTGTGCAATACTAAGGAAATTCTGAAAACCTGCACTGTTGGCGGGCCTTGAGGCTTGGAGTTGGGGACCTCTGGTATAGGCAATGAATTGAGCATAGGCATGCAACTTAATCATGGGACACAGGACCCTGTTCTTTTGATTACTGGTATGGGTGAGAAGTTGGGATTAGGGACATCGTTACAAACTACAATCTGAACAGCTGAGGTGAGCGGTGTCACTGTGCTTTGTTCAATTCTTTTCGCATACATTTTAGGAAAGCAGAAGAGATGTCTACACACAGGAGCCACAATATGAAAATGACCCACCTAGTTGTTGAAGAAAAATCTGAGTAACCTTCTCTGGAAGAATACGGCGGGTTCTGATAAATCGAGAAAGGTCTCCACCAGCACAATACTCTGTGATTAGAAATATGTTATCTTGGTCCCACTGTGACAAAGCAATCCATCCAGCATGCGTGAGAAAATAAAATCAAGAGAACATATGAGGAACCGAGAACAAGGGCAGATCTGAATAACTCTCCACAATGCATACAAATGTACTAGTAGTGATAAAGCAAGCTTTTCTTAGAATTATGTTCAGGGGTTAACTTCTTGAATATTGCAGAGTTCAGAGAGCATGAGTTCCCACATTTTTATCCCCACACTCTAAACTAGAATGTAACGTCATTGCAAAGAGCAGGTCTGGTTTTTAGGAATCAACGTGGCCATATATTACATGGACATCCATATATCTGCATTGGTCCTGCAGAATATTGGTTGTAGTGAAAAGCTGATTGGTGGTTGGCATCTGTTAAAAAAATGAATTATTCACTTTGGATAACTCCTTTAAGGGAATTGATCATGTCCACTTTATCTGCTGGAAAACAAGAGTTTCTGGATATGACAGGAAGCAAAATACTTTCACTATTTATTCCTATATAACCTAAAACAGTATTCCTCAACTCCAGTACTCAAGAGCCTCCAAGGGTGCATGTTTTCAGGATGATCTGTTGGTTGCTCTTGAGGACTGGATTTGGGGACAACTGCTCTAAAAGTATGGAAAAAAACAGGGAAAATGAAAACCAATGCAAATGACTAGTGGAGGTCATTGTACATTGCAGTGACTGACCTGGAAGTCCTTCAGCTCGAGGATATGAGGATGATGGACAGTTTTCAGTATCTCAATTTCGGTCAGAAGGTTCTCCACAGATGCTTTATTGAGGCTTTTCTTGCTGACACACTTAATGGCCACTACTTCACGTGTGTTGTGCTGACAAGAGAAAACATAAAAGGTGCATGATAAAAAAAACAGCAATGCCAGAATCATGTGTGAGCGTCCATGTGTCATGTGCAGCGCATCTACATAGGGTTCTATACCGAGTTCAAGGACATATGAAGAAGAGGATTAATACAAATGCAAAAGGGTTCAATAATCAAGGTTTTATGGCCTAATGAGTGTTTACAGTGAAGGATGGTCACTGAAGTCCTCGAGGAAAGATATGTTTCACGGAGGTTGTCAGCCTTAGTGATATGAACCTGGAAACATGACTCCAGCATGTTATCTGCTGAGAGGTTTAAACAGCCATGATAATGGTCAGATTTGTAAACAGCTAAAGAGATGGGTGGGACGGCTGTTCACATATCTCCACCTTAGGGTGTGGTTCAGGAGGTAAAATGAAGGTCTCTGGATCAGGGCTGTGTAGTCTGAGTCCATTTTGGTGGAGTCGATTCAGGGAAAATGAGGAGTCTGAGTTGGTGTCAGGGCTGTTATTTTCGCTTTGTATGTTGATACATTGTGAAAGCGAAATTAAAGGGAACCTGACCCCTCCAAAGCACCTCCAACCCTATTAATACCTGTCCCTGCACCCTAACATATCAGTATTAGTGCTCCATTTCTGTAAAAAAAAAAGCGCTCTGTAACATTGGAATAATCAACAATATACACTTACAAATCTGAGACTTCTTGTCCCTGAAGAAGTCTCACAGAGCGTCCCCTGAGTGACTCTTAAGGTCCCGTCACACCTGGTGACGGGGCTGAAGATGTCGGCGGCAACTGGCAGGTGCACGCACGTTTTTGGCGCCCCGCCAGCGACAGGATCCCAAAAAATGTGTGTGAAGCCAGCCTTAGAAACGGCAAGATCTTATTATCTCAGGACTTGAATTGAATACAATGATCCATTATTGAATGGAAACATCACTCTGCTGATCTATATAGGAGGATATTTAACATGATTGAGTATTAAATATCCTTCTTACAGTATTCATTATTTGCTGTTAGGGTAAATCAGGGATTGTTAACAGGAATGGCCACCAATGAGCTGCGGCGCCACATCGAATTCCAGGGTGCCAACCTATGCAGTCAGGCATGAGCAAGATTGTAATGGCTGAATAGGGGCATGATAGTGGATTACATTATACCTGGGTTCCCTTTATGTCCATTTATACTGATTACTGTTGCCTTCACTGTCATTTACCTTAAATTTACACAATTAATCCACTAATACCTTATTGCAAAATAAGGGTCATCTAATATATAATTACCCTAAGGCACTTCCGTCATATTCGGCGCTACTTCCGTCGTCGTGTCCGTGGCTGCCTCCCAAAGCCTAACTCGCAAAGCCTCACTTGCAATGGCACTCGCAATGGCTTTGCGAGTCCTTGCAGAATAGGCTTCAGTGACTTGCAAAGCCTCACTCGCAATGGCTTTGCGAGTGTTCACTCAATACGCTCCACTGTCAGTCACAGCTTCACTTGCAATGTCCGGGAGATAGATAGATCTTTCTCTCTCTCCTCTTCCGCCCGCTCCTGCGGGCCACCCCGCGGCTGCTCCTGCCCCCCGCGGCTCCTGCGGCCCCACCGCGGGTCGTCCTGCCCCCCCGCGGCTCCTGCGGGCCCCCCCGCGGGTCGTCCTTGCCCCCCCGCGGCTCCTGCCGCCCCTTCCCCCTGCTTGCTTCTAATAAAATAAAAAAAAAACCTCATGGATACTCACCCGGCGCACTCCTCTACGTCCTCTAGCTCCATGCCTTGAGGACCTGTGGTTGCCTGGGAAACCGATCAGCTGATTGCTTTCCCAGGCAACCACAGGTCCTGCAAGCTGGCACACGGGTGTGTATGCTCTTATCCATCCTGCCCCTACCCCTGCCACCACCATCCTGCCCCTACCAGCCACCGGCTCCATCCTGCCCCCCCTCTCCCCTCCATAGCCCCCCCACTCCATCCTGCCCCCCAGCTCCATCCTGCCCCACGGCTCCATCCTGCACCCCCCACCCGCATCATCCTACCCCCCCACCGCCTCCATCCTGACCCCCCCCCACACCAGCTCCATCCTGCCCCCCCGCCGGCTCCATCCTGCCCCCCCCACACCAGCTCCATCCTGCCCACCCACCGGCTCCATCCTGTCCCCCCCACGCCACCTCCATCCTGCCCCCCCCCCACACACCAGCTCCATCCTGCCCCCCCGCCTCCATCCTGCCCCCCCCCGCCTCACTGCCATCCTTCCCCAACCCCCCCCACCAGCTCCATCCTGCCCCTCCACACACACCAGCTTCATCCTGCCCCCCCACCGCTCCATCCTGCCCTCCCGCCAGCACCATCCTGCCCCCCGCCCCCTCCACACTGCCCCCCCCTCGGCTGCATCCTGCCCCCCCCCCCACCGGCTCCATCCTAACCCCCCCGCCCCCTCCATCCTCCCCCCCAGACCAGCTCCATCCTCCGCCCCACCCCCCCCCCCAACGCCTCCATCCACTGCCCACTCGCTCCCATCCTGCCCCCCCCATCCTGTCCCGCTCCCTCCATCCTGCCCTGCTCGCTTCATCCTGCCCCCCTGCCACCATCCTGCCCCGCTCGCTCCATCCTGCCCCCCCTCTACCATCCTGCCCCGCTGCCTCCATCCTACCTCGCCGCCTCCATCCTGCCCCGCTCGCTCCATCCTGCCACCACTCCACCCCCCTTCACCATCCTTCCCCCCTCCGCCAGCTCCATCCTGCCCCGCTCGCTCCATCCTGCCCTGCTCCCTTCATCCTGCCCCCCCTGTCACATCCTGCCCCGCCAGCACCATCCTGCCCCCCTGCCGCTCCATCCTGCCCCCCTGCCGGCCCCCATCCTGCCCTCCCCCCTCGGCTGCATCCTGCCCCCCCCCGCCGGCTCCATCCTAAACCCCCGCCGGCTCCATCTGCCCCCCTGCCGCCTCCATCCTGCCCCCCCCCCCTCAGCTGCATCCTGCCCCCCCCCGCCGGCTCCATCCTGCCCCCCCCCTCAGCTGCATCCTGCCCCCCCCCGCCGGCTCCATCCTAAACCCCCCGCCGGCTCCATCCTGCCCCCCCCATACCAGCTCCATCCTGCCCCCCCGCCAGCTCCATCCTGTCCCCCCCCGCCAGCTCCATCTGCCCCTCGCCGCCTCCATCCTGCCCCCCCGCCACCATCCTGTCCTGCTCCCTCCATCCTGCCCTGCTCACTTCATCCTGCCACCACCTGCCCCGCTCGCTCCATCCTGCCCCCCGCCACCATCCTGCCCCGCCGCCTCCATCCTGCCACCCCCTCCACCCACCGTCACCATCCTGTCCCCCTAATCCCCCCTGCCAGTTAGCGGTCATGTGACCGATCAGCTGAACGGTTTCCCAGGCAACAACGGCTCCTAAACCCCTGTAGGACCTAGAAGACGAAGGTGGAGCGAGCTGGCGGACAGGTGAGTATCCTCACTGAGGATTTTTTTATTTTTTGAAGGGAGGAGCGGGGGGGGAGCAGAGTATGCCCATATACCATAGTGCTGCTATACATGTGCTATAAAATTCCACCATATACTATAGTACAAACTCTACATATACTTTTATATACTGTCATATACTATAGTGCTGCTATACATGTACTGTAATGTATCACCATATACTATAGCGCTGCTATACATGTAATGTAATGTACTACCATATACCATAGCGCTTGCTATACATGTACTGTCATGTACCGCCATATACCATAGCGCTGCTATACATGTGCTATAAAATACCCCCATATACTATAGTGCACCTGTACATATACTGTAATATATTGCCATATACTATAGTGCTGCTATACATGTGCTATACTGTACCGCCATATACCATAGTGCTGCTATATCTAATATATAAAACCCAAAGGCTCACTTCCGTCATTTTAGCCAGCACTTCCGTCAGTTTGTCATCGCCAAAGTCACGTCACCACAGCGCTACACCCGTCCAGAGTGGACCAACATACCGGCCCTAAGCGGAGTGCAACTCAGGCAGCCCCGCCACGCTTACCAACGCCCCTACACTGCCTAAAACACACATCACGGGCGGGAGACCACCCCCGTGATGTGTGCAGCCTGGAGGAGCAGAGGTGTGCCTAATTCTCATGTCGCCGCTCCAGCCTCCTCTCTCCTCACCCCTCCAGCCGCATCTCTCCTCACCCCTCCTGCCTCACCTCTCCTCACCCCTCCAGCGCCACCTCTCCTCACCCCTCCAGCCTCCCGCCACATCATACTCTGCTATCCACAGAGCCGCCTGTATACTCTGCTACCCACAGAGCCCCCTGTAGACTCTGCTACCCACTGACCCACCTCTATACACACAATTCATTTCACCGCGCTCCTGATGCAATTGCATCGGGCCCCTGACCACTGCACTCTGACCCATCCACTCCACTCTGCCCTGACCACTGCACTCTGCCCGTGACCACTGCACTCTGCCCGTGACCACTGCACTCTGCCCGTGACCACTGCACTCTGCCCTAAAGCAGACTATTAGCCACTGAGCCTCCGTATACTCTGCTAACCACTCAGCCGCTGTATAGTCTGCTAACCACTGAGCCCCCGTATACCCTAATAACCATAGGCTAGAATACCCGATTCTTTAGAATCGGGCCGCCATCTAGTTGTAAATAAATATGCGGGAAAAAAGGACTGTCGTCCACTATAGGAATAGGAGTTGTAATTTGTCAGAGAATGATTTCACTTTCTCCTTCCACTTGTCTGATAGATACATACATATATATATATATATATTTATATTACACACATACATGCATGCACTAGATGGGGCCCAATCCTATCATAACAGGCGATTCCAGAACATGTGCGATTATATATTAGATCAACTATTCCCACTACTAATCGCAGCGTCACAAAGGAGTGCGGGGGATGCCCACTGCTGCAGGGGTGGCCGTGGCTTGGCAGGTGCTGCTCGACATCCCCATGTGTGCTCACTTTCTCCTCCTGCTGTCTCTAACCCCTGTGTGCTCTTTTCCCTTGGGCCTTCTCATCCCCCTGTGCACTCCCTCCTCCCTTGTGCTGTCTCTTCTCGTGTGCCCCTTCCCTGTGCGCGGTCTCATCCCCCTGTGCACTTTCCCTCTCCCCTTGTGCTGTCTCCCTCTCCCCTTGTGCTGTCTCCCTCTCCCCTTGTGCTGTCTCCCTCTCCCCTTGTGCGGTCTCATCCCCTGTGCGCTCTCCCTCTCCCCTTGTGCTGTCTCATCTCCCTGTGCACTCTCCCTCTCCCATTGTGTGGTCTCATCTCCCTGTGCACTCTCCCATCTCTCTGTGCACTCTCCCTCTCCCCTTGTGCTGTCTCATCCCCCTTTGCACTCTCCCTCTCCCCTTGTGCTGTCTCATCACCCTGTGCACTCTCCCTCTCCCTGTGCTCTCTTTCTCTTCCCTTGTGATGTCTCATCTCCCTGTGCACTTTCCCTCTCCCCTTGTGCTGTCTCATCCCCCTTGCACTCTCCCTCTCCCCTTGTGCTGTCTCATCCCCCTGTGCTCTCTCCCCTCCCATTGTGTGGTCTCATCTCCCTGTGCACTCTCCCTCTCCCCTTGTGCGGTCTCATCCCCCTGTGCACTCTCCCTCTCCCCTTGTGCTGTCTCATCTCCCTGTGCACTCTCCCCCTCCCCTTGTGCTGTCTCATCCCCCTGTGCACTCTCCCTCTCCCCTTGTGCTGTCTCATCCCCATGTGCACTCTCCCTCTCCCCTTGTGCTGTCTCATCCCCCTCTGCACTCTCCCTCTCCCCTGTGCTCTCTCCCTCTTCCCTTGTGATGTCTCATCTCCCTGTGCACTTTCCCTCTCCCCTTGTGCTGTCTCATCTCCCTGTGCACTCTCCCTCTCCCCTTGTGCTGTCTCATCCCCCTGTGCTCTCTCCCTCTCCCTTGTGCGGTCTCATCTCCCTGTGCACTCTCCCTCTCCCATTGTGCGGTCTCATCTCCCTGTGCACTCTCCCTCCCTTCCCCTTGTGCTGTCTCATCCCCCTGTGCACTCTCCCTCTCCCCTTGTGCTGTCTCATCCCCCTGTGCACTCTCCCTCTCCCCTTGTGCTGTCTCATCCCCCTGTGCACTCTCCCTCTCCCCTTGTGCTGTCTCATCCCCTGTGCACTCTCCCTCTCCCCTTGTGCTGTCTCATCCCCTGTGCTCTCTCCTTCTCCCCCTTGTGCGGTCTCATCCCCTGTGCGCTCTCCCTCTCCCCTTGTGCTGTCTCATCCCCCTGTGCACTCTCCCTCTCCCCTTGTGCTGTCTCATCCCCATGTGCACTCTCCCTCTCCCCTTGTGCTGTCTCATCCCCTCTGCACTCTCCCTCTCCCCTGTGCCTCTCCCTCTTCCCTTGTGATGTCTCATCTCCCTGTGCACTTCCCTCTCCCCTTGTGCTGTCTCATCTCCCTGTGCACTCTCCCTCTCCCTTGTGCTGTCTCATCCCCTGTGCCTCTTCCCTCTCCCCTTGTGCTGTCTCATCTCCCTGTGCACTCTCCCTCTCCCATTGTGTGGTCTCATCTCCCTGTGCACTCTCCCATCTCTCTGTGCACTCTCCCTCTCCCCTTGTGCTGTCTCATCCCCCTGTGCACTCTCCCTCTCCCCTTGTGCTGTCTCATCCCCCTGTGCACTCTCCCTCTCCCCTGTGCTCTCTTTCTCTTCCATTGTGATGTCTCATCTCCCTGTGCACTTTCCCTCTCCCCTTGTGCTGTCTCATCCCCCTGTGCACTCTCCCTCTCCCCTTGTGCTGTCTCATCCCCCTGTGCTCTCTCCCTCTCCATTGTGTGGTCTCATCTCCCTGTGCACTCTCCCTCTCCCCTTGTGCGGTCTCATCCCCCTGTGCGCTCTCCCTCTCCCCTTGTGCTGTCTCATCTCCCTGTGCACTCTCCCCCTCCCCTTGTGCTGTCTCATCCCCCTGTGCACTCTCCCTCTCCCCTTGTGCTGTCTCATCCCCATGTGCACTCTCCCTCTCCCTTGTGCTGTCTCATCCCCCTCTGCACTCTCCCTCTCCCCTTGTGCTGTCTCATCCCCTGTGCTCTCTCCCTCTCCCCTTGTGCTGTCTCATCCCCCTCTGCACTTTCCTCTCCCCCTTGTGCTGTCTCATCCCCCTGTGCTCTCTCCCTCTCCCCTTGTGCGGTCTCCCTCTCCCATTGTGTGGTCTCATCTCCCTGTGCACTCTCCCTCTCCCCTTGTGCTGTCTCATCCCCCTGTGCACTCTCCCTCTCCCCTTGTGCTGTCTCATCCCCCTGTGCACTCTCCCTCTCCCCCTGTGCTGTCTCATCCCCCTGTGCACTCTCCCTCTCCCCCTGTGCTGTCTCATCTCCCTGTGCACTCTCCCGTTGTGCTGTCTCATCCCCCTGTGCACTCTCCCTTTCCCCTTGTGCTGTCTCATCCCCCTGTGCACTCTCCCTCTCCCCTTGTGCTGTCTCATCCCCTTGTGCTGTCTCATCCCCATGTGCACTCTCCCTCTCCCCTTGTGCTGTCTCATCCCCCTCTGCACTCTCCCTCTCCCCTTGTGCTGTCTCATCCCCCTGTGCACTCTCCCTCTCCCCTTGTGCTGTCTCATCCCCATGTGCACTCTCCCTCTTCCCCTTGTGCTGTCTCATCCCCCTCTGCACTCTCCCTCTCCCCTTGTGCTGTCTCATCCCCCTGTGCTCTCTCCCTCTTCCCTTGTGCTGTCTCATCTCCCTGTGCACTTTCCCTCTCCCCTTGTGTTGTCTCATCTCCCTGTGCACTCTCCCTCTCCCATTGTGCTGTCTCATCCCCTGTGCACTCTCCCTCTCCCCTTGTGCTGTCTCATCCCCCTGTGCACTCTCCCTCTCCCCTTGTGCTGTCTCATCCCCCTGTGCACTCTCCCTCTCCCCTTGTGCTCTCATCCCCCTGTGCACTCTCCCTCTCCCCTTGTGCTGTCTCATCCCCCTGTGCACTCTCCCTCTCCCCTTGTGCTCTCATCCCCCTGTGCACTCTCCCCTCTCCCCTTGTGCGGTCTCATCCCCTGTGCTCTCTCCCTCTCCTCTTGTGCGGTCTCATCCCCCTGTGCGCTCTCCCTCCCCTTGTGCTGTCTCATCTCCCTGTGCACTCTCCCCCTCCCCTTGTGCTGTCTCATCCCCCTGTGCACTCTCCCTCCCCCTTGTGCTGTCTCATCCCCTTGTGCGGTCTCATCCCCATGTGCACTCTCCCTCTCCCCTTGTGCTGTCTCATCCCCCTGCACTCTCCCTCTCCCCTTGTGCTGTCTCAACCCCTGTGCTCTCTCCCTCTTCCCTTGTGATGTCTCATCTCCCTGTGCACTTTCCCTCTCCCTCTGTGCTGTCTCAAACCCCTGTGCACTCTCCCTCTCCCCTTGTGCTGTTTCATCCCCCTGTGCTCTCTCCCTCTCCCCTTGTGCGGTCTCATCTCCCTGTGCACTCTCCCCTCCCCATTGTGTGGTCTCATCCCTTGTGCACTCTCCCTCTCCCCTTGTGCTGTCTCATCCCCCTGTGCACTCTCCCTCTCCCCTGTGCTGTCTCATCCCCTGTGCACTCTCCCTCTCCCCTGTGCTGTCTCATCCCCCTGTGCACTCTCCCTCTCCCCTGTGCTGTCTCATCCCCCTGTGCACTCTCCCTCTCCCCCTGTGCTGTCTCATCTCCCTGTGCACTTCTCGCGTTGTGCTGTCTCATCCCCCTGTGCACTCTCCCTTTCCCCTTGTGCTGTCTCATCCCCCTGTACACTCTCCCTCTCCCCTTGTGCTGTCTCATCCCCCTGTGCACTCTCACTCTCCCCTTGTGCTGTCTCATCCCCCTGTGCGCTCTCCCTCTCCCCTTGTGCTGTCTCAACCCCCTGTGCTCTCTCCCTCTTCCCTTGTGATGTCTCATCCCCCTGAGCACTCTCCCTCTCCCCTTGTGCTGTCTTATCCCCCTATGCACTCTCTCTCATCCCTGTGCGATCTCTCTTTCCCCTGCATGTTGAGGAGCCGTGGCAGCAGCAGGATGGGTCTGTCCCAAGGGTATGATGGAGCGGACCCAGGTGTAGGCTATAATGTATGCCAGTGCTGCGGCCAGTGTCACTGACGGTGTGTGCCCTCCCCATCACAGATGTCCTATAGGTTGGACTGTTTCTTGATTAACCAGACTATGGGCCTCTTCACATTCCAGTATACCTGTAATATTAAAGTGTAACTAATTTACACAATGTCCTATAGGTGATCAGACTGGATAGAGCATTTCTATAGTAGATATATGTGACAGAAAGGAGAGAGGAGAAACAGACACTATAAATCACGTGTTCTCCAAGGATAACACCACACACCTCCTGCCCCAGGTCTCAGATGCCCTGTGTACCTCACACTGTGCCTGGCATCAGCTGTCATGTGATCCTATGGTATGACCGGCCAGGCCTTTATGTAGTGATGTCACTGCAGACATGTCCATACACTATGTGTACACACAGGATCTCTCCCATCATGGAGGACACAGAGCCCGGGCAGCCTGCACCTATCACCCACACCCATGCCCAGCAGCGGTTACCTTTCTGTAGGCCTTATATACGGTGGCATAGGTGCCGCTGCCCAGTTTATCAGTCAGTATGAAGTCATTCAGCCGAGGAGGGGCCCAGCCAGCCATGCTGTGCCATGTACCCTCAGTGTATAGCTGAGTGCGGTCTATGTGCCCCCCTCAGCGCGCCCGGCTGCCAGGTGTCCGGGCACCAGGCGGAGACGGCTGTCATCCTGCATTACACTTCCTTATTGATGTCAGAGAAACAGGAAGCACGGGGAGAGGAGGACCGGCGCCATCGTGTGGTGAAGAGCAACATAGCACTGCTAGGCAGGAACCACTCTGTGCATGTGACACAGTTATCACTGGCATCATGGCAAGCCTGCTCATGGTCTTCCCTGCGTGCTGGCTGCTTCTGGTGGGTGTTCCCTGTGCGCCAAATGCTCGAGTGGGGTCCACCGTCCTCCTCCATGTGTGCAGCCTGCCCGGGGTGGAGTCCTTCATCATTGAGGCTCCATGTGCGCTGGCTTCCTGGAGCAGGTCCTTCCTGTGCTCGGGGTGGAGTCCTCTGTGTCCACAGGCTGCCCAGGAGAGGGTTTCCATGTTTTTTCGATTGAGGCCTCCCATGGGTGGGATCTGGGAGTCCTCCATGGTGCACAGACTGCTTGGGTGGGGTCCTCCGTGGCGCCGGTTGCTCCTTGGGTGGGTCCTCCTGGGCGCCGGCTGCTCCTTGGGTGGGGTCCCTTCCTTGGTGCGGGGGGTCCTCCTTGGGTGCCAGCTGCTCCTTGGGCGGGGTCCTCCTGGGCGCCGGCTGCTCCTTGGGGTCCTCCTGGGCCGCTGCTCCTTGGGTGGGTCCTCCTGTGCGCGGCTGCTCCTGGTGGGTCTCCCTGTGGCGGCTCTCCTGGTGGTCTCCCTGTCGCCGCTGCTCCTTGGGTGGGTCCTCCCTGTGCGCCGGCTGCTCCTTGGGTGGGGTCCTCCCTGTGCGCCGGCTGCTCCTTGGGTGGGGTCTCCCTGTGCGCCGGCTGCTCCTTGGGTGGGGTCCTCCCTGGTGCGCCGGCTGCTCCTTGGGTGGGGATCTCCCTGTGCGCCGGCTGCTCCTTGGGTGGGGTCCTCCCTGTGCGCCGGCTGCTCCTTGGGTGGGGTCCTCCCTGTGCGCCGGCTGCTCCTTGGGTGGAGTTGTGCCTCTCCTGTTGGTCCCGGCTGCTCCTTGGGTGGGGTCCTCCCTGTGCGCCGGCTGCTCCTTGGTGGGGTCCTCCCTGTGCGCCGGCTGCTCCTTGGGTGGGGTCCTCCCTGTGCGCCGGCTGCTCCTTGGGTGGGGTCCTCCCTGTGCGCCGGCTGCTCCTTGGGTGGGGTCCTCCCTGTGCGCCGGCTGCTCCTTGGGTGGGGTCCTCCCTGTGCGCCGGCTGCTCCTTGGGTGGGGTCTCCCTGTGCGCCGCTGCTCCTTGGGTGGGGTCCTCCGTGGCGCCGGCTGCTCCTTGAGTGGTGGAGTCCTCCCTGTGCGCCGGCTGCTCCTTGGGTGGGGTCCTCCCTGTGCGCCGGCTGCTCCTTGGGTGGGGTCCTCCCTGTGCGCCGGCTGCTCCTTGGGTGGGGTCCTCCCTGTGCGCCGGCTGCTCCTTGGGTGGGGTCCTCCCTGTGCGCCGGCTGCTCCTTGGGTGGGGTCCTCCCTGTGCGCCGGCTGCTCCTTGGGTGGGGTCCTCCCTTCACACACTGCTTTTGCTGAGCACTTGTTTCTATGATGGTGGGTTTACACACACCAATCATTGTATCCAATCTCTGAACCAATCTCTGGTTGCAGTGAAATCATGGACACATAGTTCCATTTTGTGGCTGTGTACAACATGGAGCAATCTGTCCATGATTTCACTGCAACCAGAGATTGGTTCAGAGATTGGATACAATGATTGGTGTGTGTAAACCCACCATGATGGCGGGTTTACACGTTGCGATATCGCAGTACAATTTCAATCAAAAGTCACGTGGTTCGCTCGTTGGACCCGATATCGTTCCTGCATTGTATGGTGTGAACGTCCAATGCGATGCAGGAACGATGTCAATGCGATATCGGGGATCGAATGAGCGTGCTATTCAATGCCCCGATATTGCATAGCGATTGAAGCTGGATCGTGCTGTGTAAACGCCCAATTACGATGCGATTTGATACGTCACCCATTCACTCCCATGTTAACTATGCGATCCTGAGTTGGGAGGCGGAGACATCGCACGGACGTTGTATTCAGAGATCGCAGCGTGTAAACATTCAATGCGATGCGGGAGGAACGTGCACGAATTGCGCGCTCCCGCGCCATTGTACTGCGATATCGAAACGATATCGTGGCGTGTAAATCCACCATTAGACCTTTCCTCTAAATGTGCCACTCCCGGTTTTGATTGTTCCACTCCTGGCTTTTTTTGAGCTTGTGCGTAAAAATACGCAGCAAAAAAAAACTGTGTGAATGGGGCCTTAATGAGGCAGTGCTGGAGTAACATGCACCAAATTCGTTGAGAGGTACATGAATTTGGCGCATCTTACAATTGCCCCTTGCCTACAGTAGAAATGTTACTCCATCCAGGGACTGGTGTATATTTCTGGTGGAAACATTTCTGTAAGAATCTGCTTCACTTTGGGGTGCCAGTTAATAAGGCCCCTTTCACATCTGCGGTAAAGTGTAATTCCTGGAAGAGGTCACCGCGTAACGGCCATCTTGCTGCACCGATCCAGCGAGCCCCATTCATTCTCTATGGGGCTTGCGGACGGGTGTGGCAAATACAGTATTGCCAAGTCCGGCAGTTGCGGATACGCAAAAAAAACCGCTAGCATAGTTTTTTTTTTTTTGTGGTGCCGGACTCGCTGCATTCAGGCAAGAGGTCCCCCAGCCCCTGTACCCCTAGATAATACACTTTGAAAACTTACACAGTGGAGCCAAATAGGAGGTGGCTTGTGGCTGGAGCCAAAGGGCAGTTTCACACCCCCTGTATGGTTAATCCGCTCACCGCCGCCTCCCTGATGCCAATCATTGTCTCCCTCGTCTGCTGCATAGTACACAGAGCTTATTGCAGTGCTGGCCGCTTTGCCCCGCCTCCTGCTGACATCACCGCTTATACCCGCCCTGCTCCATGGTTAACATGGAGCAGGGCAGGGATAGGTGGTGATGTCACAGCAGGAGGCCAGCTGCCCCGCCTTCTGCTGTGACATCATTCATACCCGCCCTGCTCCATGTTAACCATGGAGCAGGGCGGGGAAAGGCAGTGACATCACTGCAGGAGGTGGGGCAAAGCGGCCAGCACTGCAATAAGCTTTGTGTACTATACAGCAGGCAAGGGAGACAGTGATTGGCATCAGGGAGGCGGCGGTGAGCAGATTAAACATACAGGGGGTGTGAAACTGCTCTTTGGCTCCAGCCACAAGCCACCTCCTATTTGGCTCCACTGTGTAAGTTTTCAAAGTGTATTATCTCTTGGTACAGGGGGGCTGAAGGGCTGGGGGACTTCTTGCCTGAATGCAGCACACATGTAATTAGATTACCATGTATGGTTAGTGACAGGTCCTCTTTAAGCCATTCTGGAAAGAAGTCCAATCCTTATTCAGAGACAAAACTGCAATCAACATTCTCCTCTCCCCAGAAATGGCATTACTACTAAATGGAATTGATTCCCTCCCAAAGAGAGCCAGACCAATAACGCTTCATATCCTCCTAGCAGCCAAAAACATCATCGACTCTCTCTGGAGAGACCCCCCAACCACCATCAATCCAAAATACCATAGAAAGAATCGCGACTCACAATGCGTACGAATATTCCTTCGCTATCAGGAACAACCTACAAAAGAAATACCAGAAAAAATGGGGCAACTGGAATGTCCGATTCCTATCTCCATTCCTTCAAAACTAAACACCTTATTGACATTAGCTTACACGACAATCAAAAATACAATCACAAAGTGCAACTCATATATTCCACAAAAACTCTTGATAACACCATCAATCCTCCCCTCTCCCTCCACCCTACTCCCCACTTCTGTGAACTTCCACTGTTGTAAACTACTTACTAACATCTCTGACTTAAAGGGATCCTGTCACCCCAAAACACCTCCTAAGCTATTAAAAGCTGTCCCTAGAGCATAGTAACACTTACCCTACACTCCTTTTAGCTCCTAAATGCATATATTGAAAATGAAGATAAACGTTATTAAACTACCTCATTAGTGATGTTAATGAGTGACTATTGTATGCATAGTCACCCAGGCAGGCTCTCCCTCTTCCTAATATCACTCCTCAATAGGCGTGATCTGCAACTCACATTCAAATGCGCGCCTCCCCGCTCTCCTATTCCGGTCGGGCGCTGCAGTGTGGGGCTCTATGACGCAAATCGCGTAATTTCCAGCTTCGGGTGACGTGGTACAACCGTGCCGCTCAGTTATGCCTCCAGCACGCATGCGCAGTGCGGGTCTTGAAGCTAACAGCGGCGCGGGTGTACAACGTCACCCGAAGCTGGAAATTACGCGATTTGCGTCATAGAGCCCCACACTGCAGCGCCCGGCCGGAATAGGAGAGCGGGGAGGCGTGCATTTGAATGTGAGTTGCACATCACGCCTATTGAGGAGTGATAATAGGAAGAGGGAGAGCCTGCCTGGGTGACTATGCATACAATAATCACTCATTAACATCACTAATGAGGTAGTTTAATAACGTTTATCTTCATTTTCAATATATGCATTTAGGAGCTAAAAGGAGTGTAGGATAAGTGTTACTATGCTCTAGGGACATCTTTTAATAGCTTAGGAGGTGTTTTGGGGGTGACAGGATCCCTTTAACTCTTCGTTTGCTAGAAAATAGTTGTTCGAGACCAGAATCTTTAACCTCTTAACGACGGCCTTAAGTCTACAGATGTCGGAAAAAAGGGTACTTATTCCTAGCCAACGTCTGTAGAAGTAAGCCAGGAATAAGCCCTGGTGCGCCACCCAGTGACCAAAAATCTCTGGGTTTTCAGCTACCAGGGGTAGCTGAGACCCTAGAGATTATGGATTGGCTGCTTTTTTTTTTACCGGCACCAGTAATGTGATGACCGGTAAGCACTATTTACCAGTCATCACATTACAAAAAATGACATTGACGGTAAAAAGTACGTTCACTTTAATTCAACATGATAACACATGTCGGATCAAAGTGAAACATTAACCCCTTAGCCCACCAAGACCACCGTTACTGGAGATCAACCCCCCACCCCCATCCCTCCCACGGACCATCTCAAAATGGCGACGCATGTAAAAACGCGCCTTCTCCCCTGCAGCTCCATGCGATCTGACATGTCAGATCGCATTGGTAACACATCCCCCTGTGCCCCCAACACTTTCTGCAGCCTCCGACCCCCTCCGCTCCTCCAGCCCCCCATCTACAGCTCCTCCAGCCCTGCTCTCCAGCCCCCTCCTCGCTCCTCCAGCCCTGCTCCTCCAGCCCCCTCCTCGCTCCTCCTCCTCCTCCACTCATCCAGCTTCCCTCCTCCGCTCCTCCAGCCCCCTCCTCCGCTACCCACAGCCCCCCATTTCCAGCTCCTACAGCCCCCCTCCTCCGCTCCCCCATCCCCTCTCTCTTACCCGCCTCCAGTCCCGCTCCTCGATCCTGGCACCGGCGGTCTGTCTCCTCTTCTGTGTGCGCTGCTGTGCACGCGCACTCTCAGGGGACTGATAGGTCATGAACTTACACAGTTCATGACCTGTCATACCTCTGGCGTTACACAGGGGTTAACTGATCTTCATGATCTCTAAAGCAGATTACCATGAAGATGAGTTAACCCCTGTGTGACCCCAGGGGAATAAGTCATGAACCCATCACAATCCAGGGGTCACACAGGGGTTAACTGGTGAAAGGCTTTAGAGATTATCATGAAGATCCGTTAACCCCTGTGTGACCCCAGGATCGTGATAGGTCATGAACTTACAGAGTTTATGACCTATCATTCCCCTTGGAGAGTGCCCTCTCTTATAGCATATGGGGGATGCCCCCATATGCTATAACAGTGAGAAACGTCGTGGGACCGCCCACTGGACTACGTCAGACGCTGCAGAATAATAAAGATGGGGTCTAAGTTGTATTTTTGTTTTGTTTTTTTCTAATAAAAAAATCTTTCTCTGTGTTGTGTCTTCTTTACAATTTACTAGAGATTCCTAATGGCCCGGCCTAATATTGGCCAGACATTATGAATCTCGGGCTTAGTGCCAGCTGCCAAAAAGCTGGCATTAACCCCTTATTACCCAGTCTGTCACGCTACACTGCAGCTGGAAGAGCTGGATACAGCGCCAGAAAATCGCGCTTTTCTATGAATGCACCATTTTCTGGGGCGGCTGCGGACTGCAATTCGCAGCAGGGGGAGGGGGGTTGGGCAAAAAGCTTGGGCCTCCCTACGCTGAGGATTCCAGTTCCCAGCTGCCTAGTTGTACCTGGCTGACCCAAAATCATGGCGAATGCCACGCGTGTTTTTTTTTTTTTTTTTTTTTAATTATTTCATGAAATAATTAAAAAAACAAAACAAAAAGGGCTTCCCTATATTTTTCCAGCCAGGTAAGACTAGGTAGAAGGGGTTGGCGGCAGCTCGTGGCTGCCTGCTGTACCTGGCTGGTCCAAAAAAATGGCGAAGCTCCACGTCATTTTTTTTTTTATTTAATAAAGAAATAATAAAAAGAAAATGCAGGAGAGTAGACGACCAGGACACAGTATATGGGGATCTTGTGCACATGCTCTAAAAGTGAGAAATTGTGTGAAAAAAAGAAATTATTCAATATGACCACCTATTGTTATCAAATTCTGTGAAGTAGCTGTAGGTTCCAAATGCTCACTATACCCCTAGATATAATCCTTGAGGCGTCTAGTTTCCAAAATGGGTCACTTGTGGGGGAGCTCCAATGTTTTTAGGCACACAGGGGCTCTCCATACACGACATGGTGTCCGGTAACAATTGGAGCTAATTTTCCATTCAAATTGTTAGCGGAGACTATGTCACGTATGGAGAGCCCCTGTGTGCCTAAACATTGGAGCTCCCCCACAAGTGACCCCATTTTCGAAACTAGATGCCCCAAGGAACTTATCTAGATGCATAGTGAGCACTTTGAACCCCCAGGTGCTTCACAAATTGATCCGTAATAATAAAAAAGTACTTTTTTTTTTCCACAAAAATGTTCTTTTTTCCATTTTTACGGATGAAGTGCATCCTAAAATTTGTTGGGCAATTTCTCCTGAGTACACCAATACCTCATATATAATCATAAACCACTGTTTGGGCGCACGGCAGGGCTCAAAAGGTAAGGAGCGCCATTTGACTTTTTGAATAGAAAATTAGATCCAAAAGTCAAATTGCGCTCCTTCCCTTCTGAGCCCTGCCGTGCGCCCAGTTGTTTATGACCGCATATGAGGTATCGGTGTACTCAGGAGAAATTGCCCAACAAATTTTAGGATCCATTTTATCCTGTTGCCCATGTGAAAAATGAAAGAATTGAGGCTAAAAGAACATTTTTGTTGTAAAAATTAAAATGTCCATTTTTTCCTTCCACGCTGCCTTAGTTCCTGTGAAGCACCTGAAGGGTTAATAATCTTCTTGAATGTAGTTTTGAGTAGCTTGAGGGGTGCAGTTTTTGGAATGGTGTCACTTTTGTTTTCTTTCTGTCACATTGGCCCCTCAAAGAGACTTCAAATGTGATGTGGTCACTAGGGCTGGGCGATTTTGGAAAAAATCAAAATCTCGATTTTATTAACATATGGACGATTTTCGATCTAAATCTCCATTTTTTTTTTTGCTTTTCTTTGATGAATAAAGAGAAAAAAATAAGAGGTAGAGATCATCTTTAATCAGGATTCCCCTTTAAGGAGACCGCATCTATTGAACGGAGCAGTTTCCCCCAGGTATATAATCTATGAGGGGGAGGGGATATAGGGCCCAGGTATAGAATATATAAGGAAGGGGAGGGGATATAGGACCCAGGTATAGAATATATGAGGGGATATAGGACACAGGTATATAATCTGTAAGGAAGGGGGAGGGATATAGAACAGGTATAGAATATATAAGGAGGGTGAGGGGATATAGGACCCAGGTATAGAATATATATGAGGATATAGGACACAGGTATATAATCTGTAAGGAGGGGGAGGGATATAGAACACAGGTATAGAATATATAAGGAGGGCGAGGGGATATAGGACCCAGGTATAGAATATATAAGGAGGGGGAGGGATATAGGACCCCAGGTATATAATATATAGGGAGGAGGATGGGATATAGGACACAGGTATAGAATATATGAAGGGATATAGGACACAGGTATATAATATATAGGGAGGGGGATGGGATATAGAACACCGGTATATAAAAGGAGGGGGATGGGATATAGAACACAGCAGGTATATAGTATATAGCGGAGGGAGGGCTATATATGGACAGAGCTCGGTATACACACATATATACAGTATTCACACACAGCAGGATGTCTCCGCTCGCTATGTTGGCCCCTCAGTACCTCTGTCCCCCCCCTTCCTCCGTGACCCCCCGGTTCACCTCTTACCGCCGCCCGGTGTCTCCGCCTCACGCTGTATAGACCGCCGCTGCCTTGAGATCGCACCGCCGAAAATACCAAATCTCGCGAGATTCCGTCTCAGCCCTGCCCACTGCCGCGAACACGCTCGCATTAACACTACTAGCCGCCCGGATCTTCTAAACAGTGCTCCGGACGCCATTTTAAATCGAATTACACGATTTTTAATAAAACCACAATCGTGGCCACAGCAAGGGGCGAGTTAATCCGATTAATCGCCCAGCCCTAGTGGTCACTAAAAAAATTGTTTTTGTAAATTTTGCTGGAATAATGAGAAATTGCTGATGAACTTTGAACCTTATAGCTTCCTAACCCCAAAATTTTTTTTTCCAAAATTGTGCTGATGTGAAGTAGACATGTGGGAAATTTTATTTATTAACGGTTTTGTGTCAGATAACTCTCTGGTTTAACGGAATAAAAATTAAAAATTTGAAAATTGTGACATTTTCAAACTTTTTGCCAAATTTTTGATTTTTTTTTTCACCAATAAATGCAAAAATGATTGACCTAAATATGTCATGAAAAAAAGAGTCTCAGAATCGCTAGGATCCGTTGAAGCGTGCCAGAGTTATTACCTCATAAACATACACTGGTCAGAATTACAAAAAACAGTCTGGTCATTAAGGTGGAAATTGGCTCAGTCACTTAGGGGTTAACTGTCTTAGACACATTCAAGATTCATTTAAATTATATTGATACTAAACTCAATTTACTTTCTTATCATTATAACCTACGTATAATATACTGTATATACTCGAGTATAAGCCAAGACCCCTAATTTTACCCCAAAAACTGGCGAAACCTATTGGCTCGAGTATAAGCCTAGGTTGGGAAGTGCAGCAGACCGCTGTCCTGGTATAAAACTCCTCATCACTGGTATACCGTAAGTCCCCATCACTGGTATATGGCCCCCATCACTGGTATTTGGCCCGCATCACTGCTATATGGCCCACATCATTGTACACCCCCCATCCCTTGGGCATAGCCCCCATTACTGCATATAACCATCATTGTAAACCCCCCCCATCACTTGTATATAGCCCCATCACTGGTATACTGTGCCCCCATCATTGCACACACCCACCCCATCATTGCACAACCCCCATCTCTGGTATACAATGCCCCCAGCATTGTACACCCCCCATAACAGTATATGCCCTCAGTATTGTACACCCCCATCACAATATAGGCCCCCAGCATTGTAAATCCCCATCACAGTGTACTGTATGCCCTTAGCATTGTCACCCCCATCACAAAATAGGCCCCCCCTTGCTGCCGCACACAATAAAATAACAAACCGATCTCACCTATCCGACGAGTCTCTCCCGGCTCCCTGCTTCTACAGTCATGTGACCGGGGCTCACAGCGATTACGTCACAGCGGCGCCGGTCACATGACTTTAGAAGCAGGCAGTCGGAGGGAGGACGCAGGGAGCCGGGAGAGACTTGTCGGATAGCTGAGATCGGTTTGTTATTTTATAGTGAGCGGCAGCAAGGGGGGCCTATTTTGTGATAGGGGGTCAATGCTGAGGACATACAGTATACTGTGATGGGGGGCAATGCTGGGCGGGGAACAGTAATGTAATATGCACTGCTCCCCCTGCCGCTGATGGACGGGTCAAGCAGTTCCTTGAGACAGAAAACATTGAAACAATGAAATGGCTGCCCAGAGTCCTGATCTAAACCCAATAGAAAACCTCTGGAAAATCCTTGGTGACATATTTATGCGCAAGAAACCCACAACAGTCACAGAACTGTGGAAGAAACTGGAAGAAGAGTGGACCAAAATTACACCAGAGCAGGGTTAGAGACTAGTGATGTCCTGTGGCCGCAGATGTGCTGAAGTCATTCCAAGCAAAGGCCTGTACAAAGGAAAGGCCTGTACACTTCCTACTTGATTGGTGACTGTCGTAACCTTCACAAAATTTAGTTTAAATCTTTCTCTGTGCTTCTTTCATTGCTGTTTTCTAATTATTATCATCAAATTTTGTGTAAAATAAAGGTTTTAAGTTGCTAAACTTTGGTTATTTTGGTAAACACTGTTCTAATGCCATGTTGTACCCCTTACACAAAAACATTCAAATGGTTATCAATATAGATTACATTCTGTCTGAAAAAAAATCAAGTGATGATACACATAGCCAGCTTTACATATGTGCGAGTGGTGCAGCTGCACAGGGCGCCAGTCAGCAGAGGGAGGGGCTACAGGGAGACAGCAAAGTTCCCTTGTATGATGCTCTTGCCCTGCACAGGCTCAAGCTCTAAGCTCCGTCCCCTCCTCTGTACTCTGTCCTGTCTTCTGCCATGTTTACCAGAGAGAGGAGGGGGAGGAGCGCCTGCTGGGTCGGATAAAGCAAAACCAAGTACTACTCTCTGAGGGTAACATACTGCCACATACTGTAAGTGACGATGATGTGCTGTGTGAACAATGTGTGCACTATGAGTGATATCTGCAATGCATCATGTGCTGTCTATAAGTGATATCTATCTATCCCACTTTTTATCCCTCTGTCTATCCATCCCTCTATATCTATTCATCCCTCTTCATTTATCCATCCTTCTATATCCATCCCTCTATATCTATCCATCCATCCCTCTATCCATCTCTCTTTATCTATCCATCCCTCTATATCTATCCATCCATCTAGATAAAAACATCAAAACGTTCCACATCAAGCCACAGGGTGCCAGCTGTGTGTCAAGTCACCTGCTGCTGCCCATGTAACGGAGACCCTAAGAGGTACGAGAAAAGTTTTTAAAGTTGGTCAGGGACCCATCAGATTAAGGTCACCTTGCCATGGTTGATGGGCAGGCATATATTGGTTAACACTTGAGCTAAGAACCTCATTTTTAGATAATTATTTAAAAAAAAAATCCATCTGAGTTTTTTTGAAAAAAACTTTAGTTTTTCTCAAGAAATTACATCTACTTACATAACTTAAAACCTATGGTATGCATGTATTGGCACTGACAGTGTGCTACTACAATTTTATCTTTATGATCAGGTTATGTAGCTTTACACCTGTGCCAAAGAGCTTATAGGAGGTGCTGTCTGTTTTTTTTTCTACTTATCCATCCATCTATCCATCTCACTATATCTATCCATCCCTCTATATCTATCCATCTCGCAATCCATGCCTTTATATCTATCTATCCCTCTATATCTATACATCCATTTAACATTCTATGTATCAGAAAAAAATTTCTCTGCAGCACTCGGCTACTACCAATAATGCACACATGCTAACAAGCGGTATATGAGGAAAAAAATAAAAAACGTATGTTTTTTTTTTCAAAAAAATCAATATTCTTATTTTTTTATTTTCTGAGGTTCTTGGTACATACATTGGCCAATGTCTGTTTGCTCATCAACCACGACACGGTGACCATGTCCAACCCCACTCGGAATAGGGATGCTAAATTATAGTGTCTGATGTCAGGGAAATTTATCCCTACATTTCTCTTCAGCTGTTGGAGTAATTTATAGGCAATATACGGGGCTTCTTTCCCTCCCAGATGAATGAGCAGTATTAGATTGGGAGAGTGTGAAAAAGATAGAGGAAGCGTGGGAATTCTGTCATTTTAATTAAGTTGGCCCTGCCCAGGTATGATAGGTTAAAATCTTTCCATTTGGCTAAAGTGGAGTGTAGGTTGTTGAGGTATAAGTTGATGTTGGTTTTGTATAGATTAGCCGGGTGTCTAGTCACTTGCACTCCCAGGCATTTTAGTGAGCTAGTGGTCCACTGGCAGGGGAACCCCGATGTCCACGATGGTCTGGGGGGGGGCGCTTAACATAATCACTTCTGTTTTGTCCTAGTTAATGTTAAAGCCCAATAGGCCTCCCATGTCCTCTAGTTCGCGTGAGTGCAGAACCTGTTTGGGGTTAGTTATTACCAGCAGGACATCATCTGCGAAGGCAGCGACCTTGAGCTCCCTAGAGCCCACTGTCAGTCCTCTAAAAGAAGAGGTCTGCAACAGATGGCATAGTAGGGGGTCAATAGAAAGGTTAAATAGGAGGGGTGACAGAGAGCATCCCTGTTTGACTCCTCGGAAGAGGTCTATAGTTGGTGTGCTGCATCCATTGACAGAGACCTGGGTATTTGCATTTGTGTGGAAGTATTGGATATATTTTAGGAACCTTGGGCAAAAATTCCCCCTGCCAAGAACTTCATACAGTGGCCATGCCACTTTGTCAAAGGCCTTTTCAGCGTCTAGACTCATCAGCATTGCAGGCGGCTCGGTGAGGGTTGGGCCAAGACTGTAGCACAACCGCCAGGCGTATGTTTGCCACACTGCTCTGCCCCTGACATTCTTATAATTTTAAGTTGATAGAAGCAGGAAGAGATGTCAGATAAGTTTTGTGGCAACTAAGGTGTGCAGTATGAGGTTCTGCAGTAGCTGAGGTGTCTATAATGTTCTGAAGCAGCTGAGATATCTAATATATGATGGTTCTCCATCAGCTAAGTTGTGTACTATGAGGTTCTGCAGCAACTGAGGCATGTTCTGTAGTTCTGAATGGTAAATTAGGAGATTCTGCAGCGGCTGAGGTATGTGTAGCGGCAGCTGAGGTGCGCAGTATAAAGTTCTGGAGTTTGCAGTAGGGAGAGAATATAACTTTTAATACATTCTAAGGTGAGGCTCAACAAGGGAGAAATGTGTGGAATGATTATTGAGAGTCGAACTGGATGTCTCCAATGTTAGTCTGCATTTTTAAATTTATGGATGGGACCCAGCCAATCATTCCTCCCCTGATGAGCCTCCCATATTGAGACAGAAACACTTTGGGAGGGCTAATTGGGGAGTAGATAGCTCCTACTTGGGTAGAGCGGAAGCCACGCATGGGAAACGACAGGGTGTTCAGCAAATATATTGTATTGTACTGTAACCCGTCCCCTTTGGATTGACAGCTTGGTTTCTGGTTAAATCATGAGGTTCTGCAGCAGTTGAGCTCTGTATTATGACGTTCTGCAGTGGCCGAGTTCTGCATTATGAGTTTCTGCAGCAGCTGAAATGTGTATTATGTTGTTTTGCAACATCTGAGGTTTGTATTATGCTCTGCAGTAGCAAAACTTTTTTTTGTGAATGGTGAAGTTAAGAAACAAAACCACCGCTATTGGTCTGACACTGACCCACAGTGGATAGATCCCTCCAAGACTGTTGGTACACACAAATTGATGGTACGGTATGGCATATGGGGTTCAAAGATAGGGGGCCATGCTTCATCAATGGAAACCTCAATGCCACTGGATATCTAAATCATGTAGCAATTTCATATGCATCTATATAAATGGCCCACCCTGTATATCACTAGGTTCCTTAGCAGCATAGTTGTTGCATTATGCAGCTCTGCAACAGCTAAGGTGCATTATACTTAATATATTGTATGTTTATTTGCAATATTGTCATCTGGTCTGAGCCCAGACTGATTAATAAAGGGGTTATATATGCTGAGGTCTTCCTTGAACAGCACCCCCTGTCCTCATGTTGTGTATGTAGTGCGCACCTCAGCCTGGTCAGGTCAGTGTAGCCGGATATAACCCTCAGACACTTTATTATTCATAAAGCAGAGATTTTTTTATTTTGTACAATCATCTGCATTTTGTCCTTTTTGTCTCTGAATTCAGGCAGAGCGATTGGCAGCTCTATCGTGCATCCTCTTCTCGTCCTGGCCATTTCTGGTAGATTCACAGGATTTGTATAGTAGGTGCGGATCCCAATGATAAGGTCACGACCTGCACTGCAATCAGCCAAGAGATGACAGAATTCCCACTCTCCAGACGGATGGGGGTCCCAGAGGTGAGATCCGCTTATCCTATGTACAAGATCAGCCAACGTTTTTAAGCGTAAGCTCACACCTGGTGGAATTAATGCTGATTTGAGGCACAGATCCTTTAATACAAATTTGGAGGCATTTATTGCCCAATACATGTGAAGAAGTAATTTTTTTAGGATGTAAACAATGGCTTTAGCTCCAAGTTATTGTCCTGAGAAACTGGAAAAAAAAAAATCAATGGGGGGTAGGGGGGTGGGAGACGGGGGATGGCACCATTCAGGCTAAGGCCAGCTCTGAGAATACATTCTTTTCTCATTTCGATTGCCATTATATATTAGCAGGATGGGAGTCATTTATACCAGGATAGTGAACTTACATAATTACCTTTTTTATATCTGTTATCCACTTTCGTCAGGATGTCCTCCTAACGTGCCGTGGGAGCCATATTTGCACACCCAAGGGATGGGTGAGCAGATATGGAGCCCGCAGGTGGTACTGGCCCATTGCACAGTACTGCCAATGGTGTCACCAACACCCAAAACTGCCACCTGCAGCCTTCGCCGGACATCACCACCGCACAAAACAGCCAAATGAGTAACTGTACCCACGAGCACATGGCACACGTAAGCGCAGTAATTCTGATCGCCACCATCTTTGGACATCTTCTGAGAGCTGCTGAGCACTGGACCAAGGGGTTGGAGTTCACTACTGGACAGGAGATTTAGTAGTTTGTCACGAAACAATTCCTGTGGAACTACCCTCGAGGACCTCCAGCAGTTCATTCATAACTAGAAACCAAAGAGCTCATGGAACAGTTTGAAGGTCCACTGGCTTCCCCACTTCCGACCAAGTGGCTGCGTAGTTAAATGGAGGCCAGGAGACAGATTCTGGGAAATTGACAGTAGACTTGGCAGTCTTGTCTATTCTGACCATGTCTAGCCAATGGTTTCAGGCAGCATTAGAAGCCGACTACTAGAAATGAGAAAACTCTTGGATGTTCGGTGAACCTTTCGAACCCCATGAGAATGAATGGGAAGCAAAATCAAAGGCATAGAAAACACCTTCAGGGGCCTAAAAGCTGTCAAAGCAACTCATATTAGTGGCAGACAACAGGAAAAGTGCAAACAATTGACCCAGAGTACAAATCGTGTCATTACGTTCCATGAATGCATGAGACAGGATCTGTGCCAGCCTTCACGGCTTTCAAAATCAGTTAAAAATATAAGGTGGGTAAAAGTAAGAGGTGGGAGACTGATGGGTGATGGCCTCGTAGGCTGCAAGCCGTCATATGTCATACAACAGCAAACTACTTTTCCACTCGGCCACTCTCAGGTAGCACAAATATCAGCTTCATAGACTATTACTGGTGGAAAATTTAAAGGATAGTAAAACAAGTAGATGCCTGAAAGTAAGTGCAGGCCAATAAGTCTGGGAGCCCTACTGCTACAGGCAACGCACAACAAGGCAACCCAACTAAGAATCTCCACATTTCCCAAAAATAGGGGCAGACAGCAGGAAAAGAGGCATTTTCTGGATTTTGTAATGCCGCACTATGAGTGCAAGGAACAAGGCCTGGGCCCAGCATTTCAAGGTCCAACATTGAATAAGAGGTTGAGGAGTGACAGGTGTAAGCATGGTGCTCAGACAGCCCTGCTAACTTCATGCAATACGCAACAAGGAGACACCAAGAAGAGTCTCCACTTTTTAAAAAAAATTAGGGCCAGGCACAACAAAGTGGCATTAATTGCCCCAAAGTAGAAATAATATAATGGTTAGATCAATGCAGCACATTGAAAAGTAAACCATCACCTAGTCTGCGACTGGGGAGCAAAAGTCCTTGGAGATGCATGACTTGTTCATCTTGATGAAAGATAGGCAGTCTACACTTTCAGGGGACAGCCGGATGCGCTTATCTGTTAGGATATCACCAGCAGTGTTGACGACTCGTTCTGAGAGAACGCTGGCCCAAAATGCAAAAGGAACCACCCCCACACAACTCCCAGAAATTGGTTCTGGCAGTTAAAGTGATCCTAACCCCACAAACTGACCCCCCAACATCTTTAGACCTGTCCCTGCATCCCCTCTTATCATTTCTAGCCATCCCTTTTGCAGAAAAAAATCGATTTTGTAAAGTAGAGAAAAAGTTATATTTACTTCCTCCTGTGTGAGTTCTCTGTTTCAGAGGAAGCCTTGTAATTATGCACGCCCCTCTCTGCTTCTAAGAGCCTGGCTGTGTCATGAAAGGGGCGGGGCTAAATAGCACCATACTGGAGCCCAGCCCCCTTTCATGACGCGGCCAGGCTCTTAGAAGCAGAGAGGGGCGTGCATAATTACAAGGCAGCAGCAGACAGGCACGCCTATTTGCAGCTGCCTCAGAAAGAGAACTCACACAGGACGGAGGTAAATATTACTTCTTCTCTACTTAACAAAATCGATTTTTTTCTGCAAAAGGGATGGTTAGAAATGATAAGAGGGGGTGCAGGGACAGGTCTAAAGATGCGGGGGGGGGGGGTTTCAGTTTGTGGGTTTAGGATCACTTTAAACTGCTGCTGTTTCTGCAATTATGACTTAACATTCCCCAGGTTTGAAGTGTAGAACTCTGATGCGCACTGTGTCGTTCACTGCTGTCTTGAGGAAAACCAGTCTGAAGGTTAGTTTTACACTTGTATTTTATTTTTTTATTTTTTTTTAAGTCTTTCAGGATCCAGTTTTTTGCCCATTCACTTTAAAGGGAACCTGTCACCATGAAAATGCAGTGCAATCTGCAGGCACCATGTTATAGAGCAGGGGGAACTGAGTAGATTGATATATAGTTTTGTGAGAAAAGATTCAGTAAGGGCCACTTTACACACACCAACACATCTGTCCAACTTCTGAACAACTTACTGGTTGCAGTGAAATCATTGCTACATTTGTACACAACCACAAAATAGAACAATGTGTCCATGATTTCACTGCAACCAGTAAGTTGTTCAGAAGTTGGACAGATAAGTTGGTGTGTGTAAAGTGGCCATAAAACCTGTGATTTCATCATTTAAACCCCTGCTCTTTCTGGGATTTTGGGTCCAGAGGGTGGTCCTATCAATGACTGGCGGCGATCGTTGTATAAGTGTGCATACAGAAACAGCTGTCACTAACTGATAGGACCACCCACTGGACCCAAAATCCCAGAAAGAGCAGGGGTTTAAAAGATTAAATCACAGGTTATACTCAATCTTCTGTCACAAAACTATATATCAATCTACTCAGTTCCCCTGCTCTATAACATGGTGCCTGTAGATTGCACTTCATTATTATGGTAACAGGTTCCCTTTAATGATGTCAGGTAGAATCCTATTGCTTCCTGAAACCTTTAGGGTACCTTTACACGTCGCAACATTGCATGCAATTTCACTTGCAACTTACTGGTTGCAGTGAAATCATGGACACATTGCTGTGTACAAATGAAACAATGTGTCCATGATTTCACTGCAACCAGTAAGGTGACTACAAGAGGAACTCTGTTGTTCTCTTCTCTAGTTTTGTAATGCAGGAGTTGATTCCTTGATATTCTGGTGGCTCTTGTCATCTGGTTTTCAATTGCTCTTGGATGGTAGCCCTGGTTCGTGTCATTATCAGCCTGAGGAAGGGACCACAGTGTCCCGAAAGCTTGCTATGTTTACCATCTTTTCAGTTAGCCATTAAAAGGTATCAACCACTGAGGACTCTCAAATTTCAATACATTTATATAAATTTAGACAGTGTGATTGGATTTTATTTTTGTTGATCTCTCACTCACTGTTAAAATTAACCCACCCTTAAAATGATAAACTGTTCATGTCTTTTCCAGTGGGCAAACTTACAAAATCAGCAAGAGATCAAATAATTATTTCCTTTACTGTACATTATGTGGTTCACCAGTCCCACTAACCTTAGTCTTATCTGTATTGGAGAAATGGGGCCCTAAGAGAATATGCGACTTGTTAAAACACCCAATCTTTCGTAATTAAATAACAAATATTCATCAAAATAGCAAGAACAAAATAAAAATAAGTATGCAGACTCATTGTAGAAAATAGATTTATTTAGATTTTAACTTTTAGGCACTGTAAGGTGACAACAGTTACATTATACAAAGCTGGTGCAGTCATTTTGTTGTCTACAGAGCAGTAAATTAGGTTTAGTTTTGCGACTTGTACCTATAAAAGGTTATCCACTGCTTAGACCTAGACATCTCCATCTTTTATTACCATTATTAGGATATGGAGACCGTTCGGGCATTTTTTTTTCTATTTTTTAAATGCATGCATTTTTTTGGTCAAAATTCACTCTTTCTCCATTAAAAAATGTTGCACGGTTTAACTTCTACAGCCTGTATGTAGCACAGTACATAGCAGAATGTGTTACCAGTGTATTAGTAAGAGAGCTCATTCTGGCAAGGTCTGTAACGCTTCTCTCTTTTGCTGAACAAACCTTAGTTGATAGAAAACACTGAACGATAACAGATTACAGACGCTAGTGTCAGAAGCAGCTCAGAGTCACTGTTAGTACATCGCTGGCTGCAGAATGAGTTGAGATACACAGAAGCCATAGAAGACAAAAGGGGCCAAATTAGTTGTTGTAACCCTATCGAAATAATGATTTTCAGCTAACAAATACATACATTTAAGGTAAAAAGAAACACAAGTATTGCCCCCAAAATTTAAGAAAACCTTGTAAACGAATAGAGAGCATGCCGGCATGGCACATCATGAAAGGCAACAATTCGTGTCTTTAAATATTTAAAAAGCATCAATTCTAAGACAGCCAAATGATTGAAGAGAATCAGATTTGCCATTTTATAGACTAGTGAACGAAACACTGGTACATAACATGGCTTCTGCAGCAAACATACACAGACAGGGACCATGTACAAGAGGAGGAAGAGGAATCAACATATTTTACATCTCAGGCTGTTCATTACGATATATTGTGTTTATAGATATAATTCATTCCACTTTCCAAATTGAGAAAAAAAAAAAAGGAAGATCAGCCTCAAATAAAAAGGTCAAGCGTTAAGTAAATCAGTTTTCATGTCTGAATATATATATATTTATGTACATATATATATGTAGAATGTCACAGTCTCTTGGTGGAAGTGACATAATGTGGAGTGCTGGGTACAACCACCAGAGCTAGAACTTTAGAGAGACAAGAATAATAGTCATCATTGTAAAAAAGGCAGAAATAATGGGGTTAGGATCCTCAGTTTCCCTGGAACGCCCCCCTGGCAGCGGAGGTTGCAGCTCCAGCAGCTGCGTTCTGAACTGTGCGATTGGTAAAGATGCCCTGTGAAAACTCTTCCTGTGCCTTCTGGAAATTTGCACCCGATCTGCGATACATTGAGTGAACCTGTGGAAAACATATGTAGATTGAAAGCTAGGAGACATAAAGACATTAAGGCCCAGTTACACACACAGATAATTGTGCAGAGATTGTTCTCAGAACTCTGGTTGCAGTGAAATCATGAACACATTGTTCCATTGTACACAGCCACAAAATGGAACAATGTGTCCATGATTTCACTGCAAACAGAGATCTGCGAACAATCTCTGCACAGATATCTGTGTGTGTGACGTGGCCCTTAGATTTCAAGGGAATCTGTCATCAGATTTTTGCTATGTAACCTGAAGAAGATAGAGGCTTACATGGAGTTTACTGATGTGTAATTTATTACACTGTGTGCGGTTTACTTATAGTGAAGGTTTTATCACCTGAGACTATCATTGCCCGAACTACACTAGTCTAACCACCTCACGGTCTGTAGACTTTATACATAGCCTGGTGTGGGCAGGTTAAATTACTGAGCTCTGCTGCATTGCTAAAACTAAAAACTCTGAATCCAATGATTTATCACTTTGATTCCATCACAACTGATGTACCCAGTAATCTGAGTCTCTTCGCCTACATCATGCCGCTATCAGATAAAGTAGCAAAACCCTGCTGACAGATTCTCTTTAAAAAGACTCTAGACTGAAAGGTTTTGTTCCCCACAAAAAAAGTACATCTTAACCAACAGATTTTAATTCTAAAATAAGCTCCACATTTGGATTTGTTTGTAAAATTATACGGATAGGACAGCATGGGATTGCAGATGTTGCTTTCTGTGAAGTAAAACATTTCCCTGCTTGTTTTAAACAGGACAATGTCTTACCTCACAGGAAGCAACATCTGCAATCACATGATTTCCTATCTCTATATTCTTTTGTGTCTTCTCCTTGCCCCAGGAGCTGTGCTATGATCAGACACATCCATTACACAGTACATAGCAGGGACACATATATAAGATTATCTCAGCACAGGAGATGTGGTATGACCAGACATGTCCTGTATGGACAGACACGACATTACACAGACTATAGCAGGCACATATAAGATATCTCAGCCAGGAATGTGTAGACCAACCCATGTCCGATGACAGACACGACCACACGACTATGCAGGCACATATATAAGATTATCTCAGCACAGGAGATGTGGTATGACAGACCATGTCCCTGTATGGACAGACACGACCATTACACAGTACATAGCAGGGGCATATATAAGATTATCTCAGCACAGGGAGATGTGGTATGACCAGACCATGTCCCTGTATGGACAGACACACCATTACACAGTACATAGCAGGGACATATATAAGATTATCTCAGCACAGGAGATGTGGTATGATCAGACCATGTCCTGTACGGTCAGGACAGCCATTACACAGAACATAGCAGGGACACGTATATCTCAGATACTCAGCACAGAAACGTTTGTTTTTAACACATCCAATTGCAGAATGCATTATCATTTCAAGATATATTATTTAAAATGTATTTTGTTCATGGGAAAATCCCTTTAAGAGGATATAATTTTTGTTTGCTATGTAGTTGAAAAAGTTTATTGGGCACAGTTTTCAGCTAATTTATAAGATGGATATCGTGCATGCCGATATTCAATCAGGCAAACGTTCGTTAGGCAGACAGCTATCGTTCCTAACTTACACACACAGTCAGGAGGTCCCGTGTCACATCAGATGGTTGGCCGGTCTGAACAAATTGACTGTTTTTGGACCTACAACTAGCCTTCATAATCACTACTCTATTTTCAGTTCTGGGAAGCTCAAAAGCAGAACTTTTTAAGATGCTGTGCCATTGGATGTAGATGTTGTATATCAACAACGTCTGGAACTTTTTCCCCCTTTGATGCCTTGGAGGCAATTCAGTATTTCTCATTATCCATATGTTAAACAATTGCCCTTTTAAATATACAGAAAATTAAAGCTCCAATTTGGAAAAATGAGGCGCTCCGAATTCTATGGGATATACGAATTCTGCTTCATGAAACTAACATTTGGTAAGTGTTAAAATTCCCATGGATCAGGGAATCTGTATTTCCTACAGAATTTGCAGCATATTACAGAATTGGTGGAAAAAACTCTGCAGCAGAAACTGACCTGTGGTGTAGAGTCACAATCCGCAGGATATCCATTTATGTTGATCTTCCAGTTTGCAATACATATAGTAAACTGAAGCATGTGGATTTTTTTTTTTTGCAGAAAATGTGTCCATGTACACGTCTTGCCTGTGCTCCTGATTGACAAGGCTAGGTAGATATAGCATGTCATTAGTCATGTCAATCACCAGTACTGTGTACGGGATAAGGAGGTTTCTCAGAGGAGTCAGGACATGGTTTCAGGAATGGACAGAGCACACTTGCCTCAATTTGTATATGGCACATCTTTAGTGCACATTGATTGGCTGTATACAGATATTTATGACTCCACTGGACCTCTACCGCTCTGCTAGCCATTTGCACACCTGGCAAATGCTTCAATTTTTTTTCCCCAAAGAAGATGCAATGCTATTTTCATAACGAGAATCAAGGTGGCCATACACCTTCAATAGCGTCAGCTGAATGCTACTTTGGCCTCCACTGAACTCTCCTGTACACCTGAATGCTCGCCGGTTCTCTATGGTATGTAATGAGTATATAACACATTGCAGACTTACCCTCTTCAGCAGGAACAGAGATAAGACAGCACTCACAGTGAAGAACGCTGCCACAATCATCATTATCACAGCAACAGCAATGTTAGCATTAATCATGGATAATGCTATTATCCAGCCACTGTAATGAAGCAGAAATAGAGGAAATAAGTATGAAGAATGGCACTGAAGAAGAGAGTGAGGAGAAGAACTTCAGTCTCACCTGTCTCCCCAGTGAGGGATGCCAACTGCTTGTATGATATAAATGATGATCTGACAAAAGAAGATGATGAAGAAGGCAAAGAAATTGAAGGAACTGTCTGTTCTGTAAAGAAATATATTGCATTAGTTACAGTGTCTGAGTATCTTCTGGGCAGCCATGATCTATATGATCACAATATTACTGTAACTAGAACACACAAGGGAAATTGTGGTGTTGGAAGGCTTAAATTACAAATGTTATTAGTATACAAAAGTTAAAAATACAAAAAACAGTAAGAAAAAAAAGGTAAAAAATGTTTATACCATGTTAGTCCAGTAGATAGACAAATATTAGAATCTGAGAGTCCTAAGTGGTTGATACCTTTTAATGGCTAACTGAAAAGATGGTAAGCATAGCAAGCTGTGGCCCCTTCATCAGGCTGATAATGACATAGATTCTGAAGACATATACATATATACATAAGCAGGGTTAGATGCTGTAGTAAATACGACAGGTGACATAAAGCAGACTCAGGCTAGGGAGGGGAGAGTAGCTGGGAAAGTAAAGTCAAAAATCTAAGATAAGAGGAACCGATTGTATTATTGTTCTATGACTGGTGGCCTGTGGAGACCTGAAGATTCCTCAGTGAGTTGTAGAAAGCCATAAATGGAAGTGAGACAGTTCACATAAGAAGTGTCAAAAGTTCTTTGTCCTCTAACTTGAGTCTGTTGGAGATGCGATATCCCCAAATGCCCTTTCATTTTATATAAAAAATGCATGAATTCATGTGAGACATTTAATCCTGTTTTTAATGTGTCAAAGGTCATTATCAATTTGTATTCCCAAATTCTTCTCTCTCTCTGAGATTTGAAGTAACTTTTTAAAATGAGCAGACTCATGTCTGTTACCCTGTGGTCAGAGCTGCAAAAATGCTTTGCTACAGGTAGATCCATACAATTTTCTTTTATTGAGTGGTGATGGGAATTCATTCTTGTTCTGAATTTTTGTTCGGTCTCTCCTATGTACATGACACCTGTTAGACATTTGGCACATATAATTAAATACACCACATTACTTGTGGTGCAGCTGAATTTACCTGGGATCTTGTCCTGATCTGTCCCAGGAATCTTCATCTTGTCCATTGCCATTATAGATGGACGGCTTTACACCTGTTCTGGTTGCAGGGAAAGGTTGCTGTTGCTGCTGGAGAGGACAGGGCGCTTCTGACAATGATGTTTTTTTAGATGCAGAGGTTGTCTAAAACACAAGAGTGGGGGATCCGGAAATATTGATTTTAGTCGGGCATCTTTTTGTAGGAGTGGTTGCAGTTTCCTCTTAGCACCTCCAGACTCGGATTGAAGATGACTATTAGAGGAACTCTGTTGTTCTCTTCTCTAGTTTTGTAATGTAGGAGATGATTCCTTGATATTCTGGTGGCTTTTGTAACCTGGTTCTCGATTGCTCTTGGATGGTAGCCCTGGTTCAAAAAGTTCTTTCTGAGGTCCTCAAGGTGATTGTCTATATCTGTAGGGTTGGAACATATCTGATTGTATCTGAAGGCCTGGCTGTACACAATAGAGTTTTATGTGATTTGGATGAAAACTGTCCCATCGGAGATATGTTGGACGGTCAATTGGCTTTTGGTACAGAGATATTTCTATTTCATTGTTCTGTAGCTTACAGATGGTGTCCAGAAAGCTGATTTCAGTGCAGGAGTAGTTGAGTGTTAAAGGGAACCAACCACCTCAGATCACCCTAATACACAGTTAGTACATGTCCCTGCACCCTAAGGATAACCTTTCCAGCACTGTTTTTGTGTAAAATCTTGCATTAGTATAAACTCATATAAAGAGTTTATAAACTTACTAGCCTGGAGACATCAGGGCGTATCCCTCCTTCTGTCATACTTCAGGGCTGTGCATTGCATGTCTGTGCTCCCCCTCCCTCCGTGCCTGCTGCCCTGCCCTGATGGGTGTGATCGTTATCTCCTCTGCACAGAGGGAGGGGCAAGCACAGCCATGCAATGAATGCACAGCCCGGATATAACAGAAGGAGGGATACGCCCAGAAGTCACCAGGCTAGTAAGTTTATAAACTCTTTATATGAGTTATACTAATGACAAGATTTTACACAAAAACAGTGCTGGAAAGGTATCCATAGGGTGCAGGGACATGTACTAACTGTGTATTAGGGTGATCTGAGGTGGTTTGGTTCCCTTTAAGTTGAATGGTGTGGGATGATACGGATTAAAGTGTTCATGGAACATCTTCAGCTGTTGCTCAGACTCTGTCCACATGATTAAAATGTCATCGATATAATGATAGTAGGCCAGAGGTCTGATAGGACAAGAGGATAGATAAAAAGTCACCTCCAAGCTTGGCCATAAAAAGATTTGCATATTGCTGTGCCAGTCTCCTGTAAATATATGTTGTCCGTCAAATGTAAAGTAGTTGTGCGTGAGGATGAAATTTTGTAAGCTTCACCACAGAATCAGCATCAATCCTGTGTTTTCCAGGAAGGTTTTCGCAGGCACTTAATCCATCCTAGTGTGGGATGTTGCTATACAGAGATTCCACATCCATGGTGGCGAGGATGGTTCCTTCTGGTAGAGGACCTATTGCTGACAGTTTATTCAATAGCTCAGTTGTGTCCTGAATGTAGCTGGGTGCCTCTTTTACCAGGGGTTTGAGAACACCCTCTACCCACCCAGAAATGTGTTCGGTGAGGGTGCCCACACATGAAATGATTGTGTTCCTGGATTTCCTGATTTGTGAATTTTGGGAAGCATGTAGAATGTGCCTGTTCTTGGACTTTCTGGTATTAGGTCATCAGCTCTTGAGAATATGTCACGTAGACAAGAGACCAGCCTGTTTAATTCCTTATGATAGTCCTATGTGGGGTCAGACTCCATTTCTTGTAGTAGCTCGTGTCCGTCAGTTATCTGTTTGCTTCTTTCAGGTAGTCAGATTTGTTCATCATAACCATTGCACCACCCCATGACTACAGTGAAACCGATATTAGTCTGCTCATTTTAAAAAGTAACTTCAAATCTCAGAGAAAGAGAAGAATTTGGGAATAAAATTGATAACAACCTTTGACACATTCAAAACAGGATTAAATGTCTCACATGGATTCATGCATTTTTATATAAAATGAAAGGACATTTGGGGATATCACATTTCCAACAGATTCAAGTTATAAGTCAATGAACTTTTGATACTTCTTATGTGAACTGTCTCGCTTTGATATATGGTTTTCTACAACTCACTGAGGAATTTTCAGGTCTCCACAGACCGCTAATCATAGAACAATAATACAATCTGTTCCTCTTATCTTCGAATTTTGACTTTACTTTCCCAGCTCCTCTCCCCTTCCAAGCCTGACTCTGCTTACTTCACCTATCGTATTTACTAAAGCATCTAACACTGCTTATGTTATACATGTATGTGTCTTCAGAATTTGCCTCATTATCAGCTTGATGAAGGGGTCATAGTGTCCTGAAAGCTTGCTATGCTTACCATTTTTCAGTTAGCCATTAAAAGGTATCAACCACTGAGGACTCTCAGATTCCAATATTTTTCTATCACTGGGTAACACGGTACACACATTTTTTACCTTATCATGATGTATAGGAGAAGGTTTGTAAATATCCCATATGTGAAAATCACCGATTAAGAACAGATGTAAAAAGGGACATGGAACAAACTTGGATCGAAAACACTGTTGACGCGTGTGACATTTTGCATACATGAAGAAACATTGATGTCTGAATGAGGCTTTAGAGAGACTTATAGCATAAATGTCTGTTAAGCCAATAACAGATGTTCAGCACACCTTTCCACCCATTTTCTATCTCCTCTACCTACTGCATTGTAAAGCCAGAGCTGTCAATTGAGTGAGATGGATGAAAAACATGTAGGTGGGAAGGGGCACTGAACTCTTTGGCCATGCCATGTAGGGGACTGAGGGCATGTGCTTGGTATGACCAGTCATTTTGTGCTAACAGACTCCTTCTAAAATGTGCTTGGCTCCAACCTATTCTCTTTATAGGTCTATACATTTTTTGATGGCATCTAAAACAGCTTTAATAAATTCTGGAGGCTTTTATTTACGATTGCATACAAGCAACATTTTTTCCATAGTATTATGTACAAAATACTGGTTGAGCGCTTTATGTACAAGAACAGGAGAAAGGGAATCAATCTGTGCTGTCTTTTCTATTGAAAGTACAGATGGCCATATATTAGTGATTGTAATTCCACAGAGCCCAGAACCAGACCCCACCATCATACTAAATTGGTCAAAACGTCTCGTAGAAACCATGAAAATCCAGAACTGTGTTATATCTTGTGTGTCTGGAATAATTGCTCAAAACTTATCATTGGTTCAATGGAATGGTCATGAAAAGCAATAGGTCGCAATAAATGTATGGTCAACTTGGATTGTTCACTGATAACTTTTGCAATCATAACTGGAACTATAGCTATTAAGAATAAACCGAATAATATCAGCTTTGAAGAAGAAAATAGATTACCTGAATGCTTTGTAGATAGGCCGGTACCAGCATACAAAGGCACATGGTGTAAATAATATAAACCACAGGATGGATAAGCCAAAATCCACACCACCTTTTTCAGTATCGGCAGTGAAATATGCCAAGCAAGCCAGAAGGTTAAGCAGAAGTGTGACCGCGTGAACTGGGGGAAGAAGCACAGTGGTCATTCAGCATGTATTAACGCTTCTCATATCTACATCATGCTACATTACTGGAGAGTAGGTCTTCTGTGCGCACACCACATGCAACTTCTCTAATAAAGATATACGGATCATAAACTCTTTTTGGGTCAGTAGGTATAGACAGGTAAAGAAATTACCTACATCAGATTAACAGATGTGGAAAAACATCCAAAGTCCTTGATAAATCAAGACTGGTTCATTTGCAGTGCTCTTTCGCTCATGTACACAAAGCCCAATGTATTTTTCTTAAATTTTGTAAAGAAAATGAGGGATACTATTATTCCCAGAACTCTTAGAGTTTGGACTGGCCCCACCACTTCTACAGGAGCAGTAGTTGGCACATTATGTTTCAGTGACTACGTGCAGACAAATGTAACGGCTCACACTGGGGGTAAAAGTGGCTTTCTAGGGAATCTGTGTAGGGTGCCGAGGGCCCACAAGGAACATTGACTCTGGTGCCCCACTGTTTGGCTACATGCTAGTATTACATTACCATCATTCATAAATTTACCTCTGCTTCTATATAATAATACACTGGGTAGTGGTTGAATGAATGATGAGTAGAGATGAGCAGATCCAAGAAGTTTGGGTTCTGGGGGTTCAGCTGGACATATTAAAAAGTTCAGTTCTGGAGCCAAACTTGACCCGAACCTCATTGGCAGTCACTGATTGGGCAGTTTACTCTCCACCCACATAGTCAGCCATAAACAAAGCGTTTCGGGATAAAGAGGGCACAAGGATTTGTCATTTTATTTTTAGTATACACTCCATACAATAATGCCTTTTCATATCTCAGCTTCCCCTAAAACTATACAATGTGTGGGCGAGATTTGCAACATCAGATTCAGTAGCATTGTATATTGTACTTTGTGAAATACTACAGTGGTCAAGAGCCAAAAAAATGCCTAGTGTGTTTGCGGGCCGGCCTAATAAAATTGGGGCATTTTCTTCAAAGGAACGTTAAAAAGTGGTTTTCCACTTGCAAAAGCAATATACCGTATATACTCGTGTATAAGCACACCGTGTATAAGCGACCCCCCTACTTTTGCCCCCAAAACCTGGAAAACCTATTGACTCGTGTATAAGCCAGGGTGGACCCCAGCACAGGTATACAGTCCCCCCCAGTGGTATATAGCAGCCCCCAGTGGTATATACAGCAGCCCCATAGTAGTATAAAGCAGCCTCCCCATGGTAGTATACAGCAGTCCTCCCAGTGGTAGTATACAGCAGCCTCCCCAGTGGTAGTATACAGCATCTCCCCCGTGTAGTATACAGCAGTCTCCCCTGTGGTGTATACAGCAGTCTCCCCCAGTAGTAGTATACAGCAGTCTCCCCCTGTGGTAGTATACAGCATCCCCCCTGTGTAGTATACACAGTCTCCCCCTGTGTAGTATACAGCAGTCTCCCCTGTGGTAGTATACAGCAGTCTCCCCCTGTGGTAGTGTACAGCAGCCTCCCCTGTGGTAGTATACAGCAGCCTCCCCTGTGGTAGTGTACAGCAGCCTCCCCTTTGGTAGTGTACAGCAGCCTCCCCCTGTGGTATGTACAGCAGCCTCCCCCTGTGGTAGTGTACAGCAGCCTCCCCTGTGGTATATACAGCAGCCACAGAGGTAATACAGCAGCCCATAGTAGTATAAAAGCAGCCTCCCCAGTGGTAGTATACAGCAGCCTCCCCAGTGGTAGTATACAGCAGCCTCCCCAGTGGTAGTATACAGCAGTCCTCCCCCTGTGGTAGTATACAGCAGTCTCCCCTGTGGTACTATACAGCAGTCTCCCCCTGTGGTAGTAATACAGCAGTCCCCCCTGTGGTAGTATACAGCAGTCTCCCCCTGTGGTAGTATACAGCAGCCTCCCCCTGTGGTAGTATACAGCAGCCTCCCCCTGTGGTAGTATACAGCAGCCACAGAGGTATATACAGCAGCCCCTCCCCTGTGGTAGTATACAGCAGCCCCCCCTGTGGGTATACAGCAGTGCCTTCCTCTGTGGTATATACAGCAGCCCCTCCCCTGTGGGTATACAGCAGTCCCCCCCTGTGGTATATACAGCAGCCCCTCCCCTGTGGTAGTATACAGCAGTGCCTCCCCCTGTGGTAGTATACAGCAGCCCCCCCCCTGTGAGAATACAGCAGCCCCCCCGTGGTAGTATACAGCAGCCCCCCCGTAGTATATACAGCAGCCCCCCCGTGGTAGTATACAGCAGCCCCCCCGTGGGTATATAGAGCCCCCCCCTCCCCCCGTTGCTGCCGCACACCTGTAAAAAGAAGATCTTTCATACTTATCCTCCTGCTGTCACCGCGCGCATCCTCCGCTCTCCTTCTTGCTTGCACCCAGGCCCCGGCGTGCATCCATATGACCGCGCACAAATAATGACGTCATTATTTGTGCGCGGTCACGTGGATGGACGCCGGGTGCAAGCAAGAAGGAGAGCGGAGGATGCGCGCGGTGACAGCAGGAGGATAAGTATGAAAGATCTTCTTTTTACAGGTGTGCGGCAGCAACGGGGGGGGCTCTATATACCCACAGGGGGGCTGCTGTATACTACCACGGGGGGGCTGCTGTATATACTACGGGGGGGCTGCTGTATACTACCACGGGGGGGCTGCTGTATACTACCACAGGGGGGCGGGAGAGCACTGACAGTGCTATGTAATATGCACGGCTCCCCCTGCCGCTGATGGACAGGGGGGTGCAGTGCATATTGCATTGCACTAATGAGTGGCCCCACGTGACCGGTCGCTCACTATACAGCCTCCCCCTGCCTCCTCCATCCCCCGGACACCGGTCCCACACAGTCAGCCGTCACTGACTCGTGTATAAGCCGAGGGGGGCACTTTTCAGCACAATTTCTGTGCTGAAAAACTCGGCTTATACACGAGTATATACGGTATTTCAAACACATTGCAAGATTATCATCAACATGTTTTTAATTCACTTGACTTTAGGATTGTGCTGGTTTTCAGCGATTCCATTTGCAGTTTGGAAGATTAGGACACCTTTGATACATACAAGCAAATCAGTACGCTCCATATAAATTATGATCCAAAACACATTGAAAGATTATTCATTTTATAAGTGAACAAACCCTTTAACGCTCTTCTATGGTGTCTACAGATACTCCTGATTCTCCAGGATGTATTAGTAAATGGACTAAGCAAAGTCTGTATGTGAAAATGTATACTTGAAGCTGGCAGACATTTCCTCCTTTCTGGAGCATCTACCTAGATCTGATGCAAAACATGTATAGAGTTGACATATAGATACTTACACATCCACAGGTAGTACAGCATTTTACATGTGCGCTGATAATCAGCTGGAATGTCAGCTGAGAAGTCCTGGTAGAAGCATGGTTTGATGGGACACTTTTGAGGAAGCGGAGGCCAATTGTTCTGTCTTACTGTAGAAGAAGATGAGAAAGTATGTCAGGCAGGATTATTATATTGCTTAACACCTTAGCTCATAAGGACATGAATAAAAGTCCTTCTCTGGGGTTCATGCGTGTGGCGAGGGCCCCAGGAGCAGAGCCCCCTCCACTCATGGATGATGCTGCCTGTTGTAGTTGGCATCTGTGTTAAAAAGCCACAGCAGGTCTGTTGTGATCACTGCTGTGAACCATTTTGATGCTGTTGTCCATTACCAACACAGTATTAAAATGGAGCTCCCATTGGCCAACTGTGCTACAGTTTTGGGGTTCAGATCAGTCACTGTTGCAGCCAGGGGTCTGCTGAAGGCCTCCGTCACTGCTATCTTGGTACTCCTGTGAAACTCAGACACAGATTGAGCTCCATAAGGGAGCATGATATTTCCTGAACACTGCAATACTATAGTACTCCAGTATATGGTACAAGACATTCAACAATTGCAGCTTCAAGTCTCTTACGTGAACTAAAACTAAATGTAAAAAACTGAAAAACGTTTTTTTTTTTGCATTTAAAAGGGGAAAAAAAGAAAAACACACACACATACTGCTTTCCACCATTAAATATGAATAAAACCAATGAAAAATAAACCCTCCCACACTTCATATCCCATATCCGTAAAATATCCAATTAATAACCAGGCCTAACACATTGCTGTGATTGAGGTTGTTATTTCGTAACACATTATACTTTATGTTCATGGTAACTTTAGGTCGTTATGTTTGGAGTTTATAAAAATTTCAGTAATTTGACATTGTCAAAAATGTAGCACTATTCGATCTTTGATTATCCCCTTGATCCAGATGGTCTCACCACACCAAGAAGTTAAGAAATGGCATTCCCTCATGCTTATTTTACATCAGCACCATGTGTAAAATGTTTAATTTTGCTGGATGTTGGAAGGTTTAAAATTGTAGCAAAATATCTCATTTTATCAAGGAAATTTACAAGACTTTTTTTGGGGACCTATTCAGTTTTTAAGTGACATTGTGGGAACTATAAAATGGAAAACTCCTCAAAGTGATTTTTTAAACATCACCCCTCACCATATTCCACTCTCGTTTATTAACCCTTCAGCTGCTTGTCTGGAATTAATGCAGTGCATTATTTTGTGTGTGTTCTTGGTTCCAAACTACTGGGATTCTGCATGTTTTTAAACATAAAAGCCCATAAAAGCCTATTGAGAAGAACGCACTAAAAACACACTTTAGTAGTGTCTATAAATGTTTTTATAATAATCACATCTATTTGCTTGAACTGTTAAGCACATTGGATTTTTTGCATCAAAACAGCATCGTTTATGCTACGTGGCAACATAACCTTATGCTGATTTTCTGCAAAATAGCCGCACAGAAAATCTGCACCAAATAAGGATCATGTGAACTTACTCGAATATGGCACAATTCTATCTAAGAAATGCAGGATCATTTCTCAAGACCAAAAGAAGGAGTAACACTCGTGTTAGTGACCACATACAACACTGTACAGACAGACCTCAGCATACTTACAGTTAATATTTACATTCGTCATTTCTTTTTCTTTCCTCTCAATCTCGGCTGCTTTCCTGTCTAGCTCCTCTTGTTGCTGAAGAAGACTAGCTTGTGCCGCCGCTGCTACAGCCTATAGAGAAAAAAGAAAGATGGACAGAAGGTGTGAAAAACAGCTTTACTTTTCATCACAAGTCTGATATGCAGATATTAGGCAGCTATTTATTTACCTACTGCAGGTTGTAGGTCACCATGAAGATCTGATCGTGAAGAGACTACAACAGTGTATTGTTGAGGATGTCAAGTGGCCGGCTGAGGTGTGCATGTGGCCCTTATAAGCTGGATGTATGGCCCCCAGAACGCAAAAGGAGGTGACATAACATGGTGCAACGCCCTGCAAGAATGCTTCTGCATGCCGAGGGCTCTGCCCCGCTATAAATAACAGAATCGCTAATCAATTTTCTCCACTTGTGGGGAAACTACGGCATCTTTAACAGTTATTTGCGTGTCCATCTATAATTATGTATCTATGTAAGGGCTCTTTGTATCTGACTATGTGATTGACAATTCCTAATTCGTTTAGTTATTCATACATAATAATGGTCTCCTCCATTTACACAAGTCCATGGTCATGTAGGTTCTCCCTCTGATAAACTGATGGTGGACAATAGAGCTGGGCAGATCAATTCGAAGGACTCTTGTCGGTAAGTCAGGTCAGCAGTCTCTGTGTACAAGCTGTATGAATTGCTTACCTTCCTAGATCCCCTTTGCGGCTTTTTATTAACTTGGCTGGCACATAGTCATCATTGCAGCTTGATGCACAGGTGAAGTTGAGCCAGTCAGGCTAATCAAAGGCCATACTAGGGATCCCAGAAGGTATAGGGTTCACAGAGCTCCCATCCAGCGGATAGAGACTACTGACTTGACCTATGTACTGACGCCCATGACTTGGTCTGCCCATCTCTACTTGGGAGTCTTACGATGACAATACACCTGAGATGGCTGTCTAACGAGCAAGTCTTCGGCAGACAGATGTCTCCACTAGCTTTCCAAGTTTAGGGAATGCCGTGTGGGACCGCCATACACATCAGATTGTCAGCTGGTCCGGTTTTACTGACTTTCATCGAACAACCACATTGAATATCTAAGTGAGCCATTATTGCTGTTAGACGCCTAACACTTATAGGGTGAAGTTTCAGCGTTTGTGCTTACAAATATGACACAGTAACAGCCAAAAGCTTTTCACACCATCCTGGGATAAAAATAAATGACCTTTGTTGATATAAGAGCTTCTTGAGAGGCAATTTACATCTTTTTAATTTCTCGGTTACTTTCTAACATGTCATTCAAAGCATACTGTACAGAGAAACACAATATGACTAGTGGGGAAGTAATTATTCTATCATTAGGTGCAAACACAGCCTCTATACAGTGATATCTAGAGGTCTGCTGTAAGATGTATGCTACATATAATCCAAATATACCTGAGGAGACGGTTCTATGGACGGCTGTAGAACAGCAGGCTGAGAAGGCATCACGGGCTGAACCGGCACAGTTTTCTGATTTGTTGTCTGAAAGCAATAAAAATGTATATATTAACTACTAATAGAATAACTAGAAATACCAACCAATTGGTTGTATGAAGGAATAATAGACTCAGCAAAGTTGGGACTGTCACCCAATTTTTCAAACATTACAAAATGGCTTTATTCAGAAATGTATATCAAGTAGGAGCAGCTATATAGTCTCGGCACACCTTACATACAGTAAAAATGTGACATATATGACAAATGAGCCTGTACACAGAATGGCTCATTCACTGCTAACATGAAGAAAGCGCATGAAAATAATAAAGCGAATGCAGGCAACCAGCTAAGACGACAATCCTGTGCCTTGTGGCGTGTGATTGTGGAGCTTAGAACAACATTACCCACCAAACGGGAATTCTCAGTAAATGGGTTGAATTCTTCCAGGTTCCCATGGCCTCCGCTGGTGATTTGTGTGACTGCCGGATCCTATAAGAAAATAAGTAAATGATCATACACTTGATGTGAAGTAGCAAAAAGGGAACCAGGCAGGAGATTCAGGATGCCCCAACCATGAGAAGTAGGAATCAGACACTGGCTGAGTTATTGCAGCCATGTATGTTTTACTAGAAATTGCCAAGGATTTCAGAGAAAATATACTTATAAACCAGCCAGGATTCACACATTTCTGATGACTAGTCCAAAGCAGCTTCTCCCAGACCTGCTCTCTGTGACGGACAAGTCTATATATTATAGGTGAAGCCTTATCTGGAGTCCAAAGCACGTAACTGGATTACACTCAAAATATCATTAGATCAACACATATTCTGGACTGGAGGTCCAAAATCAAATGAGTTCGATAATACCAAATGTATTATAAAACTACATCTTTATTATACAAGTTTCAAAAATACATAAACAGGGTTCCTCTATAAGGAAAGGCACAAAAATGGTCACTGCATATTTATTTTCAGAATATTGAATAAATTGTGATTCTCCTGTATTCGATTTACTCTATATGGCTGCTTTGATATAACAGCACCGCTTATAGTTTATAGTCATCGACTACTATATTGTACATATTAGGACATATACTATAGTGGTAAAGAACCAGGATTCCCTTGTACTTGGATAAGAGAATGGTTTGCACTACTGTAATATCAAATTCCTCCCAAAGGAAAAAAATTCATATATAATTTTTTAAAATATATATATTAAACCTAACAGACTTGAATATAAAGGCTACTATACAAAACAAATAGGGGATATGAGAGAAAAATAAATCAATAAACCACTCTGAATGTTTCCACTATATATGGTTCAACAATGAAAAGTGTGCGTTTGGAAGAAGACCTGTTAGTTGCTGAAGAAAAATGTATTCAAACACCTTGTAAAATGTCTTAACTCCCCCCTTCCCTTCCTGATTCAGCTGCGATTTTCCATTTTGCACTTCGTCCATCAACTGTAGAGATGTTCCCATATGCCTCTTCTGGAGCTCAACATGTGAAATCTCTGCTTGCAGTCCAACTGGGCATTTTTTCTGAGTCACAGCTCAGCAGCTATTCTAGCAGTCTATTAGTCTCATAGGTTGTTGAACTGCGATTAGCAACGTCTAAAAGAGAGTGGTGAAAGCTCCCAACCGAAGGGAAGACTGTGATTGGACTGTAAGCAGAGATTTCACAGTGCGCTCCAAAAGAAACAAATGTGAATATCTGTGCAATGGATTGAAGCAGCTCAAAACAAAAAAGAGTATTAGAATTGGGGAAATCTGGAATTTTTACAATCATTTTACTACATTTTTTTTTGGACCAACAAGTCTCTAAATATATATACAAATTATGACATTAAATACACGTATATATTCAATAACAGGTCTAATTATACAAAACAATGCTAATACTCTACTCGTGGTTCAAAGAGATTTTTGTCCTGCTATAGGAGAGAATACTTAAAAACTGAAAACCCTTTCCTAAAACACAGATTTGACTGATATATTTGAGGTTGGGGGAGGGATTGGAAGGGTCAGTGAGCCTTGAAAAATAAAAGTGTGTTCAGTCTGAATGCTGCCACTCCCTGCAGGTTAGAACAGGTTTGCCCAGTGGATGATTCACATGTGACCTAGTGACATAATGTGGAACGGAAATATAGCACATACAGTACTTGAATTCTACAAGTAATATTGTTCTGCCTGTGGTCTTCTAATGTGTATATTTTGGTTTAAGGATTGTTATTAGTTATTAAATATTACCTACTAAAATGATATTTGAATGCAGCAGATGTAAAACATGTGACTTCATCCAGATTGGATTTTTGTGTTAAACTCTAGATCTGACAAACCCTTTAATATTAACATTCAATTAACCTAAAGTACTCAGTACTAATAAAGAAACATGGCTTTAAGCAGTAATCCTCCTTTACATTTATAGTACTTGCTCCGCAATTAGGCACACAGATCTTTCCTGCCATCCACAAAACCAGAATTAGTCCTTTATAGTGAACGATTGCTCATAACGACAGCTCCACTGCACCAATGGACGGATGTGTCTGACAACTATGGATATTAATTGATAGGGCACTGCCATGGGAGGTCTAGGACTGGATAGTGATCATTCTTAGGCCTTTACACACTGGCAAAAATATGATAAATCGGCAACTTCGCTTACTGGAGCAGTTCTTTCATCAACTGACTTGTTGGAAAAGGAGGCCAATGTTGACCATTAATATTTGCCTATGGAGTTGCATGTCTCTAAATTTATAATTTAATCCATGTTATTGGAATGTATTATATGACAATCAGCTATACAATTAATGCGGCTCTGAATGTTATTTACAAAGGCAATTTTACAATAAAAATTGAACAAAAATGTAGATTTGGTATGTTGTTAGTGCAATAAATGTATTACATGCAAAATAAAAAAAATAAAAATATTTTAAATAAGAGTAAAATATTTATAGAAGTGCAGACTTAGGAAAAAATAAAGATAAAAAAAAAAAAAAGACTTATCAGTTAAGGATTTCTGTTTTTATAGCTCTGTTAGATCTCATGTGAATGTTATGGCTGGAGTTCAGACTCTACCCGAAACCTTATCACGCCATATAATGTTTACTCAGTTGGGTGACAGTATGATGACTTCATGTGCTAAACTTAAATGATCGTTAAAATGGCTGGTTACATGTACACATCCAGGGAAATTGTGTTGTAATAGCCAAGCCTCATTTATATTTCTTAAATAATTTAAATAAAATTATTTTTTTTAAAAAGCTACATAGAAATGTCTAATCTTTTCTTATCCATTATAATAATAATAATAATAATATTATTTATATTTGCTATTAATTCCATAGCTCTTTACATATATCTGATCCATTAGACCCATGTTCCCCAACTCCAGTCCTCAAGAGACAGGCAGGCCATGTTTTCAGGATTTCCCGTCACGCTAAGCGAGATTGCTGATACGTCACAGGTTTTGTGATGCAATAGTGACCTCGCCATATGTGACAAGTAGCAGCGACCAGGCCACTGCTGTGAGATCGCTGACTGTATTGGAATGTCCTAGACCATTTTATGATCGTCGGGCTCCCGCTGGACAGCATACATCAGTGTGCTTGATGGGGACAATGACCAATGACCTCAATAATACAGGTCTAAGTGACAGGGTCCCAGCGACCGCCATATCGTTGCTGCATCGCTGGTGAGATCTGACTGTTTGACATCTCACCAGCGACCACGTACCAACGCTCGAGCGACCCCTACCAGATCGTATCGTTGTCGGGATCGCTGGTGCGTTGCTAAAGGGGGTGTCACACGCGTCAATATCGCCTGCACGATATCGACTGCACGTGACGTTGCAGCGATATTGACGCGTGTGACATACTGCATCAACCAGCGATAAATCGCTGGTTGATGATCGCCAGGTTTCAGAACCAGCTCTGAAACCTGGCGATTGTCGCCCGGTGGACACGCAGCATCGCTGCGTGTGACACCGGGAGCGAGCGATATTCCAGCTCCCAGCGCCTGTCACAAGCGCTGGGAGCTGGTCTCCAAGGTACACTGCGGGTAACTAGGCAGCGCGCGCTGCCTAGATACCCGACTGTGTACCTTAGTTACCAGCCTCCTCCGCTCACCGGGTGAGCGGAGGAGGCTGGTAACTAAGGTACACGTCGGGTATCTAGGCAGCCGCGCTGCCTAGATACCCGCAGTGTACCTTGGAGACCAGGCTGCTCCCGCTTCCAGCAGGCTGGCAGCGGGACAAGGACAAAGTGGAAACTGATATTTAAATCGTTTCCATGATGTCTTGGTCATTGATCGCTGGTGAGTCTGTCTGTGTGACACCTCACCAGCGATCAGCCGTCAATGTCGTCAGCGATCAGATCCTACGACATTGACGCTGTGTGACACCCCCTTAAGTGTAATGGGGCCCTTAGCATTGCACAGGTGATAGAACTAATTTAATTACTTGAACAGGTGATAATTCAATTACCTGTTCAAAACTAAAGGTTCCGTCACACACAACGATGCTCCAGCGATCCCAATAGCGATAACGACCTGCCGGGATCGCTGGAGCATCGCTACCTGGTTACTGGGGAGCTGTCAAACAGGCAGAGCTCCTCAGCGACCCACCTCCCACATCACTGGAAGCGATGTTACCAGCGTCCTCCCTGCTTAGCTCAGCCTGTAAGCAGGGAGGAAGCTGGTAACTATGATAAACATCGGGTATCTAGGCAGCGCGCACTGCCTAATACTCTATGTTTACCATGGTTACCAGCCCTGTGAGGTCGCTGATCGCTGGTCTCTCGCAGTCACACGCAGCGATTCGTGCTGACCAGCGGGAGAGCAACGATCAAAAAATGGTCCTGAGCCCTTTGCAGCGATCAGCGATCTCACAGCAGGGGCCTGATCGCTGCTAGATCTCACACATAGCGACATCGCTGGAGAGATCGTTGTAACGTCACAAAACCTGTGATGTTACAACGATCTTGCTAACGATCTCATTATGTGTGACTAGGGCTTAAGGAAATCCTGACAACATGCACTGCGGGCTCCAGGGCTCAAGTTGAAGAAACTGCATTAACAATAAAAAGACAGCTGGATACAACACGGGTGGCATCCAGGTGCCGTCTAATTTTGCTCTACAAACTCATTGATTTAACTGGGAAATTTTCAGCTGTAATGCTCCTCTTTTTTCCAATGTAGGGGTAAGGTGGAATTGTGGGGGAGAAAAGGTCTGCAAAGAAATAAATATAATAAGTATGAATGTGAACTTTCCCGTGGACCAGGACTGGACAAAGAGCGGCACGTGGGCCACATCCGGCTGTTTGACTGTTTCAGTGAAGAGAGACAGCCGATGGCTAAAACAGTGGATCGCATTATGCCCTCAGCCACCCGACCATAACTTGATGCTGGCGGTCCAATGTCACCGCTATCCACTTTCTCAGGATGTGGACAGAAGAGAATACATTTGTGGAAAAAGGCCTGCAGTCTTCTTGCCCACCAATCGGCGTGAGACAGAAGACGCTATGACGGCACATTAACACGTGTGCGGTGCAGAGCGTCAGCGAAGTTGAGCGCCGGGGGAATGGAAGTGAGGTGGGTATATGTTTTTTTCCATGTGTGTATTGGCTGCCACTGTATATTGAGGGCTATGTGGGTCTGGTGCTGTATATAGAGGGCTATGTGGGACTGTATAGGAGGCTATTTTGATATATGGTGGGCTATGTGGGGCTCGTGCTGTAAATGGGGGTTATGTGGGGCTGCCATTGTATATGGGGGCTATGTGAGGCCTTATGCTATAAAGAGGGAATGTGGGGGCTCATACTGTATATGGGGATGTCAACATACTTATTCTGTACAATATTAAGTGACACATTTAAAGAGGACCTGTCAGCCCCCTGGTGCATGGCAAACTAAATGCAGCATGTCAGCTGCATTCAGGGAAGGGGTCCCCCATGTCTCTTTATAGGTATATTTTGAGTAAAATGTACATTGTTATTTTATTCTATAAACTACTGACATGTCTCCAAAATTCAAAGCTAAAAATTTGTATTTATTTGAAGCAAATGAGAAAACATTATAAAATCATCATCATAAAAAAGAAACTGTGCTTTCAGACCTCAAATAATGCAAAGAAACAAGTTTATATTAATTTATAAACAACAATACTCATGTTTTAACTCAGGATGAGTTCAGAAATCAATATTTGGTGGAAAACCATGATTTTTAATCACAGCTTTCATACGTGTTGCATGCTTTCCACCAGTCTTTCACACTGCTTTTGGGTGACCTTATGCCACTCCTTGCACAAAAAAGTAAGCAGTTCTTCTTTGATGGCTTGTGACTATCTTTCTCTTAAAGTGATCCTAAACCCAGAAACTGACCCCCTTATCTTAGACCTGTCCTGCACCCCCTCTTACCATTTCTAGCCATCCCTTTGCATAAAAAAATCGCTTTTGTAAAGTAAGAGAAAAGGATATAATAGTTTGACCTGTGTGAGTTCTCCGTTTCTGTTGGAAGCCGAGATAGGAGGCACCTGTCTGCTGCTGCCTGATAATTATTCACGCCCTTCTCTGCTTGCTGCCTTTGTGAGTGTGTGCCGCGTCATGAAAGGGGCGGGCTAAATCGCGTCATGCCGGAGCCCCGCCCCTTTCATACGCGCCACACGCTCACAAAGGCAGCAAGCAGAGAAGGCGTGAATATTATCAGGCAGCAGCAGACAGGTGCTCCTATCTCGCTTCCGCAGAAAGAGAGAACTCACACAGGTCAACTATTATATCCTTTTCTCTAACTTTACAAAAGCGATTTTTTTATGCAAAAGGGATGGCTAGAAATGATAAGAGGGGTGCAGGGACAGGTCTAAAGATAAGGGGGGGGGGGGTCAGTTTCTGGGTTTAGGATCACTTAATTACACCCAATTCAATGGGGTTCAGGTCTGGAGACTGGGCTGGCCATGACAGGGTCTTTATGTGGTGCTCCTTCATCCACACATTGATTGACCTAGCTGTGTGGCATGAGGCATTGTCCTGCTGGAAAAAAAAGTAGTCCTCAGAGTTGGGGGAACACTGCCTAAGCAGAAGGGCAAGTGTTTTTCAAGGATAACCTTGTATGCGGCTTGATTCATATGTCCTTTACAAAGATTAACCTGCCCAATTCTAGCCTTGCTGAAGCATCCCCAGATCATCAGCAATCCTCCACCAAATTTCAGAATGGGTGCAAGACACTGTGGCTTCTACGCCTCTTAAGGCTGGGGTCACATTTGAGGCTGCCGGACCCGCTAAAATCTTGAAAAAGCAGCCGCAGTGCATAGCTGTAACGCTATAGCGCTGGCTGTGGAACGCAGCCCCATAGCAACCCGCTGTTTATCTTAGCAGCGGTCACACACCAAGATGCATGACTTACACATTAGCAGAGCGCACAGGAAACCACTGTCTGCAGTGTTTTCCTGTACGCTCTGCTAAAGCACACATCATGCAGCTTAGTGTGTGACCGCTGCTAAGATAAACAGCGGGTTGCTATGGGGCTGCGTTCCACAGGCAGCGCTATAGCGTTACAGCTATGCGCTGCAGCTACTTTCTCAAGATTTTAGTGGGTCCGGCAGCCTCAAATGTGACCCCAGCCTAACCATTAGACGGCCAGGTGTTGGGCAAAACTGAAAATTAGAATCAGAGAAGATTAGTCCTCTATGGTCCAATCCCGATGGTCTTTGGCAAACTTCAGCCTGGCTCGCCTTTGCTTCTAATTAATGAAAGGCTTTTTTTTCTAGCTTTACATGACTTGAGACAGTCACAATCCATCAAACAATGAAGAACTGCTTCCATTTTTGGTCCAGGAGTGGCATAAGGTCACCCAAAAGCAGTGTGAAAGACTGGTGGAAAGCATGCCAAACGTATGAAAGCTGTGATTAAAAATCATGGTTATTCCACCAAATATTGATTTCTGAACTCTTCCTGAGGTAAAACATGAGTATTGTTGTTTCTAAATGAATAAGAATTTGTTTTCTTTGCATTATTATATACGTATAAAGAGAAAAATCTGAGAAACTGAAAATTTTGCAGTGAATTTTATTCTAGGTGGCATGGCCCAAAGCAAAAATCAGTCTCTGTCTTCACTATGGCTGCTGACTATATAGTTTCCAGATTAGTGAAGATACATGCTGTGTGATTTGTAGAATATGCACTACCAGAGAAACTAAGGACACAGGTCCCAGTTTGTTCTTTGCATTTTTAGGGTCACTTTCCAGATTTGTCTTGAGGTACTGGTTGTCGTTTTTGGCCCCAAAACCATCAAGATGGTGCATGTAATTTAAGAATTTAGCACATAGTAAAAAAAATGGGCTTCCTTACAGTCTGGAACTGGATTTTGCATCAAAAGTCTCAGCACCAAGGGGTGACTGGAGTAAATTTGTGCCAAATTTTGCACTTTTTCAAAAGTCTCAGTAAATGAAACAGGTTAAAGCTGGACTTCAACCACGAAGCAGGGGAAAATAAAAATACATACCAAAAGGCACAAGTACAATACTCAACTGGTTGCGAACTAAAAAAAAGTCCAGCAGCGCCCTGATCAGTAGATGGACCTACACATTGCTGTACACTGAGCACCAGGTGGCACCATACTATGTTAACAAATGTCAAAATGCATCTCATTTAACAGTATGCAATATAATTTTTTTTATTTTATAATGCATGCAATAAATGACATTTGTGGGTCAACCATTTTCTAATTGGAAACTGTTATCCTTTGGGAAATGTGCATCAAGCTGTGGCTCTGTAGACCAAATGCCTATTAAATATGTTGATTTCCGATTTCTGGACACTCTGGGAAGAAGGAGAAGGTTGTTTTTTGACCTTTGCATGTGCTCATGCAGAAAATAAACACACTTAGACAAAAGCTTTATTTAACTAAAGTACCTGGGTGGGGAACAACCAGGATATTCCTTCAGTGTGCCTTTGTCTTATCAATCACACAGCCTAATACGACTGCGAAAAGCATGGCTGTGGAGTCGGTAAGCCAAACATCCGACTCCAACTCCACCAAAATGGACAGCAACTCAGACTCCACAGCCCTGGTGAAATGGACTAATTTACACTAGAATCACAGACAGACTGTCCACTGAACACTGTGTTTGGGGTGTCAGCCATTATCCCTGATACACAGAATTCTGACCCAAACACTGATCAAGTTTACCATCATGAGGATGACGGAATCACTTCGGACATTGTCTGGCTCCCATCCTGGCTGGGTTGTCTTTTGCAGACAAGCATCAAACTGTGGCAGAATCACAGAGAGCAATGAACACTTTGAAGGATGAATACACCGATACAGAACAGATGGCTTTTGGCACCATACAAAAGAGATTGCCATAATTGTGGACCATGACCTTTGATAATGCATGTTATAAATTTTTAGACTGTTGCATAAACAAAGGAAAAAAAGAAAATACAAAACCACATAATATTTCTAATAAGCACATAATCCATGGAGGGCTATTCCCTCCACAGTGGACACCATTATGATTATAGTTAATATCTGCAAAGGAAGAAAGCGCAAAATAGGGTCTTATTTATGTAAAGAAGGCTATGAAGCCGCTCAATGAAACCGCTCACCTGTTCAGGTTGTGTGACCCACAACCAGTATAAATCACATAGGGTAGCCCGCTGCAGACACACACTTCCATGTGCAATCTGGTAGGCAATTCTAGGATTCAATAGGGACGGTGTGTTGTAGGTCCGCAAAGGGAATGATTCCCTGATGAAGGAGCATAGCAGGCTCTGAAACACGTTAGCTAGATTTAAAAAACCTTCATAAATAGAAGACTTTGGCTTCTTAGGGTACCGTTACACGTCGCAAAATTGCATGCAATTTCACTTGCAACTTACTCTTTGCAGTGAAATCATGGACACATTGTTACATTTGTACACAGCCACAAAATGGACAATGTGTTTATGATTTCACTGCAACCAGCAAGTTACAAGTGAAATTGCATGCAATGTTGCGACGTGTAACGGTACCCTTAGTCTTTGTAGCAGTGTGGACCTACAACACACTGTCCCTATTGAATCCTACCATTACAATTATGGCTCCTGCTAGGTACTCTGCTATACCCTTTGATTATATGTATGATGTGTACCATGAGAGCAAGACCCTGTCATTTCTATCGCCTTCTGATGGGATACATGTTTATGATTCCCTCCATCAGCTCTATGACACAGCTCGCATTTAGTGATGAGCAGATACCAAAATGCTTGTCTTCAGGAGATTCATTACGAGTAGTTTTTAATACTCGCTTATTTGTCCGAATAGCGAGTCTAATGTTAGTCAATTAGTGATAGGCTCCGCCACACACAGCTGGCTATAAGATGAGCATTTCCGAGACAGGACGGGAGGGTGGGCTTCTTTGTATTTCTACTAAATAAAACACCTTGCTGTGCCCCCCAGAGATCCTAAGGCCTGCTTCACATCATGGTGAAATCCGATCTGGGGCTGTCAGGGTGAACCCGACAGCCCCGGACTGGATTTCGGCCCAATAGTATGCTATGGGGCCAGATAAGAGCCGGAAGGCAGTTATCTGCCATCCGGCTTCCATCTGTCCGGGAGAATCCGGGAGGTTTTGGATTTTCCCTCCCAGACACAAAAATACTGCATGCAGCATTTGTGTGACCGGGGGAAAAAAGCTGATCCTCCTGGTGCCGTGTGATCCGGCGCCCCCTAACATGGGGGTCTATGGCGCCTGATCACACCGGAGCTGCACTCGGGAACCGGGTGCTGAAGCTCAGTGCTGAACTTCAGCACCACGGAACTGTCCCCTGCCAACAGTTCAGTACCTCGGCTCACTCCCCACTAGCCACGATCTTGAATTATCAGCAGCTGCGCCTGCAAATGAGCCATCCCGCTGCACACCGGACCGGAGAGCATAATTGGCCCTCTGGTTCTGTGTCCAGATCCGGTCCGGATTTCACCGTATTGTAAAGCCAACCTAATATTCAATCTGCTCTCACTGAGGTGCCAGCTCACTTTGTGTACTGAAGGGAGTTGTCAATTTTTGTCAGATTGAAAACGATGGACACATCACTCACGAGCACCAGCGATAGTCACCGAGTAATGACTATTCGCTAAATGTACAGTATTCGCAATAATAACGATTACACTCGCTCATCACTACTCGCATTGCATTAATCCGGTTTGCACTATAGCTGGTTCTGTTTTTTCCGGTTATTTCCTTTGTCTGCATTTTAGATTTGATATCATTTTATGGAATGGTATCCAGCCTGTAAACTCATTGTGGATCACTGTGTAATTTCTGGGCCCGGTTCATCAATATTGGATTTAAGTGTGCCAATAATTGGTGCAGTGTGCTGGAAGGATACGTGCCAAATTCATGTAGAGGTGCGGACATCTTTCAGGTGCCATGTACCAGACAACGTATGTCAATAATGGACTAGAGTACAATTCTGCTACAATTTACACCACAAAACTGGCTTAAATTTAATGAATTTGTTGGGCTGTGCCAGGCAAAGTGATGCACAAAATAATGCTACAACATTTGCAATAGTTTTACAATAGTGCAAGGCCTTGTCTGGACATCCTGGATTTTTTTCGTACTTGAAATCGCAGAGCGCTGTTTGTTTTGGATTAGCGTTTTATTAGTGTTTGTTCTTTAGGTCATTTTTTTTCTTATCAGTGAAAATTCACTGATGAAACAAAGATAGTAAAGAAAAAAACAGGCTTTTCTTATCCAATGCAGTGTTGGCTACTACTGTGCAAGTTCTCATGGGAACCGGTGCTTTACTAGATACCCTCTTTTCCTTCCGTAGCCTGACTTGCCCTCCAGGTCATATGATCTCTGGCTGAAACCCCTCTGACTTCCTGTGAGGTCATGTCAGATTGTCCCCTAGACCCTGGTCCTCAGAACTGAAGGGCATGTGGGGGAACGACACCAATCTACCTTGTAGCTCATCTCCATAGATACCGCAGGGTATATACAGTGGTGTAACTTGAGGCTCCTGGGACCCAGTGCAAAAGCTCCAATGGGGGCCCAAATTATTGCAAGGCTTTAATAGCATCGGTCTTTTTGTATGGGTCAAAAGGACTTTCAGGGCCCAAGTATGTCTGCAATCCTTATATCTACTGTAGTTACACCTCTGGGTATGTAATGGTATATTAAAATACTGTGTGGATAGATAGATTTAAGTCGCACAAACATTTGGATTTCTGTTCATTTGAATTGGATCAAACCAGCTGCATGTGCCGCTAAGGCCGGTTTCACACTAGCGTTCGTCCGTGCTGTGTAGGCAGGCAGCTCAGTGTGTGACGACACTATGTGTAACATGGGGACACATGCTGTATGTGTTTGCATGCGTTTGTGTTGTTTCATGAGCATAGAAAACACGAATGGTTGAATTTTCTGTGCATCCGAAGATGCTTGATTTGTACATAAGCCTCCGCAAGCGCACGAATCGTATATGCAGTCCAATGGTAACACATTGCCATCCGGATACCAACGCATACAAAATCTCTCTCTCGCTCGCTCTCAAGATGGCTGTGTTCAAACATGCGTCTGCCGTAAATTATCGTCTCCTGGAAATGCTCCAGGTCTGAAAATACAAGCACAGCTGTAACCGATGGCAGACCGGTGTAAAATCTCCTGCCGAAGTGTGACAAGTAAACATCAAGTCATGTGGAAGTGTCAAGTAATACCAGGCAGCACTTCTGCTGAGGCTCGGATCTCATCCCAGAGATGGTCTGTGTATAGACCGGGCTCTGCAGAACCTCATCACAAGGCAATCCCAACATGGGGAACAGCATGGAGTTACTGTAAACATTACTTTTTCTGTTTTGCATTTTTCATCGGAGTTAAATATCTGTGTATGTATAAGGAAATGTTACACTACAGCCTGGGGAGCTACCACATCCCTCTTAGATTAGCTTTTACTGCTTAGTGTAAACACAGCCCAAATGTATTAACAGATGGCACATTCTGCTGCCCTGGCAGTCCCATAGACAATGAATGGGGCGACGCTGCCACCACTTTATTACAACAGAACATTTCAGGGTCTTATTGGAACGGGTAGTGGGGGGTATGTGACAGCTTGCAATGTTGAGAATAAGGCTGTGCCCACTTAGCAGATTTTTTTTCCTGCACCAAATCTGCAAGACGCTGCGGAGGCAAACACAAGCCTGAAGCCAGCCCAAATTTCATTCGTGTGCCACCAGTGTTCTTGTTTTTTTACATCCATGTATGATCAGTTTTCATACATCCACATAAAATATGTACATTGTCAAATATATTTTCCTAGGTTTGTAAGAGGCATTAATCCATAAAAATTAGATTCCACTCAGATGTTCTGTTTAAGATCTTTTTTTTTTTACATACCCATAGACTTCATAGGGTGAGTCTCATCTAAGATTCAGAAGAAAATAGTGCATGCTGAGAGGTTTGTGATGCTGTTTACTTGTAACAATTGTTTTAGCACCAGAAGCGTATCACTGCTGGACTACATTGCTTCGTGCCTGGCAGTCTGACACATGCTTTTCTGTGATTAGCACCTAGCTGTCAATATGCAATGTCTATAGAGAGCTTGATGTGGGCGATGGCAGCTTTCTGAACTTTGCTACATTGCCAATCTAAAAACTCATGGTGTCAGAAACTCTGCACGTGTACATTGATACATTGGTGGATTCAGGGTTTCATTGCCTACATCATGCTGCTCTCAGATGACATTACAAAAACATGGGGACAGGTTCTCAAAAAAAAAAAAAGAAAAAAATGTAAGGGCGGCTTTGACCAACAGCACCATGTCTACTCAGGCTTTTAAGACGTGTTGTACCATCTAAGGACAAGCTCTTTTTGCAGTTTACATAGTGGACATGTACAAAACACAAAATGAAAAATAAAACTAGTTTTGACTAGTACAATTAGTATGCAGAGAAGTTGTTGATTACCGGATTTATTTTTGAAGTGCAACATGCAGGAACTGCATTAACAAATAGGGTTATTTTCACTCACAGCATGCAGGAACTGCATTAAGAAATAGGGTTATTTTCACTCACAGAATGCAGGAACTGCATTAACAAATAGGGTTATTTTCACTCACAGCATGCAGGAACTGCATTAACAAATAGGGTTATTTTCACTCACAGCATGCAGGAACTGCATTAAGAAATAGGGTTATTTTCACTCACAGCATGCAGGAACTGCATTAACAAATAGGGTTATTTTCACTCACAGAATGCAGGAACTGCATTAACAAATAGGGTTATTTTCACTCACAGCATGCAGGAACTGCATTAACAAATAGGGTTATTTTCACTCACAGCATGCAGGATTAGGATTTCTGAAATCCTAATTTTTTTTATACAATAAGAACTGATATCTGCAATAAAAACACATTAACCCGATTCCTCAATCTATGTGGTCAATGGGGCGTCCGATTCATTAATAAGGCGTATATTTCATCAGAGCGTCTGAAAAGCGTTGTGTGCTTCATTACAATCCCCACTCCAGTCTGACTGGATTCAGATTTGTGGCATAAAGAATGCAGCAGCTCATCCTGAATTACTGTAGATAAGAGGGGTATCGCCATGCCCCCGACTCACCAAAGATCTGCCATTTTAGTGAAGTTGGCTGAAAATAGCATGAAAATGCCAAGTCATGTTTTTGGTGCAGCTCTGTATTGCACCACAATTATGGCACATGAAATTAACATGAAATGTGACGCTACAATCCAGTGTTATTATACATTACATTCTGGAGACATCAGAGCCTTACTTAAAGGGAACCAGTCAGCTACTTTATGCCCCAAACCTATCACTACCTGTCCCTGCAGCTTCTTACTACATCCCTAATCATCCCTGTCTGAACTTATACTATGCTGTAATAGCTGAGGAAAATCATTTTATAACTTACATGCTCATATGGTAATTAGGATGGTGTCATCGGAGTGCAGTCAGTCTGGGCGTCAGCTCAGCGTCTATCTCTCCCCTCGCTCCATGGTTATTACACCCCGGTGGGCATGATAACCTAATTTAGGGTGCTTTCACATTGTGATTTTTTTCCTGTCCGTGGCATCCTACTTTTTGCAGGACCCCAAGGACAAGAAAAGCATCGGAGGTGTGCTTCCTGGTGCTATTTCTGTGTCCGGGGCCGTGATTTTCACGGGTCCGGACACAGAAACAGCTGACAGGAGGCAAGCGGGGCACTTTCACTTCTGCAATGTATATATACATTGCAGAAGTGAAATTAAGTAACAGCAAGGGTAAAAAAAAAAAAAAAAAAACAAAAAAAAAAAAATGTATTCTCACCTTTCCAGCGATCCCCTGACACCTCCATCAAGCTCTCAATGGTTACAGGACCTGGCGAGGTTATCCGATCAGCGTCATCGGTCACATGACCGCAGTAACCGGTCATGTGACCCAATCAGGTTGCCGCGCAACGCCAGGTCCTGTAACCATCGGGAGCTTGATGGAAGCATCGGGGGATCGCTGGAAAGCTGAGAATACATATTTTTTATTTTTAGCCCTTGCTTTTACTTAATTTCACTTCCGTAATGTATGTATATACATTGCGGAAGTGAAATTAGATGGTACAGAGCAGTTTTAGTGTACTGAGCATGCTCAGTACACTAAAATCAGGTCCGAGAAACGATCAGCTGTTTCCTCGGACCCGTGCTCTATAGACCCCCATGTTAATGGCCGCGGATCGGGGTCGGATTCGATTGTGTCAGATTTGGTCCGCTGTGCCCAAAATCGGAGCAGTCTCTGTTTTTGGGTACAGCAAAATCGGACAAATTGGATGCCATTAAGGGCAAATCGAATGTGATCCGATGCCCATAGGCATACATGGGGCTAAATCGGATCCATGACTGTTCCCTTTACAAGCGCTGCCTCGAGTCAAAAAGGTCCTTCCTGAAATCATGCCATAGCCAATCATAAGCACGCGATAACCACACAAGGGGTGGACATGGACACTGAGCAAACTCCCAGACTGACTACACTCCGAAGACACCATCCTAATTACCATACCAGCCTGTAAGTTATAAAAAGAATGTTCTCAGCTATCACAGCACAGTATGAGTTCAGACATCGATGATTAGGGATGTAGAAAGAAGCTGCATGGACAGATAGTGATAGGTTTGGGGGCATAAAGTAGCTGACAGGTTCCCATTCACGGCAGTCTTGAGTGATATGCATGGTGGCATTGTAGTCCCCTACCACCATGACATATTTCTGCAGGCTATTCAGTATTCAGTGTGGGCAGAGCTGGGTGTGATCTCACTTAGCTCTAAGGTTTCTGAACAAGTTTTTCCTGTGCAGCCATTTATGTAATGTCTCAGACCTGCGTACTTCAAAGAAACAAGCACAAAAAAAATTTTTCTGGCCATATTAATGATTGGTATTGGTGCTAAATTGAATATCTATCGAGATGGCTCAGTTTTTGAATGCGTGACCATAATCATTGGACTTTTCACTATTGCCTTTAGTTGAAGCTCGTCTGCTTCCTGTTATCAGCCATTTCAGGACAGACATTTTGACTAATCTTATTTTATTCGTAGTTCAGAAAAGACAAATCACCACTCCAGAGGTTTTGCTTTTTTATTCCACTGCTGAAGTGGTGCATTAAATCTAAGGCTATGTTCGCACACAGCACTTTTGAATTTGCTCTTTCTGATCAGTTTTGTCTCTTTCAGCTGCAAAACTGGATCTGCTTTATAAACAAGTATCAAACGTACCATCCGTTTTTGATACATTTTTGGCTGGTGCAGTCTAGCCCATAGACAATGGTTTCAATTAAAAAAGCAGATCAGGAAACTGATCTGGCCTCGTTGTAGACTCAGAAGTATTGGAAGCTTATGACGCAACTTCTGAACAGTCAATAGATGGCACCATGGGACCAAAAGAGGCAAATGATAAAGTATTAAAATGCAATATAACAGGTAGAACGCTAGTTGCAGGGGACTTATGGCCACTTACACGCTCCAACGTCGGTCCGATATTGGATCCAACGCCGGGGAGCGCGCTTTTTCTGCCCAGATTTCCAAGATCGCATCGGAGATTTACACAGCGCGATATCGGCATACAATGTCTCTACGATGTGTACGCCCCCTTGTACGGCCGAGCCAGGAACGACTATTTAACATGGGAGAGAATAGGGGAACGTTATACTGCACATCGTAGTTGGGCATTTACACAGCCCGATCCGGCTCCAACCTCCAACCAATATTGGGCCAAAGGAGAGCAGGCTCATTCGATCCCCGATATCGGTTTCGCATCATTCGTGCATCGTATTGGACATTTACACCACACAACGCACGAACGATATCGGGGCCAACGCACGAACCACGTGACTTTTGATCGGAGTTGGACGCAGATATCGGGATGTGTAAACCCACCATTAGATATAAAGCACCTTGCTCGAGTATGCCGCTACAGGACTCTACAACACCATGGGTCTATTAATATTGTGCACTGACTGCGGCACAAAGGGGCAAAATTACTTTGTGGGAGAACAATGTAGGAATCATTAGTGCAGGGCACAAAATGGGCATCTGCATTGTTGGAGGCACATTGGGCACTATTATGCATTGGACATTTATGTGCAGAGACTAGTCAAGGCTGTCAAAGGTCTATTAGTATTCTGAGTCAGGATAGAGTAAAAAGGGTTAAACGGACTACAATAAAAAGAAGACTCCCTCAGAGTCACTTGGTGGCACTATTCACCTTTCGCTGTGCAAATTAGTATTGTGCCATGATTTGGTGATACAGAGCTGAGCAGCTGCATCTTAGCCTGTGTCTGGTAAAAGCTAAGAAAATTATCATGAATTAGTATTTCTATAGCGCCAACATCATTTTTTTTTTTACATTGAAGTCTATGGAAAACAGATCTATTAAATAGCGGTTTCAATTCCATTTATATTTGAAAAGTTTTTTTTTGCTTTTTGGATCCAATTCAAATAGATGGTTAACTGAACTTAGCCGTATACAGATATGGTATCTCATTCCAGAAATACATGTAGCAGATTTATTATTATTATCTTTGTTTCAGCCCCTGGACTAAAAACAGAGAATCCACGTGACATGACTTCAACTGTGAAAAGCAATTCCAATAGAATAGGACAAACTGTAATTCGATTACACACATTCTTCCCAAGGTCCATGTTTTATCTCAATGTATGAACTGCAGGCTGTGTCACCGGACTGGGCGCAGCCATATTCTACATTCCAGTCACTTTACTAAAGAAGTGTTAGCTCGCCTGTGACACTGCACATGACAGTGATGGGACAGAGCCACATTAACACCCAATCACCCTATGAAAAATAAAGAAAAATCTATGATATATACTATTTTCAACACAAACCCTTTAAATGTGGTTTTATTATGTAGTATTTTTGTATGAGGACTTGTGTAAACTAAGCCGGACGCCTGATCCACAGCAGCTATGATGAGCCAACACCTAAGTCTAACTTATTGCTTCTGGCTGTTCTCTATTTTCATGTTCTGGAAACATAAAACATTTTTACAGTGTCTTCTAAAATGTACAGGGCTTGTCAAGATACAGATATGAAGGATAAGAATGTTTATATATTTATATAGTGCCATTAATTCCACAGCGCTTTACAGACATCAATAACACTGTCCCCATTGGGGCTCACAATCTAAATGACCAATCTGTATGCCTTTGGAGTTATATGGCTGTGTATGTTTTAATAGAATTATAAATATATATAGCACAAGCCAAAGATATTAGCCAAAATAGTTTTTAACAGAAATTCTGCCATCCCATAGAACGATCAGTTTCCAATATGATTATGGAGATCATTGGAAAGTACAATACAAAATAATATTGTGGTACCGTGTTAGTCAGAAAAATCGATGTAAATACTTAAAAAGTCCCCAAAATTTTTTTGAGAAAAGTATTCTAGGAGTGATATCATTTGTCTGGTTAGCCAATAAAGGTATTTGTAAGCTTTCAGGGCTCAATGGCCCCTTTATCAGACAATATTACAAATGAATTACTGAGACATTTAAATACATAATACAGCAGGACATGAGGTGATGCTAAGTACAGATGGGCTAAGGAAATTAAAGTCTTTGTTACTGATGCAGATGAGGTGGAATTGGTCTTTTACAGATCTATAGACCTTCTTGTGGAGGTGTGAACTGTGTCCATGTATTCATGAGTCAATACCTATTTAAATGTCTCAGTAATTCATTTGTAATATTGTCTGATGAAGGGGCCATTGAGTCCTGAAAGCTTACAAATATCAATTTTCTCGTTAGCCAATAAATGTATCACTCCTAGAACACTTCTAATTTTTTGGGGGGACTTAAGTATTTATGGAGATCATTGGATTAATTCTACAATAGGACAACCCCATCTTCATCTATTCAGGGCCCTAATTAAGATAAAATCTTTCTACTCACCTCCTGCAGTGGGCACTGTTCAAGCGTGGTCAGCGCCGCTGATCTGGGAGTGTCACATGACTTGTCACATGTCAGCTGCAGCCAATGGAATAGTAATAAGCTCCAGCCAAAGAGTGCTGACTCATTGGCCACTGCCTTCATGTGGCACACCAATGTCACATCACCAGCAGAAATAGCGATGTGGACTGAATGGCACGGCTGCAGGAGGAGGGTATACATCAGGGCTGTGGAGTCTGTATCCATTTTAGTGGAGTCAGATTCAGGTAAATTGAAGAGTCAGATGTTTGGCTTGCTGACTCCACTGCCCTGGTATATACACTTTATTTTCTATGGGATTTGGAATTAAAGTGAGCCTGCCAATTAGATTTTATATCCTATACTAAGGGCATGTACGCAAGAGTGCTTGAAAGCTGAGTAAAATCTTCCCTTACTTGTAGAAAGATATTTTGCAGTTTTCGAGAAATCCATAGTTAAAAATGTATGCTAATGAGCTGCAAGTGCAGTGGGTGGAATAATGCATTTGCCAGGTATTCAGTGCAGGTATCCAGCACTCAGGATCATCTCGCCATGTCCTGCATAAATACTACTACATAGGGCATCTACCGCACTGTGTCATCAGGAGTCACTCCTCCGGAATGGTAGTACAAGTCTCTGGATTTCAAGGATGAACATGGCAGTGCTGCTAACTCAGTAGTGCTGGATACAACTGTGCTGAAGGAGTTAGGGTATGTGCACATCTGACGTTTCTGCATCTTTGCAGACCGGCCGGAAACCGGTGGAGAATTGCAGAAACTGAGTTTTCTGACCTCAGCAGTGTCCATCGTTTTTTTAGCGTTTTTTGAGCGGTTTTATAGCGTTTATACAGCGTTTTGTCAGCGTTTTTCTGGCGGTTCTTCTTAGCGTTTTCCAGACTGGTTTTTGGGCACTTGTAAGTTAGATCCGCTGGAAAAACGCTCAAAAGAAGTCACTTGCTCTATCTTGAAAACCGGTGAATAAACTGAAAACGACCTGAAAAAAAACGTTCTAATGTAGACAGCGTTTTCTAAACTCCATTGACTAGCATGTTAATCCAACCGGGGGCTAGGATTAACATAAATTAACATAAAACTCAGCGGAAAACGCCGACGGAAAACGTTCCAAAACAGCCCACAAAACGACTGATGTGCACATACCCTTAGGGTACCTTTACATGTGGCTACATTTCTAGGGTGGCTACAGGTAACTTACTGGTTGCAGTGAAATCATGGAGACAAGGTTCTATCTTGTTGCTGTGTACAAATGGAATAATCTCTCCATGATTTCACTGCAACCAGTAAGATACCTGTAGCCACCCTAGAAATGTAGCCGCGTGTAAAGGTACCCTTACTGCTAATAGCACAGTACAGGAGACACACAATGTAGTAGTGAGTATGCAGGACACCGTGCGCTCCGCAAATTAGTGGCATCTGACCGGCTGCAGCCTTTACTATTTTATCAACACAGATAACACTCTGGAGGAATATTAATGAGATGCAGTCGGACATCAGCCACTGATTAGCAGTAATATAGGGAATCTGTCAGCACAAACCTGGCCCTAAATTGTTTTATATTGTCAGTCACACCTTATTAATAAAATCAATTGCTCCCCTATGAGAAAAACCCACAAATTTAACTTAACGCAAATAACAATAAAGTGCTTTAGACCTCCCAATGCACTTCCCTTGCCTCTGCTTTCCTGGGTACATTCCCACTAGTGCCAGCTACTTCAGCATCAGAAAGTGGCAGTCAGCGTGGAACAGAGCTGGGTATCCACAGGCTCAGGAAGTGCTCCGGCATGCTAAATACACTTCGGCATAATTTGCACGTGGGTTAAAACAGAAGGCTCTTTTTCATTTACTCATAGATAACATCGCCATGTAAAAACAGCTTGAGACTTAAAGGGAACCAACCACCTCAGATGACGTCTATAAGCAGTAAATACATGTCCCTGCACCCTACCTACACCATTCCACCTATGTTTTTGCTAAGAATATTGATAAAAGCAAACCGAAATATGCACTTTGTAAGCTTACATGCCTGCGTACTTGAGGGCGTCTCCCTCGGGCTCTCGTACTAGAGGGCTGTGTCTCCAGCAGCTTGAGTGGCTTTCCTCCCCCTCCCTCTCTCTTTGCAGGACGTCACTGAAGGGCGTTATATTATCTTTGTGTGGGCGGGCACGCAAGGCTGCTCCCGTCCCCGCACGTCATCGGAGGCAGACAGAGTCACGTGCACTCGCATCGTCACTTCCTGTCGGCTCCGTTCAGTGACGCGCCGCTGAGGGATACCGTATGAGCAAAACACATTGCGGCGAGCGGACGTGGTATCAGCTTAATGAAAGATACCACGTCCGCTCGCCGCAATGTGTTTTGCTCATACGGTATCCCTCAGCGGCGCGTCACTGAACGGAGCCGACAGGAAGTGACGATGCGAGTGCACGTGACTCTGCCTGCCTCCGATGACGTGCGGGGACGGGAGCAGCCTTGCGTGCCCGCCCACACAAAGATAATATAACGCCCTTCAGTGACGTCCTGCAAAAGAGAGGGAGGGGTAGGGAAGCCACTCATGCTGCTGGAGACACAGCCCTCTAGTACGAGAGCCCGAGGGAGACGCCCTCAAGTACACAGGCATGTAAGCTTACAAAGTGCATATTTCGGTTTGCTTTTATCAATATTCTTAGCAAAAACATAGCTGGAATGGTGTAGGTAGGGTGCAGGGACATGTATTTACTGCTTATAGACGTCATCTGAGGTGGTTGGTTCCCTTTAAGGGGTACCGTTACACGTTGCAACATTGCATTTGCAATTTGTTGGTTGCAGTGAAATCATGGACACATTGTTACATTTGTACACAGCAACAAAATAGAACAATGTGTCCATGATTTCACTGCAATCATCAAATTGCCAGTGAAATTGCATGTAATGTTGTGACGTGTAACGGTACCCGTAAGGCCACTTTACACACACAGATATCTGTGTCCAACTTCTGAACTCTGGTAGCAGTGAAATCATGGACACATTGTTACATTTTGTGGCTGTGTACAAATGTATCTATGTGTCCATGATTTCATGGCAACCAGAGATCTGTGACCAATATATCTGTGTGTGTAACGTGGCCTTTAGGATCATGCTGCCAGATTCCCTGACAACCCCAGGGATTGGCAAATTCAAGACATAAAATCATGTAGTTCACAGAATAACGTAAGACAAGGCACAGAGAAAGAAAAAAAAACCTCAGAACAGATACCCACTTTATGATTAGAAATGACAGCTTCCTTTTAAAACTCTTATCTCCCTATTACAACAGCAGCTGTACACATGGAGCATGACTGTAGACAGGCACATAATTCAGAAGATCTGATATTGATATTACATTGGAACTTTCATGCAAAAACTCTTCATTTTGCTACAACTATACCATTGGATGCAGAAATCATAAATTAGATTTTGCATTGTCCAATGTGGAAAACCAGAGGATGATTCTCTTAGATAAAATACTGCACTTTTCTAGAGAAGTTCTCCAGCTACAGGTATTCTTCTGAAAGTCCAATAATGCGGCCATTCTGCAGCACACTGACAATCCAGCAGATACATGCCTCTGGAATACCCATGCACAACCACCCATTTATTCAATCACACCTGGTTTATGGGAACCAGTGGCCACCGCACCATCCTGAATAGGGTCGGGAAACACTAATGGTGGGTTTACACGTCGGTCCGATATTGGATCCGACGGCGCGGGAGCGCGCTTTTTGTGCCCGGCTTTTCAAGAATCGCATCGGCGGTTTACACAGCGCGATATCGAGATACAACGTCCGTGCGATGTCTTCGCCCCCGACCCAGGAACGACCATTTAACATGGGAGTGAATGGGGGACGTTGTACTGCACATCGGAGTTGGGCTGTCACACAGCACAAACCGGCTCCAACCGGCATCCTATATCTCGCCGTTGGAGAGCAGGCTAATTAGAACCCCGATATCGGTTTGACATCGTTCGTGCATCGTATTGGACGTTCACACACCATACAACGCACGAACGATATCGGGGCCAACGCACGAACCACGTGACTTTTGGTCGGAGTCGGACGCCGATATCAGGACGTGTAAACCCACCATCAGGCTCTGTACACACATTGCATTTTTGAGGAGTCTTTTGAGGCTTTTTTTGCTTGCAGGTTTGTCACAAAACTGCAAGCAAATCCTGATGCCAGCAAAGTCATTTAACTCCATTCTCTTGTATTGTGTTGCAAGGTAGCAGCACAAACTAATGAACTTTAGTCACATGGTGGTTTTGAAAAATTGCTGTACATCCCTAAACACAAGTATGTATGCACATGGCATTGCTGCAGACCCATATGGACCCCATGGACCACTTTATGGTGTATACAAGCAGCACAATATTCTTTGCCTGCTTTTAGCAGAAAACATTGCTGTAATACAGCATGTGATATCACATGGCACAACAATGCTTCCTTGTAATATGTACAAGAAATTCCCCCATAAAAAGGAGACACAGAAAAGGATGATTTTTTAGTGTTCACAACGAAAACTGGCATGAAATATTTTGAAAAGTCATAACATTTTTGCACAATGTGGAGATGCAGAAAAATGGCAGTTTTGGACAGGTGTGCTAAAATGTGCAGAGTTCGGGAAGCAGGTAGTTTAAGCCAGAAATGTTATTCCAGTCCATGACTGGAGTAATGGTTCTCTTGAGGCACACGTCACTAATGAGATACGCCAAATTCATTGAGTGCGTTCCACTCAATAAATTAGATGCAGCTTGTTTTTGCACGGCCCTTATAAAGGCTGGAGCTTAAAATGCCAGTCTTAAGGACACAGGCTGTTTTGTGCCTATGCTGTAACTGTTTAGCCCATGTACGCCACAGTAGAGAGTCATCCAACACTAATAATCCCATTGGCTTGGGCCATAAAAGGTATTTTTCATCTGAACAACTCCCTTCCATAATCACAATTAGGGCAGATAGCTGTACTAGGTGGGGTTAGGCTGCCTTCACACTTGCAGATGCATCTGCAGCGTTTTGCAGATGCATCTGCAAGTATCAGCATGCAGACCGCGGCCCCTATGTTTATAATAGGGCGCACCGCGGTCTGAATGCTCTCATTCATTCCTATATGTGAGCCGTAAGCAGGCGGATGCCTGCTGACAGATCACACACTCCCGCCCCGCACCTTGGACGCAACATCTCGCGTCCATAGTGCGGGCGGGAGAGTGTGATCTGTCAGCAGGCATACGCCTGCTTACGGCTCACATATAGGAATGAATGAGAGCATTCACACCACGGCAGCGGTCTGCATGCTGATACTTGCAGATGCATCTGCAAAACGCTGCAGATGCATCTGCAAGTGTGAAGCCAGCCTTAGGTGGGAAGGGAGGGGGGTTTGAGATCTCAAAGCTGTGACTTCCCCATTCCAGCCAATGCAGCTTTACAGGACCCCAGACAAGCACAGTATTCCCTCTCACAGCCCTAGCTTCCTCACTTGACTCTGCTGCCACCCTCTATAGTACCACATTAACTATGGCCCTCGATCAGGCCGCCCCCTCTCACATACCAAAACCTGCACACACAGGCAACCCTGGCTCACCACCCTCACTAAAGAACTACGTCGGGCGTCCATCGTGGCCGAACGGAGATAGAACAAATCCCACTCTGTGGCGCACTTCGCCACGTACAAACAATCCCTCTCCAACTTCAAGAACGCACTCACCGCCGCTAAACAAACCTATTTCTCTTCTTTAATTAATGCACTGTCCCGCAACCCCAAACAATTATTCAAAACTTTCAACTCTACTCCGGCCCCCTGCACCTCCTCCCTCCCCCTTCATCTATGCCGACGACTTTGCTGCCTTCTTCAAACAGAAGATCGACAAAATCAGAGAAAGCTTTGACCAACTGTCCCCCCGCCCCACCCCCTGCCCCCTATCTTCCTGTGTCCCCCAAGGCTCAGTTCTGGGACCGTTACTCTTCTCCATCTACACCCTCGGCCTAGGTCAACTCATTGAGTCCCATGGCCTCCAGTACCATCTCTACGCCAACGACAACAGATCTACCTCTCTGGGCCCGACATCACCTCCCTACTATCCAAAATCCCACAATGCCTGTCCGCCATCTCATCCTTCTTCTCTGCTCACTTCCTTAAGCTGAACATGGACAAAACAGAGTTGATCGTCTTACCCCCGCCAAGTCACTCTCCCCCTCTACCAGACCCATCCATCCTCGTGAACGACTGCTTACTCTCTCCAGTCCCCTCACGCCAAGTGCCTTGGGGGTTACTCTAGACTTTTCCCTCTCCTTCAAGCCTCACATCCAAGCCCTCGCCACCTCCTGCCAACTTCAGCTCAAAAACATTTCCCGAATCCGCTTTGAAGACCAATATATTAGTATTACGCAGCAAAAGCATTGCGCTTTTGGCAGGTATTCTGTGCATTTTTTATGCAAAAAATTCTGCATCCATCCCTGCTGTTCCCGCCCTGCAGTACAGCGCTTAACTTGTGTTCTGGCAAGCACTCCTGGGTTTTGGACACATCACACACCATGTGGGTCGATCTCCCCCTACCCATGTGATGTGGGACGCTACCGAAACCCCGATGTGCCTGCCAGAATGCAAGGGAACGCAAGGTAAGAGGCGCAGGGGAAGTGACATGCTAATTATTTTTATGGATCAAACGAGGCGTAAACATCGGCAGCTAATACGCTGCACAAACAAGCTAATACGCTGCACAAACATAGTCCGATGTGGGCACAGCACAGCCATAGGCACAATGACTTTGTTGGCTGGCCAATATAACATGTGAATTTGCTACGCATTTTTACAAACACACTTTAAAGATGTGCATAAAAATGTGCAGCAAAGGCGCCCTCGTCGGCACAGGGCCTAACTGCACATACACCACAACTAACCACGAGCAAGACACCGGGCCTAACTGCACATACACCACGAGCAAGACACCGGGCCAAACTGCACATACACCACAACTAACCACGAGCAAGACACCGGGCCAAACTGCACATACACTACAGCTAACCACAAACAAGACACCGGGCCTAACTGCACATACACTACAGCTAACCACGAGCAAGACACAGGGCCTAACTACACATACACTACAACTAACCACGAGCAAGACACCGGGCCTAACTGCACATACACTACAGCTAACCACAAACAAGACACCGGGCCTAACTGCACATACACTACAGCTAACCACGAGCAAGACACAGGGCCTAACTACACATACACTACAACTAACCACGAGCAAGACACAGGGGCCTAACTGCACATACACTACAGCTAACCACAAGCAAGACACAGGGGGCCTAACTGCACATACACTACAGCAACCACGAGCAAGACACAGGGCCTAACTGCACATACACTACAACTAACCACGAGAAGACACCGGGCCTAACTGCACATACACTACAACTAACCACGAGCAAGACACCGGGCCTAACTGCACATACACTACAACTAACCACGAGCAAGACACCGGGCCTAACTGCACATACACTACAACTAACCACGAGCAAGACACCGGGCCTAACTGCACATACACTACAACTAACCACGAGCAAGACACCGGGCCTAACTGCACATACACTACAGCTAACCACAAGCAAGACACCGGGCCTAACTGCACATACACACAACTAACCACAAGCAAGACACAGGGGCCTAACTGCACATACACACAACTAACCACGAGCAAGACACCGGGCCTAACTGCACATACACTACAACTAACACAAGCAAGACACGGCCTAACTGCACATACACCACAACTAACCACAAGCAAGACACAGGGCCTAACTGCACATACACCACAACTAACCACAAGCAAGACACAGGGCCTAACTGCACATACACTACAACTAACCACGAGCAAGACACCGGGCCTAACTGCACATACACCACAGTTAACCATGAACAAGATTCCAGAGAGCAAAGGAATGATTTAGTCAGTCACTGGGAGGGACCGGGACAGGGCTAGTGGCAGAGAAATGGGGTGGGGGACTGGGACAGGGCTAATGGCTGACTGAGGAAGGGAAGTGAGGAGACCAGGTGAGGAGTGGGGATACCGGGTCAGGGCTGATGGCAGGGGAATTAGTTGGGGAGCAGGTCAGGGCCAGAAGCAGAGGCATGGGGAGTTCAAGGGTAGTGGCAGGGAAATGGGGGGTTTCAGTGGAAGTGGAGGGTTGGGGGGGGGGGGGGTTCGGAGTTGGTGTTTAAGAATTGGGGTGGGGCTAGTTCAGATAGATTACAGGGTCTTCTAGAAGCCTCAGTCAGTCATCTCTGCTGGGTAGCCTGCTCCCAGCCCCCACGTGGTAGCCCTGCTCCAGCCCCACTGTGGGTAGCCTGCTCCGCCCCCACTGCTGGTAGCCCTGCTCCAGCCCCCACTGCTGGGTAGCCTGCTCCCAGCCCCACTGCTGGCAGCCCTGCTCCAGCCCATGCTGGGAGCCTGCTCCAGCCCCACTGCTGGGCAGCCCTGCTCCCAGCCCCACTGCTGGGCAGCCCTGCTCCAGCCCCACTGCTGGCAGCCCTGCTCCCTGCCCCCACTGCTGGGTAGCCCTGCTCCCAGCCCCACTGCTGGGTAGCCCTGCTCCCAGCCCCCACTGCTGGTAGCCTGCTCCAGCCCCCACTGCTGGGTAGCCCTGCTCCAGCCCCCACTGCTGGGTAGCCCTGCTCCCAGCCCACTGGGGTAGCCTGCTCCAGCCCACTGCTGGGTAGCCCTGCTCCCAGCCCCACTGCTGGGTAGCTGCTCCCAGCCCCACTGCTGGTAGCCTGCTCCAGCCCCATGCGGTAGCCCTGCTCCTGTCCACTGCTGGGTAGCCTGTCCCTGCCCCACTGTGTAGCCCTGCTCCTGCGCCACTGCTGGGTAGCCCTGCTCCCAGCCCCACTGCTGGGTAGCCCTGCTCCCTGCCCCCACTGCTGGGTAGCCCTGCTCCCTGCCCCCACTGCTGGGTAGCCCTGCTCCCTGTCCCCACTGCTGGGTAGCCCTGCTCCTGCCCCACTGCTGGGTAGCCCTGCTCCTGCCCCACTGCTGGGTAGCCCTGCTCCCTGCCCCCACTGCTGGGTAGCCCGCTCCCAGCCCCCACTGCTGGGTAGCCCTGCTCCAGCCCCCACTGCTGGGTAGCCCTGCTCCCTGCCCCACTGCTGGGTAGCCCTGCTCCCTGCCCCACTGCTGGGTAGCCCTGCTCCCTGTCCCCACTGCTGGGTAGCCCTGCTCCCTGCCCCACTGTGGGTAGCCCAGCTCCCAGCCCCACTGCTGGGTAGCCCTGCTCCCTGTCCCCACTGCTGGGTAGCCCTGCTCCCTGCCTCCACTGCTGGGTAGCCCTGCTCCCTGCCTCCACTGCTGGGTAGCCCTGCTCCCAGCCCCCACTGCTGGGTAGCCCTGCTCCCTGCTCCACATCACACCCTACAGACCCAGGGCACAAGGCTCCGCCCAGCTCCACCTGCTGAGCCCACTTCCTGCTGTCTGTACATTGCCCCACTTGTAGGCAGTGCACGGTAGACATGTTATACAGTAGGGGACAAGTTATCGTTACCTGGAAAGGGTTAACGTCCACGGGGTCCGCAAACGGGTTGGTGTCGTAGCCGGCCATGGCTCCTTCCTAGAGGGTCAAAGTGTAGCGCTGGCTCCTCCAGCCGGGACTCCTCCTTGGCAGGTACCTCCTGGATGTGACGGGGCAGACTTCCCAGGGCGGGGCTTCCGCGTATGACGTACGTATGAAAACCAATAGGCGAGCAGAAGGGGTTTGTACAGTAGCTTCGAAGCCAATCATGTGGCGACTTTCTGCCAGAAGAGGCGCGGCTTGTGCGGCTGTATTCGTTGGATTTTACGCATGACACAAGGGGCGGGGCTCACAGGACAATATTTTCCTGCTATCCGGGAGGGGCGTGTCTACGTAGGCAGGTAACAGGTGGGACTGGTGACGTAAGGGGCGGCCTATGGCAGGAGCTGTCAGTCAGTGCACAGAGCTGGGCCAATCACCGGGCGCGGTGCTGTAGGGATAGAGCCGTTTATTTGCAGCAGTTGCTGTTTCAGCGCACAGATCAGTCCGCCCAGGTGGCACAGTTATACTCGGTGTGGACGTCACCGGCATAGTGCGGACTCCACTTCCCGGCGTGCTCTGCGGTGTGATGTGGCTGCGCACTGTGAGCAGGGACAGAGTGAATGATGGCTGAACCCAGAGGTGAGCGGAGGACATGAGCGGCCGCCGGAGGGGAGGTGGTACACAGGGGGGCTGCCTGCTGGGAGTTGTAGTGCGGCTCTGCACTGTATTGTGGCCTGTGCTGTGCAGAGATCTCCGGTGCCTGCCCTGTCATCAGACATCACTGTGCTGTCAGGAGGGTGATGGCTATATATGGGGCGGGGGCTCTATGGGGATGGCTCTCTGGCTGGCAGCCCATTTGTTTTTCTTAGAATATAGACAACATCACCCTATTCAGTGGTGGTTTAATGGGATTCTGCTAGCAGGTTTTTACTAAGTAATCTGCAGACAACATGCTGTAGGGGCCAACACATCTCAGATCTCCACCTATCAGGCTGTGTGCTGGTTACCTACATTGAATGATTTAGCTTAAGGAGATTATCATTGCTTGGGCTGAAGCAGTGCAAGAGCTAGTCCCCCTTCCCTGCTGCGATTAGCAGATGTGTCTATAGACATTGTACATACAGAGTCTGATGTGTGTGGGGCTCTCTGAGTTCTGCTGCATGGCTGACTCTAGAAATAAACCTGTGTCAGAACTGCCAGGGGCAGCCGCATGGGACCCAAGAGGTGAGGGGGCCCATTTCTACCTCAAAACCATGTGGAATTGTGCATTATGGTGAGATTTTGGGCCGGCACAGGGCCCTTATAATATTCTCACACAGGGGCCCTTTTGTCTGTTCACCAGTGAGAACCGCTGAAGTGTAATCTACAGTTGACGCCTATCCTATAGCCCAGGGGTGGGGAACCATTTTCCTGCTTGGGGGGGGGGGGGGGGGGGGTCATTTAGAAATTTCTACCAACCTTCAGGGGCTGCACAAAATTATCAACTTGAAAATTACCCGCTATATTTGGTTAACCAATCGCCTCCCCCCTACTGTGGTGGCTGGGGCTGCTACTCTTTGGCGTGTGTGATATTGGTCATGTTGCTTCTCTTCTTTCCAGGTTTATAGAGCCCTAGACATCACAGGAGAGGCTGGAGGCATATACCTCACTTAGGGGGCCGAGGCTGGGGCACATAGATCACAGGAGAGGCAGGGGGCATATACATCACTGGGGGGCTGGGGCATAGAGATAACTGGGGAGGTTGAGGCTGTGACAGATCACTGGGGAGCTGACTTAAAAGGCAGTCAGCAAAAATAGAAAACTGAAAACATCCACCTGTTTCTAGACCCATGATCATGTAGTCCAACCCCCAGGCTATGTATGTGTTTGTGTATATATGTGTGTATGAAGCGGGCGCGCCCAGGGCTGTGGGGTACTCTGCTCTCAGGCTCTCTCTCTTAGTCCGGGATGGTCACGGGTGGCGATCCCAAGGCCGTGGCCCTGGGGGTCAACTGAAAATTGGTGGGAAATATTTACAGGGGATTATTTACAAGTTGTCTTTGTCATGACACCACCTGCTGAGTCTGGTGGTGTTCACCAGTGCCGCTCCAGTCCTCCGGTGGTCGGTGGTTTTGTGGCTTGGATGGAATCGTCCCGGCAGGAGGGACTGGATAACCGGGGCAGTGATGCTGTAATAAAACAGTTTGTAATGGAAAGGATGCAGCAGAGTCGGGACTTCACTTCACCGGGTAACTTTACTTGAACTCTTTCTTTCAGCCCTACAGTTCAACAGTTCATTAGATGTTATACTGGCGAATGCTCCAGGCTGCAATTGGGACTTCTGGTTTGAGATGGAACCCTCCCTTATGTTCCTTTCTTTCTATTCTGTTCCCAGTGTGAAGCCTGATCTCCTGTAGATAATCTGGCCTCCTGCTGCTTCTTATTCGGTCTCCTCTCCCTTTTGTACCCGTCAGGTTAACCTTTATTGAATGCCACAGCTGCCTACTGCGCTTCTGGCTTCCTCTTGTGGGACCTTTGGGAGTCAGGGCCGTATTTATAATATCCCTGTTTAACAGATTTTCTGTGAGACTTGGAGTACTCACAGGTGCGAACTCCGGTACCCGAGTTTCTTCCTATGGGGCAAACTCTATCCGTTACTCGCTCCCCACTCAAGTTAACTCTGCATCTTGAGTTTCCTTGCTTTCTTTTCTCTTTGAGATCTGTTCTTTCAGGGCCCCTCAGCCGAGATGGCCCTCTTGGTTCCTTCAGGCTGGCTGCCTGACTCTCTCCACACTCTACCTCTTCCTCCTCCAACTCACTTTCCAGACTCTCTGACTGAGCTCTCGGTTCCCTCTAGAGGTCGCTAAGGCCCTCCGTGGGTTCCTCCCACCCACTATCCCTAGTGTGTGAGTGCAGCTCTAGGGCTCCATCTTGTGACCATAGTCCCAATTGCAGTGGAGTACTACACCGCTTTTCTTGGTGCAGTACCCCTTTTGTGGCATCTACGTAGTGGGGCGCCACATGTGTATATATACAAATTGTCACTTCAATTCATATATAATTTAGTGTGTGTTGTTGGTGCTCATGCCCCCATTGATGATTTTGTATAATGTTTTACTTCTATAATCCCACCCCCAGGAATTTCATGTACAATGGAGATGGCGTATTTCCCACTTAATCATACTAAGAATCTGTGCTTTGGTCGCTGTTTCTTCTCCATTATTAGAGCACTTGTATAGATGAGCATACTGTGCATTTTCTTTGCAAAAGTAGTAGGCAAAATACCGATCCATAATTGGTAAGGCGGTGACCATTTAATAAGTCCAGTGGACGGCTTTCTTTTAATGGGTCGGGTCACAGATTTGAATAAGTAACAGCTGTTTTTGAGGGGTTAAATAGCTTTGGGCCACTGATCTAACACCTGATTTACACCTAGTGTGACTGGAGTGACATGAATGTGATGTGGGGGAACACTAGGTATGTAAATCAGGTGTTAGATCAGTGGCCCAAAGCCATTTAACCCCTTCAATACCATACCTCAGTGCTCACTTTGATGCCCATTTTTGTGCCAGTCTTCTAATTTTTCATCCGTTTTTGTGTCTTCAGAACAGGGCTCATGACTGCATGGTGTTATATACTTAGAATGTTTTATTTTTATTGAAAAACGTGTAAAAATAAGAAACTGCCGAATAAGGAACCAACTTCAGCATCTTTATACACGGCTCATCAGAAAAGGGAAAGCCAGAACCAGCTCCATTTTATATGGTTAAAAAATCCTTTTTTGGGTCATCTTAAAATTGTTGACCAGTCATGTTAAAATTTCGTGTACACCTCGCACGTTTCAGGTCGTGTCGATCGTTACTCATAGTAGTTATAGAGCCGCTGCCAGGTTTCCTTTTTCTGATGAACCATTTCTGATCTGGGTACCCCACCCTCACGCTGTCCGTGCACAGGTGGACCACACACTCGGCTCTCCGGAAGGTGAAGAGTTTGTTTCCTAAAAAAAAAAAAAAAAAAAAAAAAAATCTTCTTCTGGCCTCTGTGACTAGAGGCTGGAACGTACCCAGCCTGCTTTACTGCAGTGGGTCAGCTTATTCTAGAAGCATAAGCTGGTCATTATCTGTATCTGACCACCACAGTCTCAGCAGGTTTTGTTACATTTTCCTGGATCTGCCTATGGTCTGCAGGTAATGGTCTTGAACATTGCAAATGTATCCAATTCTGCCTCCTAAACACAACTATGGAGATCATGATGACTCGTCATAGAAGACACGGCGTGTGCACGATTCAAATCAGAGAAAGTCCTCGCCCCATCCACACCCAATGTGAAAAAAGGTGGCACAGGGCCAAACCAGGACGCCTCAGTCTTATGTACATAAAGCACGATCATTATATAATAAATGTTGTGCAACTTCCTATTGTTTCCGTTCTCGGCCGTTGAGAGGATGTCTGCTTGCTGTCAGTATGGAATCATTCATCTGTGAACTGAACAGCAGACTTGTGCTCCTGTCCTAATGCCAAGCTGCTACCTCTGACCGACCCTGAAGCCTTGTAACAAGCCCAGTAGTTGAGCGAGTTAGATTAGGTCATCATGTGTGTAAGGGTACCTTTACACGTCGCAACATTGCATGCAATTTCACTTGCAACTTACTGGTTACAGTGAAATCATGGACACATTGTTACATTTTGTTGCCGTGTACAAATGGAACAATATGTCCATGATTTCACTGCAACCAGTAAGTTGCAAGTAAAATTGCATGCAATGTTGCGACGTGTAAAGGTACCCTTAAAGGGAACCTGTCAGCTACTTTAGACACCCCTCCCCCAAGCTAACACTATCTGTCCCTGCACCTTACTAGTACATCCCTAATCATCCCTGTCTGACCTAAAAGTGTAGTTTAATAGTTGGAAAAAAAGCATTTTATAATCTACATTTTCCCATGTTAATTAGGCACTGTAGGTGTTCTGTGTCCATCCCTGCCTTCCATCCTTGGGTGTAATAACCTAATGTACAAGCACTGCCTCCTTGTGTGTAAATTCTAACATTTATGGGCTGTATCCATGTATGACGTGCCTGGCTGCATTTATGTCTGGTCCTGCGCGTTGTGGGGGAGTGTTGGGTGTACTGGCCGGTTTTAGAACATGCGCAGTGCACATTCTGAAGCCAGCAGGTACATCCAGTTATTCCCCCACAATGTGCAGGACCGGAAATAGACGCGGCCAGGCACATCATACATGGATACAGCCCATAAATGTTAGAATTTACACACATGGGGGTAGCACTTGTACATTTGGTTATCACACCCAAGGACAGAAGGCAGGGATGGACACAAACTGGCCACAGTGTCTAGACCAGGGGTCTCAAACTCAGCTGGGTTGGTGGGCCGCATGTAGAAAAAAATTGATATCGGGGGGCCGCATTGCTTGTAGGACTAAAGGTACCATTACACGTCGCAACACTGCATGCAATTTCACAGGCAATTTGCTGGTTGCAGTGAAATCATGGACACATTGTTCAATTTTTGTGGCCGTGTACAAATGGAACAATGTGTCCATGATTTCACTGCAACCAGCAAATTGCCTGTGAAATTGCATGCAATGTTGCGACGTGTAACAGTACCCTTAGTGACATTGAGCAAAAAATTCTGGTATTGCTAAAATCTAGTAAAGTACAAATCCTGATCTTCTTGTAGGAATGTTCCCACCCTAATCTCCTTTATGTAGTAATGCCCCCATACTGGTCCCCATTGTATATTAATGTCCCCCAAACTGGTCCCCGTCTTGTAGTAATGTCCCCATCCTGGTGCCCTTTTTAAAGTAATGTTCCTCCCTGGTCCCTACATGTAGTAATGTTCCCATCCTATATTAATGACCCCCATCCTGGTCCTCATCTTGTAGTAATGCCCCCGCCCTGGTCTCCATCTTGTAGTAATGTTCCTCCCTGGTCCATATGTGTAGTAATGCCCCATCCTGGTCCCCATCCTATATTAATGTCTCCCATCCTGGTCCTCATTTTGTAGTAATGTCCCCATCTTTTAGTAATGTTCCCTCCCTTGTCATCTTGTAGTAATGTCCCCCATCCCAACGCCTTTTTGTAGAGATGTCCCCACAACCTGGTCTCTGTTCTTTTTGTTCTCTCGCTCACACTCGCACATATACACACCCGCACACTCACACATATACACACACACACTCACACACTCACACATACATCCTCAGACATATTCACACAAACACACACACTCACACATTGACACACTTACATCGGGCCATATTTGGAGTTCCTGCCGCCTTAGGCACTTTCAGCGGTGACGTTCCCCCCCCCCCCCCTTCCCCCAGGCTGCTATCTTCGGCTGTAACAGCGCCTTACCTGACTCCACTCTTCTCATCCCGGCCGCTTCTTCCTCTGTGGCTCCCGGTCTCCCACTTGCCAGCACTAGCCTGCAGCCGGCAGCATCCGGCAGCTGCCAGCACCCGGCATTTGGTGGCACCCGGCAGCACCCGGTGGTAGCCGCCAGCACTAGGTGGCACCCGGCAGCACCTGGGAGGTGGCACCAGGTGGCATCCAGCATCTGCCATCACCCGGCATTAGGCGGCACCCGGCAGCACCCAGTGGCCGCTAACACCGGGGCAGCTGCCAGCACCAGGTGGCAGCTGACAGCTGCCAGCACCCTGCATTAAGCCGCACCTGGCAACTGCCAGCACCCAGCGGCCTCTAGCACCGACAGCACCAGGCGGCAGCCGCCAGCACCCAGTGGCCGCTAGCACCAGGCGGCAGCCGCCAGCACCCAGTGGCCGCTAGCACCCGGCAGCCGCCGGCACCAGGCGGCAGCTGCCAGCACCCAGCATTAGGCGGCACCAAGTGGTTCACCAGCACCAGCCGCTGGTGATGTGCCGCGGGAATACACACACACACATATACACACTAACTCAGAAATATTCACACACACTCACACATACACACATACACTCACATATACTCACAAATACACTCACACATATACTCTCACTCTCTCAAACACCTTAATGATGCCCCGGGCCATGGAGCCGCCGCGGTACCTGCTTTATAGTGACTTCCGGGTACCGCTGAAACAAGTGCCATCGCGCCTGTACATTCAAGCAAGCAGGCGGCCGGCGGACCAATCAGAAGCCTCCTATCACAGGAGGCGGCCGGCGGACCAATCAGAAGCCTCCTGTCACAAGAGGCTTCTGATTGGCCGGCTGCCTCCTGTGACAGGAGGCTTCTGATTGGCCCGCCGGCCGCCTGCTTGCTTGAATGTACAGGCGTGATCATGGCACTTGTTTCAGCGGTACCCGGAAGTCACTATAAAGCGGGTACCGCGGCGGCTCCCTTCACAATGGCCTGGGGCATGTTATTTCTTCAAGGTGCCCCGGGCCGCAGTGGGAAGCCTGGCGGGCCGCGTGTTTGAGACCCCTGGTCTAGACAGTGCCTAATTAAAAGGGAACTCCTTGGAGATAAACATTTTTCGTTCTGGCCCTGCTACAAGATAAAGCAGAGCTCCTCCTCAGCACTCACCCTCCTTTTGGGGACAAGGTATAGGGGAGAGGAGACCTTGGCAGTGTTGAATCAATGCAGTGCTTTGCCTCTGCTCCTAGCCTGATACACTACCGTTCAAAAATTTGGGGTCACACAGACAATTTTGTTTTTCCATGAAAACTCATACTTTTATTTATCAAACGAGCTGCAAAATGAATAGAAAATATACTCCAGACATTAACAATGTTAGAAATAATGATTTTTAATTTGAGGGTCCTCAGTGGCTGATACCTTTTTTTAACCACTGGGGACCCTCAGATTGCAAAATATTTTGCAATCTACTGGCAAACAGAAAATGGAGAATCTGGCTCCATGACTGCAACTTGCACCCTCATCACCCACAGGTGGTCTTAGGTTGAGATGGTGTCCACCCACTTGAGAGTGGGATAGGGAGGAAAAGGAGGACAGGGATGTCAGCGTTCGGACTCATCAGACCTGGGGTCGCCTTGTCGCGGCTGATGAGCAAACGGACATTGGCCAATGTATGTACCAAGAACCCCATGAAAATTAAAAAAAAGATTTTTGAGTTTTTTAAAAAAAAAATTTCCTCAAATATATACCACTTGTCAGCATGTCTGCACATTGGTAGTAGCTGAGTGCTGTAGAGAATTTTTTTTCTAGTAGTTACTGGCTTACATGGTAGAAAATTTATAGATGTGTTATATATATATTATTATTATTTTTTTTTTTTAAATAATTTTCTTCTTAAAACTTTTGCTTTTGTCAAAGAATGCTCCCTTTGCAGCAATTACAGCATTGCAGACCTTTAGCAGGTACTATTTAATGAAGCTGCCAAATGAGTAACTGTGAGGCGTCGACTTCTCAAACTAGAGACTATAATGTACTTGTCTTGTTTCTCAGTTGTGCAGCGGGGCCTCCCTCTTCTCTTTCTACTCTGGTTAGAGCCTGTTTGTGCTCTCTTCTGAAGGGAGTAGTACACACCGGAAGGAAAATTTACAGTTTCTTGGCAATCTCTCGCATGGAATAACCTTCATTTCTAAGAACAAGAATAGACTGTCGAGTTTCACATGAAAGTTTTCTTTTTCTGTCCGTTTTGAGAGTTTCATACAACAAACAAATTTAATGCTCCAGATTCTCAACCTCCTTCTCAAAGGAAGGTCAATTTTATAGCTTCTCTAATCAGCCAAACCGTTTTCAGCTGTGCTAACATACAGTACTTGTACAAGAGTTTTCTAAACATCCAGTAGCCTTCTTAGGTCGGCTTCACACCACGTTTATTTGCTGTCAGGTTCTGTACGGTGTTTTGCAGAAGGCATCAGACAGAACCTGAAAGCCCTGGACAAAACAGAACCGGAGGGCAAATATGTCCTCCGATCCTGTTTTCTGTCGGAATCAGCGGCTGCCGCTGTCCAGTGCTGAAATGTCAGCATAGCGGCTGGAGGGGAGCTAGCCGTGGTGCTGAAATTTCAGCCAGGGAGCTCTCCAGGTGCTGAAATTCAGCGGCGGCTTTTAGCAGCCGCCACTCCTTCACCACTCGGCGTCTGGGAACCGGTCCGATTCTATGTCGGATCCAGCGCACAGACTCCCATGTTAGGGGGCGCCGTATCCGGGAGGATCCGATTATGTCCTATTTTTGCCCCGGACACAAAAAATGCTGCAGGCTCCAATTTTGTGTTCGGGGCAAAAAAAGAAATCCCCCAGATCCAGCCGGACAGACTCCAAAATGGATGTCAAATAGCTGCCATCTGGCGCCATAGGGATATAGCCCCGGATCCCAAAAATCATGGTGTGAAGCCGGCCTTGCACAGTTGGCAAACACAATGTACCATTAAAACACTGGAGTGGTAGTTGTTGGAAATGGGCCTCTATACACCTATCTACTTATTGCATTAAAAACCAGACCTTTGCCGCTAGAATAGTCATTTAACACATTACCAATGTATAGAGTGAATTTTTGATTCATTTAATGTTCGCACATTTTTTTTTTTTTTTTTTTTTTTTTTCAATGAAGCTTTTCTTTCAAAAATAAGGACATTTCTAAATGACCCCAACCTTCTGAACAGTAGTGTATATGGCACTACACATTATGTACTATCATAAGTTATACAGCAGAAGATCACAGCATGTATTTGTATCTTCTTGGTGACATGATTGCTATTTGAAGGGAGAACACCCTGTTCTTAAATTACATAGGATGTATATTAGGGGCAGTATGACCTGTGACCATGGGGCCGGCGGCCACACCTCCTGTTCACACAGAAGTATGAGGAAGCAAGAATGTAAGATAATCATGGAGCCCCAGGGTACATGCACCTGACACACCTCCTGATCTCTGCTGCAGCATAAGGCTGAATTTCTCTATCCCCGAAGGGAGAGTTGAGGAGCAGATATGATTTTATTGATTCATAAGGGATCTTTAGATCCTAGAACTGTAGTGCCCAGCTCTGCTTCATCATGTAGGAGTGCAGGGGCAGTACAACATTTTTTTTTATTTTATCTCCCCGGAGTTCCACTTTAACATGGAAAAATGTAAGTTTTATAAAATACTTTTTTTTTCTTTTTTTTTTTTTCTTCAACTATTAAACTACACTTGTAGCTCAAGCAGGGATGCTTTGGAATGTACTAGGAAGCTGCAGGGAAAGACAGTGTTAGCTTGGGGGCATAAAGTAGCTGACTGGTTCTCCTTAACTTTCCATTTACTGCTCATGCTCTGAGCAGCATTTCTAGTGCACATGTGCGTCTCTACAGGGGCTCCATCATGGCCTCAATTAGCAGAACATGACAAATCGATGAACCGCAATGGTCACTTGAATGCAGCCTGGATGAGAACTAACTCACACTGCTATCCTGAATCTTAGGCTGGAAACACACTGTCCTGAGTGACATGCGAGTTACTCGCACTAGTCTTGGCTCATTCACCCAGGATGGCCGCCTCCTCTCTGGATAGGAGCAGTGGAGCTACATAGAAAAACATACCACTGACCGTATCCCATCCAAAGAGGCAGGGGGTCATGCCGGGTGAATGATCCGAGACTCGAGTAACTCGCATGTCACTCTGTTTGCTAAAGGGGTTTCCTCTTTGCTTTCTATATAAGTGCCCCACCCCTCCCAGGCCTCCTGCTTGCCAGGGTGCAGCATGCGCCTAATGATTGACAGCTCAGATCTGCAGCACGGTCCTGCAGTTGGTCTGAACTCTCCCAAGATACAAACCTGGCAGCTTTGTCCTTGCAGCATAGGATGAATCCAACATGTATTTGCGGGTGAAACGTATGGTAAAAATCTTCAGCATTACTGGAACAGAATTGCCATTCTGTGGATCTAATCAATTTGCAGAGAATAGTCAGCAGGAATTCATTATTTATCTGGTCATATGTTTGAACCTCAGTTGAATTAAATGCCATTTAAATGACAAAGGGTGTATTCATGTTAGGAACGTGGTGGGCTGCTTTCATACTGGCAAAATTGCAAATCTGTGTCCATCCATTTTGAAACAGATAGCCATGGACAGGGTGGATAAAAATCAATGTTTTTTTTTTTTTTTTTAAATCGGATTTTTTTCAATAAACTGCTTTTTGAGGAAAATATTTTACCATCCAAAGGTTCTTCCATCATGAGACAAAGCTGAGTTGTTTAACTCAGTAGAATAAAGGCTGTATATGTGTAACATTCACAATGCCATGCTCTTCCAGAGGTTTCTGTAGGATTAGTGGGCAGTTTCTCTCCTATATTATCACAGACGCTCACTTTATTTACGCAGTTCTCAAAACTGAATTTGACTCCGCAGAGTTCCCAGCCTCTTCTTCACGACAAAAATGTTACAACATGAACAGAGTTGAGAAAAAGACCTTAATCCTATTGTTCTACAAACCTATGAATACAGAATCAACCCCTTCAGTGCCAAGTCCAAGAAGTTAGACAATATGTTTCTGATTGTTTGGAGTGGAATAGATCTGCACAACACAAGAAGAATGTGAATCTAAGTGTGAGGAGGAGGAAGGGCAAGCAGACAAGAAAATGAAAGTGAAACTTTGAGCACAATACTGCAGCATAGCCACAGACAGACAAGTCTGGATCTTTTTGTGTGTACGATCTGAGGTTTATTACATTCTTTCCTTATAATGGCAGCAGGCCGTAAAAGAGACCCAGTTTGGGAATATTTTAATGAAGCTCCTTCGCCTATCGGTAAGGCAGGCATGCGTGCAAAATGCAAACGATGCAAGGCCTGGTGGCGCGAATGAGGCAACATCATGAGAAGTGCGGTGATGAAGACGACCAAAGAAACACTTCTGAACAGGCAGGATCTTCAGGTTGGTAAACATTTTTATTGAATCCTATTTCTAAAGACTGAACTGTCATGTGTGAGAAAAATTACTTTTCTTATTATTACTGCATGTTACTGTCATTTGGTACAGTTATGAAGAAAAACAAATATTCATTTTGGGGCAGGGGCAGTGATGTGTTGTGTACAATAAGCAGAAATTGTATAATAAACAATAAAATAACAGCATTGACTTTTTTTGTTTAGGGGAATTCATGGATTCTGGAAACTATCCACCTCCAAGATCACCATCATCCTGTTCTACAGTTTGAGTTATCCATCCAGGATAGTGCTTCATTAGCAGCAGCATCATCCTCAGACACCCACAGCCACATATCACCATCACCCAAAAGGAAGAAAAAACCTTTACCTCCTGGAACCACCATAGATAAGTTTGTGATAAGAACTAGCAGATTAGAAAAAGAGTTGATTGATGAAAAAATTGCCCAGTTTATCTATGCAACGAACTCTTCTTTCCGTCTGACTGAGAAACCACATTTCATTAATATGGTTCAGTCACTGAGACCAGGATACAGTCCACCCAGCAGAGCTGATGTTGCAGGGAAACTGCTGGATCAAGTGTATGACATAGAAATGGAGCAATGTGCAACAGCTCTGGAGTGTAAAATTGTTAACCTAAGTATTGATGGGTGGAGTAATGTCCACAATGATCCTATTGAATGTGCTTGTATAACAGAAGAAGGTAAAGTCTTCCTTGCATAAACAACTGATACGTCAGGAAATGCACACACCGCAGAATACTTACAAGAAGTGGCAGTAAAAGCTATAACGACATGTGAACAAAAATTCAAATGTCTAGTACGCAGTTTGGTCACTGACAATGCTGCAAACGTATCCAAGATGAGAAGAGATTTAGAAGAGCAGGGAGGGAATACAAAGCTGCTAATAACATATGGTTGCAGTGCTCATTTGCTGCACCTCTTAGCCAAAGACTTAAGTGTTCCAGAAATAAAGGCTAATGTTGTTGAAATTGCTAAATACTTCCGTAATAATCATTTTGCTGCAGCAGCTCTGAAAAGGATGGGTGGAACCAAGCTAACGCTCCCACAAGATGTTAGATGGAACTCTGTGGTGGACTGTTTTGAGCAGTATATCAAAAACTGGCCTATTCTGATGACACTTTGTGAAGAAAATCGAGATAAAATAGATGGCACTGTCACGGCCAAAATCTTCAACATTGGGCTTAAGAGAAATGTTGAACATATGCTGAGCTTCCTGAAACCCATCTCTCAAGCTTTAAACAAAATACAGAAAAATAGCTGTGTTATTGCGGATGCTGTTGAAATTTGGAAGGAACTGAGTGAACACTTAAAAACAGAACTACACATGGACAGAATTAAATTACAAGCAGTAAACAAACGAATGGGACAAGCACTGACTCCAGCTCATTTTTTGGCAAATATTGTCAATATCCAATATCAGGGTCAAAACCTAAGTGCTGAGGAAGAGGAGTTAGCTATGACATGGGTATCCAGCAATCATCCATCTTTAATGCCAACTATAATAAACTTCAGAGCTAAGGGGGAACCATTCAAGAAATATATGTTTGCTGAAGATATTTTAAGGAAGGTCACACCCGTAAACTGGTGGAAGTCACTTAAGCGCTTGGATTTAGAGACTGTTCAAGTAATGATTTCACTTTTAACAGCAGTAGCTTCTTCTGCAGGCGTTGAAAGAATATTCTCTTTCTTTGGACTCATTCATTCTAAATTGAGAAATCGGTTGGGACCCAATAAAGCAGGAAAGCTTGTTTTTCTTTTCCAGATTATGAATAGGAACAAAGAAGAAGATGATGAAGATGACGACAAGTGAGCTACAGAGGACAGCAGGGACAGTAGTATTTAAGTTTTTCATGTGTCAGCTGGGCTGACAGTCTAAGTTTCTTAAAATATATATATATTTTGTTTAGCCAAATTAGTTAACAAACATGGATGTTTGTTTAAGCAAATAACTTATGCTGTAATGTTGTTATTGTTTCAGTTGAATAAATCTATTTAAATTGTTATTAAGGTCAGGATTATTTTTCTCCTTCCTAAGTACAACAAAACAGTGGTGTCCAAATATGAATGATTAACCCATTAAACTGGGGAGAAAAAAGTAATATAAAAAGTGATTCTAAAAATCTTCATCTACTTGCATGTTAAAGTAGCAAGAACTAGTTTAGGTAGAAACTTTGATTTAAATCACTGATTTAAATCAAGCCTTACTGACTAGTGATTTAAATCGTGATTTAAATCAGTTAGATTTAAATCAAATCCATCCTGGCCATGGATCTGTTTATGGTTGCCCATGTTATCCTATGAATTGGTCCTAAGTGGCCATCCGTGTGTGTAGGTTTTGTAACAGATCCATTGGTGTCTGCTTTTTTCATGTAGCCAGAATCTGAGACTGCTACTTTCTTGGGCTTCCTTGAAAATCGTGGACACCAACTGACACCTACGGATCCGTTGGTGTCTGTATGAAATTATAATGGAGCTCTATGGAGCACGGATCCGTACGGATCCATGAAACAGATCTGTTTTGCTGTACTGAGCATGCTCAGAAGCAAGGTACAGCTCTTCCCACTATCTCTAGTGACTGATGACAGATCTGTTAAAAAAAAAAAAAAAAAAACACGGCCCGTGGACATTGGCATCCTAAGGCCAGCTTCACACCACGTGTTTTTGGATCCGGGGCTGTCCGGTGTGAACTGGACTGCCCCGAATCTGATTTTTTTTTTTTTTTTTTTTTTTTTTTTTCCCCCGTTTATCCCTATGGCGCCGGATTGTGCCTATTTGGCGTCCGGTTTGCTGGTTTTCTGGGATTATCCAGCTTTGCCTGATTTTTGCATCGGAGTCTATGGGCGCCGGATACGGCAGAGAAACGATCCGGTTCCCAGACTCCAGGTGCTGAACGAGCGGCGACTCTGACACAGCCGCGGCTGAAATTTCAGTACCGAGGCCTGCTCCCCTCCAGCCACTATGCTGAAATTTCAGCACTGGACAGCGCAGCCGCTGATTCTGGCACAAAACAGGATCGGAGAGCATTTTCTGTTTTTCCATGGCTTTCAGGTTCTGTCCGGTGCATCCTGCAAAACACCGGACAGAACCTGACAGGGAAAAACCGTGGTGTGAAGCCGGCCTAATATGGGAGGCCATAACGGGTCAGTGGCCATCATTTTCAAAACTGATGGACATGGATTTGCAAGTATGTCAGTGTGAAAGCAGCCTTACAGGTGGCCTGTCAGCAGTTCTGACCTCTCAGACCCTCTGACAGGGTTATGCAAGTGATGGGATGTGCAGCTGAAACTTATTTTGTGCACAGACCTGCAGATTGCATGGTGGAGTAATCCCAATTTTTATTCCCCTTGTGCTGACACAAGTGTGCATTGGTGGTCCTTCATCTGCAGTATCCTGGATGCTTCCTAACCCCTCCACTCTGCTGAGTGACAGCTGGAATATCCAATAAGGAGAAAGTAGACCGCACTCTTCACTCAAAAGCAGAGTGGGGACATTAAGTGCAAACAGCCAAGGGCACTGCTGCTGGTTGGGGCCCACTCCTGGATAATTGCAGTTGCAGCATCAGGGCAATTAAAATCTAGGTTTGTTTGATCTGCTCTCCCAGTAAGGGGGCCGTCACACGCTGCGACATCTTTAGCGATATTGTAAGCGATCACGTGCACGCGCGATCGCTTACAATATCGCTCACATCGCTGGTGAGATGTCACACAGACAGACTCACCAGCGATGCGGAGCCGCGATCTCGCTCGTTACTATGGTACACATCGGGTAACTAGGCGCCGCGCATCGCTTAGTTACCCGACGTGTACCATAGTTACCATCTCCCAGCATAGGCGCGGTCGCTGGGAGATGGATCATCGTGGTGTCATACACCACGATGATGCAGATCGTTGCATCGTTCATCGCTAGATCTGAGAACCGAACCTCAGATCAGCGATGTCACGATCAAGCGATTTACCATCGTAAATCGCTTGATTACATGCAACGATATCTTGCCCGATATCGCTTAAGCGATCAAAAAGGAGATCGCTTAAACGATATCGGGCAAGATATCTCACCGTGTGACGGCCGCCTTAGTTGTTTGGTGATAGCAGTTTTAAGGGTCAAAGCTACAGATAAGACTCCCTTTAAATTTAAGGGGATTTAAAGTGAATCTGTCACCAGGCTTTTGCCACCTAATATGAGAGAAGTGTAATGTAGAGACAGAGACCCTGATCCCAGCACTGTCACTTACTGGGCTGCTTGCTGTAGTTTTAATAAAATTATTGTTTCATCAGAAGGAGATCATCAGAGGCCTAGTAAACCTGCTGCCAGTTAGTCATCAATATTCTCATTTTACTTATGCACAGTGCACCGCACAGAAAGGTGTCAATCATCGGAGTATACAGGGCTCAGCCCAGTAAGTGATAGATTGCTGAAATCCGGGTCTCTGGCCCTATATCATGGTGCTCTCAGGCGGGGTAGCAAAAACCTGGTGACAGATTCCTTTTAATAAAAAGGAGAATTTGGATTCTATAAATTTTTGATATTTTTGTGAAAAAGTATTTTGGCTTTATTCTGAGTCGTGGTTTTTCTTCTATTATTTGCAGTGTTTCTTCTGTCCTGTGCGGTGCAGGACTATGCATGGGGCAAACTTGGAGGAGACAGCGAAGTAGCCCAGCTGTGGGCTAGTGGTGACTCTGAGCGGAAAATTGAGCCAAATAAACCATATGCAGAGGTAAATGATTTTAGGAATATTGACAGCAATTAATTAAATGTATATTAATATATTACATTGAAGTCTTGGTCAAGGGAATATATCCTCAAAAGTAACAGTTTATTTCCATTTTGTTTTTTTTTTTTTTTTCCTTTGGTAATGTTTTTATTTTTCATGTCTCAATCCATTTTAAAATATTAGTAATCTTTTTCTGGCCACCGGGGCTATTCTAGAAAGTCCTCTACGCACTGAACTGTCAAAAGCTGTGTAGATATCTACGCTGCTCTTGACGGTTCAGTATAGAGACCTTCCAGAATAGGAATAGCTTGCGTGCCTACGTAAATTGTGTAGAAGAGACTGAGAAGTCTCCGCTCTGGCTGCAAAAGGCAACGGGACTTCTAACAGTGTTTATTATAATGTAGTAGTTTTTTTTTTTTTTTGTGTTTTTTTTTTTTTTTTTTTTTTAACAAATATTTTATTTGGTTTACAGCTTTCCATAGAAATTGTAAATATACATAGTAATTGAAACTAGCAAAATTACAGCCAACATACAAAAATTTCCCCGTCTCCCCTAATCCCTCCCCCATCCCGGCAGTGCTCTTGTCCCAGCTGAATATCTTTTTACATTTATTTCAAACATCTGTTCAATGACCCCTATCATGCAAACATCTACGTAGTTCAAGAAATCGCCAGTCTCCCCAGGCCACCCTGTAGCTGCTCCATCAAATACCAGGTGGAGTCCCGAAATGGCAACACCACGGATATGATATCCTCGTCTGACATGTAATGCAATATAAATTCTCTCCATTTCTTAAAAAATTTCTCTTAGTTCGTCTTTGTTCGACTCCGCATCTATGCTTTCGATCCTCATTGCTCTTTTGTTATCAGAGACAATCAAGTCTTTCGACGGCGGCCTGGCGTCCAACCAGTGACGCAGTATCTCCTTCTTGGCTAATATTGCCACGGTGTGTAATATACGTTGTTCATGTCTTGTACCGTGTGAGTCAGTGATGTAGTGGAACACCCACCCGTCTCTGCCAAGATCTTTTGAACATCCAGTAATCTCCCCTGCCATAGTATTCATGAAGGACCACAAAGGGCGTATTGTCTTGCATTCCCAGATCCCATGTAGGAGATTGGTATTCTGTGTCTGACATTTCGAGCAAGCCCGCAGCCTATCTACAGTGGTTGTGTTGGAGTAAGATCTGAAACCATATATCGCCCTGTGTATCAAACGAAACTGGGAGTCACGCCACTGCTCATTAATGACATTTTTTCTAAAGGTCTTCCACCCCACCAAAATCCGGTCTCCCAGGGTTGCATCCCCCAGCCTCGACTCCCATCCCTTGAAGACCCGCTGCTGTGTGCACGGCAAAAGTTGGGGACCCAGCTCTTTGTATAAAGTAGAAACACTTGTGTTATGCCTCTAGATAGTAGATCATCCCACACGTTCACAATACATTTTGACTGGACATTCACCAGTTTTTTCATGATGTAATGTTCAAGTTGTTTGAACTGCATCATGTGATGGTCCGGCAAGGCCAGGGTGTTCAGCAGTTCGCTGCCATTCAACCATCTAGATTCCGAGTGGCATAGGAGATCTCCCGCCGTCTCAATCCCCCTTTCCCTCCAGTGTTGAAAAAGTACATTTTCCCTCCCCAGCAGGAACTCCGGGTGGGTCCAGAGGGAGACAAACTTGGACATACGCCACGAGAGACCCAATTTTCTCCGGATTAACTTCCAGACAGCTATAGTGTCTCTGGCGACTATGGAGTGTTTCACCATCTGTGGGAGATTAGACCTCGACGTGTGTAACACCGATGCTAAGCTCTAAGGCTTGCAAAGCTCCGATTCTAGCTCAAAGTCGGAGAACTTGCTTGACCCGCCCAGCCAGTCCAAGACATATCTCACCAGGCTCACCAGGTTATACCCCCCTGACGTCAGGAATGGCCAGACCTCCCCCTTTCTTTGGCAACATCAGGGTTTTGAGTCGAATTCTCGGGCGTTTGTTTTGCCATAATTCTGGAGACGTCTTTGCTACGAAGCAACAAAGGCAGCACCTGGAGTGGGTATAGAAGTTTAGAGAAACTCATCATCCTAACTACGTGACTGCGGCCCAGCAGAGGAAGCGGTAAACTTTCCCATCTACGAAGATCCTTTTCCAGTTTATCCAGAATCGGTTCATAATTCAGCCGGTATATCAAATCAGTCGAGCGAGCCAGTTGTATTCCCAAATACTTTATCAACTTTTTGGCCACCGGAATGTCTAAGATCTGGGTGGGTCTCCCCTCGACACCCCGCGAGGATTGATGTTGGGTGGCTAAATAAAGCAGCTCGCATTTACTTTTATTCAATTTAAAACCTGAGAAAGAGCCAAATCTCTCTATGTGGGGCAGTATCAGTGGTAGATCTGTCACTGGATCTCCCAGGTATAGTATCACATCATCTGCAAAGAAATTTGATCGTATAAGGCATTTACCCACCGAGATTCCCGAGAAACTAGCACCACTAATCAAATGTTTGGCAAGGGGTTCAATCGCCAGATCGAATAAAAGTGTCGATAACGGGCATCCCTGACGGGTCCCCCTATGTAATGTCAACGTACTGGATAGAAATCCCGGCGTTCGAACCCTCGCCCTTGGATTCGCATAGAGGGAACTCAAGTAGGATCGAAACGGTCCCGTCAAGCCCACAGCGTCTAGCACTTTTTCCAGCCATGGCCACCTGACATTGTCGAACGCTTTTTCCGCGTCTGGGGTGACCATGGCTGGATCTCCCTCAGTCCGCAACTTCCCACCCCAGGTGACCGAGTCAATCGTCAACAGTGCCCTCCGCACATTTCCTGTCGCCGAACGCCCCTTGACAAACCCAGCCTGATGACTGCCTATCAAGCTCGGAAGATATACTGCCAATCTGTGTGCCATCAATTTGGACAGGATTTTCAGATCCACATTGATGAGCGAGATCGGCCTATAATTGGCCGGGTCTTCCCGGTTTTTATCTCCTTTAGGGATTAGTGTTATATGTGCGGTATTCATCTGATCCGATATCGATTCTCCCCTGTAAGATGTTATAGAGGGCCGTCAGGGTAGGGGCTATCAATGGACATATCGCCTTGTAAAATCCCCCTCCAAAACCGTCTGGTCCCGGCGCCTTGTGGGAGCCCAGATCCTTTATCGTCTGTTACCTCCGCTACCGTCACTGGTCTGTTAAGATCCCCAAGTTCTAGTTCACCCAAACGCGTCATAGGATAATACTGCAGCCACTCGTCTCCCCCCTCACCCTCCGATGCTGGTGTACTATAAATTTTCGCGTAATAACGCCCCAATTCGTCTACTATTTGCTTTGGGTCCCTCGTGATGGTTCCTCCTTTCTTCCGAATTGCCGCTATCCTGGTATATTGCCGCTTTCCCCTCGCCAGGCCCGCCAACAATTTGCCCGCCTTGTTACCATAACGATGCAGTTTTGCCTCCCAGTGCCGTCTGAGTATGCCCTCTTTCTGCCGCGTCCATTCATTAAAGGTTTCCCTCTGATGCTGCCAAGCGGATTTGTTTTCAGCTGTCGGATTCTCAATGAATTCTCTGTAAGCGGTTCTCAATGCCTCACTACTGCCCAGAAATGTAGTAGTTTTTACACAATCATGCAGCTCCTCACCAGGTCCCCACAATTTATATACACACTCACAATAAATACATTTAACACATTTATACACATTAACATAGGGCACAAGCCCTGTTTCTGAGGCAGGGTCGGGGAAATTGGTGTATTTGGTGCGGGAAAATCTGCAGCAAGAATTGACATGTTGCAGATTTTTCAGCACTAAAACATGTAGCATATCTGCTGCGTATTTTAGTGGCACCATGCAGACAGGAATTGGCAAAATCCATAGGCTTTGCTGGGAAAACACGCTGGTGCAGATCTGCTGTGCATATGCAGCAGATACGCACCAAATATGCATGAGTGCGAACAAGCCCTAAAGGGCAAAATAAAATAAGGAAAGAGTAAAAACAAAAAAGTTTATAGTTTTTTTTTTTTTTTTTTTTTTTTTTTGTTTTTTTTTAAAGTTCAAATCACCCCCACTTTGCCCCAATGGAAATAAAATTATTTAAAAAATACACATTTGGTGACTCCACTTTCAGAAATGCCTGATTCATCAAAATATAAAATCAGTTACCGTATATACTCGTGTATAAGCCGACCCGTGTATAAGCCGACCCCCTACTTTTGCCCCAAAAATCGGAAAAAACCTATTGACTCGTGTATAAGCCGAGGGTGGACCCCAGCACAGGTATACAGCCCCCAGCAGTGTGGTATACAGGCCTCCCCAGTGGTAGTATATAGCAGCCCCAGTGGTAGTATACAGCAGCCCCAGTAATCCAGGGCCCCCCCCCAGCCTTGCTCCGGTAACCTGTAAAGTAAAATATACTTATCACTGTCCCGCTGCCGTCCGCGCCCGCATCTGCCGACATGCGATCCTCCATCTTCATGCGTCTTCTTCCGACTTCCTGTGTTCGGCGCCGGCAATGACGTCATTGCCTGCGACGAACAGAGAAAACCGGAAGAAGACGCATGAAGATGGAGGATCGCATGTCGGCAGATGCGGGCGCGGACGGCAGCGGGACAGTGATAAGTATATTTTACTTTACAGGTTACCGGAGCAAGGCTGGGGGGGGGCCCTGGATTACTGGGGCTGCTGTATTGACTCGCGTATAAGCCGAGGGGGGTACTTTTCAGCCCAATTTTTGGGCTTAAAAACTCGGCTTATACACGAGTATCTACGGTAATCAGATCTGTAAACTGCGGATTTGAAAAAGTCAAAACCAAAATTGATTTTTTTTTTTTTTTTTTTTTTTTGACAAGCTTCTGAATTTTTTTCACCACACAGATAACAGGAAAAGTCTACATGTTTTGTTGCTACGAACTCGCAACCACCTGAGGCATCATGTAGACATGTCAGTTGTACCATATGGTGAACATGGTAAATAAAAAAACACGTGTAACTGCACCCTTTTTTTTTTTTTTTCGCATTTGGAATTTTGTTCCCGTTTTCCAGTACACTACATGGAAAAATGAATGTAATTCAAAAGTACAACTCATCCTGCAAAAAAACAAGCCCTAATATGTTTATATTGATGGACAAATACAAATAAATATAGCTGCTAGAAGAAGGGGAGGAAAACAAAAACTGGAAAATGGTGCGGGGTTGAAGGGGTTAATACAGATTGTGCTATGGAAAAAAAACACTGCCAACGTTTTTAAAAATGCATTAAACTCCAAAACCTGATTTAGACATTCATTCACTCTGACACGTTCTTGTTAAAGTTTCACCACTTGTTTCTGGAACCTGAATGGCAGAGATTTTTAGCACATTACAGCAAAGCGTTACCTTATGTGTTATTAACGAATACAATGTTTCCCCAAAGTACAGCTCATCATTTTGTATCTTAGAATATATTTATACTCTGCAGGTTTCATGTAGAAATTTCTGCAAATAATCATCTATACAATTGCATAGTGTTGTAATTGCGGACACCACGTTGTTAGGACTGCTTACCTCCAAAAGAAATAAGGAATCTGATGAGTTAAAATTCTATGATATACTATGAAAATGTGTAAAACAAGCAATAAAAGCCCTAAAAAAAGTTAAATCCTTGTCTTCCTAAAATGAGACCTCCATGGTCACGTCACTGTCCTCATACCCAATAGGTGATCCTTACAAGGTGACTCTAAGACAAATCAATGTGCCCAAAGTATTCATTCCTGATCCCTACTGATAGTAGAGAATATCCCTTGCGCCTCATCTCCCATTACTTTACCTTGCAGATTCCTCTCCATGAGGAGAAAAGCTAGTCCCCCCAAACCTCGTCTCCGCCTCTCACACAGCCAGGTCAGAATTCCCACACACTGCACTGATGAGGGGCAGTCACCCCGAAATGCAGCGTTTGCAGTTAGGATTTGTGCCAGATCAGAACCCCAAAGTCATATTAAAAGGTTTGTTAAAGAGTCGATTATGACATTCAGGATTGCTACCTAAAGGTGGCGCTAGAGTTCGTCCACTTCCTCACTGAAGTGGCGATTTGTACCTTGCACTAATTTTAGTAGATCTCTCTATTTTGTGTTAAACTTTTTAGTCAGTCCCTGCTCTTAATATTTCTCTTCCTTAGTTGTGGATGGGAACTCACCCGAAAGGGGATGCTTTGATCATAGACAACCGTGTCAACCAGAAGACTTTGGGACAGTGGATTGCATCCCATCCAGATTGTCTGGGGTCGAAGGTCAGAGAACTTTTCCAGGATCAGCTGCCTTTTCTGTTCAAAGTCCTATCTGTTAGGCTGGCGCTGTCCATCCAGGCTCATCCAGACAAGGTAACAAGAAATTAATAAGGCTACGAAGAGTCACTATAGTCATACATATGTATGAAAAATGCTCGGCACTATTGTATGACCTTTACCTGTTTACGGACCTGGACGGTTCAACCTAAAACACCTAAAGGTGACCCCTGACTACCGGTGTTGCACAGTCATTAAGGATTGTTGATATACTTGTGCAAAAAAAGAAAAAAGACTGCACACACTGGTTTGTAGTTGCTTTGTTTTAATTTCCTTTTCAGTTTACATCAAAACTCGGGGAGGGGTTGATGAGGTAGACGACGACACCTTTTCGCGGTGAGTTCCGCTTGCACGGGTCCATGGAAGCGGGACTCGCCGCGAAACGGTGCTGTCATCTGTCCCATCACTCCCTCCCCGCAAGTGCAGTGGATTCTGCTGATAAAATTTATTAAATCCGCAAGCGTATTGCGCACTAATCTTTAACATGGAGTGCGCATTCGTCCGCAGGGACATTTATTGGCGTGCGTATGCGGCCGGCGAACGTGACATGTTAAATTTTTTGAGGGTGGAAAAATAAGCAAGCATCCGCATGCGTACGGATAAGCAATGCGTTACTCTATGCTTACGCAAGGCCATGCGGATGCCTGCGTCTGATATGCATGCATATAAGCCAATGCGCATGCCCAGAAAGAGATTTGCAGTACCTCCCATCACCCACCCATATCCCAGCCCTTAAGCCACTCCCTATGGGCGGGATCTGTCAAAAAAATAAGAGAAAAGTGCGGATGCCACAAAAGAATTATCGAACGCATGTGCACAAACGCGTACGCATGCAGAAACCCAAACAAACACATGCATACGCTGCATTTTTATTAAGGTTTGCGGATGACTATGCAGACAAATACCGCTGTGTTTGCATGCGTTTTTACATGCATATGCGCAACATATGCTGCGCTTGCAAACACAAATGTGAAGCCAGCCTAAAAGCTCTTGCGTGCAGAGGGATTTTAATTGTGGTGTTTACGGTTCGTTGCCTCTGTTGCCAGACATCTCTGCCAGTGACCTAGGCAAGGAGTGCAGTGCTTACAAGATCTATGCCATAGAGTTTGTAATCTCTGCTATGAAGCTATTGTGAACACTGGATCCAGCCTCTGCTATTCTCAGATGCTGCAGAGCCTAAACTGTTCGATGGAAGGAGCATTGAAAGCCAAATATCCAACCGAAGAACACCCAGGAAGCTGGGAGTCAGGGGAGTGGGGTGCCTCTGAAGAGGTAACGTGGGACAAACACTTTCTATACAGGTTTTTTAGTTTTTCATATAGAATAAAAAAAGAATCTTAAAATTATCCAATAAGAAAGTGGCAAAGTCTAAAAGTATATTTCAACGGGGGATCACGAGCAAAAAAAGCAAACATCTTGGCTTGACTCTAACATTAGACATTCCTCCTAATATCTGCTTCACTTTAGAGGTTCTCCACCTGTCCATAGATTAGGTGTTATTTTACAGATCAGTGGCGGTCCCACTGCTGGTAATGTTTGGCAGAATATGCCACTTTTATCCTCATTATAATGGTCTACCAGCATACTATTAATTTTCCATGCAGCTGTTGGAGAGAGCCAAGCGCTGCCGTTGACATCTTCATAGAGAATGAATGGAGCGACAGTCAGGCATGTGCTCTGCTGCTCCAATCTAACCAGGAACACCGTCTCTCGTTCAGCTGATCGGTGGGGGGCTCGGCAGTCAGCTGCCCATGAATCTATAAGTTATCGATGACTTATTTTTACTTGACCTTTCTCTTTAATGGATCATAGATTTAGTCAAATAATATATATATATATATATTTCTTTTTTTTTAACATAAATGTTTTTCCTTCTACTATATTTTTTTTATTTTTTTTTTCCCATTTATTCCGTTACATTTGATTGTCCTTTCTTCTTTATCATTTGTCTTCCTAACCCCCCCAGTCTTCTCTCTTTTTCCTCTTCCTTTTTTTATACCTAGGCACTGGCCAAGAAACTCCATGCTCAATTTCCTCAGCATTACCCTGATGACAACCACAAGCCAGAGATGGCAATTGCTCTCACCCCTTTCCGGGGTCTTTGTGGATTCAGACCTATATCTGAGATTGTAGGATTCTTGCAGGGTACGCATTGTACAATGATAATTACTACTACACTGTGCTCATACGTGGGTGTCTTATTTTGTATTTGAAGTCTAGCAGATTTCTATATGCAAAAATTCCAGAGATGTTCACATTTTTGTATTCCATTTTGACCCTTACTTTCCAAGTAGCTGCATAGAAACTGATAGACAGAATGACCATGTTTACATTTGTGTTTTTAGTGACAACTAATATGTCTTCATCTACTGTTGTAAATTTGCAATAGGGGCTAAATATAAGAAAGGGCCAACATTTTTGGCTATTTCCCGAGTTTGCAATACATGACTAAGGCTGGTTTCACATTTGCATTTGTGTCTGCATGCAGAGGGCATGCAGATGCAAACGCAGCCATACTGATATGAACGCAGCAGAGAATCTCTGTATGCGTTCACATCAGAATGCAGGCCGGCCAGCCAATCGGCTGTCTCGGCAGTGGCTGGGAGGCAGAGATCAGGGGCAGAGATCTCCTCCCGGCTGCTCCTGATCTCCCGGCGTCGGTGGGGAGAAACAGCTGATTTGATAGCTGTTTTAAATCTCCCGCGCCAACACCAAAGAGGAGATGTCGGCATGGGAGATTTAAACAGCTGTCAAATCAGCTATTTTTCCCGCCGGGAGATTAGCGGCGGCCGGGAGAGGAGATCAGCAGCTGCTCCAGCTGATTCTCCCGGTGGCCGCTGCTGATCTCCCAGGAGATTAGCGGCGGCCACCAGGAGAGACTTCAATGTGATCTGCAGCGTTCTCCTGCGCTGTAATGTGGAGGACACTGTGGATCCATGGACTCCCATGCATTGTTTGAGCGCTTGTGGGAGCTTGCAGATTTATTATTATTATTATTTATTTATATAGCACCATTATATTCCATGGCGCTTTACATGCTAAAAAGGGCAGACTAGGACAAGTAACATAGTAACAATACAAGTAACAATAAATGTGGACAATTCGGTTGTACAGAAACAAGAGGGGAGAAGATCCTGTCCGCGAGGGCTCACAGTCTACGAGGGGCGGGTGGGGATACAGTTGGAGGGGGAAGTTCCAGTCGTGAGGCGGTGTGGTGGACCGGGTCTTATTGCAGGTGGTAGGCTTGGCGGAACAGGTGGGTCTTCAGGCTTCTTTTGAAGGTTCCCAGGGTAGGAGAATGTCTGATGTGTTGTGGCAGTGAGTTCCAGAGTCTGGGTGAAGCACGGGAGAAATCCTGTATGCGGTTGTGCGAAGAGGAGATGAGGGGGGAGTAGAGGAGGAGCTCTTGGGAGGATCGCAGGTTGCGTGAGGGTAGGTATCGGGAGACCATGTCAGAGATGTATGGAGGGGACAGGTTGTGAATGGCTTTGTATGTCATGGTTAATGTTTTAAACCGGGATCTCTGGGAAGTAGGGAGCCAGTGAAGGGCTTGGCAGAGGGGGGAGACAGGGGAGTAGCGGGGAGACAGATGGATTAGGCGGGCAGCGGAGTTCAAGATAGTTTGGAGAGGTGCAAGGGAGGTATTGGGGAGGCCGGTGAGCAGGAGGTTGCAGTAATCGAGGCGGGAGATGATGAGAGCGTGAATAAGGGTTTTAGCAGTGTCGTGGTCAAGGAAAGCGCGAATCCTATAGATGTTTTTGAGCTGGAGTCGGCAGGAGGTGGCGAGGGCCTGGATGTGGGGCTTGAAGGAGAGGGAAGAGTCAAGGATAACCCCGAGGCACTTGGCATGGGGGACTGGAGAGAGAGAGCAGTCGTTGACGACGATGGATAGGTCAGGTAGTGAGGGGGAGCATCTTGGGGGGAAGACAATGTACTCAGTTTTGTCCATGTTCAGCTTAAGGAAGCGAGCAGAGAAGAAGGATGAGATGGCGGACAGGCAGTGTGGAATTTTGGATAGAAGGGAGGTGATGTCAGGACCAGACAGGTAGATTTGGGTGTCGTCGGCGTAGAGGTGATATTGGAGGCCATGGGACTCAATGAGTTGCACTAGGCCGAGAGTGTAGATTGAGAACAGTAATGGTCCAAGAACCGAGCCCTGGGGGACCCCGACAGATAGGGGGTAGGGCGGGGAGGATGTGTGGGAGTGGGTGACGCTGAAGGTGTGGTCCGTTAAGTATGAGGAGATCCAAGAGAGGGCAAGGTCCGTGATGCCAAGAGATTCCAGGATCTGTAGTAGAAGGGAGTGGTCAACAGTGTCGAAGGCGGCTGACAGGTCGAGGAGGAGGAGAACAGAGTAGTGGCGCTTGCTTTTGGCAGTCAGTAGGTCATTTGTGACTTTGGTCAGGGCTGTTTCAGTGGAGTGGAGGGGTCGGAAGCCAGATTGCAGGCGGTCAAAGAGGGAGCAGGAGGAGAGGTGAGAGGACAGCTCAGAGTGGACATGCTGTTCAAGTAGTTTAGAGGCGAAAGGGAGGAGAGATATAGGGCGGTAGTTGGAGACAGTTGTGGGATCGAGGGAGGGTTTTTTGAGGATGGGTGTGATCAAGGCGTGTTTGAAGGCTGAGGGGAAGGTGCCGGTGGTGAGTGATAGGTTGAAAAGATGAGTTAGGGCTGGGATGATAACGGAGGTGAGGTTGGGAATGAGGTGGGATGGGAGTGGGTCTTGGGCGCTGGTGGTGAGGTGTGATTTTGACAGGAGGGAGGAGAGCTGGTCTTCGGTTATAGGGGGGAAGCAGTTGATGGAAGTAGAGGGCAGTATAGGTGAGAGGGGAGGCTGTGGGGACAGTGGATCAAAGCTGTCTCTGATTCTGTCAATCTTTTCTTTGAAGAAGGAGGCAAAGTCTTCTGCAGAGATAAGGGGAGAGGGAGGGGGAGCAGGTGGGCGGAGTAAGGAATTGAAGGTTTTGAAAAGTTGCTTGGGATTGTGGGACAGGGAGGTTATTAGGGATAAGAAGAAGGTTTGTTTGGCGGTGGCAAGTGCAGTCTTGAAGGCGATGAGGGACTGTTTGAACAGCGTAAAATGCTCAGTGGAACGTGATTTTTTTCCATCGCCTCTCGGCGACCCTGGATGCCCGTCTCAGGTCTTTAGTGAGGGTGGTGTGCCAGGGTTGCCTATTAGTGCGTGGAGCGTGGTGTGTGAGGGGGGCTGCTAGGTCCAGCGCCTTGGTTAATGTGGTGTTGTAGAGGGTGGTGGCAGTGTCTGTGTCACATATAGATGTTATGTTGGCGAGAGGGAGGAGGGATTCTGAGAGTGAGTGTAGATCAATGTGTTTTAGGTTTCTGCGGGGATGATCGAGTTTGCGGAGAGGAGGTGATGTAGTAGGGGAGGTGAGGGAGGAGAAGGTCAGCAGATTGTGGTCAGACAGGGTGAGGGTTGAGTTTGTGAGATTAGTAAGGGAGCAAAGACGGGTAAAGATGAGATCCAGTGTGTGGCCATCTTTGTGGGTGGCAGAGGAGGACCATTGGGAGAGCCCGAAGGAGGAGGTCAGGGAAAGAAGTTGAGAGGCGGTTTGGTGGGCAGTGTCAATGGGGATATTGAAATCGCCCATAATGATGGTGGGGATGTCAGTAGAGAGGAAATGTATTAGCCAGGTGGTAAAGTGGTCGAGGAAGGTGGGGATGGATCCAGGGGGGCGGTAGATGACGGCTAGCTGGAGGTTACAGGGGGAGAAGATGCGGACAGAGTGGGCTTCGAAAGATGAGAGAGTAACAGAGGGGGGTAATGGAATAGGGGCGAAGGAGCAGGTGTCGGATAGGAGTATGCCGACACCTCCGCCATGTTTGTTAGAGGGGCGGGGTGTGTGGGAAAGATTGAATCCGCCATAGGATAGTTCAGCAGGGGAGGCCGTGTCGGAGGGGGTGAGCCAGGTCTCTGTGATGCCAAGGAATGAGAGTTTATTAGAAATAAAGAGTTCATGGATATCTGTGAGCTTATTACAGACTGAGCGGGCGTTCCAGAGTGCGCCTGTTAAAACAAGCTCCCTCAAATGTACAAAAAATGCAACAGGCTGCGTTCGGAGTGCGGAGGAGGGCGCATACATTACACTATGCGTTCCCATGTTAAACATAGGAACGCAGTGCGCATGCGTTTGGCTGCGTTCCGTGCACTGCGTTTACATATGTAAGTGTGAAACCACCCTAATATCCTCTTTTAAAGGGTTATTCTCATCTGTAAAGATGGATGTTGTCAAAGTGGTTGTAAAAAAAACACTCCTACAGTTTTATGCTTTGTGAAATCTACAGCTGATCTTGAGATATTAAAGGGGAACTCCGGTGAGAACTTTTTAGTACAGTTCCTGCCCTCCTACATGATGAAGTAGAGCTGTACACTGCAATTCTAGGATCTATAGATCTCTTATAGGGGGCCGTCACACGGAACGATATCTTGCCCGATATCGTTTAAGCGATCTCCTTTTTGATCGCTTAAGCGATATTGGGCAAGATATCGTTGCATGTAATCAAGCGATTTACGATGGTAAATCGCTTGATCGTGACATCGCTGATCTGAGGTTCGGTTCTCAGATCTAGCGATGAACGATGCAACGATCTGCATCATCGTGGTGTATGACACCACGATGATCCATCTCCCAGCGACCGCGCCTATGCTGGGAGATGGTAACTATGGTACACGTCGGGTAACTAAGCGACGCGCGGCGCCTAGTTACCCGATGTGTACCATAGTAACGAGCGAGATCGCGGCTCCGCATCGCTGGTGAGTCTGTCTGTGTGACATCTCACCAGCGATGTGAGCGATATTGTAAGCGATTGCGCGTGCACGTGATCGCTTACAATATCGCTAGAGATATCTCACCGTGTGACGGCCGCCATAGATAGATAAAATCATACCTGCTCCTTAGCTCTGACCCCCACCAATGGGACCCAGAATCTTTAGCCTGGCAGCTTCATGCAGGAAGCAGGAGGTGTGTCAGGGGCATGGATGCTGGGAGCTGCAGGATAATCCTAGATTCCAGCCCCCTCACAGTTCTGTATAGGGTGAGGGTGTGGCCACCGGCCTCATGCTCACACATACAATCCTGTCCCTGATGTACCATCCTATGTAACAGGAGGGTCCAGGCTTGCAATGACAATCATGTCATAAGCAGATAGAAATACACGCTGTGATCCTCTGCCTGTGCTCCCAGCCTCACAATAACTGTACACATTATGCAGTATCATACAGAAAAGCACTACACTGATCGATTCAGCTCTGCATGGTCTCCCCTCCCCCATAGGAACATGCTAGCTTCCTATTCCTCCAACTTTGAATGAATCATCATCACTGGAATGTAGGCTGATCCTGCAGCTCCCAGCATGTACGCCCCTGACACACCTCCTGCTCTTTGTTCCTGCATGAAGCCAAATTCTCTGACCCATGAGGGAGGAGGGAGATCAAAGGAGCAGATATGATTTTACTGAATTTAAGAGATCAATAGATCCTAGAACTGCAGTGTGCTGCTCTGCTTCATCATATAGAAGTGTACTAAAAGGTATTTCTCTCGCTGGAGTTCCCCTTGAACACCTTCTCTTTTTTTTTTTTTTTTTTTTTTTTTTTATTCCCTTTATTTCACTTGTTTACAATGCCATGCCTAAGAGATCCCCCTACCGCTGCTGTCTATCTTGTATGCGTTGAGGGGAAGCTGGCCAGGATTAGGAGATGACGGTGTGCTCTAGCTTCAAAACAGTGCTTACAAGTTCATCAAAAAAGCTCTTCTAAGCAATTGTGTGTGTTCTGTCTAGCAGGGGTGGTCGGTCTCCAAGGCAACAAGCTAGTAAACAAAAGAAATATGTCTAGAAAAACTAAATTGAAAAATTGTTTCCATTTTAATCACTATCTGATGATAGCCATCTATGAACATTTGGAATATCCCTTTACTGCACCACAGGTATTGCAGATAATAGGAATAGAACATAAAGAATTCAGAGACCTACCCAAATAAAACTTGGTTACACACAAGCAAAACATAAAAATTGCATTTTTTCATTGAAGATGGCTGCATCTCAGTTTAAAGGCTATCCCTCCATGACTTTGTAGGTATTCCAGAATTTCGTACGCTTATTGGTCAGGATGCAGCACAACAGTTGGAGTCCAGTACAGAGGATCCCAGTAAGGATGCAGAGCAACGGAAAGCGCTGCAGCGGTGCTTCACCTGCATGATGCAGAGCGGCAAGAAGGAATTTGCAGAACAACTTAACTTGCTGGTTCAGCGTGTAACAAAGCAAGGTATGGAAACAAGGCTAGGGACAAATATGAGCAAACATGGCATATTCCAGCATGCTGTAACAAATGCCACTTTGTGGGCCCTGTTGATGTGGGCAGTGAGGCTCTTGCTGTGTGGAATATACTTATGGGTAAGCTATTCATGCCTACATGCTTTAGGCCCATTCTGTATGTACCATTTTGATTTATTTTATTATATCATAATTGTTTTCAGTCTCCTCATTGGGGAACACCGAACCCATGTGGCACTGTGCTAAGTAACTGCTGTGGCTGCAGCAATGTCAATGGGTCTGTGAGCATAGTGTGGGGTGGCATAGGCTCCTGCTCCAGTATGCCCAGGCATCACTGCCTTCCAGGTGGCTTGCTGCACTTTTCACCGCGCCCCTTCTGGCAGCCGTGCTATTTTTCAGCCACGCTTCTCTCATTTACTGGGATTGGAATTTATTCACTGTGATGCTGCTGTGAAGTCTTGCCCTCTACACCAGACTATGTGGATTGCAGTCTGGGTAGGACTGATTCAGCTTGGTGGCTGATATTGCTGCTCCCCAGCAGGGTTCCTTCACTGCTTTCCTGCTCCCTCTGCCTCTAAGATATCTGAGCCTAGAGAGGACTGTACCTGCCCTCTGCAGCTGGTACTAGCCTCTTACACACTGCGCTGCTTAGCCAGAAGAAGACATTACCACAACCTATATTCTATATTTTTTTTTTTTTTTTTTTTTTTATATCCTTGTGTTTATTGAAAAAAGGTTTTCATAAGTTAGTGCAAATATGACTTGAAATATACATGGTAAGGTTGTTATGCAATAGTAAATAGCAGAATTCACTTTCCAAGCATGGCTGCATCAAATCAAAAGAAGAATAAACCATAAACTAGGAGGGGAGAAAAGAAAAATGCCTGAAACAGGTACTTCTCTTGCATATAGATCACCATCAGTGGTAGATAACCTTAGACTCTCCTTGAGAGTTGCGCGGAACCCCCCACACCAGGTTAAACCTCCGACACCTAGAAGTATCCGTATATGGCGGGTCTCTCAAAGATATTTCTGCACAGGTGCTTCCCCAGGTAGTAGCTGCTCTTGATACTGCACTACTGGTTGGAAACCAGTTCTAATGTCATCCCAGATGTGTTGTGGAAGCAAAGAGATGAAACTTTCCCACGTTTCGGACTGCACCTTTTCCTCCTTATGTAAGGAGGCCTCAGCCCAATCTATGAAGCAAGAACGACAGTTTGTCTAAAAAGATCCTAAAAGGGGGGCTTGGTCATGGGTCTATACCTGCAGAATTGCTTTAACACCAGCTGCCGCCACATATGCAGCAATTTACAGGTCCCTGGAGAGCATGTGTATTTATATGGCTTTAAATATCCAAAGATGGTCCATATTGGTTCATCAGGAGCAAAGTTTGTCAGATGTGTGCTTAAATAAGATCTATGACAAATTTTCAATTTCATTTGAAGAAAATGAGTGGAAGGGAGGAATTTTTGAGCTTGGTCAAGAGCTTTCAGAATTGTGCTGTAAGATAAGGGTCATCGATCTGCCATTTTGTTAGCGGAATTTGGGATTGCTAATATTCCAGAGCAACATGGATGAATTTATAGTTGGCTATTAGGCCAGATGAGGTGTTTAGATTTAGTGAACCATATAAGCAGATATAGATCCCACTCTCACTCAGGAAGATGTGTTAGTAACTTTACACATATTAGCCTGTAGGTATTGGAATGAGGGTAACAGTTATGTGACAGAGTATTTAGACTGCATTTCCTTTAGTGAATACATACGGTGTTTCCCCAAGTGGATCAGATGTTTAATGGATGTTATACCCTGATAGGGCGAGAGTGTCCATGCCAAAGTGGGGGTTACCAATGAGTGGGAGAATGAGAGACCTCTGAGGAAAGAGCTGAAATTGCATATTTTCAACTGCTTTCCATGTAGCACATCGGTTCGCTCTCACCTGGCTGCAACCCAGTGTAAGGGTTGTGTAAGGCTGGCTTCACACCATGGTGTGATCCGGTCGGGGCTGTCAGGCATGACCCGGACAGCCCCGGACCGGATCAGCACACAGAACCGGAGGGCCAAATGTGCCCTCCGGTTCTGTGTGCAGCCAGATGGCTGTAATTGCAGCTGCTGATTTTTCAAGACAGCGGCTAGCATGGAGCTAGCCGTGGTCCTGAACAACAACGGCGTGCAGCCGCTGGACTCCGGTTCCCAGATTCGCCCGGACCGGGGCAATCCGGCCCATAGGCTCCCATGTTAGGGAGAACCAAATTGCCCCAGATCCGAACAATCGGGATCCGGCAAATTGGGGAGATTTTTTTTCCCCCGGACAAAAAAATGATGCAAGCATCATTTTTGTATCCGGAGAGAATAATCCGAATTCTCCCGGATTCCACCGGAGAGATGAAGCCGGATGGCAGCTCTTGCCATCCGGCCCCATAGGCTACTATGGGCCAAAAATCGTTCCGGGGCTGTCTGACTTACACCGGACAGCCCCGGACCGGATCACACCGTGGTGTGAAGCCACCCTAAGAGAGCATGCAGAGCCAGCCCCAGCTTGAGACAGCACTCCAGACCATATTGGGTGTAGTAGGAGATCCCTGCCCCTCCCAGTCAGTCCACCGCCACCCGGAATAGGGATGCTAAATTGTAGTGTCTAATATCATGGATGTTTACCCTCCGCCAATCTATATTCTATTGTGCTGCCTGTACTCCCCTACCTTGCAGATGCCTACTCTAGGGATCTCAATCCAGACAAATGTTTCCAGAAATATAGTCGCATGGAGGTATTCAATAATTTCACAGCTGAATTTGTGGCATTTTTGTCCACTTAGCCGGTGGTTGACACTCCTGTATTCCTTGGTGAGGTGGCTGCATTGAAAGATCCTAAAGACTCTTGAGTATGTGACTAAATCCACCTTTGAGGCTGTAGGTTATACCCTTTGCTCTTCCGATTGAGCACCACCAGTAAGTTGTTTGATTGCAACCAAATATTTATTGTGCTTCTTTTCCCACTCCAAGGGCAACTTTAAAACTCCCTATTGTTTGGTTTTCCCCAATGAAAGTGACCGAAAAAAGTACATTTTTGGTAGTTACCCTAAAATCTGCTTCTCATTAGTGTTCAGTGGGGGGAGACACAGCTCCCTGCCCTTTGCCCAGTTGGGCATATATTTATGTTCTTTTCTTTTTTTTTGCTTTACCTACTGCTTTCCCAGTAAACTGAGGAGGTCAGGGACCAGCAAGTAAGGTATAATCTGCTAGTGAGGAGCTATTTTGTTTATTCTGTAATATCAGTGTCAGCTTCCAGGTGACAGCAGGCTATCCTAGTGTTGTGTATCTCTCAATGATGACTACAGAGAAATAGGTTTTACAGTGAGTACCAAAAATCTACTTTTTGTCTTACATAATTGTTCATATTTCAGTTCAGAGAGCAGAAGATGTGTCGTACTGTATTGGAGATCTGCTCCTCACGTTGCACTCACAGTTCCCTGGAGATATAGGCTGCTTTGCTATTTATTTTCTCAATGTGATGACTCTTCAACCGGGAGAAGCCATGTATCTAGGAGCCAATGAACCCCATGCGTATCTGGAGGGAGGTGAGTAAAAGTAGAATAACCTACTGGTAACTGGTATTGACTAAATATTTCCTTTTTTTTTTTATATGTATTGTTTTTGACATTATTTCTCTAAATTTTCTTAACTGCAATAACTATACTACATAATAATGCACTTAAACTTTACTTCTACTGGAAATACTCTATTCTCTCTTATTTACCTGTAGATATATATTGCCGTGGGATATATTAACTTTAGTCAGAATAAATAGTGCAATTTCTGCAAAATTATCAAAATTAGGCTGATTGCATAACAAGTTTTACAGCTGTAGTTCAGGATGTCAGATGAATTTTTTTCTTTGTCAATTGATGGGTGAAATGTGTGTCTACCCAAAAATTCTGCCCGAAAAGGACAAAGTAAATGATTCCTTTCACTGGCATACCATGCCTCTTGTGACAAATACCTGTCCAAAAAGTCACAAATCGGAACACTCAAAGTGAAGAGATATCATGTGGTTCTGTAGATCTGCAGCAATCATCTGGACTCCAATTCATGTTTAAAGGGAACCAACCACCCCAAATGACCCCCCCCCCCTTTCCCCCCCCCCCCGGACTGTTAATATGTGTCCGTAACCCAGCACACACATTTGGGGCAATCGTTTTTGCTAAAAAAAACTGTTTAGTAGAAGCTAAGATATAGCTTTACAAAGTTTAATAAATCCTGCCGACTGGGCGTTACCTAGCTTCTCCTGCTGCCGAGTGCATCTGCCCGTCGGCCTCCTCTCCCCCCTCCCTTCTGTCAAGCCCTGCCCTTTCAGCCTCGTCACAGGCTGGTGCACGGAGTCTCATGGCCGTGCACACGTCATCAGCTACAGCCAGGATCACGAGCACACGCTCTGTGACTTCCTGGCTGTGCAGCTGTGACTCACTCTGCCGGGTGATCACGTTACATTCCAGGCTCAGCTGTGGATGAGAGCAGGAGGCTGCAGCGATTCTCAGCAAGGTTTCAAACCTTCAGAAAGACTAATCCTTGCATATGACAATTATATGTGTAAAGACTCCCTTCCCATAGACCTGCAAAAGGAATGTTTGGAGTGTCCCAGTATTAGCTCATATAGCATCACTGGCCATAGGCATAAGCAATATGAGCCTATACTCTAAATCAGCCTTACATATACAAATACATTTATATATACAATACAGGTATATACAATAAATACAGGTGGCTAAGTGGGTAGCAGACTATAGAGGGGGCTCCGTGTTTAGCAGGGTATACAGGTGGCTCAGTGGGAAGCAGAGTATATACAGGAAGATCAGTGTGTAGCACAGTATACAGGTGGCTCCGTGTTTAGCAGGGTATACAGGTGGCTCAGTGGGAAGCAGAGTATATACAGGCAGATCTGTGTGTAGCACAGTGTACAGGTGGCTCACTGGGAAGCAGAGTATACACATGCAGCTCTGTGGATAGGAGATTATACATGTGGCTCCGTGGGTACGGCTGTATACTGCCGGCTGCTTGTGTAGCCAATGTATGCAGGCTGCTCTGTGGGTAGCAGAGTATAAAGCCAGCTCAGTGGGTAGCATAGTATTTCAAGGCCGCTATGTGGGTAGCAGTAGAATACAGACATGTGACTGTGCTGCTGCTGATAAAATACACATAGGTGACAGTGCTGCTGATACAATACTAGCCTGCAGTGGATACTTACATTCGGTACAATCGCTGCAGCCTCCTGCTCTCATCCACAGCTGAGCCTGGAATGTAACGTGATCACCCGGCAGAGTGAGTCACAGCTGCACAGCCAGGAAGTCACAGAGCGTGTGCTCGTGACCCTGGCTGTAGCTGATGACGTGTGCGCGGCCATGAGACTCCGTGCACCAGCCTGTGACGAGGCTGAAGGGGCAGGGCTTGACAGAAGGGAGGGGGGAGAGGAGGCTGATCGGCAGATGCACTCGGCAGCAGGAGAAGCTAGGTAACGCCCAGTCGGCAGGTTTTATTAAACTTTATAAAGCTATATCTTAGCTTCTACTAAACAGTTTTTTTTTTTTTTTTTTTTTTTTTTTTTTTTTAGCAAAAATGATTGCCCCAAATGTGTGTGCTGGGTGTAGGGACACAAATTAACAGTCCGGGGGGGGGTCATTTGGGGTGATTGGTTCCCTTTAATTATGGCTGATTACCAATTTGTGGTAACATAATATCAGAATGGAGCTCACACGTTCTAATATAAAATGTTATACATGTGCATTTCGAATACCTTCAAACAATGAGGCCCCTAATTTTGGGACTATTTCCCCTCATATTGTCTATTATGTCACATAGGAATAAATGGGTACTCTGGGCTGCTGATGAAGATTTAAGGAAAAAGGATTAGTAGTGATGCAGTTCATTATGAACACGTTTCGAAGTCCTCTGACTTCATCAGATTTTATGTGTGATAAAGAAGTTGGATGACTTTGAAATCATTTGATGATGAACCACATTGATCCCAATCCTGTTCCCTTCAATCTTCCTTTGGATCTTTATCAACAGTGCAGAATACCCATTTATTCCTGCCTGGCACTTTACCGGTTTACTAACCAGTGGGGCTGCAGCAGCAGCTTTATTTTCTGGGTTCTTTTATATATTATGTACTACACAACTGAACCAGGTGAGCAAAACCTTTTACCATACTGTCATTGTTCATCGGACAAGACCATATTGCACTATTTTGCTCTCTAGTTTTATCTCCATAGTTTTTATTCTGACAAATGGAAAGGTTACCCCTATACTCCCACTACTACGTTTGCCACTTCTTCCTTTTATGACAAGGAAATCATACAACATCATCAGAACATCCTATATAATAATTTCCAGTTGCTGGCATCCAGCCACTGTGCCGCTATTTCGGCATGCACCGCGGCCGGATGCGAGAGATTGGCGCACATGCGCGCCATCGCGAGCTGCAATTACCGCCCGCCGCTGACCCACTATTACCGGCGCCGGATGACCGGTGCCTCGCGCACACGTGGCGCGAGCTGTGGCATGCATGTGCCATTGCGAGCGCCACGTAACAGACGAGCGACTAACCGCTGCCTCCCAGCGCGCAGGAAGCCGCGGCCAAGCCACTCTCACGCATGCGCAAGACACACCCGTCTTCGCGCATGCCCAGTATCCCCGCCAACGACATTTACCTCATGCAGACTCCATCCCCTCTCAGCTCCACTGCACTCCTGTATACTGTGCCACTACTGAGCCTCCTGTATACTCTGCTACCCACAGAGACTCCTGTATACTGTGCCACCACAGAGTCGCCTGTATGCTCCGCTACCCACGCGGCCGCCTGTATGCTCCGCTACCCACGCGGCCGCCTGTATGCTCCGCTACCCACGCGGCCGCCTGTATGCTCCGCTACCCACGCGGCCGCCTGTATGCTCCGCTACCCACGCGGCCGCCTGTATGCTCCGCTACCCACGCGGCCGCCTGTATGCTCCGCTACCCACGCGGCCGCCTGTATGCTCCGCTACCCACGCGGCCGCCTGTATGCTCCGCTACCCACGCGGCCGCCTGTATGCTCCGCTACCCACCATCAGCCCCCACCATCATACCAACACCCTCAACCATCAACCTTACTTTCCTTTTTACCTCACTCTAACTATACCTTTTTCCCTTGCCTACACAATACTTTTTCGCCTTATCACACACTTTTTATAATTCTACTCACTACATCCTTTCCCCTTACATATTTTAAAACTGCTCTCCATCATACCTGCCCCATAACCAACACCCTACTACCTTTTAACATTCTCTTACTAATTTGTACGCCTTTTCACTACAACTTACCTTACGCACCAGGCGTACCATGGCTCCTCCTAAAATCTACCAAAATAAGCACGACAGAAACAAGGCACGCGCATATCTATTATGTCAACAGTTTTTTCCTTATTGATTATTTTTAACTTTTTATAGTGACATTTATTTATCTGAAACACAACAACCTTTACACTAAATTTATGTGCATTTTTTTTTCAGTCACTGTTAAGTAATAGTATGATTCTTTGCCCTTACTTTTGGAAATGTAAATAAAAACTATGCTTTTAATTCTTTACACTTTTTTTTTTTTTCTTTACACACGCACAATCACACAAACACAAAACACTATACCACAATCAATTACAGTCACATTCGATTACAACACACTGTGTCGTGTAAAGACACACATACTGCAAACACAAGATACAACACCTAATACACATCGGCCAACAAACACCACACTACTTACCTAAATACAACACACCACTAACAAAAGACAATGCACATGTTTGAAATTACTCAAATCAAGCTACATATAGAATACCCTAATTCAAACACATCAAATACAACAGGTTTTTTCAAAACCGCAAATAGTGTCACACATGTTTACTGCTCTTGTTAGCACGACTAAGGATACACACAATTCATTTCACCGCACTCCCGATGCAATAGCATCGGGCCTTTTTCTAGTAGAAAAATATGCACAAGCTGACTGACTATATTGCCACTTATGACTGCAGGATAAGGATTATTATTCAGTTAATAAAAAATAAAGTGCACAACCCCCACTAGACAACTATCAGGGGAATGGTATACCAGTGACCACAGTGTTTTTTACATGTTAGACACACAGAATACCACTTAACTGTTCCTGCCTCCACTTTATGGCCCCTATGTTTATAAAAATAGAGGGTAGAGTCGATATTGGGGTTCACTGCATTCAAACCTGATCTTTCTACCAGGAAAATGATGCACCACAGCCACCATGTTGAATTTGTAGTAAAGGATTTGTAACTCCATTGCTCTATAAATAAAATAGAACACTGAGTTATAACTGGTTAAACCCTTTCCTTGTTATGAGCGCTAGCTAAAATGGAACCGCTGTTTAACAGGGAAGTGGTACAGGATAGAACATATTGCAACAAATGCTAATGTTTAAATGTAAACCTCTTCCTTATTTTGTCTTTTTGCCCAGATTGCGTGGAATGTATGGCTTGTTCTGATAACACAGTCCGTGCTGGACTCACCCCAAAGTATATAGATGTGGACACTCTGTGTGCAATGCTAACATACATACCAGCCCTGCAGCTGACAAGCTGTTCACCCCATCACCAGTTACCGGGGACTCCTCCGCCCTCCTCTACAACCCTCCTGTACCTGATTTCTCAGTCATCAAAATTGAGGTAAATTAGCAGATTCATGTACCATGACTATAAAGACCGGATCGGTGCCTCTGAGCATGTGCAGTAGGAGGCTCTGCTGCCATGTCGATGGATCGGAGGCCCTGTGTAATATAATACATAATGTACTGGAGTTTCCTATTGTATTCTGCTCCGATATTACCTTCTTGCTTATAGTTGGCAATTACTCATGTTTTTTTTTTTTTTTATCCTTCCAGGTTCCATCTTCCAAATCACAGTACCAGGTTGCACCATTAGACTCTGCAAGCATTCTCCTGCTGGTACGAGGCCAGGCCTCCAGCCAAGGAATCCATGGAGAATTAAGTCTTCGAGCTGGCTCGGTTCTCTTTATCTCTGCTAATGAAAGTATAACTCTGACTGTAGAGCCGTCCCACAATCTCCTTTTATTCAGGGCTTGTTGTGTGTTGTAATGATGGTTAGATATAATGCTGTTACACAATCCCGCTCCAGTTCCTACTGCTGCAGTATTGACTTACAGGACCTTGCACAATATATTTTTTTTATTTATTAATGTGTATATATTAGTTAAAAAGCTGCTTTTCAGGGTTTTTTTTTTTTTTTTTTTTTTATATATGCACATTTCCAATTAACCAAAAGGTTGTTCATAATGTTCTCTGGAGGCGTTTTACTTTTTTCCTATATGACATTGCCCAATCGTAAGTCGCATCCTACAGGATTTTTGAGTGTGATCTGGTGAGACGTGAGTGATCACGATATTAACTCCTCACTCCCTGTAGAGGAAAAGCTGCAGAGTGAGCAGCGGTTGTCACATACAATGCTCTGGATCGATCCCAGGTGTTGGGGATAATGTTCCGATATCTGTGTTGGATGCAGAGCATTAAATGTTGCATCCTCTGCTCACACCCTGCAGATCTCCTCCTCTCCCAGCTCTGTAATGATGAGCAGTGACTGGAGATATCAAAGTTAACTGATGTGAAAAGTCTGTTCTGGCACAGTCTGTAGGCATTTCCTTCCACCCCCTCCTCCCCTTCTGAATGATTTTGTCTCCTTACGTTTGGACCATAGTAAATGCCCCCAGAGAAGAATCTCTGTTAACACCCCCTTGGTCGAAGGGGAAACGTGCACATAACTATCAAAAGCCAATATCTGATTCGCAGTGCTGTGGAGATGACGAAAAAAATCAAACCGTTTCATCAGTCCCAATGTCCCATCTTACTTATGTATACAGTCTAAAAAATATATTGTGAAAAGTCCTCTTTAAAAATAACGAGATATTACTTATTTAAAAATCAGGGATATTTTTAAATACACTGGAAACTGTTAAAGAGAAGGCTCACTGCGCCGATATTGTTTTGGATATACTGGAAAGTTGACGAATGGGTGCTAATTCCTGCAGGTAAAGCTCGGCTAAATGTAGAACAATTGATCAAGAAAGATTTTCCATGAGTTCCACGCATAAAATTAATCTAATTGGACATTAATTTTAAAACCGGAGGATCCATAGTGAGGATAAAACCTTGCGCGTTTCGGGCATACACTACACCTTTGGTCATATGACTGACTCATGATGAGTCCTCCTGTTTTCAAATGAATTTCTAATAAAAAGATGAATTTTATGGGAGAAAGGTGCTGGAAAATTTCTTTTTTTCTTCAACAGTTCATATTAGGTTGTCAAACTCATTTTTGCAATGCAAAGGCAAAATAAAGATGATTGCAATGAAAACCTTGAATGCTCTAATTGTCCCTTATTATAATTTCTATGGCATGAGACTTTACAATTCCACTTGAGTGCTTTTAGGATATTTGGGATGTATTTACAGTACATGGTACCATTGCATATTGGACTGAAATGCACTTTCTAATGAGGTCTAAATGACTTTAAGGGTGCATGTACACGATCAGTAAAAGCAGCGTTTTGGACGCAGCATCTTACCGTTGTGTGCAAAATGCGTTCTATAGTACAAGCACACACAGTGGATGGGATTTGTAGAGATCCCATGTTCACTGTGCTTCTCCGCTCCACATCGTTATTTCACCTGTGATGCGAGTTGCCGCACTTCTGCACCTCCACAGAATGTTAGTTTATTGCTGTGAGGTCAGAAGCAATCACCACTGGGTGAATTTAGGGAAAAGCCAACCTGCACCATACACAAACCATTGGCACAGGGCGGCTGCGCTCACCCTACGTTCACATACATCCTCTCAGGAGGTACTGCGTCCAAGCCCTGAGGGGCGGGGCCGAGCGGCAAGCTCTGAAAAAAAACAAAAAAAAAAACTGTTTAATGCTGCTGAAGAGTGAGAGAATGATTGGCAGCGGTGGGCAGATTACACATGCAGGGGTGTGAATCTGCCCTTGGCTCCAGCCTCTGGCCACCTCCTTAATGGCTGGAGCATGTAAGTTTTCTAAGTGTATTATCTCTGGGTACAGGGCTGCTGAAGTGCTGGGGGTCCCCTTGCCTGCATGCTGCAGGCATGCTGCATCCAGTGCTGTAATTAGATCACCATGCCTGGTTTGGTGACAGGTCCTCTTTAAATTTAACTAGGAGCGGTACCACATTCAGTCTGAAAAACTCTGATTGGCAAACAATTTGAATTCCTAGGTATATAAACTTCAACTACTTTTAATCTGGTACATCCAAATTCTCCCAGCTCACCCAGTCTTTCCCTATATATCATCATAAGGGTGGATTTGTCCCAATTGATTCTTAAGCTCGACATACTCCCAAACCTCTCAACTATATGCACTGCCTGCCTCAAGGACTTCAGGGGATCCTGCAAGAACAAAAGAATGTCACCTGCATAAAGTGCAATCTTTTCCTCCACCGGGCCGAATTTAAAGCCTTTTACCTCAGCAGCTCCCCTAATATGAGCCGCATGTGGCTCTTTTATGAGAGAGAAAAGCAATGGAGAGAGGGGGCATCCCTGCCCGGTTCCCCTGGTTAGAGCGAACTTATCCGATCTCTCTCCATTCACCCGTAAGCAGGCCACCGGGGAGGAACACAGCAACTTTACCCAAGAAATAAATATCTGTACAAAGCCTATTTGCTCCAACACCAACCACAATTAGTCCGATTCCACACTGTCAAACGCCTTGTAGGCGTCTAAGGATGCCACCGCCCTACATCCCGCATTAACTGCCGGCAATTGAATATTCAAATATAGCCATCTCAGATTGATAGCTGTTGATTTGTTTGGCATAAACCCATACTGGTCTGGGTGAATCCCACCAGTAACCACCTTCGCCAGTCTGCCTGCCAAGACTTGAGCTAATAATTTGGCATCTACTGACAGATGTGAAATGGGCCTATAGGACTCAGGTCTCCGAGTATATTTATCCTCCTTGAGCAAAACCACAATTGTGGCTTCTCTCATGAACTCTGGCAACCTCTCCTCTTCCAGGTCCCCCCGGAATACCCCACACAATCTGGATAACATCAAATCCTTAAATTGCTTGTATACTTCCACTGGCAAACCATCTGCCCTAGGGGCCTTATTGTTCGCCATGGAAGCCAATGCCTATTCAAATTCTTCCATTGTCAAAGGTTTTTCCAGGCTTTCACTATCCTCAACACTAAGTTGCTTTAAATCTGTCCCCTCCAAAAAATTTAAAATTTCATCTCTTGAAGCCTTAAGCTTAGAGGAATACAACTCTCCACAAAACCTCTTGAATACGTTCATAATATCCTCTGTCTTTTCTACCAAACTACCTTCCTTATCATATAGACCATATACATAAGACGACTCCCTCGGAGCAGCAGCCACCACTGACAGAAAATGACCAACCTTTTCACCATCCTCAAATAATAACACCCTCTGGAACGCCTGCCTCTTCTTTGCATTATTTAGATGGATATTGTCCGCTACTTCATGAGCTCCCTTTAAGCGTTCTTGCATCTCTGTGGTGGGTCGACTCACTGCCTCTTTTCTCTGCAATCCTCAATGCCTCCATCGACTGATGTTCTTCCCTCCTGGATTTAGATTTACGCCTAAAAATCTCTTATGAACACGCCTCTAATAGGGATGTCACACGCGTCAATATCGCGTGCAATATCGCTGCTGCACATGACGTTGCAGCGATATTGAAGCGTGTGACAGGGCGCATCAACCAGCGATAAATCACTGGTTGATGGTCGTCAGGTTTTAGAACCTGTTCTAAAACCTGACTATGGTCATCCCAGCCAGGACTCCAATCTTCTCCATAACCAGGTGTGTTTCCATCAAACACAAAACTGACGGCTTAAAGGGGAGGATATGCTGCAGCACCACCGCTCTTAGGCGGCCGTCACACGGTGAGATATCCTTAGCGATATTGTAAGCGATCACGTGCACGCGCAATCGCTTACAATATCGCTCACATCGCTGGTGAGATGTCACACAGACAGACTCACCAGCGATGCGGAGCAGCGATCTCGCTGGTAACTATGGTACACATCGGGTTACTAGGCACCGCGCGTCGCTTAGTTACCCGACGTGTACCATAGTTACCATCTCCCAGCATAGGCGCGGTCGCTGGGAGATGGATCATCGTGGTGTCACACACCACGATGATGCAGATCGTTGCATCGTTCATCGCTAGATCTGAGAACCGAACCTCAGATCAGCGATGTCACGATCAAGCGATTTACCATCGTAAATCGCTTGATTACATGCAACGATATCTTGCCCGATATCGCTTAAGCGATCAAAAAGGAGATCGCTTAAACGATATCGGGCAAGATATCGTTCCGTGTGACGGCCCCCTAACTCCTATCAGCAAGACCCCTGATATTCCAACTGATTAATTTGTCTAGCCATAGTATACTCAAAGCTTTAATGTCAGATATCCGTGCCCATAGAAATTCCAGCTCATGCCGTCTACTACCCCTACCGACTCGTGCACCCCCCCGCCTCCCCTCCACCCAATTCCTCCCCCTCCCTCCTACCCTTTTCACCCTCCAAAGATTAATTTCTCTCTATCAGAGAGTGAGTAAAAACGCTTATCCCAGCCCCTTAGGGTAAGTGCACACTGGCCGGGTTTTCGGCGGTTTACCTGTGTAAACCGCCGTTTTGTTTACATTAGTTTTATGTTAATCCAAACCGGCGTTTGGATTAACATTAAAACTAATGTAAACAGCCCAAGGCTGTGCACACACCGGCGGTTACCCAGCGTCATCCGTTGCTAACCCGCAGGTTTCCCAGCGGGTTAGCAAAGAATGACCATGTTCTAAAAACCGGCGGTTCTGCAGCGGCTGCAAGCAGAATCATGTGCTGCTTCCAGCCGCTGCTGAATCGCCGCCGAGAACCCGCTGGGCAGCCGCCGGATACCGCCCGCACATACCCGCCAGGAAGCCGGTGGACGGCGCCGGAGCTTCCTGGCGGGTCCCGCCCAGCCGCCGCCGACCAACCCGCCGGGTAATGTGAACTTACCCTAACTCCTTCCACTATGGTCCCCTGTACTTAGAAATCACTCTTCTAACAAGTACTAAACCCTCCTTCCTCTCCTGCCTTTAAACAAATATAGACCTCTTAATAGGCTATAACATCACAGCTCATGCGATATCATCCCAAAAAACGAAAATTTTCAGTCCAGCAAATAGAAAGTTCACAAAAAGTTTAAGAGCTGACCTTCCTCAGCCAGCTCCTAGGTCTCGCAGCCGTTTGTTGTTGAGTTCTATTCAGTCACTGGCTTCCTCTGGGGACTGATAGAAGTGTAATTTCCCAAAAGCGACCACCTGCTGCTTAGCTGGGTATAACTAGTCTGACTAGTCTAATGCAGTTCTTGGCTATGTTCTTCCTACCCCATTCCAGTTTACTGACTTTGTTTATTTTGCATTTGCCCGCAGCACAGTAGGTGTGAGAGTTCTAGTAATCTCAGCAACTGTAAGATTCCAATATTTTTCTATCTAATGGCTAACACGGTGCACACTTTTTTTTTTTACCTCATGAACTGTAAGAAATACACAGCGTTAAGTCACCAAAATCTCATCGTGGACACACCGATTTAAACATACCTGGCTAGACAGCTAGGCTCAGATTCATGCCCATAGTCTGGGCAGGAAGAATCTGGCCAGTTCACTTCAAACCTTTCTCCTAAACGTACGCACACTCAGACTGGATAATTTCCGGTTTATTGGAGCATCTTACAGTACCAGTAACATGGAAGACATTTTAGAAAATTTCATACATGCATAGTGTGGATTTTTCTTTTTTTCTTTTCACCCAATCGCCTTATACTGATGTTCACTGCAGCTTTTACCCTTTTACCATGGGTGGGAACCTATTTTCCTGTCAGGGGTCATTTGGAAATTTCTACCATCATTCGGGGGACGGACAAAATTATCACCTGGAAAATATTTCCAGCTATATTTGGTCAAATAATAAATTCACTCCTATAGTGGAGGCTGGAGCTGCATCTCCTTGGTGTGGCTGTCATGTTAGGTGATTTGTCATGTAGTGTCTCACAACTACTTTGCCAAGTTCACTGATGCTGGGGCCGGGAGAGCAGGAACCTTTGAGGATCTGTCGTCCCTGCATGATGTGTGCTGCCGTGGGGTCTCCCTGCTCACAGGAGAGCGGTGCCAAAAAATAAAGAATTGAATAGTATGAATAGAAAATAAAGATTAAGAATAAAAAATGGTAGATGTGGTCTGAGCTACAGACTGCATGTGCCTCCTGCGACACTAAGCTAAAACTGAAGACCTACGCCTAAGTACGGGTGTATACTGCAGGTAGGAGGGCTTAACTTTAATCTTTACTTAGTGTCACCTCCTAATGGCAGAAAACCATACACCCATGGTCCTGTGTCCCCCAATGATGCGAAGGAGAAAGTACTTTGTTTGCTCAGAAAAGTTTTCTCATTTTTACGGATCAATTTGTGAAGCACCTGGGGATTCAAAGTGCTCACTATGCATGTAGGTACATTCCCTGGGAGGGGGTCTAGTTTCCAAAATGGGGTCACTTGTGGGGGAGCTCTAATGTTTAGGCACACAGGGGCTCTCTAAACGCGACATGGTGTCCGCTAACAATTGGAGCTAATTTTCCATTCAAAAAGTCAAATGACATTCCTTCCCTTCCGAGCCCTGCAGTGTGCCAAAACAGTGGTTTATGACCACATATCGGGTATCGGTGTACAAAGGAGAAATTGCCCAACAAATTTTAGGATCCATTTTAGCCTGTTTCCCATGTGAAAATGAAAGAATTGAGGCTTAAAGAACACTTTTGTTGGAAAAATTAAAATGTCCATTTTTTTCCTTCCACGTTGTTTTAGTTCATGTGAAGCACCTGAAGGGTTAATAATCTTCTTGAATGTAGTTTTGAGTAGCTTGAGGGGTGCAGTTTTTGGAATGGTGTCACTTTTGGGTGTTTTCTGTCTACATTCAAGAAGATTATTAACTTTGTGAACAAATTATCCTGGCCTGCCATGACCTCATTGAGGTCATGAGCTGTCATCCCACTTTCTGCTCTGTCTGCGCATGCACCCGACAGAGCAGGAAGAAGACGCGCAGGGGGCAGAATCAGAGAAGATCCCAGCTGGTAAGTATGCGGGGATGACTGGGAGATGAATCATCTCCCTCCCATCTGAGCTGTCAGATGGGAGGGAGATGATGGCGGCGGCAGCGGGGGGTGCACGTACGGGTGAGGTCCGAAGCTGTGGAGACTGAGGGGACCCGAAGGCATGGGGCTGTTACTCTCTGATGTGACATGTGTGACATGTCACATCAGAGAGGAATACACTGCAGGCGGCTGCCAGTACTGGTTCTGACGCGCTGCAGCGCCATTTTAGGAAAAGGGGAGGTGGTGGGGGCTGAGTACCGGTACTGGGGGACAGGAACAGACATTTCTCTGTCATGCCACAGGTGTGATCCTGTGGCATGACAGAGAAATCATTATTTTACCGGCAATTCAGTGTATATTTATGTGATCACAGTTATACACCGGTAAACTGTGTATAACTGTGATCACAAGGCTGGTACCAGTAAAAACCGTCCCGATTCATAATCTGTAGGGTCTCAGCTACCCCCGGTAGCTGAAACCCTGGAGATTTTCCGACACTGGGGGGCACTACATGGCCTTCTCTGTTCCGACTTATGTTCACGTCAGAACATAATAAGGACTCTGTAATGCTGCCGGTTTTTTTACAGTGGGCCGTCACTAAGAGGTTAAAGAACCCCAATCCTCCCCCACATGGCCCATATTCTAAAGCTCATTTTCAGCTCCTTCTGGAGTGCTTACCGGTGTCTATGGTGTCCTCGCCTCGGCGGCATATTGATGGCAGATGCTGCATCCTGGATGTAGGAACCAGGGCTGAGGAGCACTACTCTAATCTCCGATCCTGTCTCAGCCTTGGCACAACACTACAAATGTATTAGTGCCTGAATGATTGGCGGGGTCTCCAAGTCCTGCATACTGTGCAGGCCAAGACTCCCACGATGCAGTTTAAGGAGCTTTCATGAGTCATATGACCACGGCCTCACCAAAAGTCCTACTGTAACCATAGAAACTGCGGTGATAGCACAGAACGTGTACTATTAGCACGTTCTGTGCCTATCACTGTTTGACACTGTCCACTGGGGCCCCATGGCAGTGTCAGTCTACTCACCTCCAATGTTGGCTCTGCCCGCATCCTGGGAAGGATACTGGTGTTCTATCATGAAGGCCTCTTGCTGGTGTTGCCCATGTGGTCTCCAGCCCAATTTTCAACTATCAATGCATCAAAAATAAAAGCAGGACTCATCACTCAAGAGGATATACTTCAACTGCCATCTTCATAATAGCCTTTGCCATCATACAGCAGTGCATGAAAGGGAATGCCACATCGCCCTTACTCATGGGTTTATGGTGTGGGATGGTATAATGTACAGTGGCTGTTAAATTGATTTGGTTGTGGAACAAGTGATATTGGTCATTTCACCAAAGTTCACAGCATTTGTTTTCTAACACCATAATAGCCAGGCGATATATTGGCAACTGCTAATTTGAGTGGCCTGCATGACTAAACATAGCCTGCATCGCTCCAGACTTGTCTCCCATTGAGCACATCGGGGAGCTTACAGCATCAGATCTTATGATTTAAGTCCCCAAATGCATCCAGCATGGCAGAACATACCTCAGACAACCGTTAATGACCTCACTGATCACATGGCAAGGTGTACAAGTACATGTATTTCTGTGCATGCCGCTCCTACGGAATAAAGATGTAATACGAATTGTTTCCATTTTTCCATCCGTTGCATATCATCAACTTGTCTATTGCGCCTTTGATTTCCAACATTAAGTGACTTTTCTCTTGTTACAGTTTTAATGTTGAGGAATGTACAGGGTGAAAGAAGATTCATAAAACAGAAAGTGTTTAATAAAGATACAAACTCTGAAATATTTAGCTGAATATAACAAGTAGTGCTTTACCAATTGTGCCTTTACACATTAGTTCTTGCTGTTATGCTGAGCACTCTCATTCACTACCCAGAAATGTAACGCTCAAGTTTTGAATAAAAAGCCCATATTGTTTTATAGGAGATTCACTTTCCATCATGTAAACACATGTTCCCCCATCTTGCACTTACTCTATACAATGTGATGTAGACATTTCCCAACCTTGTAACAGAAGGAAGCACAGAAATAGCGGACTAGACACTTAAGATCCAATAGCACTGTGTCCCCGTTCCCATACTCTCCATTTTCAGTAACTTAGTTGCAGTGACCAGTTTTGTTATGTAACAGAGCTATAACAAATGGGAGTCTGACAGTAATTAGGCTGCATCCAAAAAACTCAGTAAAACCTGGACACTGAGACTGGAGTTCATCCAGCCGATATCGGTGGCTTTGGAATCATTGTTAGTGGGCATCTTCTGGTGGCCCACCACGCTACATTAAAAGCACCATAGCTTATGTCTTTGGAAACATTGTCAAGTCAGGTAATTTTCACTTTTAGCAACATCTGTCCATGAATAGTGTTCTCAAATGCACGTAACAAAGCCAGCTTCACGTAGAGGCATCCTGTGTATTACGAGAACCCATACACTCCTTCCACATGCAAGTCATCTATTCATACAAGCCAGTTCTGTTTGTCATCTGATCAGTCACCTCCCAAGATCAAAGAAAGTCAAGGAGGCAGCGAGTCTATGACAGTAGAGACAATGCATATATATTGCCCATGGTGGATCACTGGAATGCAGCATGACAAATACTCCCCAAAACAGCACGGACAGGAGATGAATGTACAGGCTTGGGAGGAATCAAGTCTAGATCTTCATCATCTGGGATCTCATCTAAGTGATAGCCATCTTGGAGAAGCTGCCGGTTGAGATCTTGTGAGACCTGCTATAGAAACAAACGTGAACCAAATTATCATCGAATTAATTTCTTTTTGAAACAAGAGACAGTTGCCACATTTTGTTGCAGTAATTCATCCAAAAGGAGTCCCGACCAAGTATTGAGTGCATTTACTGTACATACTTTATTAGGCCAACATTTAGGAGTTAAAAATCATTTTTTCAGTTGGTTTTATATAATATTCTAATTTGTCTGAGATAATGACCTTTGGGTTTTCATTGGGTGTAAGTCATCATCATCAACATTTACAGAAATAAGCACTTGAAATGTATCACTTGTTTAAAACTTTATACGAGTTTCACTTTTTGTATTGAATTAATGAAATAATTTTTATTTTTTATGAAATTCAAAGTTATTGAGATGCAATTATAGGAGACATGAGTTTTTTTTAATGCAAAAAATTCTAAGCATTTCCCATCCAAATGTTAAAAAAAAAAACAAAACCATAAAACATTATATAGATAGCATCTATGTGCTGCCTGTCTTCTTCACAGTCTTGTTCATTTAAATGGGCAACATCGTTCCATGACCAAGATCAAAAATGGATGTTTTTTTGTTTTTTTATATACTTTGTGGACACCATCTACACAGATAAACAACAACAATATGGACATTTAAATGACAACATAGACTATAAGGGATATGTGTTGTGTCTGTGATAGACAAGAAAATACATATGGGAAAGCGGATCTCTGAAAGGGCCCGTAAACGCATATTATCAAAGGGATGTCTTTAAATATATACTTGCCTCTGCTGAAGAATATCCAGAGGAACATCTAGATTCCAATTCTACATCACTGCAACGGGAAGCAGAGGAAGTAAGGACAGGAAGCCGGGGTCCAAGTCAACAGGGCGTAGATAGGAAAAGAAATGCGGAAGGGGAATTTTATTAGGTAAAACAGACAGACTATCAAGTGTTACACAAAGTCACAACATTGGGTAAAAAGGCAGAACTGTAGTAGGTTTTCTGAAGCTTATGTTTTCTGTCCTATTCCTGCATCAAACAGTGAAACACTATTAAAGATAACCAACCAGCAGCATTTAGGGCTATAAAGTGAAGCCAGAGCCTCACAGATACTGAGTACAATCATACCATTACTGCAATGATTGAAGGCTTGATTTCACAGAAGAGGTTATAAACGTTATGGCAAAGAGAGGAGGAGACGAACAAAGTGTGCAGCACAGTGTCATTGTGGGGTTGTGTTATTTTTATTACTCCCCTGTTTGCTCTAAGCCAAACCCTCCCCCCCTCTATTTAGCACTGCAGTCCCAGGACACTTGAAATCGCGCATACTGATACCAGTATGTCAGGTGTCCTGTGTCTGCCCTAGCTTACACTCCCGCCCTCGGTCCATCTCCTGCCTTTCACTGATTCTCCTGTGATTGCACACGGTCACAGGAGTGCGGAAGACCCTGTCCTCTCCAGAATCTCTGTGCGTCCCCCTGTCTCCTCTCCTCACAGACCAGGGAAGATCCCTCCTACAGTCATCTATGATAACAGCGGGAATCTGTCCCGGTCTCCTCTCCTCGATCTTCTCCAGTCTGTAAGGAAAGATGTGCAGAGATGCTGGAGGAAGTCGGGGTCTTCTGCACACCTGTGACCGTGAGCGATCACAGGAGAAGCAGTGATAAGAGGGCAATGGACAAATGGCGGGAGTGTAAGCACGGGCATGGAGAACGGAACCGTTAACTGATTGTATTAATTTTCCCTTCGAGACAGATCCTGTTGGGTGTAGGTTCTGGATTCAGAGGCGCACTGTGCACAATAGTCTTTGGTGTAGGGGCCTTCTGAGCAGGAGCCTCTGAAGCGGGGGGACGCGTGCACCTGGAACAAGAGCCCAGAGAGATTCCAGGAATTCTAGGTGGCGTCTGTGCTGGCAATTATGTTATCACGCCCACAGGGCTGGGATAGCACAGGAGCACGGCAGATTAGGCTGGTGAACCAACGCCCTTGCGACTAGTTGCTAGCCTCATTAGCTTAGCGGACATGAGCTTTATAAAATATTTTTTAAACATTTGATTTGCAGAATATCATTACACTTGGACAGATAGGCAGGAAATGTTGGCCCATACATGCTCCTGCTGATAGTTTGGGTGCTTAGACCTAACAGGTTCCCTTTAAGGGGTTACACATAATAGAAAAGCAGCTGTAAAGAAATGATACATAAACGGAAACCTTTCTTTTACTTCCCCTATCTTACACCCCACCTTCCAATGTTTGTTAGAGATCAATCATTAACAGCATTTCAAGAAGCCCCTGCTGTGACAACAATATCTTTAAGATGACCCGATGCCAAAGCTTTATAAAAAGAAAAAAGTATAACTGCCTTCTAGGCTAAAAACAAGATTAAAAACAGACATTACACCTTTTAATATCTTACGCTTGAAGTGTAAATGACCTTTGTCAATACTGTTCTGCTGTTGAATCAATTACTTGTAATTTCCAGTGGCGTTCGCAGTAAGTATAGGGTGTATTCACACTGGGCAGTCCTAGCATAGATTTTCAGAAGTCATGATATACTACACATGAGTATACCTGTATAGAGCAGATATGAAAGTGAAGGCCAGAATGCCAGAATCAGACGGCCGTATCACACGGACGATGCTCGCATTGTAAAGCAGGGAGCGGCCAGCAGCTGGATTGACCCAACCATGACGGCTTAATGAATTACTGTGCAGCTGTCATGGATGGTTGAGGGGAGATGCCAGACACTCCATGATTTACAGTCTGTGTTATACAGCCGTCTGACCCCGGCCTAATTAAAATCATTCTTCACACTTGGCACACGTATCCATTACTTTGGCAGTTTCAATTATTTCTGTGACTAAACAAAAGCAGGTTCTAGTTACTCAATACGTATTCTGTAATTGTGTATAAAAGGGGCATCTCTTATAAGCCATTACCCACTACATTTTCTAGATCTTCAAATATTGGGTTCAGAAATCCAGGTTACAGGATTTTTTCTACCAGGTGGTTTTATAGGATTTTTTTTTATGTGAATGAAGAAAGGTTTCGGACACCAACGTTGAGGGACCAAGCATTAACCCATGCAGTGGCGGCAGTAATTGTGCTGAGGTTAGACCCGGGGACCCACGGTGATCCCTCTCATATTAGACAGGGCAGACATCCATGAGACATAGAAGAAGTAGAGGGGCACTCACCAGGTGAGTTGAGATCCTTTATTCCACTTGTGAGTAAAACAGGTTACATGTTACCGCCATTGAGGTGCAGGAGGCAGGACAACAGCGCCATTTCATACCTGTCTGGTGCTTCTATGGGTCCACATGTGATGTCCACAGACATCTCCTTAAATAACCTCAATGCCGGTAAACATGTAACCTGTTTTACTCAAGTGGAATAAAGGATCTCAACACACCTGGTAAGTGACCCTCTACTTTTTCTATGTCTCATAGTTTTTTATGTGAATCTTCCACTGTAATTATGTCTAATGTCATAGTCTTGGGTTTTGAAATAATGAAGTATCAGGACAAATGTGAATTACAATAATCCAGAAATGCATTGCTGCATGGCTTCTTGTGTTCTCCTGTGGTCACTGAATCCCCACAGACTGATTCCTGGATGAAGCCAACCAGACCCCTTCGCCCCCACCTGCAGTACTATATCATTTGCTCACGGTTGTGTCATGCTGCTGCATAGAATGCATTGCACGGACCCCCTGCTATTGAGGCTCTGGGTGCTGTACCTGCAGACTGTAACTTGTACAATTCAGATTTCATTTTCTTTACTAAATGATGAGAAGGAGTTGGGCTGAATGACGAGGCCAGGAGGAGATGATTGGAGCAGCAAGTCATACATGCACGATTATACACACAGAGCCCTACATGAACTAGTGTCATAGAAAGTAACTGATGCAGCAGCAGGATGCATGTGCGACCGGATACACCATTCAACAATTTCTACTTCCCAGTCTATGGTGAATGGAGAATCATGGGGACACTGGAGGTCTGTGTCAGGACCCACACTGATTCATCAGTATTTAGCTATTCAGAGGATAGGTGCAAAATGCCCCTTCAATAATTAAAACACATGTTAAAGTCAATACACCAAGAGTCAGATCACCTGTCAGAATCCAAGGTTACTAGTGTTTCATCGGATGCCTGACTGAGGGCTGCATATCCCTTGTTAAACTTTACTGACCTGCAATATAGAAAAGATAGAATCATGCAGACATAAGTGACTGACAGCTCTATATACTAAGGCATTGTTCAGCGAGCCCTACCTCTTAGGTGCAGCCTTCGTTTTCCCTGTTCCTCCAAGCATTCCTTTTTTCCTGAGAGCTGCCCGTGCCACGTCTCGCTGCCTCTCTGAAATGAGAAAAGCTCAGTAATATATCCAGAATACAAGAGGGGTCCAGCAACGCACAATCAACCCGAAAATCTAACAATTGCTTCTTTAACATGAACCCTCTCTCATGGTGGAGCAACAATCCTAAGGTTATCAGTGTGATCCCTGAAAGACCAGTTCCTATAACCTGTCTGACGTAATCAGGGATGACAAACAGCAGCACAACCCACAACGTTAAAAAAGAAAATTATGGGTGTAGTAACCAGCTTCTACTCCCTGTGCATTGTTGAATACGCAAGGCTTCTATACCAGAGATCATGTGCTGCCTGACATTATTCTAGAGAAATCCCAACAATTTCTAAATGATGTGACACTGCAATACAGCATGTATGAGGACTGGTGAGAATATAGTCGGGGCCGATGGCTGTCAGTACATGGCTGGCGAAAGAACCCCAATACTCTACACAATCACATAACACAATGCATTAGCCATTACTAACATATGGTCGTCTGATGAGGACACTGTATAATCTGTGTTCTCCTGTGTCCTACAAGTGTCATTGATGTCCCCTGAGAATGCACGTTATGCCCAGGGTGCAGTGTGGGGAGAGGCACCTGCCTCATAGACCATTTACATTTCTCAAGCTGCTCTTTATTGTAGGTGATCGCATTACAGCAGTAACTATACCATATAAGCTTTTCAATACTTGTATCTCTGAGTTTCTATATATCAAACTCACAAATAATAAACTGTATATAAACTCTGATTGGTGACCAGCAGTGTTCTTCACCTCGGTGGTCCTAAGGCTGGAACCAGCCATCAGCACAGACTGTTCATACCAAGTATACCATTTCTCGGAAAATAGGGCATCCCCCGAAATATAAGACCTGTTGGAGGTTTTGCTACAGTGCTTCATATAAGGCCTACCCCAAAAATAAGACCTAGCAATTATTTTTTTCCAGCATGCCTGCCCAACAGAAGATGAGGGCATGCTGCTGTGATTCATGCTGGTTATTGCCATACTGTAGCCCACCGCTGTTGTCCCTCCGCTGTATTTATTCCGGAGCTCTCTGGTTCAGCTGATGTAGAAGTACGGTAAGCCGCTGCCGGAGCAGTGAACAGCAGCTAATGTCGGGGTATGACATTAAACGCGGGCCTCTGATTGGCCAGCGGCTTACCGTACATCCACAGCAGGAGAGAGCTCAGAGCAGCGCCGGAATACATGCAGAGGGGACAGGTGAGAAAAGGGGGGGTGTGTGTGTTTTATTTTTTAATTGCAGATACCATAATGGGGATATTGGGGCTTCATGGGGGTGATGGGGGGTTATAGAAAAATAAAGACATCCCCTGAAAATAAGGCATAGTGCATCTTTAGGATCAAAAATATTAGCTAGTAAAGTTTAGATTCTAATTCCCCCTTTAACCGAAAAGACGTTAGAGATTCTTCTGTGGTGTCTTTACTTTGTACCCTGGATAATGTAGGTCAATCATAAGCAGGAGTATTATGCAGAGGAAAATATAGCACGACTGAGAAAGTCCAACCCGGTTTTCTCTGTGAGATATGTAATGACACACAGCCCTGCTCTGCAAACTGATCTCCCTGCTGGAAACTACTGAAGAGAGCGGAGTACAGAAGAGCTGTGTTATTACAAACATCTCTGCAGGCCACATCCAAAGCCATTGTCAGTATGGAGGGATGTTAGAGCCGACAGTGCTGTAGGATGAAAGCTGCAGATGTAGAAAGGGCTTTGTAATTACATACAGCTCTGCTCTACCTGCAGCCGCAGTCACGTCATTTCTAGTCTGGTGCATTGTGGGAGATAATTGGGCGTACTCACCGACTCCAGAGCATGCACACTGTGCATTCTGGAGCCGAACTGTACACCTGATAATCCCCCACAATGCACCGGACGGGGAATAACGTCACGCGGCCTCATACCCGTAAGTAGGAGCTCATGGATTTGAAATCGGGACTGCGCTTCTGAATGAATTATCATGCCCACCGGGGTGTAATACCATTGAATGAGGAGGAAGGGGGAAGAGACATTAACCCGCCCACAAGTCAGCCACAGGTCTAGACTATAGGGGAAAATGTAAGTTATAAAAAACGCTTGTACAACCATTATACTACACGCTTACAACCATTATACTACACGCTTACAACCATTATACTACACGCTTACAACCATTATACTACACGCTTACAACCATTATACTACACGCTTACAACCATTATACTACACGCTTACAACCATTATACTACACGCTTACAACCATTATACTACACGCTTACAGCCATTATACTACACGCTTACAACCATTATACTACACGTTTACAACCATTATACTACACGTTTACAACCATTATACTACACGTTTAGGTCAGACAGGGATGAATAGGGATGTATTAGGAAGCTGCAGGGATCGGTAGTGATAGGTTTGGGGCATAAATGACCTGACTGGTTCCTTTTAAATGAGAACGTACAGTTATTTCATGGCATCACTTGGAGCTCATGGGTTTTATCACTGTAACAACCATTTAGGAGAACCCCCCCTTCTCCGCTCTCCAGCCGGAATCCATCTGTGGAAATACTTACGCAGCTTGGCCTGGATTGTAGCCCCTTTGCTCATCAGATACGGGCCTTTTTTCTCCACTCCAGGCCCCTTGGACTCCTCCATTATCCGGCCCTGTGAAGAGGATTATTACAATCAGTGAGATATAGGAATTACTTAAATTAATCTCATTAGCAGAACAGTGAAGGTAACATTCAGCTGCAGAGAGAGAACATAGAAGAGCTGTACAATCCCCTGCTGTATATTGTATGTAAATGAAGGGGCTTTATGATCAGTCTCTGCAGGACCCCCCTGGGGCAGTACACAGTCTATGATATAGTATCTTTCCCCCATGATCAGAAGAACCACAGAGAGGAACATACATTTACCTAAAGGGGGAGTCACACGCGTCAATATCGCCTGCACGATCTCGGCTGCGAGTGACGTTGCAGCGATATTGATGCGTGTGATATACTGAATCAACCAGCGATAAATCGCTGGTTGATGATCGCCAGGTTTTAGAATCTATCCTAAAACCTGGCGATTGTCGCCCGGTGGACACGCAGCATCGCTGCGTGTGACACCGGGAGTAGCGATATTCCAGCTCCCAGCGCCTCTCACAAGCGCTGGGAGCTGGTATCCAAGGTAAACTGCGCGCGCTGCCTAGATACCCGATGTGTACCTTAGTTACCAGCCTCCTCCGCTCACCGGGTGGTATCTAAGGTACACAGCGGGTAACTAGGGTCCCTAGTTACCCGCTGTGTACCACCTCGGATGACCCTCATACACTGTTAATATGTGCCCTGCAGCCTAGTAAACCATTTGCAGCACTGCTTTTGTGTGAAAAGTGGCTGCAGTAGAAGTGAGAGAATGATTTTATAAACTTACATGCCTGCGTACTTCTGGGCGTCGCTGGGACTTGTGAGCTGTGCTCATCATGCCTGCTCTCCCCCTCCCTTATGCACGCCCCCTCTCAGCCTGCTATACTGTGTGAGGCTGATCTCGTCATAAAGGGGCGGGGCTAAATCGCGGCATCCCGGTAGCCCCGCCCCTTTATGACGCAATCAGCCTCACATCACTATAGCAGGCTGAGAGGGGGCGTGCATAAGGGAGGGGGAGAGCAGGCATGATGAGCACAGCCCACAAGTGCCAGCACACACAGGGAGACACCCAGAAGTACACAGGCATGTAAGTTTATAAGATCACACAAAAACAGTGCTGCTAATGGTTTACTAGGCTGCAGGGGCACATATTATCAGTGTATGAGGGTCATCCGAGGTGGTACACAGCGGGTAACTAGGGTCCCTAGTTACCCGCTGTGTACCTTAGATACCACCCGGTGAGCGGAGGAGGCTGGTAACTAAGGTACACATCGGGTATCTAGGCAGCGCGCGCTGCCTAGATACCCGCAGTTTACCTTGGAGACCAGCCTGCTCCCGCTTCCAGCAGGCTGGCAGCGGGAGCAAGACATCGTGGAAACGATATTTAAATCGTTTCCACGATGTCTCTGGTCAATTGATCGCTGGTGATTCTGCCTGTGTGACAGCTCACCAGCGATCAGCCATCAATGTCGTCAGCGATCATCTCACTGACGACATTGACGCGTGTGACACCCCCTTAAGATTGGAGGCTTCTCTGATGTGTTGGGAAATCCCTGAGACAATCAATGATTAGAAACACAATGGATGACCAGATACAATGAGCCTCAGAGATGACTTTTACGGCCCCGTCACACATAACGACGCACCAGCGATACCAATAACGATATGCCGAGATCACTGATACATTGTTTTTCACATTCTTGGTAAGGCTACATTCACACAGCGTTTTTCTGTGATCCGTGGCTGTCCGTTGAAAATCGGACAGCCACGGATCGGATTTGGCCCCCATGTTAGTCTATGGACCATGGATCGGATTTGGCCTTATTGCCATCCGATTTTTGTCGGATCCAATTCTGTCCAATTTTTTGCTGTGCCCAAAATTGCAGCCTGCTCCGATTTTGGGCACAGCGGATCAAATCGGACCGAATTGGATCTGACCTGAGCCGCGCCAAATAACATGGTGCCTACTGAGCACGGGTCAGAGGAAACAGCTGATCGTTCCTCGGACCCGATTTTAGTGTACTGAGCATGGGATCTGGGACGTCACTATAGGCGGGGGATCTGTGATGTCACTAAGTGGGGGGGGGGGGATCTGTCACGTCACTATAGGGGGGATCTGTCACGTCACTATAGGGGGGGGGGATCTGTCACGTCACTATAGGGGGGGGAAGGATCTGTCACGTCACTATGGGGGGGGGGGGGAGATCTGTCACGTCACTATAGGGGGGGGGGGGGGGGGGGGAAGATCTGTCACGTCACTATAGGGGAGGAAGGATCTGTCACGTCACTATGGGGGGTGTAGGGATCAGTCTCTATAGCAGCAGCAAGTAAGGCAGTGACACTCAGGCTCAGTCCAAAAACAAGTGTGGTTTATTTCACACAATGGCAAAACAAACAAAAAGAAGTCCTTACATCAGGATAATAGCGTCGGCCCTAAACCTGCTCCTCCTGGAGCTCGCCTAGGGGTCCTTCCCCACCTTGGGGTCCGGTACACACTCCCTGTGTGCTCACAGGCTCCTTTTCCACCGACTGAACTCCTCTCTAGTCTGATCTCATCTCACAACACCTTGACAGCCGTCTCTTCCGGCCTAACCTTTCTCACCTGTCTTTCCCTCCCAGCTACTTCAAAAGCCTGGGGCGGGAGATGAGGAATGGAGGCCTGCTCAAAAACCTTCCCCATTCCTCATAGATGAGGTCCCATAACAGGCTTTACCAACAGCCACCGTTCTCAGTAACGGTGGCCACACCTACCTCACCTATGCTCATGTAAGCATCTCCCGTCCCATACATGCAGTAGCTCACCATCCTTGGGGAAACATAGCGTCCCTCTACCACCATTCCCCTTGCTACCTCACAGGGGAATCTGTGAGGTCACTATTGGGGGTTGGGGGGGAATCTGTGAGGTCACTATAGAGGGGTGGCTTTCTAAAGGCAGGGGATCTGTGAGGACACTATGGGGGGGAGGGATCTGTGAGGTCACTACTCAGGGAGGGCGGGGGAGGAATCTGTGACGTTACTCACTATAGGCGGGGGATCTGTGAGGTCACTATAGGAGGGGAGGGATCTGTGCGCTCACCATGGAGGGGGAATATGTGATGTCACTATAGGCGGGGGATCTGTGAGGTCACTATAGGGGGGGAAGGTATCTGTGCGCTCACCATGGAGGGGGGGATCTGTGACGTCACTATAGGCAGGGGATCTGTGACGTCACTATGGGGGGAGGGATCTGTGAGGTGACTATGGGGGGAGGGATCTGTGAGGTCACTATAGGGGGAGGGATCTGTGAGGTCACTATAGGGGGGAGGGATCTGTGAGGTCACTATAGGGGGGGGGGAGGGATCTGTGCGCTCACCATGGAGGGGAATCTGTGACGTCACTATAGGTGGGGGATCTGTGAGGTCACTATAGGGGGGGGGGGGAGGGATCTGTGCACTCACCATGGAGGGGGAATCTGTGATGTCACTATAGGTGGGGGATCTGTGATGTCACTATAGGTGGGGGAGGTATCTGTGCGCTCACCATGGAGGGGGGGGGGGGATCTGTGACGTCACTATAGGCAGGGGATCTGTGAGGTCACTATAGGGGGGAGGGATCTGTGAGGTCACTATAGGGGGGGGGGAGGGATCTGTGCACTCACCATGGAGGGGGAATCTGTGACGTCACTATAGGTGGGGGATCTGTGACGTCACTATAGGGGGGGGAGGTATCTGTGCGCTCACCATGGAGGGGGGGGGGATCTGTGACGTCACTATAGGCAGGGGATCTGTGAGGTCACTATAGGGGGGAGGGATCTGTGAGGTCACCATGGAGGGGGCGATCTGTGAGGTCACTATAGAGGGGTGTTTTTTTAGACCTGATGAGATGTTTTCGGCAGGACACCCCCAATAAAGTGACCCCAATTTCAGATCTGCTGCCAAACCTTTCAATCAGAAAGAAGGAGCGAAATCCATTGTAACGGCTGGAGCAGATCGTGGGCAGAGGAGGCGACAGGGAGAGACGTTCAGAGCAACTGTCACAGGTGATCCCGCAGGAGTCCCGGTGTACCGGCTCCCCAGCCCCCGCCCTCCCGGTGTTACCTGTGCACTGTCCTCGGCGGGGGAGCAGCGCTGTCCGGTGTCACTCCGACCACTAGGCTCCATCCGAGTCCGTCAGTCCGACTCTCTCAGGCCGGCAGCCACCCATGTAAACGACTGAACTAGTCTGACCAATAGCAACTGACCGATGTAATCACATGACTTAGAGGCACGCCTCCTGAAGGTGACGGTAGTTGACATCTAGGAAACTGGCAAGGAGTCGCGTGACGCTGCGACCGTTGATAGGACGCGCGGGATGATCACGTGTTCTGTGCGCAGACGCCGGGGGGCGGGGTTCTAGATGCAATATTTCTCCCCTATTCAGGTGCAGCCTGTGTGCTGGGCTGTAACACATGGGCGACATGATTGACCCCTCACTATTGAGCATCAGCATCAGAGCGTGATCTCCTATAACGTGTCATCGCCCAACCCAGCGGTACAGTTATACCAGGCAGCCTAGGAGCATGGCCATGCTAATATATTGATTACCCCAATCTCATGAGAGGCAGATGGCGAAGTATCTAGTGCAATGTGACACCGTGGCAGGACCTTATAGGCTAGACCAGTTCCCAATTTTTCGTCGCACCATCCATGGCAGTGGAGGTATCAGTGCATGTGATGGCAGGCATCTGCCTTCCATTCCCACCTCCATGTAGGAGGTGGTCTGCTTTCCTTTAGAGGGCTGCAAGGGGTGGTATGCAGTGGGGGTAACCCGGCCTACCACTGCAGGAGATTAGGAAGGATGAGAGTAGAGTGCATCGACTGCGGGCCCTACAAAGAGAGGAGATCCATCCGGCTGGAAGGAAACCAATGGGGCCTAAAGAATGTGGCAGGATCGGCAGAATCTCCCCCCTTCGGGGCGGGGGCTAGAGGGGGAGGTCATTTTCTGGTCCCTCCATCCAAGTCTGTGGCCATGGTCCTGACAGAATGAGCCGTGGGTCAGGTGGTTGTAGAGACTTCTGGTGGTGTAGCCCATGGGGAGTCATCCAAGCTGCCTATGGCATGGATCCACCACATCCCTCCTGAAAGGGGTCTGAAGGAGCTGCAGTGGCATTGGGAGGCTTCCATGAACCCTTTAAGTGAAAGAGACCATCATAAGGAATTGAGAGAATCCTTTAGTCTGGACACTGACCATGATATTGCCAGTGGCCTATTTGAGAGATGACCTGCAGTGTAAGGCTGGCTTCACATTTGCATATGTATCCGCGACACACGCTGCGGACAACAATATTCAAATGCGCATGCGGACTGCGCACCTATCTTTATCATTGTATACGCATCGTACGCAAGACACTGCTTTTGCTCGCGCACGGCTAAGTATGTGTCCGCATGCGTACGCTGTAGGAAAATTAGGTGCGCCTAGAAACTCAACATGTTACATTTTTTTGCCGCGCATAAAATTTCCCGACGCACGCTCGCTGATACAAAATGCATTAAGCCCTTTGAGAGCGCAAGCGTGCGCGAGGATTTGCGTATGGTGCGTACGATGCGCATGCATACGGGCCTTTGCACAAGCCCAGAAAGCGCATCTGATTGCTGCCGATCTCCACCCATGACCCAGCCCCCAAACAAACTTTATATAAGTAGTCTCTCCTCCCACTCTGTGCTTGACACTTGGACCCTGGATTTATGAAGACTTCTGGATTGGAACTGTGCCTGGATTCCTGCCTAATGGATCTGTGGTCTTAAGTCACTTCCCATGGGCGTGCCAGTAGGCGAGACAAGTGAAATCGTGACCAATTTATTAAACGCATGCGCATGAAAAACGCATGCGCATGATCAAAAACGCATACGAGCGCAGGTATACGCAGCGTACATTTAACGCATGCGTATGCGCATGAAAAATCCTGGGCATGCTTGCTTATACATGCGTTTTGACCTGCGCATGCGCATGTGCAGCATACGCAGTGGACAACAGCGCAAATGTGAAGGTAGCCTAAAGAAAAAACCTTACCACAAAAGTTGAAGGCAAACAAAAAGACTTGGGACTCCCAAAGGTGCTGTTTTGGCTGAGGAGGCCCCTTGTGTGGTTTTTTTTTATCACTCATGGTCGGGTAGGCCTGATTTTAGTTTCTCCCTTTCCTCAGTTTATGTGCTTGTAGAGCTTCCATTCTGCATTGGCAGGACTGTGCCCCACTTTAATGGACTCTGCGGATCCTTGTGGGACTTGTCGGGTCTCACGGACTGTGGGGGAAAAAGGTGAAAATTCGGAGGACCCAATGTGCCAGGTCAGAGACTAAAATGGTGCCCATGGACTGTATGGGCTTCTGTGGTGCTGGTCTTTAAGCCCATTGTTTTACAAACATGGACTTGAACTCTCTTGTTCCGGGGTCTCAGACCAGTGAGACTGGGCTCAGGACCACCCAAAGAAAGAAGACACTTGTAGTTTTGACGATATTTTATATGCTTTTTACATGTTTTTGATATGCCTTCTGTCCTGTAGGATCCTGCTATGGATAAAGAGGGGAGGGATTTGAGGGGGTGTCATGTGCCCCTTAAAGGGAACCAACCACCCCAAATGACCCCCCTGGACTGTTAATATGTGTCCCTACACCCAGCACACACATTTGGGGCAATCGTTTTTGCTAAAAAAACTGTTTAGTAGAAGCTAAGATATAGCAATATAAACTTTAATAACTTGAGCCGAATGGGTGTTACCTAGCTTTGTCCACGTGCAGTGTTCGTGCTTGTCAGCTTCCTCTCCCCCTACCCTCTCACTTTCTAAGAGCCTGGCCGCGTCATGAAAGGGGGCGGGGCTCGTTGCGATTTAGCCCCGCCCCTTTCATGACGCGGCCAGGCTCTTAGAAAGTGAGAGGGTAGGGGGAGAGGAAGCTGACGAGCATGAACACTGCACGTGGACAAAGCTAGGTAACACCCATTCGGCTCAAGTTATTAAACTTCATATTGCTATATCTTAGCTTCTACTAAACAGTTTTTTTAGCAAAAACGATTGCCCCAAATGTGTGTGCTGGGTGTAGGGACACATATTAACAGGCAAGGGGGGTCATTTGGGGTGGTTGGTTCCCTTTAAGTAAGTTGCTATCCTGTACATATGGAGTTACCATTCCTGTCTATTTGAATGTGTGTATTTTATAAGTTGAAATATTGAAGTACTTATAGCCATCAATAGGTGTCACTTTTCCCTGGTTCTTTTTAGTGAGTCTCTGTGGGGTGGCAGGAGTTGATGTTGTTCTTTTCCTAATGAGTGGGCAGGGATTAGAAGGTTGTAGAGAGACTAGTTAGTTACTCTAGAGGAGAAGGAAGATTAAGCCAGCTGCAGAATACTGTTGTTAGAAGGCAAGATCCTACAGAGCCGACATAAAAGTGGGATTCCCACAGCGTAGAAGTAAAGGCAGAAGAGTAATGGTGTCTGACAGTACTAGTGAAAAGTGACCTTGTATGAAGGTGGGCTTGGCTGTTTCAGGAGTGCTCCTGACAGGGATTGGGCTCTCTGGCACCCCCAAAGAACTTTAGTGAAGTGCCAGTTGGCCTGACTATAGCATTCTACAATGACCTGTATGGTTAAGCCTTAGTGGGAAAGCACCTGTTGGGATTTAGTCTAGTTTTCTGCACGGACCCCTTACAACTAATAAGTGGCTAGGTGTTAATAAGACGTCAGTCTCTTCCTTCACCTGCTGGCATCCTCGAAAGGTGACAAGAATCATGCTAATTGCTTATGTGAAAAAGGACAATGTGTGTGCAACAGAAAACTGGAAAAATACATCTTGTACTGATGGCTGTTCTTAACTCTGCAAAACTATAATGGTTAATGTTAAAGTGAACCTGTCACCCCCCCCCCCCCAGGGCTTTTTAAACTAAAAGTGCCACCTTCAGCAGTGCCTATTGCTGCCTTCTGTGAAGGTAGCCTTTATCCCCTTACCACCCCTTTGTACACCTGAATAATGACTTTATAAACTTTCTCGCCCTGTATGTAAATTGATACTTACAGGTCCGGAGGGTCTTGTCACTTGTCCAGTCCTCGCTGCCTCCCTGGTCTTCCTCCGCCTCTTCACTCTTCTGGGTGCCTCCTCTTCTTTCGGCACCTACACAGATCTCTCTCCGGCCTCCACAGGCGCCATGTGCTCCGCACTACTGTGGGCAAAGCGTCTCACTGCACTATGCACAGATGCCTGATCCTACCACGTTTAGCGTTCTGCTTTATGCAGACAGCAGGGTTGGGAATCTGGCGCCTGCAGCCGTAAGTGGGGACGTTATCTGAGGACACCATTGCCATAGTAACTGCAATGCTGTCCTCGGGTAACGTTCCCCCGGCTTAATCATTCAGTGACCAGAGACCACGATGAGAGGATGTTTTTCATCCCCATGGATGTAGCAGAGCTGCGAATGTCAAGCAGAGAGAAAATGATCGTGAGGGTGGGGAGGGGTTAATAAAGTTGGGGTCACTAAGCGTGTGTTTTTATTTATAACAAAATAATTTGTCTCTGTGTCGCATTTTTTTACTATTTATTTGAGATTCTTAATGGCCGGATATAACGTGGCTTGACATTAAGAATCTTATGGGTTAATACCAGCTGGCATTATTTATAATAGCCCAGCGCATACATTATCCTTTTATCCAAAGGATAAAGGATAATGTATGCACTGGGCTAGTATAAATAATGTTTAATTAAGAGTTTTAGGGAGTCAAAGCACGGTAAGCCCCCAAAAGCTTTCTAGCAGCAACAACAAATAAAATTGGTCAAACCTTTGTAGACTAGCTCCAGTATTATTATATATATATATTAATACCAGCTGGCAGTTCAAAGCTGGTATTAACCCCTTATTACTCAGCATGCCACCCTCACCAGGGCCGCTGGAAGAGCCTGGTAAAGTGCCTTGAATGATATGATGAATGCGCTATGCACTATGATGAATGCGCCATTTTCAGTGGCAGCTGCGGGCTGCTATTCTTAAGCATTGGGAAATCCTAAAACAATGGCTGAGAATACCAACCCCCGCTGAGAATACCAACCCCCGCTGAGAATACTCAACCCTCAGCTGCCTAGTTTTATCCTTGGCTGGCAATTAAAAATAGGGTGGAGCCCTACACATTTTTTTTTTTTGCCAGCCAAAGTAAAATTAGGCAGCTGAGGGTGGCGGCTCCCAGCTGTCTGTTTTCACTGGCCTACACTAAAAATACTGTGAAGCCCTATTGGGTTCTTTTTTCATTATTCCATTTAACACACTATGATGGCAGGTTTGTTGCCATACAGTAATGTGTATAGCAACCCACCGCAGACACCAGGTACAGATTGTGGGAGCACAGCCTGACTGTGAGAACGTTTGTGATTGTCTGTTTCACTCAGACTGCACTCTGGCCATTGAGAATCTCAAATAGTAATAAAAAACGCAACACGGAGACATTATTTTATTAGAAATAAGAACACAGACACTTAGTGACCCCTTCTTTATTAACCCCACCCTCATACCCCTCCATGATCCTCGTCTTCTCTCTGCTTGACACCCGCAGCTCTGCTACATCAGAGACCGCGGAGATGAAACCATGTCCTCTCCCCTTGGTCTCTGATCACTGAATGACTGAGCTGCTGAGACGTCTGGGAGGTTATCCTAGGACAGCGTTGCGATGACTATGGCAACGGTGTCCTCAGATAACATCCCCACTTATGGCTGCAGGTGCCAGATTCCCAACCCTGCTGTCTGCATAAAGCAGAACGCTAAACGGGGCAGAATCTGACACCTGCGCGTACTGTAGTCAGACACTCTGCCCGCAGTAGGGCAGAGAACACAGCTCCTGCGCAGGCCGGAGAGATCTGCGCAGGCACCCTAAGAAGACAGGGATGAGAGAAGAGGAGGCGCCCAGAAGAATGAAGAGACTGAGGAAGACCAGCAAAGCTGTGAGGACTTGACAAGTGACGAGACACATCAGACTTCTAAGTATCAATTTACATACAGGGCAGGAAAGTTTATGAAGTGATTATTTAGGTGTACAGGGGGAGGAGGTAGGGGGATTATAACCATCTTCACAAAAAGCAGCATAGGCACTGCTGAAGTTGGCACTTTTAGTTAAAAAAGCCCTAGGGTGGGGTGACAGGTTCACTTTAACCCAATGTGTGGTGAACTGCTTGTGAAACTCTCTCCCCCACTGATGCTGGAGAAGACGCAGGAGGCCTATGGCCTGAAAGTAGCAGGTATGAAGGCTCCACTTCTTTGAAATTCCATATGGAGATAGCCAGGGTGGCTGAGAAAGCTTCAAGCCCCTTGCCCGTGTATATAGCGGCTCCTGGCTCCTCTTACACTGTCAGTGACACCAGCTCATGGAAATCATGGTATGACGCCCACAGGGCATGATAACATGGAAAGGGGGCCAACTAGTCTGGGGAAACAATGCCCCATCAACTAGTCATAGCCCTAATTAGCATTGGGAAAACTGAGACAAATGCTTTATTAAACATTGAGTTAAGTGAATAACATTAGACAGGGCTGGTTAGGCAGGGAATTTAGTCATAAGATGTGAGTGCTGCTGGGGTGGAGGGTGCAGGGGACCTGATAGGTTCTTCTTCATTTAAAGTGTAACCACAATTTTAAATTTTATTTCATAAATCAATACTACACATGAAAAAAAGCAGCGTTGTAATATATCTTATTACACCTGTTTGCTTCTTTCTCTGCCAGAATTGATCAGTGATTATCAAAATTCTCAATTCTGAGGTAAAATCTGTATTCAGTGAAGACTGTCCCATGTTACTGAGGAGATTGTATGATAATGGGAGGAGCTAGTTATAGCTCCACCCCTTTCTGCTGCTATCCCCACTATCATCATGGGTGACTTCAACATCCCCATTGACACTTTCCACCCAGCTGCCTCTAAACTTTTAACATTAACTTCTTCCTTTGGACTCAATCAATTGTCCTGCACAACCACTCACAAAAATGGCCACACCCTGGACCTTACCTTCACCACCTCTGTTCCCTATCTCACCTCTCCCTCAGTCTGACCACAACCTACTTACATTCTCTTCTCTCTCCTCTTCTAGTACACAACCTCCACTCCACAAATGCACTCATCCTCGCAGAAATCTCAAACACCTTAATTTACATTACCCTCATTCTCAGAGTCCTTCTCCCTCTTACAGACATAGGTTCCGTAGATGATGCAGATGCTGCTGCTGCCACTCTACATAACACAATAACTACAGCTCTTGATTCGGCCACTTGCGTCACACACAGCAAAACTCACACAAAACAGGCAACTATGGCAGACCAAAAAAAACAACAAATGTCCAATGCTTTAGGTTTCACCTTCAAACAGTTAATATCAAAACCTCCCGTGCTTCCTTGCCATATGGCACCCGGGTGATATATGAAACTTCAATCACTGCTACTACAATATTCTCCTTTATTTAAAAAAGTTTAATTTATACATCAAATCAAGTACCATAACGTTACAAGCTTAAGTCATTAAAAGTCATAGTTTAAAATAACAGTATATGTGGGTGCTCCTAATTCATTGCTATTCTGACAGCTATAACCACATGCTCTAGATAGCACAAGCTCCTCACTGTGCAATGCCTAGGTAAAAGTATCAAGACTTATATAGACCTCTATATGTCCTTCTATAGGGCCCCCTCCCAGCACACCAACTTAGGCTACTGTTCTTATTTACCTTATTTATATAGGCTGCACACCAGCTATCCTGTAGAAAGGCACCTCACCCACTCTGCCAACATACTTTCAAGTTGTTCCTCTTCCTCAGGGCATGTGGTTATAGCTGTCAGAATAGGAATGAATTAGGAGCACCCACATATACTGTTAACTATGACTTTTAATGACTTAAGCTTGTAACATTATGGTACTTGATTTGATGTGTAAATTAAACATTTTTAAATAAAGGAGAATATTGTAGTAACAGTGATTTAAGTTTCATATATCACCCGGGTGCCCTATGGCAAGGATGCATGGGAGGTTTTGATAAAACCTCCTCTATCCCCACAATCACATACAAGAATTCTCCTGTGTACCCCCATACTCTGCAAATCCCTGCCCCAACATAGACTCTCTTACACTCTTACAGTGGAAAACTTCAAAAGGAACCTTAAGACCCACCTCTTCTGACAAGCCAACAACCTGTAGTGAGCCTCAGTCCACTAAACAGCCGCACAACTCGCCCTAACCTCTCTTAGTGTATCCTCACCCATCCCTTGTAGACTGTGAGCCCTCGTGGCCAGGGTCCTCTCTCTACCATTACCTGTGTGCCTTGTATTGTTCATGAATATTGTACTTGTCTATTTATGCCCTTTCAACATGTAAAGCACCAAGGAATAAATTGCTCTATCAAAATAATAATTTGGTTAGTAATGTTGGGTATCTGATTAACACCTCGACATTACTAACCTCTTGGCTTGATGTTAGTGGACATTACCCAGCTGGCATCAACCCCAAATACTATTACCTCGACTGCCACCAGCACCAGGGCAACAGGAAAAGCCGGGGTGAAATGCGAGGATTGGCGCCTCTTACGGAGGCACCAGTTCTGGGGCAGCTGTGGCCTGCTATTTTTTAGGCTGGGGAGGGTCAATAACCAGCACACTGCCGATTCTGAAAATACCAGACTCCAGCTGACTGCTTTACATTGGCTGGATTTCCAAAATGGGGGGGACCACACACTGTTTTCTTTCAAACTAATTTATATATAAATAATTTGAAAAAATAGCGTGGGGTGACCTCTATTTTGGATTACTAGACAAGGTAAAACTGTGAGCTGTGGTCAGTAGGTTCCAGCTGTCAGCTTTACCCTAGCTAGAGATCAAAAATTTTGGGGCTAAATACAAGGCTAAACACCATTTAGTGCCACATGAAAGGCACTCAAGGGTGCAAGCTTACAATGTGGTGGGGAATAGGACGTAATTTAGCTGTGATGTTGATCTACTAGGCATTGCTCCCACCTAGCCAGAATCCTACTCCACACTGATGAGGGGCAACACCCCGAAACAGCTGTCTGTGGATGGATACCTGGCCTTGGTATTCCCTTGTCATATCTTTAAACTCGTAAAAGAGCTGGATATTGACTGAAAGGGCCACTTAATATGGTGGTTATGGTGTTCTCCGCAAGGAGCCACCCCTTGGCTGGGTCCTTCCCTGGAGGAATATCTGGCTAGTCTTGTATTTGAGACTCCTAACCGAGGCTCTACACACTCTATTTGCATATTTGTAATAAAGCTGTTTGATATCTGTCTATCCTAGCTTTTTTAGAGTATATAAATACCAGAGTTAGGCTATGTGCACACGGGGGCGGGTTAGGGGCGGCGGCGGCTGGGCGGGATCCGACAGGAAGCTCCGGAGCCGTCCACCGGCTTCCTGTCGGGTCCGTGCTGCGGAAGACGGGCGGGTGTGCGGCGGTGCACAGCGGGTTAGTGGCGTCGGTTCTGCAGCGGCTGGAAGCAGGACATGATTCTGCTTGCAGCCGCTGCAGAACCGGCCGGATTATTGAACATGCTCATTCTTTGCTAACCCGCTGGGAACCCAGCGGGTTAGCAACGGATGAGCATGTGGAAACCGCCGGTGTGTGCACACCGGGTGTCGGTTTCCATAGGTTTCTATGTTAATCCAAAAGCCGCTTTTGGATTAACATAAATTTGCATAAACCTGATGGAAACTGACCGGCGGTTTCCGCTGCTAAAACGGCCCTAAACCTCCCTGTGTGCACATACCCTTAGTCTTACCGGTAACGATGTTTCCAGGAGTCCATATGACAGAACCATAGGAGGAGTAATCCCATATCCTTCTGTAGGGACAAGAAGCACAAGAGGTTAAAAGCTCTCCCCTAACCCCACCTCCTCAGTGATTTTCCAAGAACCACATTGGCAGGGTACAACACAATTTTATTCTAGTAAAGTCATACATATGTTAAATGCACATACAGTAGAACACTAGGGAGGGAAATAAGGGTGCTGTCATGTGGACTCCTGGAAAAATCGTTACCTGTAAGACTAACTCCAGTTTTCCAGTACATCCCTGTGAGAGCATCCTAGGAGTATACCCAAGAACTCATAGCTTAGGGTGGGACAATGGCCTGAAGCACCTTTCGACTAAACACCGTTCTCTGTTTTGAGAGCACATCTAATTTGTAGTGTCTGCAAAATGTTGTACGGCCTGACCAGGTGGCTGCAGTCCACATCTGTTCAATGGTAGCCCCTGCTCTAGTAGCCCAAGATGTGGAAACCGCTCTGGTGGAATGTGCCTTGACCACATCAGGGGGAGACTGCCCTTCTGAAAGACACGCTACGGTAATCATGGACTTTATCCATCTAGCTAAAGTTGGTTTTGAAGCTTTCTCGCCTCTATTTTTACCCCCAAACAGTATGAAAATATTAGAGTCTACTCTCCAGTTCCGGGTGGCTTCAAAATAGGCCAACACTGCATTGCGGACATTGAGATGGTGAAATTCTTCTTCTTTCTGATTTTTAGGGTTGTCACAGAATGATGGAAGAACCACGTCTTGGTTTAACGTGAGCAATGACACCAACTTCGGGGAGAAACTTGGATCCAGCTTGAGAATGAGACAATCCTCCCATATCTGCATATATGGCTCGACCACGGAGAGAGCCTTAATCTCACCCAACCACTTTGGTGATTGCCACCAGGAAAACTGTCAAAGTCAAGTTTTTAATGTCCAATTCACTAACCGGTTCAAAGGAAGGACTGCGAAGGACCTTCAAGACAAAAGTCAAATCCCATGGAGGTGAAGAAAGCCGCTGGGCAGGCAAAAGTCTCTGGACTGCCTTGACAAATCTGATTATCCAAGGATGTGCGGATGATGATGTGTCGAAGTAAGCAATGAGTGCCGCAATCTGTACCTTCAAGGTACTCAGATGTAGACCTTTGTCAAATCCTGCTTGCAGGAAATCAAGTATCACCGGTATGTCTGGATGAGAGGTGTCCACAGACTTATGAAACTGACAGAATGCCTTCCAGACTTTGAGATATATCGCCTGACTGACAGGCTTTCTACTAGCTTGCATGGTTTGGATCACATTATCGGATAATCCCTTGGACTTCAGGATCTCCCCTTCAGAAGCCAGGCTGAAAGCTGGAGTTGTTGCAGATTCTGATGTAACAACTGACCTTGCGTCAGAAGATCTTCCCTCAATGGCAGCAAGATTGGGTCCTCCAATGCCAGATGCGGCAGAAAGGGGAACCAACTTTTCCTCGGCCAGAAAGGGACGACTGTTATGACAGTCGCCCTGCCTTCCTGAATTTTCCTCAGGACCCTCGGAATCAGTGGAGTAGATGGAAAGGCACATGTTACGCCATCTTCCCAATACTGGGCAAGAGCGTCCACAGCCAGAGGATGATCTCCTGGGTCGAGAGAGAAGAAAGATTTAGTCTTCGTATTCGCCCTGGACGCAAACAGGTCTAGGCGAGGTCGACCCCATCTGTGAGTCAGTTGCTGGAACACCTCCATGTTCAGTTCCCATTCCGAAGCCCGCATCTGACGCCTGCCAAGGTAGTCGGCTTCTTCATTCTTGGAGCCCCAAACAGTCACTAAGGTTTCCATGTCCCGGAATATCTTGGTGGCCAAAGACTGGAGCAGCGGATGGCGTGGACCGCCCTGATGTCTGATGAAGGAGACTGCAGTGTTGTTGTCCAATAGAATCTTTACATGGCAGTCCCACAGGGCAGCTCAGCTTCTCCATAGGGCTTCCCAAATTGCCTGTAATTCCCAAAAATTCGGAGATTGAGACTGAATCGCGGTGGACCAAGCCCCTGAAGGTAACGATCCCCCACTCAGGCACCCCATCTGGAGAGGCTTGCATCTGTGGTGACTAGAAGACAATGCTCCATGGTCCATTCCACACCCAACCATAGATTCTTCTGGTCTAGCCACCAATACAGGGAGTCCTGGGTGTCTGTTGAGAGAGAAAACTTTATGTCTAGACAACTCTGGTGTTTGTCCGTCCCTGCCAGGATGGATATCTGCAAGGCCCTGGAATGGAATTGGCGCCATCTGATTCATGTGATGCACGATGTCATGAGTCCCAGAATACTCATCACCTCTCGGATTGAAGGAAGTGTCTTCCTCATAAAGGAATGAATCCTTTGAGGGATGGAGAGCAACTTATCTTCTGGGAGATAGGACGTTCTTGTATGAAAGTCGAGACAAACTCCCAAAAAGATGCATGAAGTGTGCGGGACAAGAATTGACTTTTGTTTGTTCACCATCCAACCCAGGCCACTTAACGTCTGCAGGACAAATTCTAGATGACGAGTCATCTCCTGAGGGGATCTTGCCACTATCAGGAAGTCCTCCAAGTACGAAATGATGGTAATATCCTTGAGTCGGATGTAGGCTACCACTTCCGCCATGAGTTTGGTAAAGATTCTGGGAGCAGATAACAGGCCAAATGGAGGACATCGGAACTGGTAGTGTAGGATCTGGCTGCCTGCTGGTAGAGCAAACCTCAGAAATTGCTGACTTGAGGAATGTATCGGCAGGTGGTAATATGCATCCTTTAAGTCTAAGGTGCTCATTACCCCCTTTGGGTCTATCAGGGGAATAGCCGATCGGACGCTTTTTCTAGAATATCATCTAACACAAGTCCGAATACTCTGCCCTGAAAATGGAATGGAGCACAGCTTGTTTTTCGAAGCCGTATCCCCAGACCATGTCTCTAACCAAACAGCTCTCCTGGCTCAGCTCAGTTGGACAGAGCATTATTTCTGGAAGCAAATCTGACAGATTCTGCCGAAGCGTAGGCCATAAAATCTGTTGCAAATTTTAATAGGGGCAACCAGTGTCCCATACAGAGACATCGTCCGGATTGAACAACAGGCGTGTGCGAAACTCCCTTGGAATAGAGTCTTCTCTCCACATCCTGCAGGACCATGTCCTTAACATGGGGGTTGACAGGAAAAACCAAAGATTTATGAGGTTTCAGTCCTGCAAACATGATACCCTGAATGTTTGTTATCTGTTCCATTTCTTCCACCTGCATCATGTTTCGAACAGCCCGCAGAAGAATCTCCATACCATCTGCATGAAACATATATACCTCTTACACTCCCCTCCATGTGCAGGGCTTAGGGTCATCCGACAGATCAATTTCACCCTCTGAAGATGGTACGATATCCTCTCTGGGTCTTTTGTTCTGAGTATCCTGGACCCCTGGAGTGGAGGGCTGTAGCGATGTTATAGAAGCCTGAACCTCCTCCTTAATCATAGTACGCATCTCACTTAATAAGGCTCAGTGTTCCTGCTTTAGCACGGAGGCTCTACATTCAGCACAGAGATGCTTGGCATAGGAGTCAGCAAACTCTATATTACAATCCAGGCACCTCTTTGATTTCCCCGTGGCATTTTTTCCTGTCTCCTCCCTAGAATGTGGTAATTGCCTAGAGACATCCCAAAATAGATAAAGGGCCCAATGAGGACACTGTCCATTTTGGTAAGGTAATGGCACACTTAGACTCCCTGGATCGTTCCTCAGCCATGTATCAGGGTGGGGCACATCTGCCATAATGATACAGCCAGGTGCCAAAACTGCTAGCATGCCCATGGTGCTCCCCAGCCCCCACTTATATAGTATACCTGGTTGTCCTGCCATGTCCTCCTGTTCCTCTGGCGCCCACTGCTGGCCTGCGCTTGAATTTCCAGCTAGAAACCGCAGACCGGAAGTGCGTCATCCTGAACTTCCGGCGTGGCGCAGAGCTCTCCTCGCAGCCGGGTGAAGCCAGGGCCGCTGGAAACAGGAAATCCAGAGCCTCCGGCGTGGAGGAAGCAGCACTCGGAGGTTCCTGCCTCCCACAAGGCTGAGAGTCTCCCAGCAGGGAATGTCAACCCCAGAACCCACTTGACAATGGGAAGGAGAGCGCCACAGCCCCCCCCGCTCCCAGGTAAGCAGATTCAGTACTGCAGCACTCTTTCCACCAGTGCCTCCCTACCCCAGCACCTCCGTACTCCCTGTCCTTGTGTAGGGGCAGGAAAAACACTCAGGAGGTAGGGTTAGGGGACAGCTTTTAACCTCTTGTGCTTCCTGTCCCTACAGAAGGATATGGGATTACTCCTCCTATGGTGCAGTCATGGGGACATACTGGAAAAACCCATTGTGTGCGGTCCCATGTGTCACACGTTTTTCTCGCACCCAATGACTTGTATTGGTGAGGTACTCACAGCATGCTGCGATTTGCCCTGCATGACAAATTTTGAAAAGGAAAAAGCTCACTATACATCTGGATAAAATCTTTGACGGGGTCTAGTTTACAAAATGAACTCATTTATGGGGGGTTTCTGCTGTTTAGGCAGCCTAGTGGCCCGGAAATGTGACATAGTGCCCACAATCTATTTCAGCTTTTCCAAAATTCAAATATTGCTCTGTCCATTCTGAGTCCTGCCATTTGTCCAAACAGAACTTTATGACTACAATGCAGAGTATCGTCGCATTTATAAGTGGGTAACAAACTGTGACGTCCACTTTTTGGCTTTACCTTGTGGACAGGGTCCTCTGCCCTACTGTACCTGAACGATTTTATTGCCATCATTTAATGTTCTTATCCTTGTCTGCCCTTGCACATGTAAAGCACCATGGAATCTAATGGCGCTATATAAACAATAATAATAAAAGTGAAAAATTTGGTGCTAAAGCAACACTTGTGAAAGAATTTTCAATATGAAGGCCTATTGTTATCAAACTCTGAAGCACCTGTGGGTTCAAAATGCCCACTATACCCATAGACCAAACCCTTGAGGGAGTAATCTTCTTGAATGTTGTTTTGAGCAGTCTGAGGAGTGCAGTTTAGAATGTTGTCACTTCAAATGTGATGTGGTCATGCTAATCTATGTAACCCCACCCCCCCCACTGATTAGCAGTTTGCTGAAGATGCAGTGTATAGCGAAAGCGGCCAGTCAGAGGTGTAGGCAGGTTATACACAGCTCAAAAACCTTAGCTGCTACTGCAACTTTACAGACAATGATTCTATCAAAACTACTCCAAGCAGTCTAGTAAGCAATACATTGCCGAAATGTGGTTTTCTTGCCCTACATCAGAATTCAATGAGTTTAAATCGGGTGGCATTGGTAAGGTTACAGCCACCACTCACTAATGCACAAAGCAGTGGTTGAAACAGCTCTGATTGTGCCCCAATGACAAAGCCCAAGGCTGCCATGAGGAGTAAAGACAGTTACTTATCGGCAACAGGGCTTTCAGTACAGCAGTTGCACGGTGTCAGAACACCATTAACATGCAGATTAAAATGTTGTGTTTTTTTATTTGTTCAAGATGGAAGATCCCAAAAGATGATCGTCTTGGGCGTTAAGGCTCTGTATTCCCTATTTCGGACGGTGAGGTTTTTTTGTTCTTGCTAAAATAAGCCATCACCAGAGAAGTCTGGCAGTAGCAGTTTCATAAGAGATCACAAAAGTGCTCCTGTACATGGGAAGACTGCCGAGGTTGCCTTAGATGGGTGTAGACTGAATATTGACTGTGTTCCCCCAACTCCAGACCTCAAAACCCACCAACAGCACGTTTTCAGGATTTCCATAATATTGCACAGGTTATAATGTAATTACCTGCACAGGTTATTCCCACACCTGTGCAATGCTAAGGAAATCCTTAGAATATGCAGTGTTGGTGGCACGTGAGGACTGGAGCTGGGGGAACACTGAACTCTGATGTGTAGTGCTTTTGCCTTACAACCAAAAGGACAGCAAAACACATCTCATTATCAGACTATTACAATTTTCATCCAATTTGTAAGATTTATTTTTATATAGCACCATTAATTCCATGGTGCTGTACATGAGAAGGGGTTACATACAAAGATTTAGAGAACACATTCATTCTATAGGAACAGAAAATGTATCACCAAAGTTAAACATGTGAGGTGCACTAAGGTTATCCAAACAGTTTTATAGGAAGTGGTTAATTTACCAGAGCAAGGAGAAGACTGTCACAAAATTACTCCAAAGGCAGAGAAGGTGGATCAATAATGTAAATGCACAAGTCCCTATTGGATTAAATAAGTATAAGAGTGATCTGTGTTTTCACAATATTCTGTACCTCAATTTGTTTTTCAATATCATTTTATATATTGGTTTACCGTAACATTAAGGGTGGAGAGCTCAAAAGCAAGTGTGCAGACACCACACCACATAGAGACCCACAGAAGCATACAGACATGTGAAATGGCCATCGGCTGGTGGCACCCTGTGAACCTCATTCTGCCTGTTTGTAAAATATGTCAAAGGTCCATTGTTGTTTATTGTAGTCCATTAGAAACAGTGCTGCTTTTCTTACATTGCATACAACATTGTTTATCGCTTGATGGATTTCAGGATAGCACCGTAATATACCATAGCTTAAAGGGAACTTGTCACCTGGATCTAAGCCCCTACATTATCACTACCTGTCCCCTGCACCTTCCTAGCTGCTCTCTATCTATCCCTCTGAGTTAAATCCGCCCTATAAAACAGCAGAAAAATAACTTATAGGCTCCATTCTGCCCCTCCTCGATGCAGCAGCAGACGCCCCGCTGGACAGCGTTCTTTCTTCCTTCATCGACACCTCCTCTATTTGGAATCTCCCACCTGCTTTACACTGTAAGGTAGCGGTTAGGATCGGCACGACAGAAGGCAGTTTACTCACACAGCACACAGTTTAACCTCCCTGGCGGTACGATTATGTCAGGAATTTTGTGCTAAAAGCGGGTCCATTTTTTGCATGGAAATTTGGTGTTATGTATTGTAGGCAGGACAGTGATGACAGTGTAGGATGAGCAAATGTCAAATCTGAGGTGATACAGTGTAATCTGACCCAGTGTGCGCTGCTACCGAGCAGAAGATACAATCTCCCATATGCTGTGTCCGGTCAGGGAACACATCGAGGTCGCATCACCACAACATGATAGGTGTAAAGCAGGTGGAAGATTCCAAATGGAGGAGGCGGCGATGAAGAAAGAATAATGCCGCCCAGCGGGGCGTGTGCTGCCCCATCGAGGAGGGCATAATGGAGCCTGGGGCCACCTTTTCAGTCCCCAACCTCAGGGACTTCTGTAAGTCATAAGTTATTTTTCTGCTGTTTTATAGGGCGAATTTAGCTCAGAGAGGGATAGATAGGGAGCAGCTAGGAAGGTGCAGGGACAGGTAGCGATAGTGTAGAGGCTTAGATCCAGGTGACAGGTTCCCTTTAAGGTATAGGTCAGGTTTTTTTTTTTCCCTTTTATTGAGTTAATATTTTCATGGGTTGTTTGATTTTCTGATACATTTGCAGTGAATATGTGACTGCAGCCTTCTGAATCATGACATGGGTATTACACACTGTGCATGTTATCTGAATTTACCAGTCTTGCCAATGAAAGTGGGCAGTCACGAAACCACAAGTATGTGACTTGCAAATGTGGTAACATGCTGTCTACATACACCCAGCTTCTCAACTCACTTATATTGAGAAAATTCAAGCATGTATAGTCAGAATACGGCTGGACGTATGCAAACTGCATGACCTGCCGACCTCACAGACAATACCATGAGCACTAGTCGCAAAGTGACTGCAGACGTATTAGAATAACGGGACAGCCTTTAATGGTTAATTAGTTCTATTAATAGGAGTTCCTACCATAAAAACACAGACCCATCATAGTCCACATTCCTCTAACGGCTAAATAGAACAGCTTCCTTATGGAGAGATTCCCAATCTCCCTCACTTCAAAACACCTTAGAAAAAATTGCCACCCACAAATCATACGAATACTTTTACTCCATCTAGAACAATCTCCGCAACAAGTACCAGAAAAAAAATAAAATAAATAAATAAAAATGGTACTACTGGAACTTACACTTCCCATCACTGCATTTGCAGAGTCAAACCCACCTGTTTGACACTAAAAACGTACCTGTTAGCTACACTCCAACTATTAAAATTAATCCAATCAAACCAAATCAAGTTAATTAACTATTCAACACTATTTTCAAAATATCAGCATCCCCCTCCCCATTCTTCCCCATCACCCCTCCACACCCCCAATCCACTGTGCTCTTCTGCTACTGTAAATAGTTGATTATTAATAAACATGTTACGTATGCAAAGCACCCTGTGATTTAAATAAAATTACCTGAACGTTTATCAGAAACTACTTAACATCAATTATATAATATTTAATAGATTATTTAATAAATATTAGCTCATTTCATGTTATTAATAGTAAGGCCGGTTTCACACTGCGGCATGATCCAGTCCGGGGGACCGGGATGCCCCGACAGCCGCACACCGGATCAGCACACAGGACTGGGGGGCTAATATGCCCTCCGGTCCGGTGTGCAGCGCATACTGTACTATGTACTCAAAAGTTGTTACGTGAATATAGATTATAACACCCAATAAAAACATTTTGAACAGGTTAATTAACCGCAGTCACAGGAGGTCTTAACAGTACAACTGATTGGGTTACCATGTCAATCTATTTCTAGAACCATGGTCCATGACCTTGTCTCATGGCCACTTTGAATTGGATGAATGCACATGTGCAGCTCTCCCCTTCAACTTCTATGAATTTAGTCCACTATGGAAACTTCCATAGAAGTGAATGAAGAGATACATGTATAGAAATAGGTGCGGCTCCCACCTCTATGACCTGCAGCTATCAGATACTTACTTTTGAAGGATAGAATACTATGACAAGTCACCAAAAAATAAATAAAATGCTGTGTAATTTGTATCAGCCTAGAAAAAAATACTGAGAATCTGTTGTATTTCAGAATACCAAATCATTGTATGCCAGTAAGCAAATGGGTAGAAAGTTTTGTAGTGGCTTTATCCCCTCCTTAAGGCAATAAATATCCATTGTCAGCTGATCCAAGCATGTGTGTGAAGAGGTAGAAAGAAAAACTAGAGGCTGCTGTGAGGAGCACAGTGCAGAACTATAAAACAAACCACTGGATCAATAATCAGATCAAACAACATCCCTTTATTAGGTCCAAAATAATATTACACAGATAGGGACTCAATAAAAGAACAATTGTCTTTTTCCAAATAAAGGTAATATTTTAACATCTTTGTATTTCTGGATGGCTGTGTACAATCAAGTAGCATTGATAAAACATTTGGATGGATCTGTGGGAAGAAAGGAGAGAGTTATTTTTGAAACTAAATTTTACCAAATAGATAGATGCAACTTATTTAACAGCCATAACGTGTAGAAACCTCTGTGCGATAGAGGTTATGATAGATTTCTTGACAATTCTGCCACATTTGATAGGAGCTTGACTGTGGTTTGCAGGACAGCAGGAGCCATCAGAAACCAGTAGCCCTCCATTATAACCGAATAGAATAAATGTCTGTTGAATGTCCCACCTGAGACATGTGCATTCACCCTTTTTCTCAGCCTGGATTTGACAGCCACCTCATTTCTACTAAAGCTGCATATACCAAATATCTCTGGCATATACTGTGTGAATTTGGCTTTAAGTGTATATATACACTAACTGTAAAGGTAAAATGTGCGGGTAAATTCTGTGGATATACAATACAGATATATAATTGCGTAGGAGTAAATAAAATTCCCCATCATTTCTCAAATTAAAAGTTTAGCTAATTGATTGATATGATATGGGGAAAAGCAGCTTCTGAGATCTATCTATTATATAATCACGAATGGATTTCGCGCACCAAAGTCGCATGCGACTCAGCGTGGTCATGTGGATACGAAAAATGCATTGGCCGCGCAGCGGCCAATGCGACCAGTTGTAAGGCGACTCGCTATGCCCGCGCAGCGGCATGGCGAGTCGCCTTAGCACCGCGAAGCATTGGCGCGAAGCGGCCATTGCGAGCAGTTCTAAGGCGACTCGCTATGCCTGCGCAGCGGGCATGGCGAGTCGCCTTAGCAGCGCGAAGCATTGGCCGCGAAGCGGCCATTGCGAGTCAGAGACTCGCTCGGCTAGAATCCCGATGCATTGTGCATCGGGCACCCATCTAGTTTTATATAAGCTGCTGTGTTAAACCTTACCTTTTCAAAGTTTATCTAAGCCCAGCTCTTCTGGGGTGGAAATACCAAGCTCATCTAAAGTTGGTCTGAGTTCCTGAATTACATAGGGATAGATTTCCTTGTGAGGTCCGGCTTTATCCTAGAGAAAAAAAAAAAGCATGCTAGTCATAAAACTATCTTTTCCCATAGTTTAGAGATGGTGGAGATGTCATACATTTTCACTTAACATCTGTTATTCTTAGTAAATACCAGTGTACAAGTTTTACCCAGAGCGTTAACCCAATTCATTTTTCAAAAATGCTTAGAATTGTGCAAGATGTAAGCTTCATCATACGCCCCTTACCAATCTTATCTGGACATACATGCAGCCAATGCTACAAACCACTAGCTGCAGCAGATGTGTCCAGCCAGACAGTGCATAAAGTATAGAGACCAGAGCAGAACTGAGATGAAATCTGGTTATAGTTAAATTCATTTGACTATGAAGGAGATTCCGTTACTTTACAAGTTTTTTCTGATTGCATTTTTTATTACTCCACCAACAGGCCAGAGGAAAAGAAAAACCTCTTTAAATGATCCCAGCCCCCACAGAATGGTATGAATTAATCCAAGCCTTGCAGCATACGATATTGGGTTCGTCTACTCACCTTCACAGCTTCCAAAATGCGAACCGTACTTGCAAAGTCATTCAGCCGCCTGCAAGCACGCAGGGCGGCATCAATGATTTTTGGTTCTGGAACTAAATCATAACCGACGAGAGTATTCACACCTGGTTGAAAAAGGGGGGAAAAAAAAAAGTAAATTAAAAGCTTGTGGAAGAGGAGTTTAAGCTCCTTACACTTGGCATTGGTGCTGTGAAGCACCAGATCATCCACTCTACTGAGGCTCTATTGCACCAGTGGTGGTGCGACCACTGAAATTGCCTAGGGCAGCAGGAACTCCAAATATGGCCCTGTGTGTAAGTGTGTCAATGTGTAAGTGTGTATGTGTTTGTGTGAACATGTCTGAGGATGTATGTGTGAGTGTGTATATATGTGTGAGTGTACGTGTGCGTGCGCATGTGTATACAGTGCCTACAAGTAGTATTCAACCCCCTGCAGATTTAGGTGGTTTGATAAGATGCCAATAAGTTAGAGCCTTCAAACTGCAAACGAGAGTAGGATTTATTAACAGAAGCATAAATCTTACAAACCAAAAAGTTATGTTGCTCAGTTGAATTTTTATAAATTTTAAACATAAAAGTGTGGGTCAATTATTATTCAACCCCTATGTTTAATACTTTGTGGAATAACCCTTGTTTGCAATTACAGCTAATAATCGTCTTTTATAAGACCTGATCAGGCCGGCACAGGTCTCTGGAGTTATCTTGGCCCACTCCTCCATGCAGATCTTCTCCAAGTTATCTAGGTTCTTTGGGTGTCTCATGTGGACTTTAATCTTGAGCTCCTTCCACAAGTTTTCAATTGGGTTAAGGTCAGGAGACTGACTAGGCCACTCCATCACCTTGATTTTTTCCCTCTTGAACCAGGCCTTGGTTTTCTTGGCTGTGTGCTTTGGGTCGTTGTCTTGTTGGAAGATGAAATTACGACCCATCTTAAGATCCTTGATGGAGGAGCGGAGGTGCTTGGCCAAAATCTCCAGGTAGGCCGTGCTATCCATCTTCCCATGGATGCGGACCAAATGGCAAGGCCCCTTGGCTGAGAAACAGCCCCACAGCATGATGCTGCCCCACCATGCTTGACTGTAGGGGTGGTATTCTTGGGGTCGTATGCAGTGCCATCCAGTCTCCAAACGTCACGTGTTTGGTTGGCACCAAAGATCTCGATCTTGGTCTCATCAGACCATAGAACCTTGAACCAGTCTGTCTCAAAGTCCTCCAAGTGATCATGAGCAAACTGTAGACGAGCCTTGACATGTCACTTTGAAAGTAAAGGTACCTTACGGGCTCGTCTGGAACGGAGACCATTGCGGTGGAGTACGTTACTTATGGTATTGACTGAAACCAATGTCCCCACTGCCATGAGATCTTCCCGGAGCTCCTTCCTTGTTGTCCTTGGGTTAGCCTTGACTCTTCGGACAAGCCTGGCCTCGGCACGGGAGGAAACTTTCAAAGGCTGTCCAGGCCGTGGAAGGCTAACAGTTCCATAAGCCTTCCACTCTCGGATGATGCTCCCAACAGTGGAGACAGGTAGGCCCAACTCCTTGGAAAGGGTTTTGTACCCCTTGCCAGCCTTGTGACCCTCCACGATCTTGTCTCTGATGGCCTTGGAATGCTCCTTTGTCTTTCCCATGTTGACCATGTATGAGTGCTGTTCATAAGTTTGGGGAGGGTCTTAAATAGTCAGAAAAGGCTGGCAAAAGAGATAATTAATCCACACATGTGAAGCTCATTGTTCTTTGTGCCTGAACTACTTCTTAATACTTTAGGGGGCCCAAACAGAATTCTGGTGGTTTGAGGGGTTGAGTAATAAATGACCCTCTGAATTAACTTTTAACGCTTTAAAAAAAAAAAAAAAAAAATCAAAAAAGAAAATTTTTGTGGCACTGCATTTCCCACTTCCAGGATGATCTACAGTCCAAATGTCACAATGCCAAATTAATTCCGCATGTGTCAACCAGCTAAATCTGCAGGGGGTTGAATACTACTTGTAGGCACTGTATGTGCAAGTGTGCGTATATGTGTGAGTGTGTATGAGCGAGAGAACAAAAAGAACAGAACAAAGACCAGGTTGTGGGGACATCTCTACAAAATGGCGTTGGGATGGGGGACATTACTACAAGATGAGGACCAGGATGGGGGACATTAATATAGGATGGGGACCAGGATGGGGCATTACTACCCGTAGGGACCAGGGCGGGGGCATTACTACAAGATGAGGATCAGGATGGGGACATTACTGCACGTACGGATCAAGGAGGAACATTACTATAAAGAAGGCGACCAGGATTGAGACATTACCACAAGAAGAGGATTAGGATGGGGACATTACTACAAGACGATGATCAGGATGGGGGTCATTAATATAGGATGGGAACCAGGATGGGGCATTACTACATGTAGGGACCAGGGAGGAACATTACTTCAAGACGGGGACCAGTTTGGGGGACATAATATACAATGGGGACATTACTAGAAGAAGGGGACCAGGATGGGCACATTACTACATAAAGGAGATTAGAGTGGGGACATTCCTACAAGAAGAAGATTTGTACTTTACTAGATTGAGCAAAAAATTCTGGTATGGCTAAAATGTCACTTAGTCCTACAAGCAATGCGGCCCCCTAATATCAATTTTTTTCTAAATGCGGCCCACCAACCCAGCCGAGTTTGAGACCCCTGGCTTAGATCCTGTTAGGACTTAACATGCCGTGTCCTTTCTTGTGGTTTGCCTGAATACTGGCACATAAAAAAATGGGAGTTGTTTCCTCATTCTTCTCAGGTGAGCTTATATCCCTGTTTTGAATTTCCAATTTTCTTTACTCACTTTCTGGATATCAATAGGTAAAAGAATTGCATAAATGCTAAAAGAATTGACAAGCTTAAGATGTCAAAAGAGACTTGTATTTTACTACATATCTTAGTTAAAAACTGATAGGTCCCATTAAAGCCTGAGTATGGTAACTATAGGGCAAATTTAACAGCTGAAAATTTGGAAAACATAAGCAAGCATCCCCCAATGTGTTCTAAAAAGACCTTTCACCAAATTGTTTATGTTGAAACAGACAATGTGATAGTGACTGCTTATCAGGATAACATTTTCAGAATTTTCACTGTTGGTGGTGTTGGGTGTACCCCCCCATGTATCACATTGCCCAATCATAAGCAAACAGATTCACACAGGAGAAGCAGAACACAACCACACAATACCTAAGGCTACTTTCACATAACGATTTTTCTAAATCCGATGCTGTCCGATGAAAATCGGACAGCATCGGATCCAAACTGATCTCTGCAATCGGATGCCAAATAGGCATCCGAATCCTACTTTTTGCAGGATCAGTTTGGGCTGTCACGTAGCTCCCCCTCCTCTCTCCCTCCTGTCATGCTGTCTCCCTGCTGCCCCCCTGTTTTGCCCTAGTGTCCCCCTACTCTCTCCCTACTGTCCCCTGCTGGCCCCCCTCATGGCCCCTCAACATAACAAATCTTTATTCTCACCTTCCAGCGCTCCCTCGGCGTCTCCATCAGCCTCCGATCGGGTGTGCAGGACCTGTGATGACGTCAGAAGCGTCAGCGGTTACCGCGGTAACCGGTCATGTGACCCGATCAGCTGATCGGGTTCTGACGTCATCACAGGTCCTGTTACCGAGCGGCTGCAGCTGGAGACGCCGAGGGTGCGCTGGAAGGTGAGAATAAAGATTTTTTATTTTAAACACTTGATTTAACTTATATTTAACTTCTGCAATGTATGTATATACATTGCAGAAGTTAAATTAGGCGGCATACAATAGGTTTAGTGTACTGAGCATGTACTGAGAATGCTGAGTACACTAAAATCGGGTCCGAGGAGACATCAGATGTTTCCTCGGACCCTTCTCCATAGGGCCCCATGTTAAAGTGATCGGGTCGGATCGGATGTGCACTAAATGCCATCCGATTTGGTCCGATGTTATTTTCGGTGCAAAAATCAGAGCAGGCTCCGATAAAAACATCGGACAGAATCGGATCGGACCAAATCGGATGGCATTTAGTGCACATCCGATTCGGTCCGATGCCCATAGGGCTGCATGGGGCCAAATTCGGATCCGATGCTGTCCGATTTTCATCGGACAGCATCAGATTTAGAAAAATCGTAGTGTGAAACCAGCCTAAGAATAAGTTACTTTTGTTTAAAATGTACCGACACCTTGTTTGTGCTTCCCCAAGTAAAAAATATCAGAAAATGTTTTATTCTGCTCTGCAGCCACTGTTACATAGTGTCAAGTATGTTAAAAATTTGGTGAAAGGTCCTCTATAAAATTACCTAGATGCAGTCAATAGGGAGGCTGAGCAGCTATGATCACTGCCACAGTAGCTTAGATATCACAGATGTGCATCTGCAGTGCTGGTTCTTCAAAGGTGTTTTCTATCATTAAGGCGGCCGTCACACGGTTCAATTTCTTGAACGATATTGCTTAAGCGATCTGCTTTTTGATCGCTTAAGCGATATCGTTCGTGCATCGCTGTGTGCAATCAAGCGATTTTACAATGTAAAATCGCTTGATCGTGACATCGCAGATATGAGAGCCGGAGCTCATATCAAGCGATGAACGCTTGATCTATCTGCTTCATCGTGGTGTGTGACACCACGATGAACGATCTCCCAGCGGCAGAGCCTATGCTGGGAGATGGTATCTATGGTAAACGTCGGGTTACTAAGCGCCGCGCGGCGCCTAGTAACCCGATGTGTACCATAGTTACCAGCGATCTCGCTGGCCCACATCGCTGGTGAGTCTGTCTGTGTGACATCTCACCAGCGATGTGAGCGATATTGTTAGCGATCGCGCGTGCACGTGATCCCTTACAATATCACTCACGATATTGCAGCGTGTGACGGCCGCCTTAGACAGTCTCCTCAATGCTACATTCCCTAGTGCATATTATAGCAGCAATTCGAGTAAGAGCAGGGCACCAAGTCTTTATCAGTCGTCCATGACAGCACCCAACGACAGGGATCCGCCCTACAAGGGCAGGAAACCGGGCTTAAAAAGGGGCGTTCCTCTACCCACGTCAGTTGGTTTCCTGTCCTTGAATGGGGAGCCTCAGGAAAGGCAATTCCAGCAAATTTTCACTTTTATTTCCTTTTTTTTTTTAACCTGAAGAGGATATACATGCAGACCAAGACAGCAGGAAGGCTGACGGCAGATGCATGGCTGGTCCATGTATGTGGGCGTGGGGTAGGCCAGATCAGGCCCTGTTGCTACCGTCACCAGGGGTTGCAGCTTCCCGGTCCCTCATAGTGTGTGGCTCGGCTGCGCCATGATGTGGTTGGCGTCTGCAGACGTGCTGGACCAGCCGTAAGAGGCTAGTTGAAGCGAGAAGTGCTCCGGACCCATGACATCACGCATGGCGGTGCCCACTAATTGATGGCCACCATGTCCCAGGTCTGCGCACGTCAGGGGGCCTGCATACCAGGACTTCGCTGGGCTCAGTCACATACCAAGGTTCTGCAGTTGGACATTCTGGAGAATCAGGAAGCGCCATCTAAGAATCTGCAAACAGCTACACTGAAGTCTCTCCGCTGGTGGTTGGACAGTCCAGTACTGTCCAAGGGAGTTACCTGGTGGTTCCCAGCTTCAAGAGTTTTCACAACCGATGCCAGTCCCTCGGGGTGGGGAGCTCACCTAGATCAGCAGATGGTTCAGGGGGGACTGGATAGATTTCCAGAAGGACAGTTCCTCCAAAGTGAAAGAATTGGTGGCCGTGGAAAAAGCGATCGAGGGGTTTCTGCCAGCATTGCAGGGTCATTATGTCAAGATCCTGTCCAACAATCAGGTGTCGGTAGCATATATAAACCATCAGGGAGGGACCCGGTCCAAAACACGGATGGATGTAGCGAGCCAGATGATTCTTATAGCAGAGACTCACTTAGCCTCCATCTCAGCAGTACATAAAAGAGGGAAGGACTACTATAAAGCAGATTTCCTCAGCCGAGTACTTTCGCCAGGGCAAGTGGGCATTAAATCAGGCTGTGTTCATCCAGATAATAAACGTGGGGGTCACCACCAAAGATTTACGACCAGATCCAAGTGGACTGTTTCTGCTCCCTGGATCCCAATAATCATTCATTTGCAGTGGATTTCCTACTGTTCAGCTGGGATTTTAGACCAGTTCATGCCTTTCCCCCACCAATCCTGATCCCAACTATCCTCCGCAAAACATGGGAAGACAGGGCAAGGGTAATCTTGATGGCCCCCTTCTGGCCGATGAGGCCATGGATTTTGTGGCTCCAGCAGATGTCAGTCTCTGACCCCTGGGTCCTTCCGGATCTTCCAGACCTCCTCTCCCAGGGGCCAGTCCATCACCCGCAGGCAGACAGGTTACACTTGGCTGCCTGGAATATGAAAGGGAGCTTCTTAGAAGGGGGTTCTCTGCTGGGGTATCCTCGACTCTCCTCAAATCTAAAAGCCAGTGACTTCCTGGATTTATCACAGGACTTGGAGAAAATTCCTGTCAGTTTCGGGGTAGATACCAAAGGGGAGGTCCAAATTAACTTAGTTTTGGAATTCCTACAGAAGGGGGGGGGGGGGGGGGTGAGATGGAATCTTCTGTAAGCACCTTAAAAAGTCCAGGTGTCGGCCCTTGGAGCTCTCTATAATAATTTCAACTTAACAAGAGACCCCTGGGATTCATGTTTCATAAAAGCATGTACCAGATCTGAACTTGTCATTCCACTAGCTCTGCACCATAGAATCTTAACCTGGAACTTTCTGCTTTAACAGAACCCCCTTTTGAGCCCTTACAGGATGTTCCCATTAAAGTCCTTTCTCTTAAAGACAATCCTCTTCGTAGCCTTGACCTCTGCTCAGTGGGTAAGGGACATTCTGGCGCTTTCAGCAGACCCTCCCTTTAACCCTATTTCGGGACGATAGGGTGATCTTGACACCTGATCCGGCATACCTCTCTAAGGTAGTTTTCTAAATTTCACAGGTCACAAGAGATTGCCCTGCCCACTTTCTGTAGTATCCCTACCAATGATGAGGAACTAAAATGACATTCCTTAGATGTTAAACATTGACTGGAGAGTCCACTACTTCTTGGAGGACGGATAGGTCCCTTTTTGTTTGCCCTCAGGGTCAGATGAAAGGATATAGGTCCTCCAAAGCTATGCTAGCCCTTTGGGTTAGGGAGGCTATTAGTATGGCCTATTCTTCAAGCGCCAAAGTGGAGAAGAATCTCAGACTCGTTCCACAAGGGTCATAGCTACTACCTGGGCAGAAAGGTCAGGAATATCTCTTGATCAAATCTGTAGAGCAGCAACATGGTATACACCTTCTACAGGTAGTATAGACTGGATCTCTCCGGTTCGGATATCACCTTTGGTAGTACGGTACTACAGGTTGTGGTCCCTCCCTTATTCTATTGCTTCTCTGTAATTCTCTCGTTGGGTGCTGTCATGGATGACTGATAAACACGTAATTACTTACCGTTAATGCGTTTTTTCAAAGTCCATGACAGCACCTTCATATTCCCTCCCATTGTTGAGGGTTCACCACTTGTTTTTTTCCTCTCCTTTTAGTGCTTTTGTTTTACACGTGGTGTGCGGGGTTGTGGTGGACTAAAAATATTGCGGAGGTCTGTTTTTCAGACTCTGCAACCAACTGACATTTAAGCCTGATTGTTCCCTGTCCTTGGAAGGCTGATCCTTCTCATTGGGTGCTGTCATGGACTCCAAAAAAAACATTACCAGTAAGTAATTACGTGTATCCTGCTTATAACCCTTATTCATGTGACAGGATGCACAATAAGATTAGTGAGGTAGACTAGAGAAGGGAAAGGTCTAGTGTCGCAGCACTGGATGGATTGTGCACTACCTGTAAAATATGCATCATCTTCATTACATTGGGCAGACACTTATAGAAAAACTGGAAAACAAGACGAAGTGTCAGTGATCCACGCTGCTGGAAAGTAGACCAGAACCACCAGAAGGTGGTTCTGGTCTTCTTACCAGCAGCGCGGATCACCGACACTTCGTCCTGTTTTCCATTTGTTTGCCACTTTGCATGTGGAGGTGTGGATCCAGCAGCAGCTGTACGAGCACATATACTGGTTGTGGGTTTACACAACCAGACCAGGTGAGCAATTTTCATGAAGCAATTGCCCCTATCTGCTAAGTGTTAAGACCCTATGCGCATTTTGTCTCATATTTCTAGACTTATAGAAAAATGTCCTTCAGCTATGTGGTAAACCATCTTTATGCTACATGGACGGTCAGTAAATTTACTTACAGAGCTCCAATAAACCTCTAGTGTCAGCAATAGTACATACAGCAAGCAGACTCCATCTTAGTTTTGGCATATTAAATAGCTTTGCAATCACATTCCATTTAATGCCAATTAAGACAACAGTGCAATCTCCTCAGTATCATACATCATCCAACCTTCCTCTTCTAATTACAGGACCAGTATAAAGGCAATATGTAGCTAGCAGGCTGTGTCACAGGAGTTTTTTATGCCAGTGAAAGGTCTGTTCAGCAAGTACAAGCTAAGCTGAGTTTTTCAGCATTTGCAGTCTTTGAAACCTGACAAACAGCCATATGAAATTTTCCAAAATTCATGACATGTCTCTTTAAAGAGAACCTGTCACCAACCATACATGGTGATCTAATTACAGCACTGAATGCAGCATGTCTGCTGCATTCAGGCAAGGGGTCCCCCAGCCCTTGAGCCCCCCTGTACCCCGAGATAATACACTTTGAAAACTTACATAGTGGAGCCAAATAGGAGGTGGCTTGTGGCTGGAGCCAAAGAGCAGTTTCACACCCCCTGTATGTTTAATCCGCTCACCGCCGCCTCCATGATGCCAATCATTGTCTCCCTCACCTGCTGCATAGTACACAGAGCTTATTGCAGTGCTGGCCGCTTTGCCCCGCCTCCTGCGGTGATGTCACCACCTTTCCCCACCCTGCTCCATGGCTAACATGGAGCAGGGACAAAAAAAAACGGTGATACCACAGCAGGAGGCGGGACGGCTGGCCTCCTGCTGTGATATCACCGCTTATACCCGCCCTGCTCCATGTTAACCATTGAGCAGGGCGGGGAAAGGTGGTGACATTACCGCAGGAGGCGGAGCAAAGTGGCCAGCACTGCATTAAGCTCTGTGTACTATGCAGCAGGAGGGGGAGACAATGATTGGCATCATGGAGACGACGGTAAGCGGATTAAACATACAGGGGGTGTGAAACTGCTCTTTGGCTCCAGCCACAAGCCACCTCCTATTTGTCTCCACTATGTAAGTTTTCAAAGTGTATTATCTCGGGGTACAGGGGGGCTCAAGGGCTGGGGGACCCCTTGCCTGAATGCAGCAGACATGCTGCATTCAGTGCTGTAATTAGATCACCATGTATGGTTGGTGACGGGTCCTTAAGTAAATACTTGCAATCACAATAAAATGAATACTGGAACATTTTGGAAACCTGCATTATGTTTTTACTTAGTTATTATACTTTGAAAGATGACTAAACTGATTAAACTTGGTATCACCATGCTCCTTCTCAAGAGGCAAGTCACAGTGACAAAGTCCAGTGTTAAGATTGTCAAACTCCAGGGACACCTCATCAACAAAGAGAATGGTGACACCAGATTGTCAACTTATCTTACCACAGCAATAATTTTGTCAGTCGACCATTGCAGTCATGCGGGGTGCAGCTTTGCCTTGATTAGAAAGGGAAAGGCATTACTAGTGCAGCACACCAGTCTCCAATCACTAAACACCTCCTTAATCTAGGAGGGCAGTGACCACTGGCTGTCCTGCACAATGAATAGGATTCACATAAGACGCTGTTCACGCAGGTTACCGTAATGTGTGTCCAGCCTCTTACATTTGTCCCTATCTCAGTAGGCGGGCCATTGTGGCACTACAACAATGCTACCTGCCAGAATAAAACATCCCATATGGCCTAGCTGCACCCTGCAATATAAAAAGTGCAAAAAAAAAAAGAAAAAAAACCAAACAAACTACACAATAACAAATCATGAAATTGTGGGGTATTAGTTTGTCTTTTGATCCAAAACACGCAAAATTGTGATCCACTTCACAGATCCCCACTTATCACAAGTCCTAGCCACTAAATCTACATGAGTGCAGTGTTTGACTGACCAAACTATTGCTGTGATAAGATAGGATTTTCTAATTACGTCCTTTGCTGTTTTTGGACACAGAGTTACAAATTTAGTGGCTAGGACTTGTGAGAAGTGGGGATCCATGAAGTGGATCACAAGCTTACGTAGGTTGTCAACTTATGCCTATTTCTCCAGAGTAATGAGAACGGCTCACTGAGGCGCTACAAGAAAAGACACTTTAGCAGTTATTTTATAACCAATGCAATTACTTACTAAAACCGGAGAGTTGACAAATAATGCAAAAACTCCAGAAAAGTTACTACCGTGTTTCCCCGATAGTAAGACCCCCCCGAAAGTAAGACAGGGTGGGGGGGACGGGGGGGGTCTGCTAATGTAAGACCCCCCCCGAATGTAAGGCAGGGTAGGGGGGAGGGGGGGTCTTACTATCAGGGAAACACGGGGGGGGGGGGGGTACACACATGCATACACACACACATCCATACATCACACACACACACAGCTGCACTGCCGGTACTTACCGGCACAGCTGTTCGGTGTCCCCGTCCCTGGTGTCCCCGGTGCTCCCGGCGTTCCTCAGTGTGGTGCAGCCTCATAACGATGTCATCCGGGCTGCCGAGCATATCCCGTTCATAGCCCGTCCATTCACAGCCCCCCGGCCCTCTCTCTCTAATCACGGAGCTTCCGGAAGCTCCGGTATCCAGGCAACAGCAGCATGACAACGTCTGGCCAATCAGAGGCCAGAGCGTCATCGCAGCGGCTATGCTGATTGGCTCAGACGCCTGAGCCAATTAGCATAGGCGCTCCGAGACGTTTTGGCCCGACGTCATCACGCTCTGCTGTTGCCTGGATACCGGAGCTTCCGGAAGCTCCGTGATTACAGAGAGAGGGCCGGGGGGCTGTGAATGGACGGGCTATGAACGGGATATGCCCGGCAGCCCGGATGACATAGTTATGAGGCTGCACCACACAGAGGAACGCCGGGAGCACCGGGGACACCAGGGACAGGGACACCGAACAGCTGTGCCGGTAAGTACCGGCAGCGCAGCTGTATGGGGGGGGGTATGTGTGATGTGTGTGTGTGTGTGTGTGTGTGTGTGTGTGTGTGTGTGCAGTGTGAATGGATGGATGGATCTGTGTATGTATGGATCTATGGATGTTGTATGTGTTGTGTGTGTGTGTGTGTGTGCGCAGTGTGGATGGATGGGTGATGGCTGGGCGCCAATGTAAGGCCCCCCCCCGAAAGTAAGACAGGGGGCCCCTTTTGGCCCCAAAAAGAATGTAAGACAGGGTCTTACTTTCGGGGAAACACGGTAACTATCTCACCATTTTCCCCCGATTACATTATCAGATTGAGTGGTCACTGGATCAGTACCTTTTCGCAGTTCCCAGGCATCAATATCTGGCTTGTTGAAATAAGTCACCCAGCGAGCATCAAACTCTTCATCTGACTCATGTTTGGCATGAGAATAGCAGCGAGCAGCAATTGCAACTGTAAGGTAAAGAAATTATTATTTAGCTCATTAGGTCATCAAAAACTGAAAGCAGCAATGTTAATGGAACATAATTCTCTGAGACAAGGCCAGAGCATGGCATCTCCTAAACCCTGTATTTCATTGAAGAAATTAAGAACCAATCAGACAAGTCAGTAACTGGGAAAACATCGTAAGTAAGAAGAATTGATTATCAACCGATTAACAAGCAAAATGTTTGTTCACTGACTTTGTAAGCAAAAAAAATACAAAAAATTCAGCAGCACATCATATAAATAGATATCCAGATACCGATGTTCTATCTGCACAGAAAGATAATGATCTTTGTGAATAGAAAGATAGAAAGTCAATTAGCAGCTGTGGTCAGCTCATGTAAAGATAAAAGAGAATCTGGAGAGGCAAGAGACGACTTGTGAGTTTCACTACATAGTTCAAATTCTGCTACAAGCTTCCCAGTGGAAGGTTTTAACTGTGGCTATACTGGGTTTAGATAACTGCATCCACACGGTCATCAAAGGTCACAGGTTCTACAAATCCATGGCAATTCCACAACATATCACTATGGTCTTATGAATACATTCAGCAAGTAGACTACTTTTTCCTGGCAGTCACCTCACCTGTGCTCCTATAATGCACTGTGACCTCTATGGACGTCCATAGTGTCCTCTAGCCAACAAAACTGTTGCTAGGCAGTCAGTTGCAGGGGCCTCCGTGCACTGCACAGCCCTGTACAATGTACTGTCTCCATGAATGGGTAATGCGGCTCTCTCCATTATACTAATGACTTATCTTGTAGGAAAGGTCATTCATGGTAAAGTCCCAGAACACCCCTTAAAAAACTAAAAGGAAGAAATTAATGGAATAAGAGGTTTCTACTGAATATGACCCGTTTATGAGTGCCAGTTACTAAACATCTAGCAGGAGTAATGATTTACCAGAACAGCTAACAATCAGTCTTTACTATGACGTTGTAAAGGAAGAGTAGGTTGTGGGGAAGCATTTCTGTGTGAGCAACAGGCTTCCTGTCCTATAGTCCCACTGAAGGACACAGCAGACGACTCATTGCCATTACAACAATGTGCACAAACCTGGCTGCAGACTACCCATAGCTGCCGGCCAGAGGCCTGTTCAGTCAGCAATTCCTCCTGCACCTCCTCATACACAGAGTGTGAGTTCTCAATACAGAGAGTAACCGCTGCCAGCACTTCTAGTGGAAGATCACCTCCTTAAGGAGAATCTGTCACCACTCCTGACAAGTCGTCTTTAGTAATAAACTTTACCCCAATTCAATAATTCAACAGCAGATTTTCATAGAATTTGATTCCTCTGTTGTACCTCCATACAATTTATGAATAAATTGACAATTTATCAGTTGGGTCCTGTGTTACATTGTCTAATTGGTGCTAACAGGGTCACACTGGGGGACACGATATCACCCAGTAAATTTATTCAGAAACTGAGAAGGAATAAGGCTATGTGCGCACTGGGCGGGTTTTCGGCGGTTTACCTGTGTAAACCGCCGTTTTGTTTACATTAGTTTTATTTAAATTTATGTTAATCCAAACCGGCGTTTGGATTAACATTAAAACTAATGTAAACCGCCCAAGGCAGTGCACACACCAGCGGTTACACAGCGTCATCCGTTGCTAACCCGCAGGTTTCCCAGCGGGTTAGCAAAGAATGAGCATGTTCTAAAAAACGGCGGTTCTGCAGCGGCTGCAAGCAGAATCATGTGCTGCTTCCAGCCGCTGCAGATTCGCCGCCGAGAACACGCTGTGCATCCGCCGGCTACCGCCCGTCACCCGCCGCACATACCCGCCAGGAAGCCGGTGGACGGCGCCGGAGCTTCCTGGCGGGTTCCGCCAGCTGCCGCCGACCAAACCGCCGGGTAAGTGTGCACTTACCCTAAAACAGAAGAACGGCACAAAGAGTTCTAGGAAAATGTGAGCAGGAATTGTAGTATTAGGGTAAGTGCACATCAGTCGGTTTGTGGGCTGGTTTTGCACGTTTTCCGTCGGCGGTTCCCGCTGAGTTTTATGTTAATTTATGTTAATCCTACCCACCGGTAGGATTAACATGCTAGTCAATGGAGTTTTGAAAACGCTGTGTACATTACAACGTTTTTCTACTTGACGATTTTAGTTTATTCACCGGTTTCCGACCGGTACTCAAAGATAGAGCAAGCGACTTCTTTTTAGCGTTTTTCCAGCGGGTCCAGCTGAACAAGTGCAGCAAAGACCAGTCTGGAAATCGCTAAGGAACACGCCGGGAAAATCGCCAAGAAAACGCTGTGCGACCGCTAGTAAAGCGATCGCAAAACGTTAGCAAATCGCTAACAAAACCAGGGACACTGGCGAGTGCAGAAAACTCAGTTTCTGCCAGTCTCCACCGGTTCCCGGTCGGTCTGCAAAGATGCAGAACCGACTGATGTGCACTTACCCTTAGGCTGGTTTCACATTGCGTTAGTTAAATCCGATGCTGTCCAATGAAAATCAGCATCGGACCCAAACTGATCCCTGCAATCTGATGCCAAATAGGCATCAGATTCCGACATTTTGCAGGATCAGTTTGGTCTGTCACCTCGCTCCCCCTCCTCTCAACCTCCTGTCCCCTCTGCTGTCCCCTTCCCCCCCCCCGCGCTCCTCCTGTCATTCCAACATAAAAAAAAAAAAAGAATTATTCTCACCTGCCAGCACTCCCCCGACATCTCCATAGAGCTCCCGATCGGTTTTACAGGACCTGCGATGATGTCAGAAGCGTCATCGGGTCACATGAGTGGTTACCGCAGTAACCGCTCATGTGACCCGATCAGCTGATCGGGTTGTGACATCATCACAGGTCCTGTTACCGAGCGGGAAGCTGATGGAGACGCCAGGGGAGCACTGGCAGGCGAGAATAAAGATTTTTTATTTTAAACACTTGATTTTAGTTATATTTAACTTCCGCAATGTATGTATATACATTGCAGAAGTTAAATTAGGCAGCACACAATAGTTTTAGTGTACTGAGCATGCTCAGTACACCAAAATTGGGTCCAAGGAGATATCAGATGTTTCCTCAGACCCTGCTCCATATGGCCATATGTTAAAGGCATCTGATCGGATTTGGCATAATTGCCATCCGATTTGCTTCCAATCCTATTCTCTGATTTTTTTCAGGAGCCAAAATCGCAGCAGTCTACGATTTTTGCTCCAGCAAAAAAAAAAAAAAAAAAAAAAAAAAAAAAAAAAAAAAAAAAAATCGGACAGAATCGGATCGGAGGCAAATCGGATGGCAATTATGCCTAATCCGATCCGATCCCTATTGGATAATATGGGGGCTGATTCGGATCCGCAGTGCGGGTCTTGAAGCCAACAGCGGCGCGGGTGTACATACGTCACCCGGCGCCGGAAATGACGCGATTCGCGTCACCCAGCCGCACACTGCAGCCCAGGCCGAGACAGCACAGAGCGGGGAGGCGCGCATTTTAATCTGATTAGAAGATCACGCCTATGGAGGCGTGATATCATGAAGGGGGACAGCCTGCCAGAGTGATTATGAATACCATAGTCACTCATCATCCATAATGAGGTACTGTAATAACATTTTTCTTCAATTTCACTTGGTGCTTTTAGGAGCTAAAAGGAGTGTAGGGTAAGTGTTACTATGCTGTAGGGACAGCTTTTAATAGGTTTAGAGGTGTTTTGGGGGTGACAGGATCCCTTTAAATTAAAAAAAAAAACTACACTCTCCTCCTGGACCAGTGCTTCTGCTCCTAACTCACTATATGACGCGTAGGCATCAACATCTGCCATCGGATGCCACGCAACCACTGCCGCCGATTGACTGCCTTTTCATTTAAGCTTAAAGCGGTTGTCCGATCTAAAATGATAGTTCTGAAGTCACTATGTGACTGCAAAATTATCAATCCTTCTAGCGCCCGCACCGAGCGCTGTGAGTATTCGCCGGTTTCTAAAGGCCCCACTACATACTTCAATGGTCAAACGATTCGACATGACCTAGATCGCTTGAATGACGTTCAATGATCGCTAGTGAAATGTCACACATATCTTTAACGATGCAGCAACGATTCTGCGACAAGCGAACGATGCTTGCGGTCGTTTGATCGCCTATGTCCTTCAGTTCTGAATAGACTAAGTCGTTAACGACATCATTATCAAGGTGTCACTCACCCATGCTGCAGGTTGGACGGACGATCATCGTCTGGTTTTAGGTCCGGTCCAAAAACCTCCTATCAACCAACTTGTCGTTTCTACTTGTCGCACGCAACGAAGTCGTTACGATGTCATTGCTCCACCCAAAAAGCCATGACGTACAAACTATCGTTAATGATATCTTAGCATGTAATGGGCCCTTAAGCCGGGAATAAACCGCAATTATGCAGTATACATGTTCCTGGCAAAACAAGACGAGTGGGCGTGGTCTTGCTCAATACAAGTGTATAGATTGGGTGCGGCCAAGCTCCATACACTTAGATTAAGCAAGGCAGCACCCACTAGTCGGGGGCTCTGGCTGCAGTGGCCCGGAACATGCAAACTGCAAAGTATACTCAGTGCAGGTGCTGGGAGGATAACTCTACAGTCGCACAGTGACTGCAGACTCATTTTGGACCGAACAACCCCTTTACGGAACTGTTTGTATGGAATGAAAAACCGAAATCACCTGGTTGCAGCGGTCAGATAACACCCTCCACTAGATACGGATGACCAGCAGGAAAAAGAAGGGAGGGGATGGGGGCACATGTGAGTATGAAGAAGCAAAGCCAGTACACAATGTTAGCCCCCCCCCCCCTCCTTTCTTAAACCACACTGGGCCTATAAAAGATGTAAAGTAGGGAACCATCCCTTTAAAAACAATATGGATATTGAAATACAACATCCAGCTCAGCTGCAACTCATCTATTGCAAATTAAGACCGTGAGCAGCCGTAAACTCCAAGTATGCCAGTAATTGCTTGCACAGACGAGTACATAACTGGTCAGTGTGCTGTTCATATATAAAACAGATGGCACAAAGACCAATGGAAGTCAATGCGGTAATTCACCATTTTTACATGTACAGATATTCTGAGGAGAAAAAAAAACAAAACTGCAGCATGAGACACTTTGGCCTAGATTTTGGTTCAGACTCGACCATTATAAATAAAATGAGGGTGTAATAACCCTATAACCCCCCTGCACCCTCTCCCTCACCTCCTTCAAAGACAAAATTGACAAACTCAGACAAAACTTCGACCCACTATCCCCTCGCCCCATCCCATCTCTCGCCCATCCCTCCTTGCCCAAACACCGTTTCACCCCCATGACAGAGGACCACCTCACCACCTGCGCCCTTGACCCACTCCCCTCCCACCTCATCCCTAACCTCACCACAGTCCTCATTCCTGCCCTAACACATCTCTTCAACATATCACTCAAATCCGGCACATTCCCCTCACCCTTTAAACACGCCCTAATCACGCCCATCCTAAAAAAAAAAAAAAATAAATAAAAAAAACCATCTCTCGACCCTACAACAGTCTCCAACTATCGCTCCATATCTCTCCTCCCGATCGCCTCAAAACTTCTTGAACACCACGTCTACTATGAACTGTCCTCCCACCTCTCTTCCTGCGCTCTCTGATCGCCTACAATCCGGCTTCCGACCTCACCACTCCACCGAAACAGCCCTAACAAAAGTCAGTAACGACCTACTGATCGCCAAGAGCAAGCGACACTACTCTGTCCTCATCCTTCTCGACCTTTCTGCTGCAGTCGACACTGTTGACCACTCCCTCTTACTTCAAATCCTTGAATCTCTTGGCGTTACTGACCTAGCCTTCTCCTGGATCTCCTCCTACCTAACGGTCAGGACCTTCAGTGTCACCCACTCCCACATCTCCTCCTCGCCCCACCCCCTATCTGTATGAGTTCCCCAGGCTCGGTCCTGGGACCACTACTCTTCGGCTACCTTCACATTACGATTTTGAGGGAGCCGATGCTGTCCGATATAAATCGGACAGCATCGGCTCCCTTCTGATGCCTGGAATCGGGTGCCAAATAGGCACCCGATTCCGGCATAAAATCGCTCCCTGCGGGGTGAAAAAATGAAAAAAAAAAAAAAGGTTATTCTCACCTCCCCCCGAGCCCCCGCCGTCTTCCGCCATCTTCTTTGAGGCTCCCGGTGGCTCCCGCAGGCTGCCGGTGTCAGCAGAGCGCTTCCTCTGCTGTTCAGGACCTGCGGTGATGTCACAGTAACGTGACCGCGGGTTCACCATGGTAACCCGCGGTCACATGACTGACATCACCGCAGGTCCTATACAGCAGAGGAAGCGCTCTGCTGACACCGGCAGCCTGCGGGAGCCACCGGGAGCCTCAAGGAAGATGGCGGGGGCTCGGGGGGAGGTGAGAATAACCTTTTTTTTTTTTTTTTTTTTTAACCCTTATGCTCCTAGTTAGGAGCAGTTTTACTGTACTGAGCATGCTCAGTACAGTAAAACGGGGTCCGAGGAGACATCAGATGTTTCCTCGGACCCTTCTCCATAGGGCCCCATGTTATAGGGATCGGACCTAATCGGATGTGCACTAAATGCCATCCGATTTGGTCCGATCCGAATCTGTCAGATTTTATTTTCGGTGCAAAAATCGGAGCAAGCTCCGATTTTTGCACCGATAATAAAATCGGACAGAATCGGATCGGACCAAATCGGATGGCATTTAGTGCACATCCGATTCGGTCCAATGCCCATAGGGATGCATGGGGTCCAAATTCGGATCCGATGCTGTCCGATTTTCATCGGACAGCATCGGATTTAGAAAAATCGTTATGTGAAAGCAGCCTTCTCCATTTACACCCTCGGCAAACTCATCGAGTCACATGTCCTCCAATACCACCTCTACGCCGACGACCCCCAGCTCTGTGTCTGGCCTGGATATCTCCTCCCTTTTATCCAAAATTCCTCATTGCCTACCCGCCATCGCATCCTTTTCTGCCCGCTTCCTCAAACTCAACATGGACAAGACCAAATTCATCGTCTTTCCCCCTAACAACCCTCCCCCTCTTCCTGACCTATCCATCACTGTCAATGACTGCACACTCTCACCTGTCCCACACACCAAGTGCCTCGAGGTAATCCTAGACTCCTCCCTCTCCTTCAAGCCCAACATCCAAGCCCTCAACACCGCCTGTCGACTCCAACTAAAAAACATTGCCCGTATCCGCTCCTTCTTTGACCACAGCACGGCTAAAACACTTATCCACACCCTACTCTCCCGCCTGGACTGCTACAACCTCCTGTTCACCAGCCTCCCTGCCTCCTCCCTCGCACCATCCTCAACTTTGTTGCCCGACTCATCCACCTATCTCCCCGTTACTCCCCCGCCTCCCCTCTCCGCCAAGCCCTCCACTGGCTCCCCACTCCCCAGAGATCCCACTTCAAAACCCTAACCCTGACATACAAGGCCATACACAACCTGTCCCCTCCCTACATCTCCAACCTAGTCTCCAGTTACCTCCCCTCACGCAACCTGCGCTCCTTTCAAGAACTTCTTCCCTCAACCCTCCCGCATTTCCACCTCCCACAACCGCATACAAGACTTCTCTGGTGCTTCTGCCCTACTCTGGAACTGCCTCCCCCACCACATCAGACACTCCCCTATCCTGGGAACCTTCAAGAAAAACCTGAAGACCCACCTATTCTTACAAGCTTACGGCCCGCACTAAGACCCATCCATTGCACCACCTCAACCCCCTCTCCCCTTCATACTGTCTCCCTCCCTACCCCCTCTAGACTGTGAGCCCTTGCGGACAGAATCCGCTGCCCTAATGTACCCGTATGACCGAGTTGTCGTCGTTTTGCTACTTGTCTTAGTCTACCCTCTCACTTGTTAAGCGCCATGTAACCTAATGGCGCTATATAAATACTTAATAATAATAACAAACAGGATACCATTCATACTCGATACATTGACATTCTTGACAAATTACAAAACGCCAATACACAGATTAAATAACCTGTATGTAAGATTTAGCCATAATGGTGCAGTTATAATGATACGGGACACCTAAAGTGAAGGAATCCCATCTATGGTTGTAGAACCTCATGGTGGGTTTACACGCCGCGATATCGTTTCGATATCGCAACTCAATGGCGTGGGAGCGCGCAATTAGTGCACGTTCCTCCCGCATCGCATTGAATGTTTACACGCTGCGATATCGGAATACAACGTCCGTGCGATGTCTCTTCCTCCCAACCCAGGATCGCATAGTTAACATGGGAGTGAATGGGTGACGTATGAAATCACATCGTAATTGGGCGTTTACACAGCACGATCCGGCTTCAATCGCTATGCAATATCGGGGCATTGAATAGCACGCTCATTCAATCCCCGATATCGCATTGACATCGTTCCTGCATCGTATTGGACGTTCACACCATACAACGCAGGAACGATTTCGCCTCCGACGATTGAACCACGTGACTTTTGATTGAAATTGTACTACGATATCGCAACGTGTAAACCCGCCATCAGATTTTTATCTGATGTCTTCTGTGCATTGGTGGAGGACTTAAGGAAAGGATGGGGGGGAGATAGGGGGCTTCTGCTTATCAGCCCATGAGCCTGTGTCATTGTTCTGCATGTCACTCATTCAGCGACCTACCTTAATTTGAAAATTAAGCACCGCCGTCTCTTCGCTAAACTGAACTCCCAACCTGCACATGCACTGCCATTTTATTAAAGACCTACAAAATGTATCACTGCGCACACGCAGCGATGGCGGAGGATCAGAGGGATAATAATGAATGAAGTTTTGGCACCAGGTGCCCAGCTCCTGGGAAAGTTCAAGGTTAAGCTGTATATCATGCCCTCAGCCCAAGAGGCTGATCAAACCCACCACACTACAGATAACAGAACTGAAGTTCAGAGTCTCCCTTTTGGATGTTGGGACCCCATTGATCACTAAAACCAGAAGGGCGGAATAGCTCTCTGCCTTCAGTCTCACAGGTGAGTGGCACTTGGCTGGGTACTTCTACCCCTATGTTGGTACGATCAGTGGGGTCTAAGGACCCATATAATGCCTGATTATCAAATCTGCGGTTTTCTGATGGTGCATTTGTACTGTTAATAAAGGATGAAGCTTGTGTACAACAGGCAGTGGGGTCTCCAGCTGAGAATACTGCAGGGGGAGCCCATCACTCAGCACACGCCACCCAATGTCACCTTGCTTCCGGGATGTGCGGCCCCATCAGCTGCTCTCCTCAGCTCACGTCTCACTGTGCAGAGCTGCACTGTACACACAATGCGACATTCCTTACTGACAATACAGGAGATCTACACTGTACACACAATGCGACATTCCTTACTGACGATACACTAATGCAGGAGGATACAGGAGAGATCTGCACTGTACACACAATGCGACATTTCTTACTGACGATACACTAATGCAGGAGGATACAGGAGAGATCTGCAGTCAGGTCAATCCGCTAATCCAGGCTCTTACCGGCACCGGGGATTATCAGGACCATTATGTAACATGGCCCAGCACAGTATAGCGCAGTCCTACACACACACACGACCACCTATGACCCTGAGCAGGGAGAGGTGTCTGCAGAGGAAGGTGCCAGCTCCTGACACTATAGAGCACAGAGCCGGGGCACCACAAGGGCACAGGAGCGGGGCCACACACCGACCTCACCACACAGTCCCACTATGTCACACGTCAAGGGCACGATGGCGGAAAGCAGACTGGCTCACCTTGGGAGCAGGCGGGCTGGGGCTGCAGGCGGCAGCGAGGGAGGCTGCGGAGGCCGGAGGTCACGCAGCGCCGGAGAGCAGCTCCCAACATGGCGGCAGCCGAGCGGTGTGTGAGCAGACGGGAGAGGAGGTGGCGGGTCCGGACCGGAAGAGAGAGGTGCGCGCACACTACACGCTCACAGGCCGGCACAGCTAGCACGGACGCACAAGGGTAAAAGGGGGCGTGTCCTGACGCGTCAGCTGACCATAGAGCGGCCAGGTCACCTCACAAACAGCGCCACCTGCTGATCAGTCCTCCGATGAGTCAGGTCACGCTCTGATCATTTCCAGCAGCACGCTTTACGGTTGTAGCTTGACAGAGGAGAAAACTCCATAACGACCGCCAATATACTTTACGGTGGTAGTAAGGAATAAGAGAATAACGGCCCCATGTTTGGCATTATTGTAGAGGGGAGATTGCACTTAATTATGGGGTGTGTGTCTCCAGAAGCACAATCTGTGCACAATGTAATGGGGGGGGGGGGCGCTACAATATAAGGGGGGCACAATGTATGGGGGGTGCTACAATATAAGGGGGGCACAATGTATGGTGGGGCTCTACAATATAAGGGGGGCACAATGTATGGTGGGGGGCTCTACAATATAAGGGGGGCACAATGTATGGTGGGGCGCTACAATATAAGGGGGGCACAATGTATGGTGGGGCTCTACAATATAACGAGGGCACAATGTATGGTGGGGCGCTACAATATAACGGAGGCACAACATATGGTGGGGCGCTACAATATAAGGGGGGCACAATGTATGGTGGGGCTCTACAATATAAGGGGGCACAATGTATGGTGGGGCTCTACAATATAACGAGGGCACAATGTATGGTGGGGCGCTACAATATAACGAGGGCACAATGTATGGTGGGGCTCTACAATATAAGGGGGGCACAATGTATGGTGGGGGGCTCTACAATATAAGGGGGGCACAATGTATGGTGGGGCTCTACAATATAACGAGGGCACAATGTATGGTGGGGCTCTACAATATAAGGGGGGCACAATGTATGGTGGGGGGCTCTACAATATAAGGGGGGCACAATGTATGGTGGGGCTTTACAATATAACGAGGGCACAATGTATGGTGGGGCTCTACAATATAACGAGGGCACAATGTATGGTGGGGCGCTACAATATAACGAGGGCACAATGTATGGTGGGGCGCTACAATATAACGAGGGCACAATGTATGGTGGGGCTCTACAATATAACGAGGGCACAATGTATGGTGGGGCGCTACAATATAACGAAGGCACAACATATGGTGGGGCTCTACAATATAAGGCAGAGGTTCCCAACTCCAGTCCTCAAGGCACACCAACAGTGCAGGTTTTCAGGATTTCCTTAGAAATTGGAATCATCCCCAGTGCAGGTGATTCAATTATCACCTGTGCAATACTAAGGAAATCCTGAAAACCTGCACTGTTGGTGTGCCTTGAGGACTGGAGTTGGGAACCTCTGATATAAGGGGTGCACAATGTATGGTGGGGCACTACAATATAAGGGGGGCACAATGTATGGTGGGACACTACAATATAAGGGGGAACAATGTATAGTGGGACACATTGTTCCATTTTGTTGCTGTGTACAAAATGGAACAATGTGTCCATGATTTCACTGCAACCAGCAAATTGCCTGTGAAATAGCCTAGCAATATTGCCGCGTGTGAAGGTACCTTAAGATGATACTGTCAACATCAATATTGGGATTTTCTCCAAAAACAAGGGTCTCCTCCCACAAGCCCAGGAACAAGTTGGCATACAATGGGTCCATTGAGCTTCCCATCGCTGTGCTCCTGAGCTGGTGGAAGTACTTACCCTCAAAGGTAAAGACGATTTTGGTCAGACAAAATTTGAGAGCCTCAAGGACAAAATCACTATATCTTTCGAAGGTATTACCACAACCCTGTAATAATATCGTACTGCCTCTAAATCTTTTTTATGTGGAATAGAAGAATAGAGGGCTTCAACATCAATGCTACAAAGTAGCATGTCCTCTTCAAGAACATCAGACTCTATCCGTTTCAAAAGGTCTGTAGTGTCTCGCAGATACGAATTTAGTCACATCACAAAAGGTCTCAAAATCCTGTCTATATAAACTCCCAGATTTTGGGTGATACTGTTTATGCCAAAGACAATTGGTCTGCCTTTCAACAGTGTTACCCCTTTATGTATTTTTGGCAAGCAATGAAAAGTTGCCATCACTGAGGTAGACAGCAGTAAGAACTCATACTCGTTTATATCTATTAGGTTCTCATTAAAACTCTTGTCAAACAGGACCTTCAGCTCTTTAAGAAAGGTTTTTGTGGGGTTCCCAGATAATTTACCATAGCTCATGTTATCCTCCAGAATCCTGAGACACATCTCCTTATATGCCTTTGTATCCATCACCACCACGTTCCCTCCCTTGTCAGAGGACTCAATGGTGATGGATTGATCCTTCTCAAGGCTGTTTAGACTGGACATGTCACCCTTGGTGAGGTTATGTTTTTGATGTTTAATCTTTTTGGTGATTTTAATTTCCATCGACACAAGATTAAAGGGAACCTGACCCCTAAAAATCACTCCCCAGCCTATTAATACCTTTCCCTGCACCATCATTATGCTATAGTAGCTATCAAGCCAAAGAATATGAGTCTGCACACATTGGAAGCAGCAGTGTGAACTGCGACCAATCCCCACCAAAAACATGAAAAAACCAATGCAAAAAACTTATAAATGTCACAGAAAAAGGCGCTCTGCTGTAAAAAATGTAAATGGCAAGTGCCGTGACAAAAACAGGGCCACCTGCCCCTCCCCTATGAAGTCTGCACACAGAGCTGCCTGCCACATACCCTTACAAGGTGAGATTTTCCTTTGCTCTCCCGCACCCTGCCCAGAGGTATGTACACACTGCCAGGTTTTTAACGTAGCATCTAGGGACAGAGTTAGGACAGGGCTTACCGTGGAGTTGGTGAGGCAGCTTACTATACGTTTTTTGCAAAAACGTATAAACCAAAAGGCCCTGTTTTTGTCACGGCACTTGCCATTTACATTTTTTTACAGCAGAGCGCCTTTTTGTGTGACATTTATACGTTTTTTGCATTGGTTTTATCATATAGTAGCTATCACTTTGTGTAAAAATTGTGTATGTAAAAAGGTTATAAGAGTGCTTTTAATAACTCCTCATCTGCAGCTTCTGAGCTCTTGAGAAGTCACACAAGGCGTTCCCTGTGGCTTCTCTCCGCCGCCTTTACTGCAACTATTCATGCCCCGATTGGCATGAATAAACCTTACTGATCTTCCTCGCCCCCTTCCATGGGCGGATTAGCCGGTATGACGCTAATCGCGTCATATCCGGCCATCATGACGTCGGTACTCCCATTAGGTGTATCGAGGACCTCGCGATGCACACTGCCTTAAAGTAATCTCGCGCATGTGCAATGGGTTTGGTTTTTTTAGTTGCCATGTTCACTATATAGTAAAACCGACATGCCGGTGTGATGCCTTGGGTCGGTACGAGTTTGTAGATACCAAACATTTATACCTTTACTGGTATCTAAATGTTAAAATACAAAATCCGGACTAGTGCTTTAGAGTACAAGAGCTTCCCCCCCACATTGCAGTCTAAGTGAGAGGTCCCCTATCTGCAAGAATATACTCTCATATTCATAATAAATCAGGAGAACAACTAAGTGTCATGCAATTAAGTTACATTTTATTATGTAAATGTTTGTTAAAATATAGATAGTGGTGCAAAATACTGAGAACCAGAGAATGGCAACTACTTGGACCTTATTTGACCAGGTGCATAGGGTGGGTTTGACAACTATTATCAAAACATAATATGTCCCCGTTACAATCAAGAGAATGTGTCCCCGTTACAATCAAGATAAATGTACATAGATTAATTATACTCAATATAAATAGATGGCAATGTCAATTACATAAAAAGTACAAGTACAAACAGTTATACATTCACAGCCGTTTGGTCTAGTGTAAATAGTTGACAAATACCAACATTGATTTACATGTATTCTCTGAGGCACATAAAACAAATACCCATTGTTGAAATAGAGACAATCGTAATGTCAATTACATCATATTAAAGTGCAAGTGCAAAACGGTTACAAATTCACTGCCAATTAGGTCAAGTGAAAGACGTTGACAAATACCAGCATCAATTCCCAAATATTCTATAGGGCACATAAGATGCACATAATATGTTACAGTCTCGTTAGTATCTGTTCATACCCATCCTGCTGTTCGTAGGTAGGATCCCAAGTCCTGTTGTCACCAAGGAAAGAAAGATTAGCCCCGACGCGGCGTTTCGCTGCCTCTGCGTGGTAGCAACCAGCTGCCTCAAGGGGATATGCATAATAAAATCTAACTTTTTTGTATGATACTCAGTTGTTCTCCTGATTTATTATGGTATCTAAGTGGTGAAAATTCAGACGTTTGGAGAAAAAAAAAAATCGCACTTTTTGCGCCATGTTCTGCGACCCCAAACGTCCTTATTTTTCGGGATCTGGGGCTGTGCGACGGCTTATTTTTTGCGTCTTGAGCTGACCTTTCTAATGATTCCATTTTTGGTTGGATGCTCCGTTTTGATCACCCATGTTGCATTTTATAGCAATGTTGCGGTGACCAAAAAAACGTAATTTTGCCGTTTGGACCTTTTTTTCTGTTACGCAGTTTACAGTTTTCATTAATTGATTTTATATATTGATAGATCGGGCAATTCTGAATGCGGCGATACCAAACATTTGTATTTTTTTTTTAAATATTTTTATTGTGATTGGGGAAAAGGGGGTTGATTTGAACTTTTATGCTTTTTTTTTTTTACTTCTTCATAAAACCTTTTTGTTCATTAATTCTTATTTTTACACTACCCCATAGAGAGGCACTCTTCTCCACCGTCAGATTGCTTCTGACAGATACCGTTGAGCTGCAGCTCATCGTATCTGTCAGAATTGCTGCGGTGAGTGGTTGGCAGCGCCTGTCAACCACTCACCAGAAGTGCTCCGTGACAGCTTCTGGGGTCAAGCCAGGATCCGGGCTGTCATGAGCCCCGGAGATCCCGCCATAATATCATGGGATCTCCGGTGCAGGCGGGGAACAGAGCGTTCCCCGCCACGGCGCCCTTGGATCCTGCTTTCAGTGATTGACAGCAGGATCCAAAGGGTTAACAGCACAGATCGGATCCCAGATCCAATCGGTGTTGTTAACCGACATCTCAGCTGATGAGATCAGCTGAGATGTTGGGTGTTTGATGTGAGCTCCGCACCGGAGCTCACATCAAACACCGGGACACAGCCCACGACGTTTTACAACGTCATGCGACGTGAAGGGGTTAATTATCACGTCCATCTGGGGCGCGATAATAACAGAGTGAGACGGGACATGGAGCCTTGGAGAACGCCCACAGGTCTAGCGATGGGGGAAAATGTAAGCTATAAACAGCGTTTTTTCAACCATTATGCTACACATTTAGCTCAGCCAGTGATGGCTTGTAATGTAGTGGAAAGCTGCAGGTGCAGGTAGTGATAAGTTTGGAGGCAAAAATGACTTGACAGGTTCCCTTTAACCCTTCTAACATACAAAAGATATGTTTCGAAAATGGTGCTGATGTAATGTAGACGTGTGGTAAATGTTATTTATTTTGTGTGACAACTCTGGTTTGAGGGCTTAAAAAATTCATAGTTTGAAAATTGTGATTTTCAAACTTTTCGCCAATTTTTTTTACAAATAAATGCAAAAAATATCATTCTAAATTTACCACTAACATGAAGTCCATTATGTCATGATAAAATAATCAGAATCACTGGGATCCAGAGTTGTAATCTTATAAAGTAACACTGGTCAGATTTCTAAACTTTGGACTGGTCATTAAGGTTAAACTTGGCTCCCTCCTTAAGGCGTTACATATAGAATCACTCATTGGTTGCGTTACCAAATTTATCACAAAAAGTTTCAAGAAGGAGTACATAACAATAATCATTCCTAGACTTTCTATATTTTAAATGTTAAAGACACAAGGATAGTCATGGTAACTAAGGGCCGCTTCACACTGCGGCGTGATCCAGTCCCGTTCTGTCCGGGAGGACCCAGACAGCCGTGGACCGGATCTGCACAAAGGAGTGGAGGCTATTAGCCCTCCGGTCCTGTGTGCAGCGCACGCAGTTCCCGCTGGTGATAAGTCAGGACCGCGGGCGCTGCGGTCCTGACCTGTCAGCGGCTGCAGCTGCGTGCGCTGCACACATGATCGTAGAGCATAATAGCCCCCCAGTCCTGTGTGCAGATCCGGTCCGCGGCTGTCTGGGTCCTCCCGGACAGAACCGGACCAGATCACGCCGCAGTGTGAAGCTGGCCTAATAAAGCTTATACATAATGAATCCAAATGGCCTTATTAAGGTGTCCAGCATTTTGTGGCTACCCTAATAGAAACCAAACAGACCCCATTATAGGTAAAGCGATATGTATGATGGCTTTTACATCCATCATGCAACTGCAACAAATATAGCTTGCAACAAAACTTATGGTGTTTCTGGTGCCTAATTCCTGTACTGATGATGGTTCTGGTGGTCTATTTGTCACGTCCTACTGACGGACCCCACATGTGGACCCACTGGACCGCGTAGTGCGGATGCTGATACCGGGATGATAGAGAGACGGACCAGTACAGTAGAGTCAACAGGTTTATTGAACAACACAAGAACCAACGCCCCAGGGGAGGGCCACACGGCCACAGCACTGGAACACCACCGAAGGAGGCCCCGGAGCGCTTGATCCCTATACAGGGATACCGCTGGTATCAACCTCGGAAGGACCAATGAAGCGGACACGGGTGTTAAACCGACCCAAGGCAACGTGAAAACAACACAGCAACCTGGTATAAGATAGGACACGGAGAACCGGAAACACGGAGAATCCGGAGCAGGACCTGAATCAGCAATTTCAGCTTGGAAGAGATCCAGGTGGAAGGCCCAGAACACGGGAGTCAGCAAGGAGCCGGCAGGGCGGAGATCTGCAGGAAGTAACACACAGAAATCAGATAACAAGCAAAATAAGGAACAACCTGACCAGACCAGGAATAGCAACTCCACTAGGTAGAAGTTGCCCTGGCAAAGACTGACAGGAAACAGGAGGTTTATATTACAGCAGGGCACTCCTGATTGGCAGGACACAGAGGCTTGGTGATTGGCTGAGAGGAGGAGCATGATCCCTGCAGCCTCTCCAGCATTCACTGATTTGGAGATGGAGTTTCATGCGCTCAAGCAGTAGCCCTGGGAGAGAGGAGATGAGCGGTGCTATTCAAGCAGAGGGCGCTGGAGCCCTGCGGCAGACCCTCGAGTGGTTACAGTACCCCCCCCCTCTACGCCCCCATCCCCGAACGGAAACCGGCCAGGAACCTGCGGGGAAGTGACCTCCGCCTCCATGGTCCCGAGGGCACCGGCAAGGGCAGAAGGGGCCCGAGGGCAGTCGCTTGGGCGTCTTGTGTCAAGCACAGGAGGAACAGGAGGAGACGTCCCGACGCATCCGCGGCCACCAGTAGTACCGACCTATCAAGTGTAAGGTCTTCGCCACCCCCGCATGGCCTGCGAGTCTGGAGGAATGGCCCCAGCGAAGGACGTGCCTCCGATCTGCCTCGGTTACCAGCGTCTTACCTGGTAGGGACATGCGGAGGGGTGTCGCCATGCAGGCGTTGGACGGATCGATGATGGAGCGTGACTCCTCCTCCCGACATTCGGACGTTACTAGAGTGTCGGCAGGGTTCGATGTAAAGAAAACAGGTTGCGCCACACTGCTGTAGTATTATAAGGTGAGGTAGATTAATATCGCCTAGTGCTCACCTGGTTCAGTTGTGCCGATCTGCAGAACTGGCTGACGAGCGAGGAACGAATCGCACGGCCTCCGGGCCGGAGGGATCCGAGAGGTGGGGGCTGTGTTGCGATCCTCGATCGTGCGAGCCGAGAACTAGCGAGCCACAGGTCAGGGAGTGGTGGATTAATGCGAGCGTGATCTTGGAGCCGAGCTGCTCAGTAACGCGCTTCCCAGAGGGAAGGCGCAAGCCGTGCACAAGGAAATATAAGTAATGTCAGCGCTCAGAATCACTTGAGAAAGGAGCACTTATCGCTGAAACGCGTTGTGGAGATCTGGAATCCTACACTGAACTAATAAAACTTAAAGGTAATTATCTGTTGAGCGGTGTCCTGGTTGTTATCTGAGTGCTGACTTTACTTATATTTCCTTGGGCAGGGTTCGATGGGTAGACACGGCCCTTCGGGAGTGGAGCCCCCGGCACCAGATCAACGGGACAGACACAGGGTCCGTGCAGAGGTAACGTCTCGGCCTCCTTCCGGTCGAGGACATCGGCATACGACTGATAGGCCGAGGGCGGCCCGGGCAACGCTGCCAGGGAAGGTGGCAGCCAGACGGGAGAAACGGGAAAAAGGCATCGGCTATGGCACGCCTGCCCCTACCGCAGGACCTCACCTGTTCGCCATTCCAGTACTGGTTCATGAATGCGGAGCCATGGAAGACCGAGCAGAAACGGAGGAGACAGGACCGGCAGGACATAGAAGGTGAGGCGCTCAGTGTGACGAGGACCGACTTGTATTTCCACCTCTCCGGTGACACAGCGTCTTGTAAGGGCCTCTCATCGACCGAGGTGATGATGCGGGGATGCTGCAGGGGGTATATGGGAATACCGTAGCTTTGCGCCGTCTCCAGCTGCACAAAGTTACCTGCGGACCCGGAATCCAGGCAAGCCACCTCCGAATGGCGTTCGTCTCCAACCGTAACCTGCATGGCAATAGTGAGAGGTGGAGAGGACTTGCACTCTGTTAAGTGGGCCTCTCTTACCTGTCCTATATGGAGGTTCTCTGGCCGCTTGGGACACTGGCGGCGAAAGTGGCCAGATCCTCCACAATAAAGGCACAGGCCCCAGGTGATCCTCTCCTCCCTCCTCTGGAGCTGGAACTGGACACGATCCACCTCCATGGCCTCGAGACCTGCCGGAGGTGCCACAGGTTCCGAAGGAAGGGTCCACTCTTATGCGTCCTCTCCTACGTTCTCTCCTGGAACCGCTCCTGAAGACGACGGTCAATTCGGACAGCGAGGGTGATGTACATCCTCCAGGGAGCTGGGTAGGTCCTGAACCGTCAGTTCGTCCTTGATACGGCTTGACAACCCCCGGCGGAAGACACCAACCAAGGGCTCATCCGCCCAGCGGAGCTCGGCAGCCAGAGTACGAATTGGATGGCATACTGCCCAACAGACTGATTACCTTGTCGCAGGTTGAAGAGCGCCTCGGTGGCAGAGGCACCCGTCCTGGCTCATCAAAGGCCTTACGAAAGGTGTCCAGGAATGCCCGCAGGTTGGACACGATGGGATCCTCTCTCTCCAACAACGGGTTGAACCATGCCAGTGCCTCTCCCTCGAGGTGCGAAGCCAGAAACGCCACTTTCACCTCATCCGTCGGGTATTGGTGAGGTAATAACCGTAAGTGGAGCTGGCACTGGTTAATAAACCCCCGACATGCTTTAGAATCCCCAGTGTACCTGGTGGGCTGGCACAGCCGTGGTGAAGACACAGCTCCAGCCGGACTCCAGTTAGCAGCACGGGGACGGAACCTGGGCTTCCTGTTGTGCTCTGTAGGCTGGTAAGCCGATCATCCAAGGAGGACATATGGGATGACATCCGAATCTGACTCTCTCTCAGATGGTCCAATTCCTGGTGGAGACTCAGCACCGGAAGAAAGAGTGGGATCAGTGGTAGAGGGCGCCCCAAGCGGGCCTCTAGAGACTGGATAAACGCCACAACCTGGTTGTGACTCTGGCGGAGTGCGGCCAGCTCTCTTTGGGCATCAAACCTGGTATCAGCGGGGTCCATGGCCAGGGCAAAATCTGTCACGTCCTACTGACGGACCCACACGTGGACCCACTGGACCGCGTAGTGCGGATGCTGATACCGGGATGTAGAGAGACGGACCAGTACAGTAGAGTCAACAGGTTTATTGAACAACACAAGAACCCACGCCCCAGGGGAGGGCCACACGGCCACAGCACCGGAACACCACCGAAGGAGGCCCCGGAGCGCTTGATCCCTATACAGGGATACCGCTGGTACCAACCTCGGAAGGACCAATGAAGCGGACACGGGTGTTAAACCGACCCAAGGCAACGTGGAAACGACACAGCAACCGGGTATAAGATAGGACACGGAGAACCGGAAACACGGAGAATCCGGAGCAGACCTGAATCAGCAATTTCAGCTTGAAAGAGATTCAGGTGAAAGGCCCAGAACACGGGAGTCAGCAAGGAGCCGGCAGGGCGGAGATCTGCTGGAAGTAACACACAGAAAGCAGATAACAAGCAAAATAAGGAACAACCTGACCAGACCAGGAATAGCAACTCCACTAGTAGAAGTTGCCCTGGCAAAGATTGCCAGGAAACAGGAGGTTTATATTACAGCAGGGCACTCCTGATTGGCAGGACACAGAGGCTTGGTGATTGGCTGAGGGAGGAGCATGATCCCTGCAGTCTCTCCAGCATTCACTGATTTGGAGATGGAGTTTCATGCGCTCAAGCAGTAGCCCCGGGAGAGAGGAGATGAGCGGCTCTATTCAAGCAGAGGGCGCTGGAGCCCTGCGGCAGACCCCCGAGTGTTAAAACTATTCTTGTTTTGATAGTGGTTCTGATGATATTCCTCTTCACATAGTGACACCAGTGACCTATTCATGTAGTCATTGTTGTTCTGCTGCTGTATTCATGTACTACTGATAGCTCTGGTGATATATTCATGTAGTGATCATGGTTCTGGTGCTGTATTCATGTAGTAATGATGATTCTAGTGATGTACTCATTACCAGAACCATAATTAGCACATGAATAATAAACCAAAATCATTATCAATACATAAGTACATAAATAGAACACCAAAGCCATCAATAGTATATAAATATGTCACCAGAACAATCATCATAAATATGTTACCAGAACCACTAGCAATACATAGATAAGTCACCAGAACCACCATCAGTACATGAATGTGTATGCATAACTACTACCATCAGTACATGAATGCATCACTAGAACCACCATCAGTACTTGAATGCATCACCATGACCACCATCAGTACATGAAGGCATCACCAGATATTGTTACAAGCCATCATCAGACTGTGGAACCACAGTACTGTTTACATCTAGTGCTTTATAGGTGACATCTTGGATTAGAGTTATTCTCTTTCTTTTCGTCTACATTATGTCCAGACTCTATGATGATTTTTACAGCCACAGCTCCTCCTTGTAATGGTGTGGAGTTTGGAAGAGGTAAGTTTGTCGTTGGCATATTTTATTAGGGGTGTGGCTTATGGGCAGGGCTTATTATAGATGTGGCTTGTCACAGCTAGGATATATATTGGGTATGTGGCTTGTCATAGGGTGGGGTCTATTTGTTGTGACTTGTTTACCACGGGACAAGGTTTATGTAGGTGTGTGGTTTAGCATAGGGGCACTGTGGAGACACAAGTCTCAGTGGGTGCTCTCATTTGCTAGCCAGACGGTCTTTAGAAAGACCTCATGCACCAGGGCTTATCCCACTGAATGCCCTAACCCCTTCCTCGTAGGCAGAACACTACTCAGATAACACAGGGTGAGGAAACCACACATAGATAAGACTATTGGACCACCAATAGACAAAAGCATATAGTACATTCCCAGCAAGAACACAAGATGGTACAAGCAACAAAGTCTCACACTTATCCTGGCTCATCAGGGATTCACATTTTTGTGCGTCTGGGGCTTCCAGGACCCCACTACTTCACCCAGCAGTACCCTGCTTTTCGCGGGCACCCACTAAGAAGAGATAGCGGCAAGCTTGGAAAGCTGACTGAGCACAGCAAGGTATGTGGCCAAGTGACCGAACTGTCTCAACCTGGTTTCTTCAAATTATTTGTGCATCCATCAGCTGGACCCTTAGATCCTAGGCAGAAGTAGCACAGCAAGTTATGTAGCCAGGTGACCAAATTGTCCCAACCTGGGTTTTTCAAAAAATTTGTTAATCCTCCAGCTGGATTCTTGGATCCTAGGCTGAAGTGCATAGCAAGATATGTAGCCAGATGACTGAATTGTCCCAACCCTAGCCCACATCACCCCACTTTTGGCAGGCACCCACTGAGAAGAGATAGCGGCAAGCTTAGGAAGCTGACTGAGCACCGCAAGGTGTGTGGCCAGGTGACCAAATTGTCCTAACCTGGGTTATTCAAGCAGTTTGTTGATTTTCAGCTGGATCCTTGGATCCTAAGCTAAAGTCCTCTAAAATTTTAAGACCATGGTGACAAGAGAAAGTCCCTTTTTATAACCCCCAGTTCTCATTTCAGGGTATTGTCTTCTTACAGGTTGGTGGGATAAAGCTGTTCACTTTCCTCTGAATTATATAGTCAGAGGGGCTGAGACAATCCACATTTAGCAAGCCATCCACAAATTAGCACTCACTTCGGTCAGTCTGATATGGAGCAATGGCTAACTTCTCTTGATTTACCAAAGAAAAGAACAATACATCTGGCTTAATTAAGAACAGTTAACCCCCGACACAAGTGGTCAGATGCTGTGTCGTCACACGCACTATTTGGGAAATTTTTTATTATGACGACATACTGGCTTGAGTAGTATTTTTTAATGTTGCCATTTACAGTACTATACAATGTAAGAGAAAACAATTTTTTGAGGGGTTGGAATAAAAAAAGACAATTCCACCTTTGTTTTTTTAGGTCCACGGTGCAGCAAAAATGATACAGCAACTTTCTGAAGATCTGTATGATTACAGTGATGCCAATGAAAATGTTTTAACGTCTTTAGTTTAAAGGAAATTATCAGTAGGACAGATTCCTAAATTATCCATATAGGCATACAGGTAACATATAGCTGAATAAAATGATACTCTGATTTCTGTGATTCAGTGTTTTAATTCAGAAAAATCCATGTTTTTCATAATTTATTAATGAGCTATTAAAATCTCTGTGCTTAACAGATCTCCATGAGATTCTGCCTCCAGAGCTTATCTTAAAGGGATCCTGTCACTTCCAAAACCCTCCTAAGCTAGCAAAACATATCCCTGCAGCATCCCATCACTAATCTCACACTTTTTTTGTCTCCTAAAAGCATCCTGTGAAAGTGCATAAAAACGTTTTAATACTTACTCATTAGTGATTATAATTAGCAGGGGCTATATTCTTTAGTCACCAGGGCGGGCTGTTTTGCAGCCTCGAGAATCCACCCTCTCTCTGTCTGTGCTGCTGTGATGTGGAGCTGAAGGCAGGACTAATGATTTGCATTCTGTGAGTGATAGAGAGGGGGGAGGGTAAAGCCTGCACAAGCAGAGCACACAGACAGAGAGAGAGTGGATGATGGAGCCTGCAAAACAACACGCCCTGGTGACTAAAGAATATAGCCCCTGCTAATTATAATCACTAATGAGTGAGTATTAAAACGTTTTTATGCACTTTCACAGGATGCTTTTAGGAGACAAAAGAAGTGTGAGATTAGTGATAGGATGGTGCAGGGACATGTTTTGCTAGCGTTCTGGAGGTGACAGGATCCCTTTAAATGAAAGGAGGTGTTACCAGTGTGAGACATGTAGATCAGGAGAGCACATTGTCAGTCATCATTACGTGTCTCACATCGGTAACTCCACCTTTCATTTATATTAAGCTATGGAGGCTGAATCTTAGGGAAATGTGTGCCTGGCCCATAGATGTTAACGGCTAATTTACATATCAATCATATAGGTTATAGAAAGTTGAATAAAAGGGTACCTTTTATATCTGCAATCCGATTTCGTATTCCCTAGAAATCCACAATTTTCTTAGCATGACCTATCTGCAGAAAGTCTGAAACCCCCCACTGATCAGCTGCTTGTTCTCCACCGATGACTCTTGTTAAGTGTACTGTAAATCGATATGCTACTATGTATTGTATGATATTGTTTCTACATGTACTGTCTGATTTGTAAAGTGTTGCAGAATATTTTTGATGGTATTAATATTGTGGATCATATGTACACATAGTACTAAGGTATCTTCACACTAGGTTGTAGTTGTATCCCTATCGTGCAATCCCAAAAACTCTTTCCTGCATTTTATAAACTGCAGCAGCGTTCCCTGCCAGGTCAGTGATGCTCAGCATTTTACTGCGTGTTTAGTTCCTGGTGGTAAATGGAACATGAAGCACTTTATTCCTCAAGTGCAGTGGTGCAGTCAGTGCCGGTATCCAGTGGTCAATGGAACATTCAGCATAACATTGCTGACAGCAGCACTATTCACTGCGTGCAAAGTGTTCAAAACCAGAATAAGCTATAAGTTTAAGAAGAAAAGATGGGCAGTGTTCTAAAGATTTCAGTATATCAAGCAGCACGAAGATAATCAGAGACAGCGAGAAAAATCTCTCAGCAATTTTAAGGGCTATGGACTCATTTTTGGTAATTTCTTTACTAAAATTTTTTTTTTTTTTGCTTAAGAATTACTTCTGGATTTGGGTTCTGTTAACATTTTCAGCCATTTGGGTACTGTTACAATAGTGTATTATTATACATAGGAAGATGTAGACTGCCAAGCACTAGCACATCATCCACACTGGCAGTCTCATGGCTTAATTTCCAACTCCACCTCTCTCTTTAATCTGATTTTCTAAGAGGATTATTATTATTAGTAACATCAAATTGAACTTTGTTTAGAAAAGGACAAAAAGAGGATAGAGACTGACCCATGGATTCACCGGGACAGTGCGTAATGTGTTTATTGTCAGGATTCCTGTGTATTTCTAATGTTAGGGGGCAACCATTGAACAGCAAGTATGTGATCGCCATACTTGTAACATCCTGCCAAGATTCTCATCCATCTCTCTTAATTGGGTGCATATTGTACATTGTCACACTTTATGTGACTGGAAAATTAATAGCACTTCAATGCTAAGCAATTCAGGCAGATATTTATGTGTTATAAATGGAGTTATGACTTATACAGATCAAAGATTGGGGATACGTTATACAGGCTGTTACTGTTGGTGATACTGTCAACTTTGGGACTTAGAGACACCAGAGTGGAAATGACCTTGGTCCTTCTTTAACTTATTTATCTCACTGTGTGCACAGGGCCTTAGTGGAATCGGAACAGTCAACCTTGTACTTCCTATGACAAGGGCTTACCGTGGCTGAAAAGCAGGGAGGGTATTAATGTATGTGAAGGTGTTGGAGAACATTCCTACAAATGTCCTATTAGATACTTATCTGGGATGGATTATATCTGAGTACGCTGTTGATGACCCTCCAAAAACTATTGTAAGGCTTAGGCCTTATGCCTAGCTGATTATCCTTGTCTGTGGATGGATACCTGGCTCTGTTAATTCCCTTGTCATATCCTTAACTCGTAACTGAGTGGGATATTGACTAAAAGGGCCACTTAATATGGTGGTTATGGTGGTCTCCACAAGGATTCCACCCCAGGGCTAGGTCCTTCCCTGGAGGGATATCTGGCTAGTCCCGTGTTTGAGACTCTTAATTGAGGCTCCACGGACTCCATTTGCATATTCAAATTCCCAGGGGGCAATGCATCATGGATTTCACTGTGTTTGAGCGCTTTAGCTGGCTGCCCGCAGTGTTTTCCTTGACTGCTCTCCCTGAGATCAGTGAGTGCTTTGTAATGACTTCCGTTGGACAGCACACACACACGCATGCTGTCAAACTGGAAAATACTTCAGGTCCATCTCTATTACCAGCACCACGGTGCCTGACGACAGAAGCAGATGTTGCTGGAGCAGGCTCTGGTAGTGATGTGACAGGCAACCTCTGATACTTAACAATGAGTAATGCTATAGAGATATGTTAGGATGATTTATCTCATAACAGCGCCACATCTGGCACTAATGTAGACAGGTTGACTGGTACTCTGAGTTTCAAGCCAGTGAAACCTAGTAACATAGTAACATTGATGATGTGAACTGTAGTACCCGGTAATGGTATAGAGTGATGTCATGATATATTAACAGCACCAAGCTCAGCATTAAAGTATAGACGGCTGATGTTACTTTCATTTGCAGCAAAGTGAAACCTTGTAATGTAGTAACATTAGGTGATGCTAATGACTTGAACTGTAGTAGTTTGATACCCAGCATATTATAGACTTATGTACTGATGATTACCCTCTTACCCTCGCTGAATTCGGCACTACTCTAGAAATGCCTTAGAATGTCACGATGATTTGTGACCAGATGTAACTGGATAATGTCATAGCATTCTGAAAAACCAATAAGGTAGCATGTAATAGTCTAGAAAACGATAATGCTAAAAAGTCATGTTTGAATGAGGCAACCCAGGTATACCTTAGCAGTTAATTACCCCCCACTTACATATCAGCTGTGACCTGCAGACAGAGATCCTGTAACATAAAATGCAGTCTGCTGTCCGAACCTTCACCTACAACCCTGGAGCAGGGAAGCAAGCTCTGTGTGAGTGTCTCATTAACTTCTCCCTAAATCACTCAGGACAAATATTTTGTTGAGACTGTACATCCTGATGTTATGGGAGACAGGAAGCTGGTACCGATTTATAGGCTTGGGAGATGATCGGTGAATCGGTTTCACCTTGCATTCTTTAAAAAGGTGATGTCACCATTCCCTGCTGTCAACAGCTAACTTAATCAGGTTGTCTTATGGCAAGCAGATATGGAGTCTGTATATAGAGCAATTAATAAGTATCTGACAGTTGTTGGAAGGGCAAATGTTGACTATGTACATGCAAATAATCAGAGAGATGCTAATCAATGCAAGATGAAGATATCTGTTCCTAAGCCCCCTTCACATGTCTGCTCAAAAATGCATGTGTTGCATGGTCCATTTTGAACATCCATATGGCTGTCCGTGTGTCATCCTTGTGCCGTCTGTGTGGGACATACCCGTGTTTCCCCGAAAATAAGACACTGTCTTATATTAATTTTTGCTCCGAAAGGTGCACCATGTCTTATTTTCGGGGGGGGCGGGGGGTGTCTTATATTAGCCAAAAACAATTTGACAGAAAAGCAGCCTCCCATCCCAGTACCGTATCCCACTGCAGCAGCCTCCCATTATCCCATTACTGTATCCCACTGCAGCAACCTCCCATCCCAGTACCGTATCCCCCTGCAGCAACCTCCCATTATCCCAGTACTGTATCCCACTGCAGCAGACTTCCATCCCAGTACCGTATCTCACTGCGGCAGCCTCCCATCCCAGTACACACACACACACACACCACACCACACACACACAATCTCACACACACACACTTTCACTTTGTTACCGTACTTCATTCTTTTCACTTTCTTTCCTCTGCGGTGCTGCTTTGGTGGTGCACAGTGCAGGAGCCCTGGGCCAATCAGAGCGCAGGAGCCCTGGGCCAATCACAGTGCAGGAGCCCTGGGCCAATCACATCCCAGGAACAATCAGTGGCTACTGATGTCAGCTGGCCCATGATTCCTGCACTGTGATTGGCGCATGGCTCATGGGCGGAGACCGGCACAGAGTTCCGGAGCTGTGATTCACGGCTGCGCTCCTGGGCTGTGAGTATTGCAGCGGCAGAAGAGCGGTACAGAGTGGCGGGCACCGGATAGCAGGGAGCGAGACACAGATGCATGCCCCGGTCTTGTCATCAGGGGCATGCTGAGGAGGTCCGCCTTATAATCGGGGGGGGGTGCCTTATATTAGGAGGTAGGGCGCCCCCCCCAAGCATGCCTTACTTTCGGAGGGGCACCCTATTTTCGGGGAAACAGGGTACATGTGAAATCCATTTGACACGTACTGGAAAAACAGCATGTCACTTAAATGGTTTTTTATGTGTAAAAGATGTGCTAAGATAGATATATGATGATAGATAGAAATATAGAGATAGATAGATGTCAAACAGCTATGTAATTATTCCACCCCCTACATATTCTAAGCTTACACCTTTTAGTGCCTTTCACGTGTCACTAAAGGGTGTATTTAGCATCAAAATAAATAATTAATTTTAAAATCTGACCTGTGGTCCTCCTTATTTTTGTTAGCCAGCTAGGGTAAAGCAGACAGCTGTATTCTGCAGACTGCTGATTGAAGCTTTACCTTGGCTGGCGACCCAAAACAGAGGGCACCCCACGCTGTTTTTTTAAAATAATTTTTAAATAAATGGTTAAAAGAAACGTGGGGTTCCCCCCCAAATTGGGATCACCAGCCACGGTGAAGCTGACAGCTAAGGTCTGGTATTCTTAGTGTGAGAAGGGCCATAGTTAATGTGTCCTCCCCAGCCTAAATTAGCAGGCCACAGCCACTCCAGAAGTGGCACCTCCATTAGACGCACCACTCCTGGCGCTTTGCGTTGCCACAGCAGTGTTCCTTACAGCAAGAGACAGCCCCATTGTGAAATGTCAGTGTTCTGTACAGCTATAAACAGTCCCATTGTGACACACTAGTGTTTCGTGTTTCCAGAGACAGCCTCATTGTGACCCATTAGTGTTCCGCATTTCCAGAGTCACCCCCATTGTGATACACTAGAGTTCCATACTACAAGATGCAGCACCATTGTGACAGAGCAGTGTTCCATACTGCCATAGAAAGCAACATTGTGACCTACTAATGTTCCGTATTGCTAAAGACAGCCCCATTGTGACACAGCAGTGTTCGTTACTGCCAGATGGAGACCTATTGTGATACACTTGTGTTTCGTACTTCCTCATTCAGCTCTATTGTGACAAGATAGTGTTCCGTACTGCTAGATAGAGCTCCATTGTGACATGCTAGTGTTCCGTATTACCAGAGACAGCCCCATTGTGAAACGCCAGTGTTCCCTAATTCCAGATGTAGCTCCATTGTGAAACAGCAGTGTTCTGTACTGCCAAAGACCACTCCATTGTGACATGCTAGTGTTACATCTTTCTATAGCCAGCCCCTTGGATAACAGCAGTACACCGTATTGCCAGAGGCAGCCCCATTGTAACAAACTAGTATTCCGTATCTCCTTAGGCAATCCCATTGTGACACGTGAGTATTCTGTAGTGCCAGTAGCAGCCCTATTGTGACACACTAGTGTTCCATCTTGCAAGATGCAGCCCAATTGTGACACACTAGCGTTCCATCTTGCAAGAGGCAGCCCAATTGTGACACACTAGTGTTCTGTATTGCCAGAGGCAGACCTATTGGGACACACTCGAGTTTTGTTTTTCTTGAAGAACCCCATTGTGACTCGCTAGTGCTTCTTATTGACAGAGGTAGCCCCATTGTGACACACTAAAGTTCCATTCTTCCAGAGGAAGCTCTATTGTGACACACTGGTGTTCCATAGTTCCTAATGCAGACCCATGTGACACAGCAGTGTTCCTTACTGCCAGATGCAGACCTGTTGTGACACACTAGTGTTCCATACTTACACATTTAGCCGTATTGTGACACGTTAGTGTTGAGTTGTCACGCGCTTAGTTTGCGCTGACATCGCTGGATGCTGATGTATGTGTTGTTACCCTCAAGGGCTGCATGAGGGATTGGTGTGAAGGTCCTGACTCCTGTGTTGTGCTCCAGAGCTGCATTCACTATTATGTTCAGCTGCTGGTTGAGTGGTTGAAGTGTGACTCACCTGGAATCCCCTCCCCCTGACTTTAAATAGCTTTCCCTCTCCTCTGTCAGACGCCGTTTATAGAGTTAGTTGGCTCTTAGTCATTGAGCTGAGAAGAAGTCTTGCTGCTGTGCTGAAGCCTCTCCTGGAGTTCTATTGCCGTGGGAGAAGCTGTGATCCCTGACCCGTGGGTGGAGGTAGGGGCCCTCAGCCTATGGCTAATCAGGAGTTATGGGTACAGGGTGGCGGCTCAGAACTCCTCACCATCAGAGGTACCTCTGAGATCAAGGAAAGCCAGGGACCCCAGCATCAGGGTCAGATTAGGCTCTCCTCACCCCCTTTGCCCATCACACCATCAAGTTACCTGATTCCCTCACCTCCCAAGCGTGACATCAGCACTGCCAGATTGAGCCCCATTGTAACTTGCTAGTGGTCTGTATTGCCATAGGCAGCCAAATTGTGACCCGTTAGTATTTTGAATTGCCAGAGACAGCCCCATTATGAAACGTCAGTGTTTACTAATTTCAGATTAGTCCCATTGTGAAACAGCAGTGTTCTGTACTGCCAGAGACTACTCCATTGTGACATGCCAGTCTTTTGTCTTGCTATAGCCAGCCCCTTGGGTCACAGCAGTACACCATACTGCCAGAGGCAGCCCCATTGTATCAAGCTTGTATTCCGTATCTCCTTAGGCAGCCCCATTGTGACATGGCAGTATCCTGTGGTGCCAGTGGCAGCCCCATTGTGACACACTAGTGTTCCGTATTGCCAGAGGCAGACCTATTGGGACACACTCGAGTTTTGTTTTTCTTGAAGCAGCCCCATTGTGACTCGCTAGTGCTTTATATTGACAGAGGTAGCCCCATTGTGACACACTAAAGTTCCATTTTCCAGAGGAAGCCCCATTGTGACACACTAGTGTCCCTTAGTTCCTAATGCAGCCCTATTGTGACACAGCAGTGTTCCTTACTGCCAGATGCAGACCTCTTGTGACACAGTAGTGTCCAGTACTGATTCCAGCAAAGGTTGTATCTTCTAAAATATAGCTTTTATTGTTTCTATTAAAACAAGGGTCAAAATGATCCCTTACACACAGTGTAACCTTGTAAAAAGGGGGGTGAGGGGGAATGGTCGCCCTGTTCTCTCCCTACCTCCCCCTGCCTGACAGCGGAGTTTTCACCTAAAAAACCGGTTTGGTGTCCCCGCTCCTCGGCGGCTAACCCTACTGATCCTTACTTATTAGTGAATGTAGGTGACGTTCCTCCTTTTTGAATTCCCATGTTGACAATATACTAAGGGAACAAAAAAACCCATATGGGTCTCCCCGCTGTCCGGGTCTATCCCTTAGACAGATGTGGTAGAAAAAACCCACTCTAGGAGACACTCTATCTAAAATATGGAAGTGGCCAACTTGTTTGTGTCTTTATAGGGAGAACTGGATGTCATAAGGCCAGAAATGATGTTTGTTGGGCACTTTTTCTTTTTGATGAAACTACAATGGTTATCAGCATATGTGCCCAGTACCCAACATAACCAGGACGTACACTCCTCACCAGTAAAGTACCACACCATACACAAATACAATAGTGCTCCTTGTCAGTAACCCGTATCCAACGGGGTCTCCCCACACTTAAGGAGATACAAATCACCAAAACACATTAGTGGATCAGTAGGACCAAATGTAGACAGGGGGCTGATGCCCTTTACAGCAAGTATTCAGCATACTCATCTTTGATCCTGCAGACTGGTCTGGTCCGACGCAGCGTTTCTCCCACTTAATGATCAACCAGTGGGTTCATCAGGGACTTTAGTCTTTCCAACAGGGCTCTTATTAGAGTCTTAGGGCGCCCAGGGCGGGTGTACAATACATCCCCTCACTCCCAAATCATAGTAGATGGCGGCCACCCACTCCTCCCATCTGCCTCCTTTTATCACCACTGGCCCGTGCTGCTAGAGGAGGGGGCGGCAATGGCGTGCGTGCCACAGCGCGCTCACTTCCGCGTTTCAAAGGGCGGAAGTATTATGGTCACATGACCGCAGCGGTCCGGCGTGGATAATCGGTCCGCGGCCGGAAGTGTGTATCTGTGAAGAGCTTCCCCCGGGAACAGAAGTTGTGTCCCGGAGTTCCGGATCGGGTAATCCGGTACTAAACCACACTACAGAGATACCAAGCACTAATACTCATATTAGTGCATCAAGAGCTCATCACACACACATGAACCTACCCACCCATAGCGCTCTCCTCCCTCCCCTGATAACACAGGGATATATGGGATTACAAAAGGGGCTCTCAGATAGAGGAGGGTCTAGGGAGGAAATGACAAGTTTAATCAAAACAGTACAAATCACTTCTATACAAGGATTACTGTATGGGAACATGATGAAAAATATAGACTGATATGACAGCTTCTCAATGGGAGCCCTTTAAATATAGTAAGGTTCAAGATCCACATTAGGATTAATAAACTTAAGCAGAATACATGTCTAAATAAACTGGAACCCTGGATTAAGATACTAGAGTGAGGTGTGGATACCAAAAATGTAGACCCGGAGCCCTCAAGAGACATACAATGCCCTACAAAAAGGATGTATATACGAGTTGTTCATTTAAACCACAGCCTCCCGACGACTCCATCCTATAAATCCACCTTGTCTCCTTTCTTAGGATCTGTTTATCCCAGTCCCCACCTCTGGTCGGTTTCTCCACAACCTCTATAATCCTAAAATCAAAGCAATTGAGGTCTCCCCCATGTACATCTCGTACGTGGCGTGATATCGGTGTGTCTCTCTCATTTCTAATATCTCCAAGATGGTCACCAATGCGTTTTTTAAAAGGTCGTTTAGTTTTACCAATGTAATCCATTGGACAACTACATTGGAAGAGATAGACTACACCCTCTGTCTTGCAATTGCCAAATTGTCTTATTTCGAATCTCTCTCCGGTGGTACTACTCTGAAAGGAGTTCGACCTTTTAACAAAATGGCAATAGATACATTTCCCACACCTGTACGTACCATTTGATCTCTGGTCTAACCAAGTGCCCAGTTTTTTTGGGGCGCTATAGTGGCTGTGGACTAGCTGATCTCTCAACGATCTGCCTCGCCTATAGGTGATGGCCGGTCTTTTTGGGACAAAAGGGGCTACGACCCTTGTTTTAATAGAAACAATAAAAGCTATATTTTAGAAGATACAACCTTTGCTGGAATTAAATTGTGTTGGTGTATCCATTATCAAATCTTTTCTGAAGTAATTCTTGATAAAATTGATGGCGGGATTCTTGTCAGGACCCGTGGACAGAGAGAGGTGGGCTTTGTAGGCCAGGGATGTATTTTCGGAGGCTGAGGACATTGGTGCTGGTGATAATACAAGTGACCTTAAAAAACTTTTTCAAGAGATAACCATCATATATAAAGAGAACGTAAAATCTTGGTGGGAGATCGAGTGCTTGGAAAGATACATAAAGACCAAAATCGTCCCTAAAGGCCTTAGATTGAATATCATTCCTGCTAATAGATCAAGGTCCCCCAAACTTTTAGAGAGGTGGGAGGAAGAATCTATAAATAGCTCTTTAAGATTTATGAAGATCTTGCTAGAAGAGGAGAAGGGTTCTTTTGAGGAGACTAGTAAAAAACTGTCAGAACTCACGGAGGAGGCCAAAAAACATAAAGATACCCCTGAATTTGGGAAAAGGGAGGCCACCCTTGAACATAACATCAGTCGCTTACAGTCGTTCATCAAGGAACGAAAACATAAGCAATTTATAAGAGACTCCTTGGAATTTAAAGAAAAAAGGGCCTATTTGTTCCTCCAAAGGAGTGACCGGGACATCGGTAATACTGACGTCTCGGCCTCCGATACCGATCAATCAGGGAGAGAGGGGGGCCAAGAGGGGGGAGGACAGGGGAATATACCAAAACCTAAGAGACTGCCCAAGAACAGGAAATGGAGGAAAAACAGGAAGGGGGGACGAGGAAAGGAGGGTCAAGAGGGAGAAGAGGGCCCAGAGGGACAAGGACCTGGGGAATACAATATCAGTCCCCTCAGACCAAGTTTGGGTTTTGGCTCATATTCTCATTTTGGGTCTGCTCCACGTGGACCAACAGCCTTGGGGTCATATGTGACCGGTCCCCAGACATCGTCTTTTTTAGGAAGAGACCCTTACCCCCCGAGGGGGAAAAATTTAGAACAGGGGGCAAGACCCAAAGAGTAGAGGAAACTAGGGTCATAAATCTCTCTGACCATAACCTGACAACAGCCGAAAGGAATGTATTAGCTAAAGGACTCTCTTTTGTTCCCACAAACCAATTCAATGAGTTTGAATGGGTTAAGGATTTGAATCTTTTCTCTAGAAAACTCAAGTGGAAAAGATTTTTTAAGATCAATGATGATGAAAAATGTCGCCAGTTAGGTATCGAGGAGGAAGATATAGATGTCTTCTCGAACCTTAGGGAACTGTCTGTGGGTCAACTTGTGGAGGTTGGTAAAGCCCCGTTTACGGATTGCAGACCCCCCAGTAAAAAGATGCCACCCAGTAGTGACGTGACAAGTATTGATATTTTTACCAGTCTAGTGACGAATGACCTTAAAAGGCTAGGAAAGACCAAAAAGAAGGTATATCATTCTAATTTAACAAGAGACGAAAGACACACTCTGAATAGTTTAACCAATAACGACCAGATAGTATTGAAACAAGCCGACAAAGGTGGAAACCTTGTCGTGATGAGTCATGAACGATATAAGAGGATGTGCCTTGATATTCTGGAGGACAGGGCCACTTATACTAGACTGGAGAGGGATCCTACTGAGGTTTTCCAGGAGGAATTAAGGAACATTCTACAGGGGGGTCTGACTGCAGGTGTAATTTCGAAAAAAGAGATGGACTTTATCTTTAACAAATTTCCAGTTGTAGCTGTATTCTATGCACTCCTTAAGGTCCACAAGGGCCTCAACCCGTTAAAGGGTCGTCCCATCGTGTCTGGGATTGATTCTATCTCCCAGAACGGTGGGATTTACCTGGACAAGATTCTGAGGGAGTTTGTTATCAGTCTTCCCTCATACATTAGGGACACTCCCGACCTTATTGGCAAACTTGATGGTGTATCGGTAGGAGCTGATGTACAGTTGGCCTCCATTGATGTGGAGGCGCTGTACAGCAGTATTCCCCATAAGAAGGGTTTAGAGGCGGTGGAGTTTTATTTGAAAACGAAAGGGGTACAATATAAAGAACACAGTGATTTTGTCCTCTCTTTACTATCATATATTCTCACCCATAATTTTTTTCTGTTCAGTGGTAAATTCTACCACCAGCTCAGGGGCACTGCTATGGGGAGTTCCTGTGCCCCTAGCTATGCCAACTTGCTCCTGGGCTGGTGGGAGGACACAGTCATCTTTCCGGACGGCGGCACGGCGTGGTGGATTCCCCAGATACTTTTCTGGGGAAGATACATCGACGACGTCCTGTTATTATGGAGGGGTGACAGTGAATCGTTTTTAAGATTTACCCGCGAACTGAACGTGAATGACATTGGGTTGAGGTTCACCAGCGAGATCCGTGATGGGTCGATCAACTTCCTTGACATCACCATCTATAAGGATAGGAGAGGTACGCTACAAACAACTATGTACCGAAAACCAACGGCGGCTAACGATCTACTTAGGTGGGATAGCCACCACCCAAAGGGTCTAAAAAAGGGTATCCCTAAAGGCCAGTATCTGAGGGCGAGACGGAATTGTTCCGATACTGGCAGTTTTCATCTAGAGGCAAGGGGATGCAGAAGAGATTCCTTGAGAAAGGATACCCCCCTGTGATACTAAAAGATGCATTTAAAAATGCAATACAATGCAAGCGGGATGCTCTTTTGAGACCTAAGGGTAAACAACCACCAGAAGACATCATTAGGATGATAGGGACCTTTGACGATAAGTCTGGAGATGTAAGGAGCATCTTTGAAAAACATTGGGGGGTGCTGCTGGCGGACAAGGAAGTAGCCCCTTTTGTCCCAAAAAGACCGGCCATCACCTATAGGCGAGGCAGATCGTTGAGAGATCAGCTAGTCCACAGCCACTATAGCGCCCCAAAAAAACAGGGCACTTGGTTAGACCAGATATCAAATGGTACGTACAGGTGTGGGAAATGTATCTATTGCCATTTTGTTAAAAGGTCGAACTCCTTTCAGAGTAGTACCACCGGAGAGAGATTCGAAATAAGACAATTTGGCAATTGCAAGACAGAGGGTGTAGTCTATCTCTTCCAATGTAGTTGTCCAATGGATTACATTGGTAAAACTAAACGACCTTTTAAAAAACGCATTGGTGACCATCTTGGAGATATTAGAAATGAGAGAGACACACCGATATCACGCCACGTACGAGATGTACATGGGGGAGACCTCAATTGCTTTGATTTTAGGATTATAGAGGTTGTGGAGAAACCGACCAGAGGTGGGGACTGGGATAAACAGATCCTAAGAAAGGAGACAAGGTGGATTTATAGGATGGAGTCGTCGGGAGGCTGTGGTTTAAATGAACAACTCGTATATACATCCTTTTTGTAGGGCATTGTATGTCTCTTGAGGGCTCCGGGTCTACATTTTTGGTATCCACACCTCACTCTAGTATCTTAATCCAGGGTTCCAGTTTATTTAGACATGTATTCTGCTTAAGTTTATTAATCCTAATGTGGATCTTGAACCTTAATTTAAAGGGCTCCCATTGAGAAGCTGTCATATCAGTCTATATTTTTCATCATGTTCCCATACAGTAATCCTTGTATAGAAGTGATTTGTACTGTTTTGATTAAACTTGTCATTTCCTCCCTAGACCCTCCTCTATCTGAGAGCCCCTTTTGTAATCCCATATATCCCTGTGTTATCAGGGGAGGGAGGAGAGCGCTATGGGTGGGTAGGTTCATGTGTGTGTGATGAGCTCTTGATGCACTAATATGAGTATTAGTGCTTGGTATCTCTGTAGTGTGGTTTAGTACCGGATTACCCGATCCGGAACTCCGGGACACAACTTCTGTTCCCGGGGGAAGCTCTTCACAGATACACACTTCCGGCCGCGGACCGATTATCCACGCCGGACCGCTGCGGTCATGTGACCATAATACTTCCGCCCTTTGAAACGCGGAAGTGAGCGCGCGGTGGCACGCACGCCATTGCCGCCCCCTCCTCTAGCAGCACGGGCCAGTGGTGATAAAAGGAGGCAGATGGGAGGAGTGGGGGGCCGCCATCTACTATGATTTGGGAGTGAGGGGATGTATTGTACACCCTCCCTGGGGCGCCTAAGACTCTAATAAGAGCCCTGTTGGAAAGACTAAAGTCCCTGATGAACCCACTGGTTGATCATTAAGTGGGAGAAACGCTGCGTCGGACCAGACCAGTCTGCAGGATCAAAGATGAGTATGCTGAATACTTGCTGTAAAAGGCATCAGCCCCCTGTCTACATTTGGTCCTACTGATCCACTAATGTGTTTTGGTGATTTGTATCTCCTTAAGTGTGGGGAGACCCCGTTGGATACGGGTTACTGACAAGGAGCACTATTGTATTTGTGTATGGTGTGGTACTTTACTGGTGAGGAGTGTACGTCCTGGTTATGTTGGGTACTGGGCACATATGCTGATAACCATTGTAGTTTCATCAAAAAGAAAAAGTGCCCAACAAACATCATTTCTGGCCTTATGACATCCAGTTCTCCCTATAAAGACACAAACAAGTTGGCCACTTCCATATTTTAGATAGAGTGTCTCCTAGAGTGGGTTTTTTCTACCACATCTGTCTAAGGGATAGACCCGGACAGCGGGGAGACCCATATGGGTTTTTTTGTTCCCTTAGTATATTGTCAACATGGGAATTCAAAAAGGAGGAACGTCACCTACATTCACTAATATGTAAGGATCAGTAGGGTTAGCCGCCGAGGAGCGGGGACACCAAACCGTTTTTTTAGGTGAAAACTCCGCTGTCAGGCAGGGGGAGGTAGGGAGAGAACAGGGCGACCATTCCCCCTCACCCCCCTTTTTACAAGGTTACACTGTGTGTAAGGGATCATTTTGACTCTTGTTTTAATAGAAACAATAAAAGCTATATTTTAGAAGATACAACCTTTGCTGGAATTAAATTGTGTTGGTGTATCCATTATCAAATCTTTTCTGTAGTGTCCAGTACTGCCAGATGGAGCCCCATTGTGACCTGTTAAGGTACCTTTACACGCAGAGATATATTGCTTGCAATTCACTGGTTGCAGTGAAATCATGGTCACATTGTTCTATTTGTACACGACAACAAAATAGAACAATATGTCCATGATTTCACTGAAACCAGTGAATTGCAATCAATATATCTCTGTGTGTAAAGGTACCCTTAGTGTTCTGTATTGACAGAGACAGCCCCATTGTGAAACGTCAGTGTTTCCTAATGCCAGATGTAGCCCCATTGTGAAACAGCAGTGTTCTGTACTGCAAGAGACCACTCTTTTGTGGCATGCTAGTGTTCCATATTGCCATAGCCAGTCCCTTGTGTCAAAGTAGTACACTGTATTGCCAGAGTCAGCCCCATTGTGACAAGCTAGTGTTCCATATCTCCTTAGGCAGCCCCATTGTAACACGGCAGTATTCTGTGGTGCCACACTAGTGTTCCATATTGACAGAGACATCACACATTAGTGTTCCATACTTAAAGATGCAGAACTATTATGGTACAGCAGTGTTGTGACAAGCAAGTGTTCCGTATCTCCATAGGCAGCCCCATTGTGACACAGCAGTATCCCGAAGTAGCAGTGGCAGCCATATTGCGACCAGCTAGTGTTATAACTTGCCAGAGGCAGCCCCATTGGGATACGCTAGTGTTCTGTCTTACCAGAGGTAGCCCCATTGTTATGCCCTGGTGTTCCATTTTGCCTGAGTCAGACCTTTTGGGACACACCCCAAATTTGTTTTTCCAGAGGCAGTCCCGTTGTGACACGCTGGTATTCCATATTGACAGAGACAACCTCAATTTTACACGCTAGTGTTCCGTACTGCAAGATACAGATCTATTATGACACAGCAGTGTTCCCTATTGGCATAAACAGCCACATTGTGATCCATTAGAGTTCTGTTCTTCCAGAGGTAGCCCATTTGTGATATACTAGTGTTCTGTACTGCCAGTTGCAGTCCTATTGTGACATGCTAGTGTTCTGTACTGCCAGATACAGCCCTATTGTGACAAGACGTTTTTCTGTACTGCTTGATGCAGCTTCATTGTGACTCGTTAATGTTTCGTATTGCCAGAGACAGACTCATTGCGAAACGACAGTGTTCCATGCTGTCAGACATAGCCCCATTGTGAAACAGCAGTGTTCTGTACAGCTATAGGCAGCCCCATTGTGACACAAGTGTTCCATCTTGCCAGAGGCAGACCTATTGAGACACCCTCGAGTTTTGTTTTTTCAACGGCAGCACCATTGTGACAGACTAGTGCTCCATATTGACAGAGGTAGTTCCATTGTGACACATTAGTGTTCCGTAGTTCCTGATGCTGCCCCATTGTGACGCAGCATTGTTCCATACTGCCGAATGCAGACCTATTGTGATACTTCCACACTCAGCCCTATTGTGACAAGTTAGTGTTATGTACTGCCAGATGCAGTCCCACTGTGAGACACTAGTCGTCCTTCTTGCTGGAAGCAGACCTATTGGAACACACTTGAGGTTATTTTTTCAGAGGCAGCACCATTGTGACATGCTAGTGCTCCATATTGACAGAGGTAGCCCCATTGTAACACACTAAAGTTCTACTCTTCCAGAGACAGCCTTATAGTGACCCATTAGTGTTCCGTATTGCCAGACACCCCCCCACTATGACACGCAAGATGCAGCCCCATTGTGACACAGCATTGTTCCATACTGCCAAAGACAGCACCTTTGTGGCCTGCTATTGTTCTGTATTGCTAGGGACAGCCACATTGTGACACACCAGTGTTCCTTACTGCCAGATGCAGACCGATTGTGACACGCTAGTGTTCCGTACTTCCACACTCAATCTATTGTGACAAGTTAGTATTCTATATTGCCAGATGCAGTCCCATTGAGACACAGTAGTGTTCCGTACTGCCAGATGAAGCCCCACTGTGACATGCTAGTGTTCCGTATTGCCAGAGGCATTTCTATTGAGACTTGTTAGTGTTTCATATTGCCAAAGACAGCCCCATTATGAAACATCTGTGTTCCCCAATGCCAGATGTAGCCCATTGTGAAAAAACAGTGTCCTGTTCCATAGGCAGCCCTATTGTGACATGCTAGTGTTCCGTACTGTATAATGCAGGCCTATTGAGATACAGCAGTGATCCTTACTGCCAAGGACAGCCCCATTGTAACATACTAGTGTTCCATATTGCCAGAGCTAGCACCATTGTGAAACACTAAATTTCCGTTCTTCCAGAGGTAGAGACCTATTGTTGCATGCTAGTGTTCTGTACTTCCTGATGCATCCATTGTGATGTAGCAGTGTTCCTTAAGCCCCAGTCACACATAACGATTTCGCTAGCGAGATCGTTGTAACTGTGACGTTACAACGATCTCTCCAGCGATATCGTTCTGTGTGACACTTTGCAGCGATCAGGCCCCCCTGCTGTGATGTCGCTGATCGCTGCAAAGTGCTGCGGGTCATTTTTTGATCGTTGGTTTCCCGCTGGTCAGCACGCATCGCTGCGTGTGACCACGAGAAACCAGCGATCTGTGACCTCACAGGGCTGGTTACTATGGTACACACCGGGTATCTAGGCAGCGCGTGCTGCCTAGATACCCGGCATTTACCATGGTTACCAGCGTTCTCCCTGCTTAGCACTGCCTGTAAGCAGGGAGAACACAGGTAACTATGATAAACAGCGGGTATCCAAGCAGCGTGCGCTGCCCGGATACCGCGCTGTTTATCATAGTTACCAGCGTTCTCCCTGCTCTGCCAAGACAGCGCTAAGCAGGGAGCGATGTGGGAGGTGGCTCCCAGGGCCTGATCGCTGGGGAGATCTGCCTGTTTGACAGCTCCCCAGCGATCAGGTAACGACACTCCAGCGATCCCGGCAGGTCGTTATCGCTGTCGGGATCGTTGGAGCGATCGTTATGTGTGACTGCACCTTTACTGCCAGATGCAGCCCCATTGGACCCATTGGGACATAGCAGTGTTCTGTACAGATATAGACAGCATCATTGTGACACATTAGTGTTGCATATTGCCATAGACAGCCACATTGTGACCTGCTACTGTTCCATACTGCCAGATGCAGCCCCATTGTAACACAGTACTGTACCTTACTGCCAGATGCAGGGCACATTGTGACACAGCAGTGTTCTGTACAGCTATAGACAACACCATTGTGACCTGCTACTGTTCCATATTGCCAGACACAGCCCCATTGTGATGCATTAGTGTTCTGTTTCGCCAGTGACATACTAGAGTTCTGTTCTTCCAGAGGCAGCCCATTTATGACATGCTAGTTTTCTGTACTGCCTGATGCAGCCCCAGTGTATTGTTCCGTATTTCCATAGGCAGCACTATTGTGACAAAGCATTATTCCGTACTGCGATTAGCAGCCCCATTGTGACACACTAGTGTTCTGTCTTGCCAGAGGCAGACCTATTGGGACACACTAGGGTTTTGTTGTTCCATAGGCAGTCCTATTGTGACACACTAGTGTTCCATACTGTATAATGTAGCTAGTGTTCCTTACTGCCAAGGACAGCTCCATTGTGACACACCAGTGTTCCATGTTGCCAGTGGTAGCCCCACTGTGAAACACTAAAGTTCCGTACTTCCAGAGGCAGATATATTATTACACGCTTGTACTCTCGATGCACCCATTGTGATGCAGCAGTATTCCTTACTGCCAGATGCAGCCCCATTGGGACATAGCAATGTTCTGTACAGCTATAGACAGCCCCATTGTGACACGCCAGTGTTCTGTATTTCCAGAGACAGTCCCATTTGTGACACGATAGTGTTCTGTACTGCCAGATGCAGTCCTGTCGTGACAGGTTAGTGTTTTGTACTGCCAGATACAGCTCCATTGTGATTCGATAGTGTTCCATACTGCCAGATTCAGACGTATTGTGACATGCTAGTGTATCGTACTGCCAGAGGCAGCCAAATTGTGATCCGTTAGTGTTTCTTATTGCCAGAGACAGCCCCATTGTGAAATAGCAGCATTCCGTACTGTCAGATGTGGCCCCATTGTGACATGCTAGTGTTCTGTAATGACAGAGATAGCCCCATTATGACACGCTAGTGTTCAGTTTTGCCAAACACAGACCCATTACAACACGTCAGTGATCCGTATTACTAGAGGCAGCCCCGTTGTGACACGCAAATGTTCTGTACTGCCAGAGACAGCCACATTGTGATATGCCAGTTTTTGGCCAAATATCCACAAACATCTCTATCTTTTAGTGTTTATTGTACCTTTTTATCTTTTGCAGTGTGTGGCTTAGCCCTCTGGGGGGCGTCTGTCATTTCTGATGCATGTGCATGGTGCGGAGCAGCCCGCCTGACTTTGCGTCACATGTGCGAGGATGAATGACTCCCAATGATAACCTTGTGTCTATAAATACCACCAGTCACCTCCCCCATAGCATGGCTGGAGGCAGGTGCCACAACTGCCCCCAATGCTTGGATGGTTGCAGGAGACTGATCACCGGTATTCAGACTTTTGTGTTACCTCTCAGTGGAGCTGACAGCCTTCTGCTAGGTGCAATGGATGTTTTACATGGCTATTTTTTGGTGAGTTTTTCTTAATTTATGTCCTCTTTTCGGTGATTCTTTCTGAATGTTTGGTGGTTTATCACTAGACAAACATATGGTTAGGACTCGTAAGCGTGAGGGCCATTGACGTGGGTTACAAGCTTATGTATTTGGCCAAATATCTCCAAACACCTCACATCTCTATCTTTTAGTGTTTATTGCACCTTTTTATCTTTTGCAGTGTGTGGCTGAGCCCTCTGGGGGGTGTTTGTCATTTGTGATGCATATACATGTTGAGTAGCAGCCCGCCTGATCTAATAGTATGGGGGTGACCAATAGGCTGCAATCTGACACTTTGCGTCACATGTGTGAGGATGACTGACACCAAATGATAACCTTGTGTCTATAAATACCACCAGTCACCTCCCTCATAGCATAGCTGGACTCAGGTGCCACAACCGCCCCCAATGCTTGGATGGTTGCAGAAGACTGAGCACTGGTATTCAGACACTTGATACCTCTCAGTGGAGCTGACAGCCTCCTGCTAGGTGCAATGGATGTTTTACATGGCTATTTTTTGGTCAGTTTTCCATATAGCCAAAGGTAGTCCCATTGTGACACACTAGTATTCCATACAGAATAATGCCCCTCATTGTGGCACAGCAGTGGTCCGTATTGTCAGAGAAAGCCCCATTTGACACAAGAAAGTTCCATTCTTTCAGAGGCAGCCACATTGTGACACCCTAGTGCTTTGTACTTCCTGTTGGAGCCTCATAGTGACACAACAGTGTTCTTTACTGACAGATACAGCCCTATTGTGACACAACAATGTTCTGTGCAGTTATAGACAGCCCCATTCTGAGATGCTAGTGTACCATATTGTAGAGACAGCCCTATTTTGACCCATTAGTGCTCTGTATTGTAAGAGACACATCCATTGTGACACGTGTGAGGCACCGCCGGCATGATCCCCATGGCCTGGGTGCATCACATGGAGGATCAGGGTATGATCCTGTCCACACTGGCCGGTTTTTCTGTGATGATGCTGTTTGAACCTACCTGGAACACAATGAGTTAAATCTGAGAGTGAGTGCTATAGATCTGACACATATGGTGGAGAATGCGGGCTAGGTAGCCCGGTGAGGAGCTCCTTGGGGATGCATGGTGTACCCGTGACCCAGGTAGCGAGACACGGATGCGTGCCTGGTAAGAAGGCAGTTCCCGTATGCGAGAGTGAACTGTGTACCTTGTGCGTAAAATGTGCCAGGCGGGCATAGCCGCCATTGGGCCCTACTAAAGTAGTTAGTGAAGAGACCCGTTGAAGTGTATGTAGCCCTATGGGAGGCAGATGTATGAATTGTGCTAGGCAGGCATAGCCGCCATTGGGTCCGACTAAAGTAGTCAGTGAAAGGACCCTTTGAAGTGTATGTAGCCCTACGGGAGGCAGATGTATGAATTGTGCCAGACAGGCATAGCCGCCATTGGGTCCGACTAAAGTAGTCAGTGAAGGGACCCGTTGGTGTGTGTACCCCTAAGGGAGGCAGATGTATGAATTGTGCCAGGCGGGCATAGCTGCCATTGGGTCTGACTAAAACAGTCAGTGAAGGGACCCGTTGAAGTGTATGTACCAGTGGTCAGAAGCAGGGGTTAGAAGGGCTCCTAGAGTGGGGAAACCATGGTTGAACCAGGTGGGTGCTGGACTGGACGTGTGGCGAGATACGTCCAGGAAGAAGCCCTTGGGGATGCATGGCGTACCCGTGACTCAGGTTGCTCAATCCCTGCTCTGAACCCAGAGGTGCCACAGTCCATGGATGTTTATGTGATGGGCTGTGAGGGTGTGGAAGGACGTGTGTGATCCATGAATGCTTATATGATGGATCACATGCAAGTGTGTAAGAACCCTGTCAGGCTGGTGGCTGTATTCCGGGGTAGTGTGGAGCTGGGAAATTAAAGCCACCATTGGGACCCACAGGGCCCGTTGATATATATGTGGTTAAATATGTCTTCTAAATGTATGTGTAACGTTGAGACAGGCCGGTGGCCGTGACCACCACGGGAGCTGTTGTTAGTGCTCCAAGGGTTGGAAGGAGAGGTGGTTACAGGTCCCAGGTTACTGTAGTCGTATATGTGCAATATGTGTTCATAATATATGTAATGTACTCTGTAATGTAATGTATTATGTGACGTGCTTATATTCAAATGTTTAATGTACTGCCCGGGTTATGTTTTATATGTGAGCAATAAACGGGTAGTCATTTGCAAACTTATAAGCACGTGTTTTGGTGTCGTTATGCAGGCGGGTTCCCCGGGCACTACCTCACTCACGCTAGTGTTCCATACTGCTAGATGCAACCCTATTGTGACACGCTAGTGATCCCTTCTTTCAGATGCAGTCCCATTCTGACACGCTAGTTTTCTGTATTGCTAGAGACAGCCTCATTGTGACACACTAGTGTTCTGTTCTTGCAGTGGCAGTCCCATTGGGACACGCTAGCTTTCCATTGTTCCAGACACACAAGTGTTCTATTCTTCCAGAGACCATTGTGACATGCTAGTGTACAGTCCTGTATGATGCAGCCCCATTGTGATACAGCAATGTTCCTTTTTGCCAAGGGCAGCACCATTGTGACAAACTAGTGTTTATATTGCCAGAGGTAGCACCATTTTGACACAATAAAGTTCCGTTCTTCCAGATGCAGCCCCATTGAGACACTAGTGTTCTATAGTTCCTGATGCAGCCCCATTGTGACACACTAATGTTCTATAGTTCCTGATGCAGCCCCATTGTGACACACTAGTGTTCCGTACTGCCTGATGCAGCGCCATTGTGACACAACAGTGTTCTTTACTGGCAGATACATCTCCATTGTGACATAGCAGTGTTCCTTACTGTCAGATGTTGCCCCATTGTGACAGCAGTGTTATGTACAGCTGCATACAGCCCCATTGTGACATACTAGTGTTTTGTATTGCCAGAGACAGTCCTATTGTGACCCATTAGCATTCCGTAGATTTCCCTATTGTGTAAAGACCTCTCCCAGTCCCTGCCCCTGTATGGGCAGAAAGCTCTTTCGATATGTTTAACTCTCAATGATGAGCGATTACCTCCGTGGACATCTCTGAAATGTCTTGAGAGACAAGACATTCCTGTGCTTGGTACATTGGCTTTAGGATTGGCTGAGGATATGTGTTCTGCCAATCTCTTTTTCAATGTTCGAATTGTGCACGCTATATAATATTTCTTGCCCTCCACACACGTCATGTAGACAACGTGCGTGGTGTTGCAATTAAAATATGATCGAATAGGGAATTTTTTGTTTGAGATTTTGTTCTGAAAAAACGTGCCCAATTCCATGTATTGGCAGAGATTGCACTTCTTGCTCCCACATTTATATGAGCCTTTAAAAGTTAACCATGTAGGTACCCTTAAAGGTTTGCTGGTAAGAATATTGGCAGACATCATACTAGCTATGTCTCTAGATTTTTTTGGGACTGTTCTCCACCCTTCAGACAATATTTTACATAGCAATTCAGCCTGGTACAAAATTGGGATGTTTTTATTTAGTAATCTTTTAATTCCTTCGAACTCACAACTATAAGAATTTACAAAAGTAGGTAGATAATTTTAAAAATAATTTTTACCTTGCAATTTTTTTCTGGAATTATTGATTTTGGTCCCACTCTTTTCTAAGGATTAGTCCTGTTATTAACAGTTTGGTTATCTGACAATAGAGAATCTCTTTTTCTTTCATCAGTTATCATTTTTGTGCTCTCTCTACCATCCAGGTTTTATATCCTCTCTGATATAGTCTTTTTTCAATGTTCACAACCTGAACTGATAGTCTGCCAGCCTGGAACAGTTTCTTTTTGCATGAATAAATTCACCGATTGGTAAGTTCTTCATTACCTTACATGTCCAGGATGGCAGCTGTCAGCCCTAAGTACCGAATTGCCACTGGTGGGTTTCTGATATAATTTGGAATTGATTTTCCCAGTATGTTTATCTGCCATCTACACAAGATCTATAAAGGGAGCTTTATCCGCATTGTATTTCCATGTTGAAAGATAAATTGTAATAATCTCCATGGAAGGTTTCCAACAGGGACTGAGGTGTAGGCACGGGAGACACACCAGACGGCACCGTCCAATATAGGACCATATCATAGATGTATCTCTTGTACCTAATGTAATTCAAATAGGGACCATCCAGGCTGAAAATAAAGTCCTCCTCCCACCGCTGCGTGTACAGGTTGGCCAATAAGGGGGAGAATTTCACCCCCATTTGGACAACCGCACAGCTGCACATAAAAATCACCAACAAATTTGAAAAAGTTTCTCTTTAAGAGATGCTTGATACTCACGACAAGGAATTCCTTTTCCACATCACAGAAAATAGTAGTTCTTTGTAAGGGCCCTTTCACATCTGCGTTTTTCGTAATTCACGGCAGATGCGGTGAAAAAACCGCATCTGCCGCGTTTGCCGCATAACGGTTCCACTTGCGGCACGGTTGCGGTTTTTTCCATAGGAAGTATAGGGGGACTTGCGGCAGATGCGGCAAGTGCGGTATTGCACTTGCGGCAGGTGCGGCAGAGAAAAAAACCGCAGTAAGCCGCGGTTTTTTTCTCTGCCGCACCTGCCGCAAGTGCAATACCGCACTTGCCGCATCTGCCGCAAGTCCCCCTATACTTCCTATGGAAAAAACCGCAACCGTGCCGCAAGTGGAACCGTTATGCGGCAAACGCGGCAGATGCGGTTTTTTCACCGCATCTGCCGCGAATTACGAAAAACGCTGATGTGAAAGGGCCCTAAGATCTGAGAAATGAAAATGATTGCTCTGTAGTGACGTATAGAAGAGTATAGTTGTGTGATATTGCAAGTCAACCAAATAGAATATTCATCCCATTTAATGTGTTCTCTACTCAGCGATGGATGCTTTATGTCTTTGATCCTGTCCATCATGCCCTCAGTCAAAACCTGCAATTTACCATCCACCCACTCTGACAACCTCTCGTATAGGGACCCAATGCCCACCACGATTGGCCGCAGAGATGGGGAGAAAATACCCTTGTTTGTCTTGGGGAGGGCATGCAAGACAGGGCAAGTGGGTTTTTATGCATAAAAAACCATTTGGTCAATTGCGCCCATAGATAAACCCTCATCCAACAGTGTTGCAAACTCAATTTGAAATTTCTTTGTAGGGTCTTCTGGCAAGGGACTATAGGTGGCCATGTGTGATAAGATTTTATTTACTTCACGTTTATATAAGGGGGAATCTAAAACGACCACCGATCCTCCCTTGTCGGAAAATCTAATCACGATGTTAGGATTATTTTTCAGTTCTTTAAGAGCACTACATTCAAGAATTGTGAGATTGTCACAATGGGGTTCTCTAGTATCCAAAAGATCCTTTAATTCCTCATTCCATTGTTTCTTGAAAAGTTTTAATTGCGGGAACTCTGCAAGCTATAGGGTAATAAGGGGGATTAGAGATTTTAAACATTGTGACACATGATCCTACATGCTTCCTCCTCGGTGTTGCTCCCTATTTCACATAATCCCTTCACCCCCAATAGTTCTTTAAGTTCCAAATGGAAAGGATAACAGTCGGCTACAGAATCAATGGGAAGGTCATTGTTGACAGCAACATTACTGTCCAAAATGTTCGTTTGGTTTCCTGTGAAAAAACATTTTTGCACTGTCAAATTTCTTGTGAACTTGCTTAAGTTCTTGATGGTTTGAAAAAGACTTACTCGTGTTTTTGGAGCAAAATTCAGACCTTTCTTCAACACGTCATTTTGTGAGTCTGAAAGAATGATAGCTGACATGTTAATAACCGTATAATCCTCGTTATTACATACTTGCGGTTCCTCGTTGTATGGCCTTGGCCCCTTGGCACATTTCTTCCTTGGCCACCTGTTCCATTTTTTGACAATGAGGAGAAATTTCTTGTGTTGTAACGTCTAGGTGGAGGTGGATGGTCATTACTCCCCATGCATTCTGGAGATTCCTCCGAGGTCTCTGACATATCTGGACTTGAAGAAAAACTGACATTTTAACGTACTGCCATAGACTGCCCCATTGCCT